>CP099849.1:5419266-6619266 GCA_030062745.1 Capitulum mitella | reverse complement strand
GAAGACCTGGCAGACGCCTCAGACTACTGGGATCGTTCCTCCGACCGTCTGGCAGGCGTCTGAGACGGTCTGACAGGTTCAGACGGCGCGGAAGAGGCCGAAATCAGACAGCCGTAACGCGGACCGCCAGCCCGATGGCGGAGGCCGCGGCCGCGTTTTTGCGCGGCCGCGGCGGCGCGAAAAAAAACGCCGCCTGCCGCGAGGAAGTCGGCCGAGGCGCGCCGGCAAAAACGCCGAGAACGCCGCCGGCCGCGGCAGAGGCGGCGCCAGCGGCTCGCCGGCCGGCGCTGCCGCGTGGCGCGCCATGCTGACGCTGCGGGAACAGAGCCGGCGGGAGGGGAGCCGAGCGCGAAGAGGGGCTACATAAAAGTAATAAGGGTCCAAGATGGCGACTAGCATGAAGCCAGTGCCATGATCGTGAATACTGGGGAGCGGATGCGGGGGGAGGCAGCAGCTGACAGGAACGGAACATAGATGCTACCTTGACGGTTATTAAGAAGCCTCCTAGAATTAGTGGCAAGCAAATACGGACAGTGTTTGAGATGTCCATGAATCAACTCAAGTATCATGTCAAACACCACTCCACTCAGATCAACATGAAAGCCGGCAACCGCAACAATTAACGTGGTCACACACCGGCCAGCGGACGTCGACATGCTCCCGGCATCAGCCCAGACACTGAACGCGTTATCTGCATCAGCAGCGACCGCAATGAAAGGCCTCGCACTTTCCAACCAGTCCAAGGAACATTGAACACCAGGTCCGAGCGGTCGCCTCGCCGGCCGGTCCGGCCAGGACCGCCAGGCCAGGGGCGCGGCACCACGCGGCCACCAGCGCCCGCGACCGCCGTCGGCGCCTGGCCGGCCCGGTTTTTCTCCGGCCAGGTCAGGGTCCGGCCTGGCGGCCCGCCTGTTGCCGGCCCGGCCGTCCTTGGTTCGACTCCTGCCGGTGCCAATCGGCCGTTTTTGCCCCGCCTCGCCGCCCGGCCGCCGCCGTCTGGCGGGCCGGGCCGCGCCGCCGCCGACCGCGGCGGCCGGCCGACGCCCGGCGCCGCCGGCCGCAGCCAACGGCAGCCGCCGGATCGACGGCGGGCGCTGTCTGCGGCGCCGGCGCGCGGCATTGGGCCAGGTCGAGTCGAGTCGAGCCGAGCCGAGCCGAGCGTCCCGGCCGGGCCGGTCGGGGCGGGCGCGCGAGCCGGTCCGCCAGCCAGCCGTCCGTATTGATCGGCACCGTCCCGCGCCCGTCTGGCCGGCCGGGCAAAAACGTCCCCTCGCCGGCCGGCTGTGACCCTGTGCCGCGCCCGGCCGACACGTGGCCGGGCCGGGCGCGCCTCCGCGGCGCCGCACAGCGCCCGGGCCGGCCGCCGGCCGCGCTGCGGCGCGGGCGCCGCCGCGTCCGGTCCTGCACGCGGACCCAGTCACCCCCTGCGCAGCCATTTCCCGTCCGACGCCACGCCGGCCGCCGCGATACGTCACAGGCGAGTTGCCGAGATCACGGCTCTGGGCCGGCCGGCCGGACCCAGCGTGCCGGCGCGGCACGTGAAGGCGGCTCCTGATGGGCAGTCCTGCACGGAGGACGTCGGCGCGGCGCGGGGTATCTCCCAGGATCGGGCAAAGGCCGGAAATGAGGACGCGTGTCCGCGGCAATCCGACCAGCACCAAGGTGACGGCCGCAACGGCGCGCACGGGCTGCCGGGCACCGCGTACTCGCGGCCCGGCGCCGCGTGGGGCAACACGGCCTGAAGACACTCGGCCCCCGACATCACGACGCCATCGCCTCCTCGTAAAGCCTTCTACCGTTAGTTCTCGGCACCAGAAGGCGCCGGCAGTACTCGGAACGCCATCACGCATGAACGGCGCGGGCCTCCAGTTTCCCCGACCGTTCAGCCAAGACACATCGAACTGCGCCGCAGCGGCGCGGCGACCCGGGCGCGACTTTACCTCGCACACGCCACGGCACAAAAAGTCCCCTGCGTCTGCGAAACCAGTCCGACCACCCCAACTGGTCGCCGCCACGTCGGAACCTGCCGTCACGACACGGCATTCGCCGACGGGGCGTCGCGGAGCCCCACTCGAACCTCCACATCTTCCACAGAGAACAACGGCACCTGCGAGTCCGTAAACGGGGAGTCGACGGCGTTGCACACGATGCGGACTTGCACCGATCGCTGCCACAGGCGCATCTTGCACGACCAGAATAAATCGCGCGAAAGAAAAAGAAACACGCGGAACGCGACCTTCAGGCGAAGCCGCCATTCTGGATTCCTGAAGGCTCAAAATAAGTGTTACGCAATACAGAACTACGCCGGTCCGAGTCCGTAAGCTGGGAAGCCCATAAAACTGCCCCAGTCTGTACAGAGCCCGACGTCGAATCTCGAACTTCTGGAGGTGTTTACACCCTGTGCTGGAGGGCTGGGAACGAGACGAGGCGAGTCTGCAGCAGCTCCGGCTATTCCCGGCGAAATGGACCTGGCGTATTTCTGCTGCCAGGCCGACACAAGACACCTCGCCAGGGTGGATTGGTTTCACGTGATGCGTTTGCCAGCGAGGCTCCGCGGCGGAGACGCGAGTTTCGGCTGAACTGCGGCGGCAGACCGCTGGTGGAGGCGGCAGACCGCCAGGCTCGGCGGCTGGCGCTCCGGGACCCACCCTTTTCTGACTCCGGAGGCTGGTGATACGGACGGCTCGACAAGCAGCGGCATCCCCATGAAGTTGAAGCCTGCGGAAGAAGCGAAGACCCCTGGTCATGCATCAAAAACATAAATGCTGGCGTAAGATGAGATCACAACTCGTTTATGATTTATACGTACGTTTCATCCGTCCTGCTGCATGCAACTTAAGTCCTCTGTCCGGAATCAACGTGTTCGTGTACACTGCTTTTTAAAGCTTCTGACCATTGGAATAAACTCGTTACGCATTCTGCAGTAGTCTGTGGTCCTAAACAAGAACAAATGAGACACATGGGCGATATGGAAACAACATATATCCATGACACTTTGGAGGAGCGCTTCAAGGTCCCCGTCATTAAAGTACGTGCCGCAAAGTCTACAGCCTATAACAAACTACGCCAGCTAGTCCTCATTCGACCGCACCGCGGAATTGTAATATTACGGCCCAACAACAATGAAAAATTAGGCATGGATGATCAAAGGTGTTTAAAAAATGTTAGTAAAAAAGCAACGCTATGTTAACACTTTTGTTTAAAAGGCAAAATCAAATAAATTACAACAACTCGCCAACTATGAAAGCAGGACTAGTCTGCCAACTGTCACAAATAACTTCAGCTAGCATCAACATGAAAATCCTAGCACGCAACACGATGATGGCATGATAACGTCAGAATACCCTCCGCCAGATTCGAAAACAACCGGAACAGCATAACTGCACCAGTGGATGGTTGTTTTCGAGAGTTGGAATACCAGTCGCTTGTGCAAAAGAAAAATGATATAGCCAATCTCTACGGAAAAAATAAAACGCAATATGAGACGTGGCTTCGTTTCTCAGCAAAAAGTCAGGTATGCACACAAAAAATACCCAATAAAAAATCCCTGGTCCACAAATGCCTTGCTGCAATTTGCTTGCTTCATTGCAATTTACTTGCCTTGATGCACAAATTCCGTCCGTAAACCCCCGATACCCCGCTGAACGAAGTAGGCCACGTCGTTCGTACGCGAACAAAGAAATGAATAACTAGTATCCTAGCGCATCCTCGCCGAACTGCAACTCACTGCAAACGCCTCACGCAAGCCAAATCAAGCTTATCGTTTCGCTTAGTGTTGTTATCCGCCACCCACGAAACGGTGGCCGGGAATACTGTAAGCCAAAGCCGCCACAACAAACTAAACGTTAGATCAAAATCGAATGAACAATACGAAGGCGGACAGAATAGCGATCAATGTCAGCCATTGTTGGAAACCTGGTTTTTCTTCCTGGTGTCGGAGTACAAATTCTCTTTTTGAGTATAAAATGTCATGTGTTTATGCGAGAAACATGGACTAACTAGGTGCTTTGCAAGCATGTGGCCCGCAGGGGGGGGGTCCAGTGGCTCCATTTGGGGGGCAAACCAGTTTCCTGGGTCTACATCGCAGGCCAGCAGTCGCTGACCGGGGGAGAGGGGAGGCAGCTGGCCGTGGGTTCGGAGTATACTTCAGCGGCCAAGTATGAATGGTAAACCATCAACCGGGGGAGGGGGACACTGGACAACTTCAAACTCTGGTTGAGTAAGAATACCCATGTCTTTTGAGGAGGGGGCAAATGACCATTTTGGAGCGCAAAGTTGTTCCCGGAATATAGATTTTTTTCGTGCTCCTTGACACCAGAAAACGACAGTTTTCCCGACACTGACAACACTGGGTTTGTCAGCACATGACACTCTTCAAAAAAGAATGGCAAAACAGTGAAACCTACAGGTTACCAAAATAAGCCATACAAAAAACCATGGCAGTGTTCGTTAGTATACTGGAAAAAAATGGTATGAGCCAAGAAAACTTAAAACTGACAACTATGCCGATCCTCCGCAGGCGAAACAGCTGAATGCCACATACCGTGCTACCTAAAGAAGTTAACGAAGATTCCGGGGAAAACACATGTGGACCCAGCCAGCCGGGCTTGCTGGCGGGTGGGTTCACAATGTCCCAATTTAGGTCATGGCGTTCCCACACCCGCGAGGGTACAGAGATCTGTGTATCGGACATTGAGAAATCCAGCGACGACACACTCCTCGCAAGAAAGGGCAAGGTGCTGAACAAAGAGATAGTCTACTTAAAATGAGCCTGTTATCCCGATGCGCCTTCGATAACCAATCCAAATGGATCTCATCGCATGGACGGCGGAAGGCCGGTCTACTACGGCTGTTGTATGAGGACTGACAGAGAATTATGGGGTTTTCCGTAAATTACGCAAAGCTGGGGGTGGGTGCGACCGGGTTGGACAATGCGTGGCAATGTGTTGCAACGGCGACAGTGGCGGTTTGGCAGAGCGTTACGTGACGCTGTCACACCAGAGAGGAGAACAGCTTATGGCCCGAAAAAAAGAAAAGGAAGACAAGTGTTTTTTTTATAATTTTTGCAAATTTAGTTTCTAAATCGATACCGCTAAGTTAAAATAACAGATGCGCCATGAACATGGAAATTTTAGACACTTTTCAAGATTTCGGACCTGAAGACATTTTGCTTTCAAAATTTTGGAATGGTGAAATCAGTTCTTTTGTTCTCCAGTAAATAAAAACGCCTGCCCCCACCCCCTACACACATCCAACTTCCCCATTAAAGCAAGGCTCACAAATCATTTAGGTGTTTTATGGACGACTGTATAAGAAATGACGGCTCTCAAAATTCGGTAAAACCTGACATCAACACACGAGAAGTGTCGAACGGAAAGGCAACAATTTCTAATAGCTTTAAGTTCCGAAAATTACCCACCCTACTGACCCTACTTCTGCAATATCACAAGAAAATGCAAGCACCACTTAAGTAAAATGTTTCCCTTTCACTTTTCTTACATTTTTAATTGATCCGTAATGCAGACACTGTGAAAGGGCATGCAGCGCACAACATCCGTGTTGCACAGCGTGAATCTGTATCCGGTGCATAACCGCATAGTTTTCTAGTCCCATACAGAAAAAGTCGTTTTCGGTCGAGGCCTCAAGCAGAGTGGTTTCTGTGAAAGGGCATGCAGCGCACAACATCCGTGTTGCACAGCGTGAATCTGTATCCGGTGTATAACCGCATAGTTTTCTAGTCCCATACAGAAAAAGTCGTTTTCGGTCGAGGCCTTAAGCAGAGTGGTTTCTGTTTCGATACGCAGAAATAACATGATCGGTCAAGTCCAGCTGCAACATTTTTTTAGCAACGATAACTTCGCTACCACCTGCAACACATCAAGTAGTTTTTACCAGACGACACCGCAATGGTTTAAGCGTTTTCTTTTTTAAGCGAAGGCACATCAAATCTATTGTTAGTCTTCAAGTATGACCCACGCAAAGATGCAATGATTACCGAAACTTTGTACGTTAGTGTTCCAAAAAAATCCGCAAGGACGAACGCTATCCTGAGCCTTCACGAACACGACCTGCTGAGCCTCCTAAAATACAAGTTAAGTTCATGCTGATGGATAAAGGCGCGGTGTCGATCGCCCGTCAGTAAAGGCTCTACATTAGCATAGCGCATGTTTAGCACAACTTAGAGCATCGTGACTCTCAAGATCCCGATATCTGCGAAAATTCACATTCAGGATTTCATCCACACAGAATGACTCCGATGCTCACTCACACCACCACAACCAACCTCCGTCACAGAACGAGCAAAAGATGCACTGCAAGCGGCTCACGCGCCATCCATATCAACGTCATACAGTCCTATGCGGTTTTTCTCCGGGCCTGCTGGGCTTCGTGAATGAGATAAATGGGTCGCATGCCGCCGGAAACACAAAATGAAAAGCCTCTGACAGCCCCGGAGTGTTTCCCTGGACGCAGTTCATAGTAGCCATGAAAACGCCATCTTCGCTAGTTGAAAATATGGGTATTTCTCAACGCTCCTCAGAGTTCAAGAGGCTTCTGATCATTTGGTAGATCCAACCGACTGTGACAGCGTGTGGGACAGCATGTCCATGTAAGGTATGACAGTAGGTGGTGATGTGTGTAATCTCCGAGTTCTGACTGATGTGCAATCCAGTGTACTGTTTACTAGTAGCTTAGTTGTTCTGGTTAGTGCAGACTTGACAACTGCCTACCTATCAACAGGCGTAGCAAAAGGAAAACTCCGACCAAATGTCATTTTGCACGTGGCCCTGGGAGTTGAAAACCGGACTTCCAATTCTGGATTTATACGAACAAATATGCGCATATTTCCTCACATGCATAGATGCCCCGTAAAAAATGGACATGTCATAGTTTTGCGTTGGGTCCGTGCCCTTCAACAGTGGCATCAGGCGCTTTGACTACAGTGATCTTAATCGATCTTTTCAGCAGCCATTAGTGCGATTGGTGATGAAAACCTTACACAATGTATTCGGCTTTGTAATCAATATTGTGTTAAAAGTTTGAACTCTGTTAGCACAAAACAACGTCGCAGCAACGTTTTTTTCCCGGGAACTGCGACTGCCGAAAAACAGAAGTTGCAATACAGAAGATTTTCACTATTTCACTATAACGAAGATTCATGAACAGCCATTCACAAATACTTAATACAAAATGCACAATGTAAATATACGCTTGGAACCAGCACTAGTATAAGCTAGGACTCCTGATTGCAGTCAGGACAAAATGAAAAATAAGTCCCGTTCCCCCCATTCTGGGGGTTGAGCGATAAACGTTCCCACGTATGCTGATACATGACAAAGAATGACACGAAAAAGGGCACCATATGTATGAGTGGGGCGTCGGGCAAAAAAAAAAATGGGGCCAATGACGTTTTTGCACGATTCATTTACGATAACCATTCAATGTTCATCCGTGCATAAAGTAACTGACGCCGAAAATGAAACTGGAGCAGAGTGGAGTTGTGCCTTGACTTCACGAAAGTTCTCGTAAAAGCTGGTCATTTCAAAACGTTCGACGGTAGCGTACTGTACTGCCGTATTCAAGAAAGTGTCGTCCAAAGCATGAAAGCACAGCCAGCGGTTTCCGACAATTTCTGGGAATGCCAATAGCATCATTTCTTAAACATTTTCTTCCGGTTGCTGTCATAAGTGGATGTTGAAATATCTGGAAATAGGACGGTTCAGACGATCACATCCCAACAGGCCTCCATTCACGCATTTAAGACAACTGGCCATGAAGCCCTCAATCAAAAAAATGAAAATATCCATAACTGTACCGTTCGTCTGCTTTTCCCTAACACACAACACGTTAACAAACTGATGGGCTTCACAGAGGCGAGGATGTCCAATGTGAAGAGTCTTCATTTATGCTGAAGTAGCTTGAACAAAACGAAGTAAGCATTTCCTTATATCCCCCTCCAAACCCACACTAACAATTAACTGAAACTCACTCCATGAAAAGCAAAAGCTAACGTCGACCACGTCATTAGCGCAAAATTACCAGATTCATTGTTCCGCTCACAGTGTAACTGTCTTATTAATCTTGGATGGCCTTGAAAAAAGAAATGGTCAACGCAACTCCCAAAAGCAGAATGCTTCCCCACGGTAAAAAAACAACGAGGAGACGAATCACTTTATCGTTTGGAACTCAAATTCGGGTGTCTCCTACTGACTGATCCCACAACATGACAAGAAAATACACGAATCCTTCTTTTCCGAAAGAAGCTGTTTTTTGTAAAAAACACAGCATAGGTACTCCCGCCCGACGTTCCCGCGCTATTACGGTGCTCGACGATATTACGGTGCGCTATTACGGTGCTCGACGTCTTATGCAGAATTCAGGACGATAGCCACGATTTCAGAAAAACCTAGCTCCAAAACAACCAACTGCGGATTTACGTATGTTTTTATATGCCACAATCAGTTTTGCTCAGTACAAAACGGCTGTTTCTCCTAATCATGCTTACGGTTCTGGAGCCGACAAAAGCATGCTGACTTCATTAAGCTGCTCTGCCCGGTATATCTATGTGCTAAAGAAACCCAACGATCCGAATCTTATATTACTCAACTCTATCTGGGATGGGAAATAAAACAAAAAAATCGACAGAAAAAACGGAACAACTGAAAGCTGTGTCATTCTTTGCGTTCGTCCACGCACTCAACTCGGGAGAAAAAGATAAGCAATTGTAAATTCCTGAAGAGATTTTGAATCAAATATATTCATGGAAAGGACTGTCAAAGATCAAAGAATAAAATAAAGAAGTACATCAAGAAAGTACACTAGTGCCATTGCATATACAACTGTAAATTTCTGGCGAAGACAATGGCACTTACACCCCCCATATTTGTGAGGTGGCAGAAAGCAAAATATCTTCAGACTAGATGAAATATATGGGGCAAAGCACGCTGTTCCAGAAGGCCAAAATGCAAGTACACACTTTTAGCTATGACAGCAATATTTTTTCCTACATAAATAATGCATTTTACCAAACATCACTACATAATAAATTCGGACTTTTAATCAAGCTCGTCCATAATCCACGAACCCCGTTAATCAGCACGGCATAGTGCGCCACGACTGTCTACAACCGAAGAAGCTAAAGCAGAAATTGTAGAAAACACACCAACCCATCAATTTCACCAGTAGCTAGTTCAGGCGACAGATTGCAAAAAACTGGTTCCATGTATCGTCGCTTATAAGCACAATATATGGAAAACTGGGGGAAAAAGAACATCTGCAACCTCACCAACAAGAATTGTTCATCAAGCATCTTTACAATGCCGACACCAAATAGATCCAGTCACGTCGACATAAAAAGGCAGCTCAGGAATTCTGTTCAGCATGCGTCATACTCCATAAATGATCACATCTGTAGCGTGTTTGCAGCAGCCATCTTGATTCATACGCTGGACGCCGGCAAGGCGCCGGGCCGTAATCTGCGATGTGCGCGGCTAGCAAAGCAGCGAAAAGGCCAGTGAGGGGCACAACAGTACTCACCATTCAATTTGTCAATTGATCGATCCGCAACACTTTGGTCTGCACAATCAACGAATGCATAACCACCACGTTTCACCAACACACCAGTGCAATTTAGGCCGTGGTCTTGAAATAGCTGGCGTAGATTCGTTTCCGTGGCGTCTGCCGGTAGGTTCCCAACATACAGCTTACTCATGCTTGACGGCTGAATAGGATTTACTGAGATGTTAAGAAGACGTGGATAGGAAGGACGGTAGGCCGGGCTATTGAAGGGTGAAGAATGGTATGGAAGGCGCACACGCCCCGGCCCAGCCTCCGTTCACTCGCAACGCTTATCCAGGAATGGCATCATTTTTTCACGGCCAGACCGGTCCGGCCGCTGATTGGCTGGCGGCGCGTCACGTGACAACCACGTTTCCCGCCTCCGGTTTCAGCAGGCCCGGCGCAAGGATATGGGGACTTACGGCTCTGCCAAGGTGGCAGAGGTGCAGAAGTGGATGCCACCGGCGCCCACTCAAAGGAAGGCCTGCAAGCCCCGGATCCCCTTAGGTCCGCTTTTTTTGTGGAAACCATTGCACACCGTCTTCCCACCAAGCAGTTTTCGTATGATTTCAGTTTACATTGATCCCAGACACCCCCCCCCCTTTAAGAGAATCTTGGTAGCGCCCCTGGTGGGTGCCAATGCCGTACCTGACATCAGCGACGGCGGAAAAGGGGGGGGGGACAGGAGAGGCGGCCGCCCCTCCAGCCTTCAGGCTGAGGGGGCAAAACTGTGTTTTTGCCCCCCACCCCAGAAATTCCGGTCAGTGCACTAAGGAAAATCGTCAAAAATCAACCTTACTCTATAAAAAAAAAGAAAAAAATCATTGTGGAAGCATCGGCGACAAACGATAACTTTTCGCGAAATTTAGTACAAATCCGAAGGTTTTTTCAGGTATGGTAGTCATTAAATTTAATAGTACTAGGCGCCCATTACAAGACAAGGACGATTCTGGCAATGATTTCAGGAGCAATCAGCACCAGTGTACGCGGCAGCCTTTTGTACGAAACGTGACGTCAGTAGGGAAAAATATAACCGTTTCTGCGGCCATTAATACATGCGCGTAGGAACAGGAGTAAGGGCGGAGGGCGGGGCCATGGCCCCCAATTTTTGGAAATTTAGCATTAGTCCTATGGGGAAAATTATATCATATTTATTACTTGTTAGCCTCATGTGATTTTAGCGTCACTCAGCTTGACTTATGTCGAGATTCTTTTTTGTATACCATGCGTAGTGGTGTTGTTGGGCATGGAACTGATTGCTAATCACTTGGGCACTCTGGTAAGATGGTTCCGTCCATTACAGTGGTGTAGCCAAGGGGGGCAAAGGAACCATGCCCCCCCCCCCCGCTGGAGGCCAAGCGGAGCCACCTGGCGGCCGAGCGGGCCCCCCTGAGGCCGAAGGCCTCAGTTCTTTGTGTGAGGAGTGAGATGATGCGGCGTGAGGCGCACGCTGGCAGTCTCGCACTGTCCGAAAGAGACAATTAAAGCAAAATAAGAATATTTGACGCATTAAAGAAGACATATAAAAAACGAAAGAAAACGTACTCCGAATATTCAAGAAGGCTCTGTGCAACGAAGAGAGGCCCTTAGTCTGAATGAGCGTTTAGGGGCCATTGTTAGCTCGTAGGGGAGTTCACTGCTTGCATGGGGTGGGCCCCCTGTCAACCCATAAAGGGCCCCTGCCAGCTTCTGAAAGGACCTCCTTTCGGTCTGGAAGTAGGCCCCTGCTCCTGCCTCCAGAGGTCGACAGGGGCCCTTTACAGACAGATGGGTGCCCTCTACAGACAGAAGGTGACCGCCTGGCCAACAGTGCCCCCTAAACGATCATTCAGGAGTCCCTGCTTTCCTGTAAAGATGCCCTTGCCGACCTGTGATGGGCACCCGCCAGGTCAGCAGGAACGTCTTTACAGGTGAGCATGGGCCCCGTTTACACTTCAGCGAGGCACCTTTACAAACCGACAGTAATTTTAACCACATGGGGCCCCACTGATTACGAGGGCCAGACGCGGATCCAAAGGGGGAGTAATTGGGGTGACCGCCCCCTCCCCCTGAGTCCTGAGAAGGGGCCCCTGTCAGACGTAAAAGGAGTACCGAAGAGGTCCCGTATGAGCTTCACGGGTCTCTATAAAAACCTCACGGGCTCTTGATGCAGTCAGAGAGGCCTCCTGAAGGGCTAGATGACTTTTGAGACGCATAGAGGGCCCCTGAAGCTCCCAAAGGGCCCATGAGACCACAACAGGGTCCCAACACGGCAGAGTGTTCCCCAGACCGCCAGATGGCTCATAAGGCCCTTGAGACGGCCAAGATGAGGACTGAGTCCCTAGGGGTCCCTGTGAGTAAAAATGTGAAGGTTCTTAATGTAGTCAGAGGGCCTCCGGGAGGGTTAATGAGTCCCTCACACGGTAAGATGGCCACTGAGATAGAAAGAAGGGTCCTTGAAACTCTTCGATGGCCCCTGGGACTGCAAGGGGCCCCAACACGGCAAAGCGTCCTTGAGACCGCTAACATTGCCAGGGAGGCTCCTGAGATGGGAAGAACTTTAGATGGTGCCTGGCATGGCATAAGGAGACCCTAGCCAGCCAGAGCGGCCCCATGAACGAGGATTCGTCGGTGACCTACTCAACCTCGAGATGAGCCACAAATGGGCTACACTGGCCTTTTTGAAACCTTGGGGGTTCTTGGTGCAGTCAGGCGCCCCCAGGAAGTTCAGGTGGTTCCTGAGACGGCAAGATGCGCCTGTATCCCGCCTATGACCCCTGAGGCCGCCAAAAAGGTCGCAGGGTCCCTGCGAGACAATGGCGATAAGAGGGCCTCTGAGACGGTATTTGGGGTTTATGGGGGGTGCTGAACGGCCAGAGGGTCCCCGAGTGTAATAAGCGGGCTCCTGACACGGACAAGATCCCCCGGATACTGCCAGTGGGGCCCATGAAGCGCCAACAAAACGGCTAGAGTTGTTACGGCTAGAGGGGCCCTAAAAGACTGCTAGATATACCTCATGTAACAGAGGAAGACCCCTGGTACAGCCATGGGAACCATCGGAGACGTTCACAGAGCCTATCACACTGCACAGGGACCCTGAAATTGCCAAAAGGTCTTTTGTAACTGCCAAAGAGCCTCCTGAGACTGCAAAATGTTTCCCAGAGACGATAAAAGAGGTACCCAGAACCGCAGAGGGTCCACTGAGACTGCTAGAGAGGGACATTTAAGACTGCTAACTAGAAGTCTCTAGCAATAGGGGCCCCTGAGACGACCAGAATGGTCCCTGAAACTACTAGATCTTGAGACGTCCAGACTGCTCCTGAAGCGGCCAAAGGGCTTAGACGATTGCAAGAGGTGCCCCTGTCACGGCAGAGAGAAACTTATAGAGGGCCCTTTTTAATGCCTGAGGGGCTTCTTAGACGGCAAAAACGTCCCAGGGACGACAGGAGGGGACCCGAGATGGTTTAAACACCCCTGAAACTGCCAGATGGGTCCCTGAGACTGTCCGAGGTGCCCCTGAAACTGCCAAAGGAGGGCCTGAGACGTCCCGCGGGACACGTGAAACTGTAAAAGGAATCTAAGACCACTAGAGGATCCTGGCACGGCAGACGGCCCAAGACCACCAAAAGTGCCCTGTAACTGCAAGAGGGAACCTAAACTAGGCTGACCTAAACTAAGCTAAACTAAACCAACTAAACTAAAAAGTTCCGGAAGCTAAGGAATGGGGGGAGGGGCAGCGGGACAGACGGGCTGCTGGACCAGATACAGACGCGACATTTCAAAAGAAGGGAGGGACGGAATCGCCTGAAATCTCACCGTTTTTGTCATACTTCAGCCACTTTGTTTGGAAAAAACGCAGAATTTTCTGAATAAGTTGACGTTTGTGATTTTTTCCGGTTACTTTGTATCGTAAAACAACAAAAATACATCATTTTTCATATATGAAGGACAAAAAATCGGGGCATTGCGATGACATTTGCCTCCACCCCTGCCCCCTGCCTTAGCGAAATCCTGGATCCGCCCTTGGCGAGGGCCACCATTGGTTACGAGGGCCCACTTGATCCGATTTCGCTCCCCCTTGGGCGGAATCCTCGTTACGCCCCTGGTCCATTACGTCAGAGGTTTGGTGCTGGCATTATTGCATTATGTGTGTGGGGGGACAGGCAAAGCTGCTTTGGCAAGTGCTTGAGATAATGATTTCGTTCTCGTGTGATAGTTTGTAAAGACTTTACTGACTGTAGAGACTTAGATAGATAGATAGATGTAGAGACTTAGATAGACTGTAAAGACTTATTGAGCGTCGAGTTATGATTTAATGTTGCGGGAGGAAATGTCTTTCAACCGTTTACAAATGTATTTTATAATAATGTTGAATTTGTGATGTAAATGCAAATAACATAAAAAGCAGAAGTTTGCATCATTCGTTATTATGTAGATGGATACCCAATGGCAAAAACCTGAAAAATGGGAAATGGGTGCCTGAATAGAAAAATCCACGCATTTTGGAGAACACTAGCGCCAAAACCTGTTAAAAAAGCTTGTTTATTTAACGAAAAACTGGGCGATAGCAAAAAGAACGAAATCCTGTTGTTTTTTTCGGGGAGGGGGAAGAAGACACCTAACCCAAATGAGGTCGGCTGTTGATCCGTTAGAGCTTGCCCCCCCCCCCCAGCCGAAAATGCAATCTGGCATCCCTGCCTGACATCATACAGCACAGGTGGTTTTGTTGTACCGCAATTATGGTGTCCGAAAGGGGTGTTGATTTGTATTCTTTTGAGAGGGCCCCAGCCCACGCAATGTTGGTTTGCCCCGCCCCCATGTTGATTTGAGCCCCCTTAATATTTTTATGTTTTAGGTTTTAAATGGAAATGAGTAATAATAACGGAACGAATGGTTGTAATAGACGAGGGATGGGCAGGAAATACGGAGTAAAGTTTAAAGCGACGTATCTATCTAACTTTTTGTCTTATATACACACACATATATATACATATATATATATGTGTGTGTGTGTGTGTATGTGTCATATATATATGCCTATATACATGCGGATAATGTAATTTCTGATTTGATAAACAGTAACAAAAACACCTATAAATTTCCGTTCGTCAAAATAAAGTGGGGTAATTCCGTTTAGAAATTCACATTTCGGGGTAGGTTAGGTTGTCGGGCCCTCGGTTCGGTCCCCCAAATCATTTACATAAATCGACGTCCCTGGTGTCCGAATTTGTTCCTGCCTGCCAGCCAGGCAAACGAACATCAAGGTTGCCACTCACTACATTATGAGTGGCCCCGTCGGCGGGGATCGCGTATACCATAGGTGGAACGGCATTGGAACATGGACATGCGCATCGATGCAACCACCGCTGGCTGGGGAGCATGTCCCCTCCAATTTTGGCAAAGTGGGCTTTTGTCTCCCCAGTTTTGATCGGAAAGAGAGCATTTTTTTCGCAATTTCCCGTTGAAAATGAGATTTTGGCCCAGAATGTTCCATCCAGATTGTGATTTCCCCCCAATTTCCGGGACGCAGCTACAAGCATCGACGTAGGTGCACCCAAAGAAGGGCCCCATAGTGAACGGTCCTTCCCTTAGCGGTTTTAGCAATTTTTTTTGTTTTCCCATTCGACAAAAAAGGAGAAGAAAGACTGGGACCGTCAAATAACGTGGTCAACATCCCATTTTTAAGGGAGCCTAAGTTTTTAAGGGGTGTCATTCTTTGAAGTATAGCGAACGTAGTTTTGCCGTTTCTGACGGGTAAGACTCCCATAGTTTCGTGGCAGTATAATAAATGCCTTACTCCATGCGATACACAGCTTTCAATTTTCCAGGGAAAAATTGATCACCCCGACCCCAAAATAAAGCGGCCGCAATACGGGGAGCTTTTAGAAAGGGTTGCGTTCACCCTGAGGAGCCGTGCCCCTCTCTTGCGGAAATCCTGGGTGCGACACTGAACGTGGGATGCACCTGCATCCCTGTAGTCACGAAAAGATATACATTACGCCTATGGCGTTGCGCAGAAAGAGTGGATTTCCAATGGAATTTGCGTCCCCAGGAATTTCGAAAAAGTTTCGCCCTTGCCGGGTACGGATAGACAGTCAAACTTTCCAGGCGTGGATGCAGTGGCCTGTAAAGCGAAAGGCCTGCAGATTTAGGAAAGTCTTATTATTGACCCTATGTTGTAGCATGAAAAGAGCATGCTTCATTATGTCCCTGGTTCTAACAATTTAATGCACATTTCTACACCCAGTTGTGTATAGTCGTCCATAGAGCAATTATAACTGCCTTATGGGCCAGGGCCGGGTATAAGGTTATAAGGTAGGGCCGAATGAATTTTGGCGTTAGATCCATGGTGGTGCATGTACATGAATGCAAACGACGAATTAAAACATTCGAAACGCCGCAGCCATCCATTGCTTCATGTAATATCCTACCCCTATTTTCACACGCTCCTTACTTATCTTCCTGAGTTTCTTTGCCAGCCTGTCGAGAGCAGCATACCGTGGCAGGAGCGTCCCAGGGAGCCTATCATAACCCACCGTATGTCCACGCCCATCTACCCCATAAACCTTACATCCTTCGTTTTCCTTACACACAGAATCCGTCCCCGTTCACACCGCATCCCTTCCATCTGTCATGTCCATTGCGACGGGTTTATTAACAGCCCAAGTATCCTGGGGACGTATCTGCGTGTAAACATAACACAATGCACCGATGCCTACAATCATGGCTCCAGAGTTACAGAATAGCAAGGCTTTTAAGTGTTTTTTCTGGACGTCTGAGCATGGAGGCAACTCACTGTGAGTGCCCTGTGAGTCCTCTCACCCCTCGTGCCCACGGAGCTGATATTCGTATCCGCAGATATTGTTGGATTGCTAATGAAATCGAATACTAGGCAGCGCTAATCGAGTGAGCAGCATTATTGCACTTGAAAATGGAAACAAAAATTACCTCGAACTCATAATAAAAGAAATGGTCGAACAAACATGCATATGCATTTCGAACGTGTGCCTTCCTCAGTACATACACAAGCAAACATACGATTCAAATCACGCCGTTGAAAAAGCGTCACACATCGTTCTCGGACAGCACTGCAAAAAATCACTACTTCGAGGAACTCTTTTAGAAAGGAACGCCACACGTGGTCATATGGGACAGGTTTTAACGGGTTCCAGGAGGAAGTCATGGTATTCAGGGTAGATCTGAGATTTTTTATTTGAATAGATTCTGCAGTTTTTAATTCAACGACATCTTTACACACCTGGAGGGTGGACATTTTGAATGAATTTGCATCAACCATTCCAGTACAATATGCGTGAGTGGAATGGTCGTCGAATGGGGTGTTCTTTGCTTTGTTTTTGGCATCTCGGATATGTTCGTTAAAACGTTTCCGAATACTACGCTTCGTCTCGCCGATGTAGGTGTTTGTAGTACTTTTACATAGTTGGCCAGTGAAGCACACAACATTTTTTATATGACACTCCCACCAAACCGTAACCACAACGTAACTAACCAAGCAGAAGTAGGTTTTGAGAGGGGAACTTTCGCTCTGCGTTGGAAAAAGCACATACAATCCAAACGTGACCAGACGAATGCGTCATCAAACATCGTTACGGTCACCGACCCCGAGACAAACGACACACAGCACTCTGATGACATAGGCAGCAGTACAGTAGGTCCAGTACAGTACAGTGCCCCGTTTCAGTGACACGGACACAAGGATGGCACTAGCTGTCGACGACTGGGCGGAAAGTGTTCTTAGACCCCTCAAGCGAAAAATAATAAACTTCCTCAAAAATCGCCGGTCAAACAAAGAAGGCAATCACACACAACAGGATATCAAACTCGATAAAAATATTCGTCAGGATCCGAATATTATGGTTAAACGTTGAGACAAATGCAAAGGTTTTGTCCCTTGCCTAAGGAAACACGTTGATAAAGGCACTATAGTAATTTCGAAACCTGAAACTGTATCTAGGAACCCCACACCCCGCACAGAAGCCACAACGAAAAGGAGTCATTGCGGACACCATGTCCGGCAGATCCCCGACAGAGTTATCAGGACAATTTAGACACACTCCTCACGGATGGCAGTACTGTACGGACTTCCTAAAAGCAAAAAAGCCTGACTTACCCCTTCGACCTATAGTTCTTGCCGGCGGTGACCCCCTAGACAAGCTATCGTGGTTTCTAGAGCGAGTAACATCTCAACTTCTGGCGTATGTACTAGCTCACCTCAAAAACACATACGATTACCTAGAGCACCTTCGCACACAGTTCCCCGAAGTTCTGTATATCCAGCAGGCATACAGAAGGTATGCCTGCTGGAGCCATAGCATTCACGGTGGACGTAGCAAACCTCTACGGTAACACCCCCTTGCTGAGGCAATGTCCGCCACGATCGACCTCATCAAAAGACACCACGACGACACAGACACATTCGGACTCATCTCCAACGACCTCGAAAAACTTTTGCTGCACTGCCTCGCTAACACCCACGTACGGTTTCGTCAACATCGCTTCAGACAGAGGGAATAGCTATGGGTAGCCGTATTGCCCCATCGCTGGCAATTGTCTTCGTGAACGCGATAGAAACGACGATCCTTATGTACGAGCGTGTCCGTCTGATCACCTACTTGCGGTATATAGACGATACTCCAGGGATTTTGACTCATGTATCCGAGGTTTTGGGTCGTAATTTCGAATTTATCAGCAGTTTCCACCCTGCTCTCAAATTCCCCATCGAAAGAACGAATCACTCCAACATCAGCCAAATTTCCTTCCTCGACACTCTACTCATCGTCCAAGAGACCGGAAAATACACCACCGAACTCTATATCAAATCTGTGGCGGCACCCATCATCTTACCATTCACATCAGTCCACCCAATGAAAACTAAAAAGTCAGTACTCTACGCACAACTGCTGAAAGCGAAACGTCTTGCATTCGACGAACCAGCTGCAACACGGGATAGGCCAAAACTAAATGTCTCTTCAAATCAAATGGTTATCTACGCAGGATGGTTCAACAGAGCAAGTATTGCGTCAAAGCATGCACCAGACAATCTATGCAGACATCTCATGTCCATCCACAACACAGAGCTACAGACGCTACATGCATCAGCCTTCCGTTCATAGAGGATACCCTTTCGAGGAAAATCTCCTCAACGATCAGAGCATCAAGACTACCACTACACGTTGCCTGGAAGAGCGCGAAAACATTAGCTGCGCACCTGACCACATCAGCACTTGACCCGCCACCCTGCCCAGCCGTGAAAAGACCATGCAATTCCTACATAACGGGTCTGGTGGGAAAGTGTCATATAGGAATGTTGTGTACTTCATCACTTACCAACTATGTACAAGTACTGCACATAGGTGAATGCACAGACACCTACATCGGCGAGACGAAGCGTAGTGTTAGGGAACGTTTAAACAAACATATCCGTGATGCCAAAAACAAAACAAAAAACAACCCATTTGGTGACCATTTCATTAATGCTCATCGTACTGAAATCGTTGATGCAAACTCATTCAAAATATCCATCCTCCAGGTCTCTAAAGACGTCGCTGAATTAAAAATTGCGGAACATATTCCAATAAGAAGCATCAGACCTATCCTGAACACCATGTCATCCTCCTGGAGCTTGTTAAAGCCTGTCCTATATGACAACGTTTAGTGTTTCTTTCTGATAGAGTTCTTTGAAACTGTGATACTTTTTCAAATGTACGACGTAATCTGAATCGAATGTTGGTTTGTGTATGTACTGAGGAAGGCCCACGGCCGGAATAAAGATGCATTTTTTCTCTACCATTTCTTTTGTTATGAGCATAAAGCTACTTTCATTTCTGTTTTCAACTGATTGCTAATGGATGCAAGACGTTTCACGTCGTGTTCTAGGGAAGAAGACTAAATCCAGAGATTCGCAAAAGAGTGGCTCGTTGCGGCCAAATTCTGTAGGTACTGTGATTGCTCTTCTTGGTCTTACGATCTTAAAACCGTGGTGTGACATCAACAAGTGTAACAGCCCAAAAGGACAGGTAGGACAATGGCCCTACCGACCTGAGGCGGCCCTACAGACCTTGGATGATTTTAGCATTGAGGCTACGGTGTTATATGGAAATAAACAGTCCAAAGATGGCTCTGACCCTTCCAAGTTTTAAAGCACATCAGCACTAATGACTGGTGCATGACATCCACAATAATCTTTGAAAAAACTGCCTCTGGGTCAGAAGATGCATTTCAAGTGGCAAGACGGACTGTGGCCTTCAGGCAGGGGTGACGCCTTGTGAAAATGACTGACGGGGAGCCGAGGAACCAACAAGCTACCCCCAATGTGGATTTCTGAAATGTAAACGGACTTAAGCCACTTTATTTTAAGTAATGGAAATTGCAATTTTTTTGTTACAATTTGCCAAATAAAAATTGTATATATGCTCATGTATATAGCAAACAATATAATAAAAGTGCATATATATATATATATATATATATATATGTGTGTGTGTAAATAACAGCATTTATGTATATAATAAAAGTATACATATATGTGGATAAATAGATATATGGATAGATAATGATACATACGTACACGATATGCTCATATCTGTACTAATACTCTCTTGTATGAAATACATGATTTTTGGTTCCATTTGTTATTCCAACTGGCTTTTTACATACAATTTTTATTTCAAATTTATTTTAAAAACACTGATAAGACCCAGAGGAACATTGGTATAGTTCAAATCGATATTTGCGGGCCTCTAGCACTACCAGACCGACAGAAAACGACGCCCCTGGCTGACATGCCCGTTTGACCACAATTTATGCCTCATTCTATTATTCATGCCGATAGCTTATTTATTGCACACGTTCTTTTCATTATGATTGCCCATTTTCCTTCTTAAAACCGGCAAAAAATATTGAGGGGGACAAAAATCAGCTTTGGAGGGGGCAAGATCTACATTGAGGGAGACATGGCCCTTCCAAAAGAATACAAATCGACATCACCGCCTTCAGGCATCTGACTTTGGCAGCACATGCCATTAGTATTGTGTTTAATATCGATGGACGGGACGAGACGGTTCTGGGAGGGGGGAATGGGAAGGACTTTTCCCAAGTAGATTGGTACGCAAATGTTTCTTTGAAGCCTTTTTTCTTCATGCAACGCTAAGGGCTTAATGTTAATTTCCTCCTTAGAAGGAATGCACGTGCCTTTCTTTGTCCCGTTTTATTATATTTCTGCATATTACAGATATGTATATTATACGAATAATGTTTTCAGCCATCATGAGGACTGCGCTCAGCAAAAAATTTCAAGGGTCTAAAGGCCTGCGGGAAACTGATATGTCAGAGGAGGTAGATGTGTACCTTTCTATTGTTTCAATGATGAAATCCTAATGAATCTGGAAGCATTGCGCCATGACACACTGCGAAAAAATATGAGGTCATGTGGTAACCTTCTAACTGCATCCAAATTCTCAAAGCAGGCCTGCTTTCGAGCTCAACGGAACTTACACTTTGTTGCATGCAGTATGTGATGATTGGAAAAGATTTGAAAAGAAATGTTTAATTCCTCTGTTGCTGGAGGGTTCTGTGGATTCGTAGCCTTTCTATAGCGCTACTCAGGTTTACTTGTACTGGATGTTCAAATTCTTCGCCGCGTTAGCGATGCGACTTTTCTCTCCGACTTTTCAATGCCGATTTGGCCAGCGACTGTGATATAAATCTAATCAATGGGCCTTCTTATCCTCGACACTCGAAACGCTTTATGAATTTGCTGTCGTTTAGCATTGGTTTTAAGCAGGGACGTAGCCAGGAGGGCCATGGGGGCCATGCCCCCTGAGCCATGCGGTCTACACTGGATATATGGTGATTTCACAGAAATGCGGAATTGTGATCACATATATCCTGCAGTAGCAAACAGAATATGTTTTCCTGTGCGTTAAATACGAAATAAATTACATAAAAGTGCTGTTTTTCTTCTAAATTTCGTTTTATACCAGTGGCATATGACAAACTTCGACATTTGCCCATCCCCAGGAAAAATCTTGGCTACATGCCTGATTTAAATGGATACAGTTTTTCGCTTTGCACCGTAAACATCGGGTAGTCTTCAACCACAGCAATGTCAAGAAAAGCTCACAACGTCCACCTCAATGTCATTTACGTCTGCTGGATGATGCGGTGTGCTTCCCTTAATTCCATTTCCAAACGCTGGCACGTGGCATATGACAAGTCAGTGGTACTTACCAAATATAAGAACAGTCGCGTGATCAGGAATCGACCAACGGTAGGGATGCTCCAAAACGGGGCCTGCTATAGCCTCAAGGGGTCTCCCATAGCATCAAAGGGATCTTTTGCAGCCTCAAGGGGTCCCCTATGGACCTCCTATAGCAACATGGAGGGCCCGCTACGGCCTCAGGGACCATGTTTGCGAATCCTGTAAGCTCTCAAAGGGATCAAAGGGGCCCTTGAAGGAACCCGAGGCCTTCGTTTTTTTCCAAGAAGAGGGGCGACCGCCCCCTCTCCCCGCCTACGTCTGCGTAAAAGAGCACGTCGTCAGAGACGGCCGAGAAGGCTATGCATTTTTCCATCTACTTTCCAGATCAGACCCCAGATGATAACAGAACCGAAAAAGAAGAAGCCTCGAAAAAACTTTTCCTTAATAGAGATATGAAAAATAAGAACATGAATGAGTATCCTATTTCATTACGTACGTCATCCAATTTGATAACTTGCAGATGGTTTCAACTGAACAGAACGGCGTTGGGGACGTTTCAGAGGGCAGTAGGCAAGAGAAAAGCAATGGCCCCAGCTCTCCATACAAAAACGAATATCTCGGGCATTCGATTCAAGCCGAATACAACCTGATCCTAAGAGAAATATACGAAAAAGACGGCGAGTGTCGGTGTAAAGAAATACGATGCAGGTAAGTGGTTCACCATACGCACTGCCTGTATATCCTAGGAAGTCATTTATCGCTCCTGAGAGTCATGGCAGCCTCACGTGTTCAACCACGCATACATGGTGTAACATGTGAGCTTCTGAGTTGATCACGTTCTTCTGATTTTGAGCATGGTGTCGTTGTGGAGCTCCTTCTCCGTCTGGTAACAGGGAGCGATTCAAAATCAAGGGCGGCCAGTGCAATCACTTGCAAAATAATGCTAAAGTTTGTGTACGCCACATTACACGTCACGTGCATATGAACGATCTTAAGTTGGTATGTCAGAGCAATTCTGAGGCAATATCTTTTCATACAACACATGGAGTTTGTGTTAAGAGGATGTATGTTGGTAGGCCACCGTACTCGCCATATGGGCTCCCATGTCCATGCCTATGTTGCTGTTCACCAAATGTGTAGAACTTTCGCTGGCTTACCTGTGCTACAAAAACAAGAAAAATGGCAAGAAACAAATTTCCTTTAGCACAGAATAAAGAATGAAAATGTGGCGCACATGCGCATGTTTGTGATGGTTCTTCTCTAAAACAAAATGTTAGTTTTATAAAGTAAAAATACTGAGATACACTAGAAACAATGAAGGTAAGTTTACTTTGCCCCAAAACATTTCTCAACAAGTGTTTTTTTCTGCAGCAGAAGGGTGCAATTTATTCTACTCTCATTTATCACAGTTGGAGGAAGCAGGTCTCATTCTCTTCACTGTGCCCGTTAAGAAATAAATAGATCCACATGTGCGTTTCGCCAGCATACAAATTCTACGCAATCCGAGAAGACGCAAGCAAACCGTGTGTGCTGATACTGTGTGACAGAATGCGATAGCTGTGGTAAATGTCAAAATTTGTAAGGAAAGGCCATGCATACTATACTCTTCATGTGTTCGTTCTAATTGGCGATTTTCCGTGGGTTTTCAAACATCGATTATTAGGGTTGTCTTCCATGCGTCAAAATGTAAGTGTATCGGAGTGTCACCTCTTGAAAGAAACAGACATTTGTATGAACCGCAGTCTTTACTTCATATTATAACACACATGTTGTGGAAATCATTTCGTAAGTCAACAGAAATGTCCTCCGCTCCAAGTCCTTTTTTACGCTGTGTCCATTTCGGATGCCTAGGTTTCTAAAGGGCATCTAGGCTTGTTAAAAACATGTTAAAAGGGCCTCATTTCCAAATTTTTGGCGAGCGTTGTCATCTCAGTGATGATTGGGCAGCTGGTCAACCACCCACCTTCTTAGATCTCAGATCTACGCCTGAGTTACAGCCCACCCAAACAGAAACAAAGTCATAAATCTCGAGAGCGAAAACAAACAGAAGAGCGTTTCCATCTAACATGTAAATTTGTCTTTCTCCCAGACTTGGCACTAAATACGAAATGAGGTTATGAGTACGCTTTCGTTTGCCAAATTACTGTTAAATACTGCAGGTTCCTTTAGCTGAAACCACTACACCACATCTTTAGTGCTGATGAGATGAATAAGTTTAGCAATGTGGAAAGCAGCGCAGACTTCGAGACTGTACTGTACATAGGCTTTGAAAGTTCTTTCAGCCTGGAGTAACAGATCTAAGCCAGCTCGGAAAAGGCAACGAAACTCAGCCCGGTCCTTTGCATTTCTTTTTTTTCCATATGTGATACAGCGCACGTCCTCGGCTTCCTTTGGAGAAGGGACTGAAACAGTGCGGGCCTTTCTAAAGTCAGTAGGAAAGAAATACAGTTTGGAAGTTCATTCTTTCTCGGGGCGACGCCATAGGTGTACTGCTGTTTTTCGAGAGTTCCGGGAAGCACCTGCATCCCAACTTACATTAAAGTATGTTACATTCGCGTATGGCCTGATATCATGACTGGCGTTCCCGAAGTGGATAGGGGAGGGGCCCGGTCTCCCCCAATATTCAGAAATTTTAATATTAGGTAAAAGGCAGTGACTGGAATAAACCAGTCTGAAATCCTATGTGGAACCCTTCCCCTTAATAATTTTCGGAAATCTCCAGCCATTCCTGAAATGGGTACGGCATGTATCAAACCTGCGCGGGCACACAATTGCTTCACAACCGAATATAAACCGGTTTGGTCCGAATATAAACCGTCACTAACGACCAGAATTGTTGATTTAGTGTTGCTTAACCCTGATGCCAATGGATTCTGGGGGAGCAACCGATTTTCATTTTCTGTCCAGCTCAGAAACAAAGTAAACTAGACGTGCGAAACTTTCAGGTGTTGTTTTTACATGATTTTATGAATTTCCCTGTCCTTAAGCTAGGACAGGCTCCCTTGCTTGTATTCCTTCACGCGATTCGAGTATTAGGGAATCTAGATTTCCTGAAATAAATACATTGAAAAACCTAGCCTCTGGTCTGGTGTTAGCAGATGGACATGAAGTCGTATATCAAATCTCCGCACTAAGCAAGAAAACTTTCCCTCAACTTGGCCATTAAAGCCTATCCAGTATATGTAACTTCAGATACATTTCGCTTTGCATAGTAAAGAATAACGATGTTTGCAAAAATTGAGGACTGACCATGCATATGCACTTACCAAAAGTACCTAATCATATACCATAACTCAAGTCAGAAGTCAGGGTAGTTAGATTAGATGTCATATGGCTGAAAATCGGTTGTTGCGAACCTGGCATTCGATAAAAAAAACCAAGCATAGTTGAAGGAGAGGTCCATGAGAATAACATATGGCACGATATGATATATGGAAGGACATAATGCATTTTAAGCACTCAACGTAATTGCAGCTCCCGGCTTTCTGAACGCTCAACCACGTTTTTGCGACCTAGGAAACGTTTCACTCTGTTACCCCGGGTCTCGCTCTCTCCGCTTGTTCTGCGCGGCCCGTTACCAGAGCCTCTATGCTTCGTGCGTCTCCACGCCCTCCCCGCGTCTTCCTGCCTCTCTGCGTCCTCTTGTTGCGTCCACCTTGTCTGGGTCTCTGTCCATCTCATGTGAAAATTTCTTGTCCGCAGCGCTAGTCGTTTACCATACGCCGAAATATTTGTTATGCATTAACAGGTGCATTTGTGAAGTACGTTTGGCCCGCAGCAAGCCGTGTTAAAATATCTGGGAAACGATTTGGCCCCAGGGAATTTTGATTTTCCAAAACTTAAATTTGACACGACATTCGGAGAAGAGGCGATTTAAGATTTGAAGCATGTGTTGATTGGTCTCATCTACGTTTTCTCAAAAATAATTCATGTCAACGACCCTGGTGTAGTTGAACAGATTTACAAAGATTTTCGTCGACAAACTATGTCACTTCTTTGATGTATTCGCTTCACAAATGTGCAAAGCAAGCGTGCACACGACATAGTAAGACGAGGCACTACAGCCATAGATAAAACTACAGCAAAAAGGCAGAGGCTCGACAGCTGTCAGGCCCATGCTGATTCTTTCGCTACTGTGTTCGTTACTTCTGGACGATGTGGACGTTCCCATAGTGTGAGACCCTGAAAACCACAGATGCATGTGATGACGGTGTCACAGTGCTCGACACACGAAACTTAACACCCGTTAAAACGCTTCCAGACATGGCGATATGGTTTGATTGCAAATATTATAAAATAGCACCAAGAAATATTATGAAATAGGAATATGGTTGACTTTAGACGTAGTGCGTCTCCAAAGATTTGTTGTTAATGAGATACAAACATGCTAAACGAACGGCATGTGGTAAAAATAATCCCACGAGAGCCATCACGAAGCTGCATGACCATAATACTTGTACTTAGTAACTTATAATTTGTAAAAATAATAGGAGAGTCATGAAGGTTCACGGGCGAACCGATGGAACATAATTTGTAACCTCCTTTCATTGCCCTTGGCAGTTTCTTCTACGTATTCCACCCGTTGTAAGGATGGCCATTTGAAAAGCCATTCCCCGGTCCTACAGCCATATTGGAGGATACTGTGATTCGGGAGGCACCCACATCCCATACTGACAAAAAACTGGATTCGCACACTTCAATGCATTGAACGGCTTGACACGAAACTGACGCCTCCGATCCTGGATCGAAAATCGAATCGTTTAGCCTCTGCCTGTCCAGGAACGGTCAGAGGCAGAATTATTCGCACCGACGAATCGCGAATCGACGGACAGATGGATCACCGGCGAGCGGGATGGTACTGACTGTTGCTAGCGGCGTTCTGTTACTGTGTCTTTCACTAGGTTTCTAATGGGTCTGAATGTCAGACAGTTTTAGAACGGCATTACGCTGCATCATTCGGTGGTTGGTAAAAGCAATGAGTTTAACTAAGATGAGTGCGAAGATGAAACGCATACTTCTTAGGTTCTTAGGTTCATACGCTCCTGCGTTCAATTATTATAATGATGTCTTCTTTCTGAATGACCATGTGTCAGTGCTCAAGCTCATCAGCAGAATGTCGAAAAATGACTGGTGACTGGGGAATGAATGAGAAAAAGACTGGAGCCGACCACGTGCATCACTTAACAGGCACAACTGAAATTACCCTGGACACCACTTAGTCTAGATATGAAAAATTAGCATTGTATAAGTCATGGAACGTCACCCAGAAAGAACAGAAAACCACATCAATGTTCGGAAGGTGTCATCCCCGGCAATTTGTCTGATCTGCGAATTGCCGCGTTGTTCTGCTGCAGAAGAAGGATGTGGCTGGTGTCTTTTCGGTAATCTGGACCGAGATATTTCATGCGCCTGACATTTTAGTTTGTCATGCGAGACGATGGGCCCACATTCAATCTGTAGATCAAAGTAGAATGCAGCTCTAAATGTGCATAAAACGGCAATAAATGGCGTTAAGGCTGTTTAAGCGTGACTGGGTCGTGCATCATCCCGCAGCTTGTTTTCTACTGAAAGAGATGGTTTGCGAGCGAATCGCGACTGTTCGCTGGGGGAAAAACCTCAGAATAATTCTTTGCCTTGTTTTGTTGTCCTCTAAATATTTATCTTTAATGGCAGAGTCTGTATTGTTTCATTTTTAAAAATCTGTATTGTTTTTATAGTAGAGTAACATGCTTGACGGCTGCCCTTTATCATTAACATTCGTGGCTATAGGTTTCGACATCCATCATTCTCCCATAACCCAAATTTGTGGGTATATAAGAAGGAGAGAACGAGGGCCGTGGCTATGCCAAGTAATTTCTCTTTCGACCTGAGTCAGACAGGTTCCCTGGGCAGGCGCCAGACGCGCGCTTTGCTCGGACTGAAAAACGCGGCGGAACAGCCAGCAGAATCTTCACTGAAATCGCCTCGAAGATCTCAGGTAAAAATCCGCAAGTATAAAAATGTCAACGCCGCTAGTTCATCAGACCTCTATGGCAAAGAAAGCAGAGAAGCGTCTGGCAGAGGACAGTGGATGCAACCAACTATTGACTAAGCCATGTATATTATTTTGAGACAAACGCCGATCAGCGAAAAAAGTTGATTGGCCTGATATTGAACGTCGAAATAGGCCCACACAGGCGGTAAAATCAACAGCCATTGACTATCCCAGCTGAGCTGCAGGCATCATTGATTCAGAACATGCAAAAATCAGCAGTACGGTTAACGTATTGCAGTTGAGATTTCTTCAGGTGAGTCATGTTTTGTTCAATAGCCTATTACAGCTACAAATTTGTCACTTTTCTTCGTCATTTTCCATCTGCATTTTATCGTCTCTTGGTAAACTTTTCCCCCACTTCTCTTGAGACCCCCATCAGTTACGATTTCTGCGGACATTCCCCTCGCGACCGCATTGTCTTTCCGCGCGATCCTCTGCCTCGTGCTGTGCCGGCGAGCCAGCCTAGCCGGCCCGGCCGCTCGCAGCGCCACCTACGTCGGCCATGATTTCCGGCCCCGATAGCTGGGCCGATAAGATAGGGCCGGTCGGTCGCACCTCTCCCTCGAGTCGCGGACGGACGGCGCAGGGCGCGGAGCCACTTGACCGATTAGGGAACAAACTAGGCCGGCGGGGACAGGGGGCAGGAGGGAGGAACGACACTGCGCCGTGGAGGGCGCACTCCCGGTCACCTCCGACAGGGCGGTGGGGAAAAGGAACGTTCGAGCTCACCCCGATCCGTCGGGTCTCAGCGATGTCCAGGAGTTCCAGCAGTTTTGAGAATCTTATTGCTGACCGGTGCGATAATGCGATGAGAATAGCGGCATATGCTATGATATGGCATTTGATGGCATTTGAAACGTCTGGACTGGGGCAGGCGGTCGCATATCGTCACGAAAAGTTGGGCGCGTTTACACAGTGCCTTACGTCCCGTGTCCAGCTATAAGACCTCACGGAGTTAATGTGTGATCAATGCCCTCTGATGACCTCAGAGTACTTTCTGATATTTAGTGAGTTCTTTCATGCGCCTTACATCAAAAGTATGTGGCTAATCAAGCCTTATAAATGACTAGTCATCGTCGCCGGCAGGGCATGATTGGGGTGTCTGATGTCGCGGGATCTGGACACCCAGCACACATAAATTTCAGTAGTGTGGAACATTTGGCGATGGTTGGAGAGAGACAGCCTGAAACTTTGAATGGCCCCTCAACAGGAAAGAAACTGCTGCCCGTGCTTTGGCTTACACCTTATACCGTCAATACATGCATAAGTTTCTGCAATGTTTTTGTCAGCAATTTTTTTACATAAAACCGGTTGAGATACGAAAAACGATGCAAGGACTTACTGACATCTCACGCATTTACTCTCAGGCTGGACAAATTGCAGGACCGGAGTAAAAAATAGTCGGGTTACTAACACGGTCAGCTCTAACTCGTGCACCTAACGTGCCACACTAACGGTGCAATGCGACATTGTTCTCATTGTTCTTTGCAGGGGTTACAGAAAATGACATGTTATGACACGACACTTCCGAAGTGGGACAATGTCTGAACGTTGTATCTGCAGTCGCACCTAACTTATGAAATGACGCTGAGAAATTACGATTAGTTGCAGAGTGACTGTAACAGTTTTGTGCTGGCTGCGGGCTCAAACGGTTTTATGACCTCGTACCAAAACAAAGGAACCGTTGGACGACGTTTGACATCGTGATGAAAGCACTTGTCAAACGTGACTGCATGGACGAATTGCCCATTCAGAGTTACATAAATGACAAATCCAAATGTCTCATAATTTTTTTCAGTTTCTGTGCATTTTTCTTGCACGGTAGCAAAGACGATCGTGGACATGTTACAGCAAATGTCGTATGCGGGATAAAGTCTTGTCTTCCTCCGCCTCCCAAGTCTGAGGCCGGCGTCACAAATGTCCACAACGCCGAAACTGAGAGGCCAGATGGCATAACGCCGAAATAACTTAGGGGACCGGGAAACACACCGTGGTTAGAAAGACTCACCGGCACCCGCGTAATCCGCCAACAGCCGCAAGAGGCACACGGCAACGTCCTGCTGATGACAGAGCCTCAAATCGAACTTCTCTTTGTTTTGTATGCGCCTTTTGTGTGCAACTCTCCACACAATGAGCGCGCAGTCAGTCGAGGATCGGTGACTCACAGACGCGATCGCCGCGGCAGGCGACTCAGCAGGAGGAAAAAAGCCACTGCGACCACACTGGCGATGAACCCGGAACATTTGGCTCGGGCAGCGAGAAACTAGAGCCGAAACCTGTCCCAATGAATTCTTGTCTGAGCGGGTAAAAGAAGAGTAATCTGGCTGCAGATCTGTCTCGGAGTCGAATTGTCCAGTTTATCGTTCAGTCCTTCCCAGCTGTGTGAAAGCTCGGCCCAACGAGGAGGCTTTCATGATAGCTTCCTGTGCTGCAGGAGCGCGGCCAATACTTTGCGAAGGAGAATGACAAGAGAAACGTGATCTCCTTCAACAGAAAATAATCCTTGGATTTCGGCCGCTTTTTTGAGGTCCTGATTTTTTCGCTTTTTTAAGTATATAAACGTTAAATTTTAAACCAGATCGAATTTATAAATTGAGCGGGCATGGCCCGCTTGCCCCGTCGCTTGACAATATATCTGTCGCGCTTTAAGACTAGGCAGTCAATAAAACCTTGAATAATCTCGCAACAGATCGGCTTATGTCTAGGTTTGGAAACACGCATGAACTGCGCCAACGTCGTGTACCAGACGGGGTTCCTAAGGAGCCGATATATTGTTGAGAATGTCAGGCTAATGTTTGACCTAATGGAGAACACGAATCGCCAAAAAATGGAACGACTTTTAGTTCAAGGCGACGTTTTTAAAGTATGTCACTTTATGACCCTGGGATATGTGAAAGAGGTTATCAGATTCTCAGGTTTTGGGCCTAGTCTCCGGCGTTGGATGTCCGTTTTTTACCCCATTGTTGCACACCGCGCGCAAGAATGGGGTTCATAACCGAATCAAGGTTAATATTTTTTTTTTGTCTCTGGAAGCGCAAAATCGAACGTGGAATAAGACAAGGACGTTCCATAAGTTGTCTGACTTGGGTATCATGCACTGAGCCGATGCTGAGGAAAATCCGGACTCGTAACGCTGTTCGAGGCATTAAGGTCGTCAAATCTGAAATCAAGCTGTCAGCTTATGCAGATGACTTGACAGTTATTCTAGACGGGTCGGAGGTATCGCTGAGAAATACGGTGATCATATTGAGCGAGTTTTGCGCAGGAACAGGACTCAGGTTAAGCTATGAAAAACCGTCTGAGAGTAGATCGTTAACGCAACTTATCAACGGCCGCCCACAGCTTGAAATGGTGTGAGGGAGGAGAGGCGCTTGACCTCCCTTGGATAAAAATTTTCCCTTGTACAAAAAAATCGAGTGAAACATACTATAGAGACAAAACTGATAGCATTAAAGAAACCACGTCCCCAAGGGTTCAAGGAAATTTGACGTCGCTTGGGCAAGTACTTCTTGTGAGGTCACTTTTGTTATTTTTGCTGTACTGGAAACCCGCGCAAAATCATAATGGCAAGGCAATAATCGATGATATCAGAATTTACAGGGGGGACAAAATGAAGCGGGCGTTCGCGAAGAAGCAGTTCTTAGAACGTGGTAGTATTCTCCAGTCGCAGAATCATGTGCCAACGCTCTCAGAGCAGCCTGGATGAATCGATAGTTGGACCCAAAACATGCTAATTGGAGGCTTTTTGTAAACGAACAATTTCAAGCTGGTAAGGGATTAAACATTTTTAAATGTGCAAGTGGAGATCGCCAGATCAGTAACATACATTTCCCGGGCTTCTGCGATCAGGCCTTAACAGCATGGACTCAAATACAGCAAAAAGGAAAAACTAAGGATGAAGGTATAGCTATTGTTTTTGAGCTATGATTTAAAACCTGAAATATTTATACCACTCAGTCAACTGTGGTCAACGGACAGCGAAAACTTAGTCTATGTCAAAGACCTGTTCAACTTTTCCGCAATAAGGTGGTGCCCAGTTTCGAACTAAGGCAAAATGGATTCGCCTGGATGTCATGGCTTGTGACGATGTGGTCAGTAAAATATCCAGATCATGGCGACCGTCGCTAAGACCGAGAGGATTGCTGGCATCATCAACGACGTTTACAAAGACAGTCAGTAGAAAGCACTATAAATGGGCATATAGAGTTTCCTTGATCCCAACCTGTCTGAAAACCAGGGGCGTACCTTTTATGACTTTGGTATGGAACTTCCCATACCAAAGGAAATCATTAGTGTGATATTCCATGCCAACATATTGACCCATTCATGCGTTTTTCTTTTCTTTTTTGCTTTCGAAAATAATGTATTTTTCCATGCCAAAATTTGGCCCAGTTATACACTCAAGTTGAAAAATGTTCCTGCGAAGATAGATGGAGCTCGGAAACTAGTGACATTGCTCAGTGGAACAAGCTGATACTATTTAACTCCAAGCAACAAAAAAAAAACATTGATCTTCGTGGTTTCAATTCAGCACATGCCACAGAATCCGTCCGACTCGTAAGCTATTAAAAATATATCGCATAATTGGAAATGAGCGGTGCACTTTCTGCAAGAATGCGGCAAAAACAATGGTACATATGAAGGTTGTCCAGTAGTTGAGGCTTTTTGGGACCAAGTTTGGAGTCCTCTTTAAAAGAGGTATCATGGAATATCGGGTGACCGAACTTCCACCTGTCAGAAAATAAAAGAGAGCAAGCATGTATTTATGGCATGAATGGTAGATCGGAAAAGGTCATGCTGCTGTGGAGCACCGCAGAAAAGATCATGAAAGCTATATATGTGAATGAAACTATGACACGCAATCATGTTGTGTTTATTGCTTGGTTTTGTGTAGTAATCCTCTGAACACCGCAAAAATGTCTTTTACCAAAAGAGGACGAGAAAAGATTTCATGCGCCGTTATGACATACGACAACATCGGGCGTGGAGGTACGCTGACCCAGACGTTACATTAGCCAGAGAGCAATCTCCGGTTTGCATCGTCGTATTGTTTGTGGTACGAAGTTTATGGCTTACGTGCCTTGCTTGTATCTGTATTGGTGTGCGGAAAGCCGAGAGGTTGTGATGTATATGTTTTACTGAGAAATTCTAGCACTCTTCCATGCCAATGAGTTGGAATGGAGTTGGACAGAGGTATGAGATGGACGTGAGAATCATTCCATGGCACATCTTCAGTGACCACCGGCAGGAAATCTCTGTTTCCGGCTCCACCTTTTCGTGGTTCAGGAGCATTCTCATATAAACGGAACTAGCTTTACGTTGCTATGGTTAACTGTTATTTATATTTGGATAAACCTACATTTTGACCATTTTTGGCGGCGTATAGGAAACTCATCGTATAGAAAACATGCAAACCGCGTGGACCCAGAAATCGGTAAGCTTCTTCCACGGAAAAAGCAGACATTGTAAAGAAACTCTCGGCCAACCGTTTGTCTAAACAGCACGCCTAAATCTGCACGGTCCCAATGTGACAAGGGGTGCCCACTCGGCGGTCCCCTTCGCGCCCGCGGTGCCAAACGGTCCCGCCCATTTTGCATTGATCACCCGCTTGCGATAGCTTGCAACGTTGCAGCGAGCCGGGCGCTGATTGGCCGAGCGCCCATGAGACGCGACCTGATTGGGCACGGGGACAGCTGGGCTCAGACGGCGCATGGCGCCCGCTGTCCCTGCTGGCAGCCGGAGGTGACGGTGGAAGGTCCACACCATCCGTCGCTGCGTCCACGATGTTCGCAGCGTCCACAGCAGGGACCGCGGCGTCCTCTGCGGCGTCCGCGGCGCTCTTGGACGGGTTGTTTGACGCCGCAAGCGGCACGAGCGGGCCGTTCGCCGGCGGGGGAGGGGGGACAGCTTCGGGGCGGTCGCAGAGCGCGTCGAGAAACCTCACTGGCTCCGGGACCCCAGAGCTCTAGTTCGCGGTGCGGCCGTCTGATGCCGATGTGGAGGGCATGGTGGCGGCTGGCCCCCTCCCGCAGACCGGGGGCACAGACGATGTATTGCCTGTTCGTCTGCCCCCTGCGCTGGGTTTCCGGAAGATGGGATAACAGCGTGGAAATCCTGAAGAGAGTTTCCCGGATCGCGCCCGCCTTCAGCCACGTGCAGGGCAAATGGAATGGTATGTCACCGAAGTAGGACACTCGCCGACGGCATTGCAAGAGGGAACAGGAGATTCCAAAGGCTCTGCTTACCTACCAGTTTCAAACTTCAGGGACGAGAACACATTTTTTCGGACTCTGTACCTACCCATCAATGAAATGGACGTCCTTGACACACGAATGCCTGAAATGGACATCAATGCTGCACACTTCTGTCGTTCCCAGGATACTGATGCAACCACGTTTGCGTCGGAATGAAATCGGCCAAAATCATTCGAAATATAATTCGCTCTGACAGGATAAATTTTGTTTCGACAATGGGCATGCCTTCCAACTGCTGATCATAAATGTGGAATGCTTTAGCCTATAATGGCCAGGAAGCATGGCCCACGTTAACGAGGTGCTTCATATCCAGCTTTTAGTGCTCCCCTGTACCTTAAATCGAGGTAACAAGCAGAGTGTCTGTGATGGTTTATGGACACGGAAAAACATTGGAATCCAGAAAAAATAAAGTGAGGTCACCGAAATCACGTAAGAAACGACAGCTACGGGAGCTCTGTGATCGCAGAAATTTTGGCTGACCTTCTATTTCTCGGCTGCATATTTCTATGGATATTTCAGACAGATGCCGAGCTGAACGTAAACGCCGCCACTATCAGAGTAAAAATATTTCGTATACTTAACGTACAGTGACAAACGCGAACAGGAGTGCATGCTTTCAGAATCTGCTTAAAAGCAGGATGATAAGGTTATAACATATACAGGGCCAAGCCCCTAGGCAACAAAAACAAACTCTCCCGTCTTTAGCTCTGGACAAGCGAATTCGGACCTTACCTACACCGTCCCTTCGTTGACTCGACCATAATCTGCCCACTGCAGACCACCCCTGACGGTTTGGAGGGGTCAAAGGTCACAGCGATCACTAACACGCGAAGGAACGATTTACGCACTGGAATCGCACGTAAATAGCACGAGAGCCAAAATGAGACCCCATACAAGCACACCACTCCAGCTCGTTCCACAGGAGTCGCACTATTTGATATGCCTGGTTTTCATTGCATCGGTTTGTAAAGTTGCTGCACATTGCTATCATGCTCTCCCGTGATGCTGGCTCGGTTTTGGTTCAGAAGATCCTGATAGCGAAATCTTGCCCCGAATTCTTCATGAGCACGCTGGACACCTCCGGCCTTGCGCACTCCCCCTCCCCCCGCTGCAACTGAAACCTGAAACGTGTTTCAGGTAACGAAAGGTCATCTCAGGTCGAGCCCGTATTCTGGAGGTCAGTTTTGCCTCGGATCTGTTCCACCAAGCCGTCAGACAGCCGAAGAAGCCTAGAAGAGAAGCGAATAGTCGCAGCAGTCGGAGCTGTTGAATCGACGTCACTTCGGCGGTGTGCGCAAAAGGCAGCGGTTGCAGGAAACATCTACACGACGATATGCGAGGACAAATTACGCTAAGCACCCATGAACTGCCTGGTCAACAACAGGTAGTCATACGAATAGCAAGGTTTCAAGTGTTTCTGTATGCATTTTCTTTGTCGGCGAATGCCGTGGTCTTGTTTCGTTTTGTCTTTTTGTGTCGAATGCTGTGATCCTGTTTTTCCCGAACTGGATAAGAGACTTGCAAGGAATCATAAACTTTCCCGTCACCGTGTTTCCAAATCTGAACTTCGTAATTAATTATGATCTTCGGTTATCTTGATTTACGGACACGAAAAACCCTTGGAATCTAGAATAATAAACTGAAGTCACCTAAATCAGGTAAGAAACGACAATTACGAGAGCTTTGTGATCACAGAAATTTTGGACAAGGCTGTCTGGCATGCTGTTTCTTGGCTGCATATTTCTATGGATACTTCAGACAGATGCAGAGCTGAACGTAAACCTCGCCACTATCAGAATAAAGGTAGTTTTTTTAGAATTAACGTATTAAATGAAACAGGGAAACCTTAGGGCATCACGTGCATTGCATGTGAGTAAACTGTATGATGCTCATCTACGTGCTGAATTCACCTCCCAGACCTAGTCGCAGCAGAAACCTCTTTGAAGTGCCGGCAATGCGGGTGGTTTATTGGCTGAGACCGACTGAAGGGTGCTGTGTTATAAGTTTTAAAGCTTCTTACGAGTCACGGCATTGCCACATCCTTCGTCACCTTATTGCGAAAGTGCGCAAATGAGACATGAGCTGTTCATGATCTGCGATGCTTCTGTCAGACGTCTGTGATGCGTGGTCTTTGTCCAAACGTCTGTGGGTGCCTTTTACCAGACGTCCAGGTGCCTTTTACCAGACGTGTAACTTTATGTACATCCGAAACCACGAGCCTAGCTATATTTACATACAACTTTAAGCAAAAGATTAGTGGATTCTTCTGTTCAGCTGGCGTGGTTCCGGACGGAAGAGAAAGCTGGTGGGCTCTATGCAAACGCCCTTCGTAATCTGATCTTCAGTCCCGGACAATGCTCTTGAGCTCAATTGACGTCCATTTATCAGTCGCTCCTGCTCCGCGAGCGCGTCTTGCGATGCTCGTGCGCTGCCGCTGTCTGCGCCGTCGCCGGGCCTCTGCCGTTTTTACCGGTTGTTTTTGCCGGCAACCTCGGGTTCAGGACGGCTGACCCCAAAATCCGGACGGCTGCGTCGCAGGCTGCGCCCTGGATGGCCTTGGGCCTGAGGGAGGCTCATGGGGAGAGAGGCGGTTCTCAGTTACGGGGCTAGGATTGTTAGAAGGGACTAGTGAGGATGGGTAGCGTCACGATCTGGCACTGGGGATTCCATCACAGACCGACCAAGGGGTAACGCCCTTTACCTCAAATTCTGCTGGAAAAATTGTCAGTGATGTAGCTTAATGTTTCGAATTCACCTGAAAAATTTTCAGTTATCTCAGAGCATTTCGGTTATCGAATTATGACCTGCAGCTTTTTCATGGGAGTGAAGATAAATGCCGATGTCTGATGGGTTATATCGCGAACATGAATGATTTGATTAGTGGGAAAACTATATATTGTTGGATTTACATTAAACAGATAGTTTTTGACTATTTACAGTGTTTCGTTCCTGGAACTTTGAACTCGTGACCCCGTGACCTCATGTCGCATTATATGATCTTGACACGAAGGAAGTGAAAATTTAGCAATTTTCGCTTTTCACAATTGACACTGATACATTATCTTTACACCCACATATTTTTAAAGACAGGTGTCTTCTACAAATGTCATTATTTCGTCCTCAGTTACGCCCTTTTTTTAATATTCGGCCATAAAGCTACTGCATATCGAGTTAACCCTCGAGAATAGCAAAGAAATGAGCATGTGAATAAATATTATTTGACTCCTAAAGCTTCCCAGGACAATTTTTGTAAATTCCTTGAAAAATGATCAGCTCATCATAAATAGTACAGTTCCGCAGTGCACTGCATGTTCCTCATGTATCACACATCACTGACGAAAGCAATTACTGCTCTGTGGTCTGCCAGACGGAGGTACATACTATCGAACACTGAACACAACCGCATGACCTGATACGCTTCCCTAGATCAGCAGCACCCTCTGCTCTACTCTAGCGTGCGGGCTTGCACATTTTTCCCTGGTGGCACTTCATATACAACCGCCGTATACTGATCGATGGGAGAAAACATGCGCAAATTTGTCCGTCATTTTCACCGTGATCGACCTCGCAAAGCGCTGGTGAACTGACTGACACTTCCGATACTTTGTCTTGACTCACTTCAATGAAATAAATGCTGAAATGATTTGTTGGTGAGGAATTCGAATATCGCCAGTGCTGCTCAGTTTTTTTCATGGTATGGACGGGTCAGACTTTCTCCGACTCCCGATTGTACCCCCGATGCCATCGCAGGTATTCTTTCGATGAAATGTCACCAGGAAACGCCAGTCCCAGGCCAAACCGACAACGTCCTGATCAGGGACGTAGCCAAAGGGGGGGGGGGGTCATGGGGGCCATGCCCCCCCGAGCCAAGCGGTCTACACTAGATACATGGCGATTTCGCATGTGACAAAATTTGACATTTGCCCCCCCCCCGAGGAAAATCCTGGCTACATGACTGGTCCTCATGGAAATAAATGTAAGGGAAGTTAAATTGGTTTTTGTAATGAGACGCACATCCGTCCGAAATGTAATGCATTCTGTGCATACCTGAGATCCGAGCCTTCAGGGCTGGGACTAACTGCTCAAGGAAAGAATGAACCATGCCCTCATTACGCTTTACGCCTGTGGATATCACGCAGAAATTTTGGTGGACTGCCGTGTCGTCCTCCAGCCGATAGGCAATAAATGGGTGTACCGTGACTTGAATGACATCCCAATTTAAACTCTGGGCTTGGTTTTGCACTGAACAATGTTCTGAAAAATCGCCTACAACTACCACTTCTCTCGTAGGCACAGATTTTTTCAGATCGCAGAAAACACGGCTTTAGGTCTTAGAAATGAAGTGATGTTTGGTCAACCGAACTATGCTTTGACTTGGCTTGACCAAAAATCTTGCCATGAATCAATGTGATTGACCAGTCGTCCTCGTATTCCTCGATAAGTTCCAAAAGGGATAGCACAACGTCGTCTCCCGGGCAGCTGTTGCATCCATGCAGCATGAAATGGCTCCTGAAAGTGCTGCAGACATCGTGGTCCATAAGGTCATAGAAGTCAAGTCTGTGACGCCGAAAGATTCTGTAATCAACGCAGCGTTTTGGTGAAATGTACGAACGCATACACTGTGTGTACCGTTGCTGCCAACGAGCACGAAGTGCTTTGGTCGGAAGGAAGTAATGAGGAAAATTCTACCGGTGAATCCTCACAGATGATCTTGTACAACTGATAAATTTCTCGGGGATCGCCCAATATTAAGCGTTTCTGCAGTTTCCCCTTGACGCCATCTGCATTTCGAACGACACAATCTTTCACCCCGGGACACATTCTGCCTACCGCGTCTGACTCATAGAGCTCAAATGCACGACGCCTGGCTTCCACGCTTACTCGCTTTCCTTTGCTGAATCTAGGCGCCCGCGGAAGAATGTCCATCTCATATTTTACCTTCCGACTTTTCTTCACGATGTATTAACTACGTCAAAAAAGCTGCGGTGCGCTTGACTGAAAGTGAGGAAAGAATCAGAATTTGCAACGGACGACGATAATCGTCCCCCGATCGAACTCGGCTCTCAAATCGCGGAGTACTTCCAAGCATTCCCCAGAACCAGCTCTGCACTGGTGTGCTTTGTACGGTTGCCTGAGACGTAACAATTAGTCTATGTTCAGTTATCACGGAGCGGCACCGGATAAACTTACCCCGTTCACTTGACCTGGTTTACAGCACCGCGCCGTGGCTGAAATTGGCCTGATCTGTTCTCGAAGTTAACTACTAAGCCAGTTCCTGAGCTTTTCGAAACGCATTTCAGTTGGTCCAGCTACCACGAGCGCAACTGCTGAAACTGATGTTCCCGTTTTGTAAGCCTAATCCAGAAAATGTCCATTATCAAATTAAAAAATCACACCCAGGAAACATCATCTTCCAAAATTTGTCGGTACGAAGACAGCTAACCAAAACCAGTTATGAAGGAATAGTAATCAGATTTTCACTTCCCTCGTGTCAAGGTCACGTCGGGTCAACGAAAGTAACGCGGCCGCGATGTCAGAATTGCAAAATAAAGAAATCTCAGCCAGCTAAAATGTTCCTCAGTTCATTGCGAATCAATTTATGATTTTCCAGGACCCAAAATATTTTTGTGGAGTTATCAACCGCCAAATATAGTCATGCGCCATGACCCCACGAAAACGTCGGAAGATATCACTTGACAACCGTTGCTCCAAACGAGCTGAAATTTACGCTGCAAGATTCAGGGCATATCAGTACCCTATAAATATATTTTCATCAAAATCTGAGATGGATGTTGCTAATTGCCGTTTTTGTTGATCGATCTGTCTTGGAATGTCCCACTGGCACACGCCCCCCCCCCCCGAAGACTGTGCAGCGCCCCCCCCCCCCTCCCGCGTAGGGTAGTGAAATGGTTTGTCAGGCTGGCGGTCGTTTAGAAGATCGCACATGTGAGCGTACATTTCCCCGAAGACAGATAGCGATGTATCTAAATGTCAGGCACATGCTCCAGCGGTTCCGCAAAACGTCCGTTTATCCGCTCTTGGAAAGGCCCTACACCACGGAGCCCGTCGTTTATAGCGCAATGGCAGAGCGCATGAGATAGCAAGCAGCAGATAAGCGCCCCAAAACAAACATACTGTCACTTCATCGATACTGTCACTGGCCATGGGAAATATGAAAACCGACAGTGCAAATCGCCCGTCAGTTTGCACCAGGGTCACGGAAGCTTGTCTTCACTTGGGGCGGGGGGGGGGACCCGAGAAGCATTTTGGCTGAATTCTTTCCAGTCAACGTCCATAGGGTCAGTAACATTTCAAAAAGTCGGGGAACTGAAGACCCCCGCCCCCATGGCTCCCGCACCTACGGTTTGCACCGCTCAGCCTTTCACCACAAATCGAACGTACACGGGCCACACTCTGTGCGTGTATTGATACATGGGCCAATCTAACCCGCGTGATATTTACAAAATCGGCGCAGCCTCTCCGCGTCCACACATGATTGTCAAAACGACGAACGACGACGTCTCGTGACATGATTCGAACTCCACTCGCGTACTTTGTACTTCGGAGTATATATCGCGCGATGACCAGGGCCCACGCCAGTCTCGAGCGGCGCCTGGGACCGACGCCCGGCGGCGAGGCCGGCGCCCGCGGCGCCCGGGGCGCCGTCCCGTCCCCTGAAAGACCACCGGCCGGCCGGCGCGCGCTCCGGCGCAGCGGCGCGCGGCGCCGGCGGCCGGCCTCACCGCGCCGCGGCGGCGGCGGCACGCGGCGGCCGGAAACAGACAAATCAACCGCGCACTATGGAGAGAATACATCACATCCGATACCAATAAATTATGCCAACTCAACCAAAAACATGGGGAATCTGCCGCACGGGTAAAAACAAACAAGTGGTAAAGCATTCGTCAGCGCTCGTCGGCGGGGCGTCAGCGTAGCGGCGCGCAAGCCGCCGCTGGGGACCCGCCCCAGCGGCCCCAGCGCTGCCCACACACTGCACCGGCCCGGCGGGGCGCGCCGGGGGCGGGCCAGCCGCCCGGGGCGGCCGCCGCCGGCGCTAGCAGGTCATGTTAAACCGGTCGCGTTTAAGCAGCGCCTCCACGTCCCGGTCGAGCCGCACGAGACGGGCGGGCCAGGTCGTCAGCTGCCAGCCTCCGAGCGTCTGGCAGACCAGGTCGGCCGCGTCCTCGGGTTCCAGCTCCAGCACGTGTAGATCAGGCTGGTCGCGCAGCAGCGCCGCCTCGCTGCAGGCCAGGTGGCGCGCCAGCGCCGCCAGCGCCACGTAGCGGACGCCGGGCGCAGGCTGAGCGTCGTTCAGCCGCCGGTAGATGGCGGGCAGTGGCGTGGTCGACACGTCGAACGTCAGGTTGGAGTCCTCTGTGCGCGGTATGAACGGCGGCGGGTTGTCGTCCAGGTGCAGTCCGTTCGGGATCGGGTCTGCGGAAACGCCGGCCGGTCATCACACGGCGAGAGGGGTACAGGATATCGCGGAGAAACAGTTACCACGCACGACCACATTCCGACTCCTAGGGCAGTCGCCACCACGAAATCATGCTGAACAGAAAGATAGGCGTCTCATGGTGGAGAACTGCCATGTGGGAAGGCTGCCGTCCACAAATGTGGACGGAGTGCGGGTTACCAAACCAATGCACCAAAGACGAAGCGAGTTCACAAAACGGGTTTGTCCGATTGCGGTACAACAGACCCATCATTCATTAACGCGGGACACATGTAACATCGCAGAGGGCAGTTCAGTCACCACGCGCGCGTGCAAGACCTCTTGTCAAGTTTGCGTGTTTCACAAGCGGAGATGCCACATATCACGAATAGGCGGCATTTCGGCCTCTGTGTGGAGTCGTAACCATTGAAAACAACCTTGCGATCATGGTGCTGGTGACCGCTCTGCTCTACACAGAGCAGTTGCCATTAATGGCTCCTCATGAAGAAAGGACATATTCCTGCATTTTAAGTACAGCGTATGAGCAACTCAAGTTCAAGAATGCAGTGCCTTGCAGTTTCCGCGTGTGAGTGACGATCGAACGTGAAAGAGCAAAGCCAAAGGCGTACTCCAAACAGACCAACGAAGCAGAACGACATATGAATGAGGTTGCATACAAATTTCATGAGCCAAAATCCCAAACACACCATAAAACTACGGTGACTTGTAAAAACATTGGTTTTATAATTCCGGACCGCAAAATTCATCACGTTACCTTCAAGCATGTAAGTTTTTCACTAACAAAGCCCACTAACAATGTCTTTCTTTTCCGCTAAACTCCCCCACCGAGGTTTACGTTACACATTCCGAGAGTCTTAAGTTGCACTTTCACATGCTTCGGGTTTCAAACTGTAGGTTCACAGGCTTTGAATGTCAAACTCGCGTGCCAGCAAAAAGCTTAGACTGCAGATTACACGAACAAAATGCCAAGTTACAGGTGCTTAACATGACTGGATGAGTTATCCGTTTTACCGTTCGGTGACTGGTTCGTCACATCCGGTACAGGAATCAGACATACGTCCCAACGTCGCGAAATTTCCCAATTGCAGAGCCTACTGTACGTAAGCAGAATGCAAAACGCTCCTCCTTCCCACATGATGGACGAGAAACTAGCCGACGATAGACGGACATTCGCCTATAACTGGGGCTCACTCGCCTACACTGAGCGAACCACGGAGAATCCGTACCGCAACGGTGTTGCTTAACATGGTTCCACGCTTAACTTTCCCATGCATCACCATATCCATAATGCTAAATATACCGGTACCGCACAGATAAAGTCGTAAGCACGTCACACGTCACCGATTACAGAAAAAATCGCCGACAGATACCTTCTCCCACTAGGACTTCAAGAATCCTACAAAAAGGAACAGTCACCCGACGGTCGACTGTCACAGCGTGGCCCCCGCAGCGCATGACAGAGCGCGCAAAACCACTCACCGAGAGCGCGGCACGCCAGCGAACCTCCAGCCGGTGACGGCTCTGCCCTCCAGATCGTCCAGGTGGCCGCGCAGGAGGGCTGACATGACCGGAGCGGCGCTCAGTTCCAGCGGACCGATACCTGTCCCACAGAGGTTATAGCGTCAGAAGGGTAACACAGATATACACACCGAGCGGACCGGTACCTGACCCAGAGGGGTCACGGCGTCAGAGGGGTACCACGGATACACACCGAGCGAACAGGTACCTGACCCACAGAGGGGTCACAGCGCCAGAGGACTACCACGGATATACACACCGAGCGGACAGATACCTGATCCACAGAGGGGTCACAGCGTCAGAGGGGTACCACGGATATACACACCGAGCGGACAGATACCTGACCCACAGAGGGGTCACAGCGTCAGAGGACTATCACGGATACACACCGAGCGGACAGATACCTGACCCACAGAGGGGTCACAGCGTCAAAGGACTACCACGGATACACACCAAGCGGACAGATACCTGACCCACAGAGGGGTCACAGCGTCAGAGGGCTACCACGGATATACACACCGAGCGGACAGATACCTGACCCACAGAGGGGTCACAGCGTCAGAGGACTACCACGGATACACACCGAGCGGACAGATACCTGCCCCAAAGAGGTCACGTCAGAAGGGTAGGCAACACATACATACGCACACACACCGAGGGGACTGATACCATTTCCCACAGAGGTTGCAACTTCAAAGTTACACACGGACAACCACGTACACACACATACATGCCGAGGGGAATGATCTACCACAGCGTCCGAAGGGGAGACTACCACGGGCACATACTCACAGGGCCTACATTCCTCACGGAGGTCAAAGCGTCGGCGGGGCGGACAACCGCGGACACACACACCGAGGGAACTCACACCAGCCACACGGAGAGTTCACGGCGTCAGAGAGCTGTGATAACTACTCACAAGGAAGTCCCACTGTCCGAGTGACAGAGCACAACCGCGGGCACTGAGCTCCCCAGTTCCCATGCTTGGACGTTCGTAGGGACATCGTAGTGTCACCAAAAGTTTCCCGAAAAGATCAGAAAGAGCACAGAGATGGCACGGTACAAGACGGTGTCAGGCAGCAAAAAGTTCAACAGCTGGTGACAGATCACGGTCAAATATCGATGGAAACACGGCATGGGCCGTTACTCCCTTGTTACAAGCCGTGCTGATGGCGTGGTCCTGCTGTACCAGCACCGAACCATACCGTCTGATGAAAACACGGTTCACCGGCGACACAAAAGGAACCACGGCCAGGCTTATCCGTGGACTGGGACAATTGCAACACGATACGCAGACATGTGCACAATGAATGAAGTGCACATCCGGGGTTCCATGCGTACCTCGGCAATCGTTACATCACGAACGAAATGGTGTTCGTGATCTGCGCACATGACGTATCTGACCAACCGCGCAACTGTTACCGGGTTCTAGCGTTTGGTCACCACACATTTACGCACTATGAGCAAACGTTCGTTAAACGTTAGCCACGCTCACGCGTTGGCCTGCCCTCGTTCCGCCCAACGACGACCACAGACCATCCGGCCCGGTCTTTGAGAAGTGCGGCCGGGTCCTGTTCATCCCGCCAACGCCCACGGCCCACCCCGTCCAACCCCAGACAGGCGCGGCAGGGGCCCGTACCGGCGTAAGTCGGCAGCCGCGGGTCGGAGCCGTAGCCAAGCAGCAAACGCACCACCTCCGGATGGTTGTTCTCCACAGCCTCGTGTAGCGGCCTGGAACGGACGTTAGTCTCCGTCAGACGGGAGATCATCGCGGCCGGCGCGTCGGGCGCCGCCACCAAGAGGACGGCCTCCCGTTCATCCGTCCCACGGCATGAGCGGGCCGCAAACGGGAGCCGGAAAACATCGGAACACACCGCCGCAGTGAGGTCCACCGCCCGTTCATCCGTCCGCCAACCGTGGCAGGTCACGGTGAAAGTTGCAGCGCTGTTACAGGTCTAAAACTCTAACACACTGGGCACCCTGTTCATAAGATTCGCGCCGGCAAGGGGCAAACAGTAGGGACGGCGGACGACATGGTGGTCGAAGTCCAATGAAAGTTCAAGTTAATGGTAATGAGCCCAGAATATTTCATCAATTCCAACGCTGCCAATCCTACATTCAAACGCAATTGTGCAACAGCGCTGACGAGAAAAAGAAGTTTTCTGGCATCTGTTATATCCATTGATATGACACAAGCATTCCTACGTCACCGAAACAGTCCGACTTGAAATATGGACGTAACAACGCAAACATAGCACAGACACCCCAAACACAGACATGCCCAGACGCAGCGATTCCCAGACGCGTCCACAAAAAACGCATGCGAGCCTCCAAATAAACACAGCAATTCAACACAAATCCATCCTAGAAACGACCATCCCGCACGACCGCCGTCACAGCGGACCCCGACGTCAGCCGCCGTCACCGACCTGACGCCGCCGCGGGCGCTGACGTTGACGTCGGCGCCGTACAGCAGCAGCGTCTTGGCCACGTCCAGATGGCCGCGCGCGCACGCCTCGTGCAGCGGCGTGAACGAGGCGTTGTCGCGACAGCCAGTGGTGTCCTCGCCCGACTCCAGCAGGTAGATGACGGCGTCCTGGCGGTGGCAGCGACCGACAGCGTCACAACCGGCACCGGCCAGCGGGCGTCGAGCGGGGCAGAGACGGGCCAGTCAGGACCGGGGCCGTACCGGCAATGGCGGGAGGGGTGGGGTGCGGTGGGGTGGGGTGGGGTGACAGCAGTTAAAACGGGGACTGCCGACTCTGAAGCAGTACTGGACGGAGCATAGAGCGGCGACGACACCGAACGTCAAGCCTGGGTATGAGGTGGAAGCGGCACGCACGGCACGCACAGGAAAAAAAGTTCGCCTCAAGCATGCCAGTCATGTTTACTGTCACTGACGAATACGCGTTACGAACAGAGACCTTATAAAGGTGCTGAGCCGGTTACTTTGCTCGTTACATTCAAAGTTTAGCAGCATAAAGCAAGCAGGGTCGCGTCCATAATTACGGACGCAAAATGCACAGATCAATACGGCGCCAGCGAACAAAGCGACCCCATACCTCGTCTCCAGACATCGCGTAGCGGTATGAGACCGTTTGATGTAGCGTGCAATCAGCTCCAGAGAACTGAGTCTACAAACTACGTTCAGGTATGCGAATTACCGGCCCCGTACACATTCAGCTACTGCGTACGTTCCCAGAGACCTCTGTATGTAAAACGGTACAAAACGGCGCGTCACAAAACCAAACCTGACGCATGACACTGAGCAGCCACGCTTTATGGGATTATGGAAAAAAAGGCCACTGCGATCACGTCAGCTTTCGTCATGTATCTCTGTGGAATCACATCTCCCTACTCCAGTAAACTTAAACACCAGCCGTTCTTTAAGCAAAGCAAGAACGAATAAAACACCTCAAAAAAAGAGCATTTCCTACCAGAACGAGCCTTACAAATTGTACGGTTCCTAAGCTACCCACACGCGAAAAACCCTGAGCTGGCAATTTCCATTTTTGACTAAAATGCAATAGCAGTCATTTTTCGTGCTGGCTCCGAAAATTCAGACTCAAGCAACGAACGATTACTTACCAAACCAGATGAAAAAGATTCAATCTACCACACCCAACCTATTCGCAAACCAACCAACCCGGATGCCAAACTGCATCCGGTACCCCAAAACCATCCACGTATAACCAGTTTCCCACGGCAACTCCTCTGCCGCGGCCGCCAGCGGCCAGCCGGCCGCGTCCGGAGCTCCGCCGCGGCCCGGACTGACCAGGTAGCCCAGCTTGGCGGCGCGCAGCAGGGCCGTCTCGCCGGCGCTCTTGTTCAGCACCCAGGAGCGGATCTCGGCGGCCAGCTCCGGCGACCGGGTCGGGTCGGCGCCCATCCGCGGCCCGCTCACCTGGCGGCCGGGCCACACCAGGTCAGGTCGGGTCAGGTCGCGGGAGTTTCAGCCAGCCCTTACAAACGCCATGGAACACCAAGGCCACCTGAACCACTCAGGACATATCACAGCACCGCATCAATGAACAGTGTAGCAACTCTCGGCATAAAATGAAAACCTGCAGCACACATGACAAGAACACGAAAAATCAACGTGCCAGAAAACAGTGTCACACAAACCAATCGAGTCGACAGCCACTTACAGCCAGGTAGCGTTTGTTGCGCGGTACCACCGACTCCGCGTCCTCCTTCTTCCGTTTCTTCTTCAGCATGAAGTCGAAGCCGGAGCGGTTCTTGCTGCGGCGCTTCTTGAGTTTCCTTGCGCGCGGAGGCAGCAGGCCGGGCGGCGTGTCGGCCGGCTCCTCGCCGGGCAGCGGGCTCTCGGCCGGCGGCGGCGGCGGCGCCGTCCGGCGTGGCGCCGTCTTCTTGGCCGGCCGCCGGTGGTTGCGCAGCCGTTCCAGCTCGGACGGCGCCACGCCGAACACCTGTGCCACCTCGGCCTCGGTCAGCTGGGCGCGCGCGCCGCGCGTGCGCGAGTCGAGCACCAGGCCGGCGCTGGGGGCCGCCTCGGCCAGCGGCGAGTCGGCCAGCTCGCGCGGGAAGCGCTCGACGGTGGCGCGCCGGAACGGCAGCGCCGCCGACGCCGGGGAAGTGGCGGCCGGGGACGGCGAGGTGGCGCGCAGCGGCGGCGTCGCCAGCAGGCTGGGCGCCGTGTAGTGCAGCAGCGAGCTGCGGCTGCGGTACAGCGTGCCCATGCGCCGCTCGATCTTGCGCTCGGTGATTCCGCGATACTTCTTCACTAGCGCGTTCACGATCGGTTCGCGCGGCGCCGGCCCGTTGGGCGCGGCCGGCTCGCGGCCGTCACGGCCGGCGCGCTCGGCGCCGCCCGGCAGCGGCTTCCGCACCGACGCGAATAGCTTCGCCTCGATGATGTCGACGCGCGTCTTGCGCTGCGTGCGCACCACGAAGCGCTGGTTGAGCTGCGCCGCCTCCTCGGCGCCGCTCGACGCCATAACCTTTGCGCAGATCACGTCGACGCTCTTCTGCGAGGCCGAGCGGTGCCGGTCACGGCGACCACCCTCCTCTTGGCTGAAGCGCGGCGAGCTCTTGCGCGCGTCCGCCAGCGGCGCGGCCGGCTCGACGCGCGACGCGGCCGCGCGCGGCGTCGCCGGCGCCGGCCGCGGCTCCGCCTTCCGCGGCGTGCCTTTGCGCGTGGGCGTGCCCGGCGGCTCGGCGGCGGCCGGTGGCCGGCGGGGCACGGTCACCAGTCGCGGCGGCACGCGACACACGCGCGTCTTCCACTCGACGAAGCGCTGCTCCCAGCCGTCGGTCCAGACGTCGGCGGCCCCGTCATGGAAGCGCTGGCGCGGGAAGCGCGCGCGCGGCAGCTGGCGCGCCAGCACCTCGGCCACGCGCGCCAGCACGTCCCGGTAGTCGTCGGCGTAGTGCAGCAGGATGTCCAGCTCCTCCCGCGTGTCGTGCGGCATGCGGATGTCGAGGATGGACGGGATCTGCGACGCGCCGCCGTCGCTCTCGCCGCTGGCCTCCGGCGCGCCGTTCTTCCGCTTGCCGTCGCCGTCGCCGGCGGCCGTCGGACGCGCGGCAGCCCGGTCGCCTGACGGCTTTTGTACACTGGCCTCGCCGAGGTCGGCCTCGAGATCGTCTCGCTTCGCCGCCGCCGCGGACTTCTTCTTCGCCGCGCCGTCCTCGTCCTCGTCGTCTGAGCTGAGGGCGACCTTCGGCGCGGGCTTCGCGGCGGGCGACGAGCTGGCGGCCGCAGCGGCCTTGCTCGCCCGACCCCGGCGGCCGAGCCGACTGCCCGAACCCTCCCGGGCGCTCCTCCCGCCTGCAGCCGAGCCGTCGTCCCTGAGGCGCAGCGTGCGGGCGCGGCGCCGCGCGCTGCCCGTCCGGTCGCTGCTGTCGGCTGAGTCGCGGCGCTCCCGGTCGCGCCGCTTTCGCCGCAGCTTGCGGCCGTCGCGGCCCTCCGCCTCCGAGTCCCGTTCGTTGTCGCGCTTCGTCTTCCCTGAGGCCCTCGTCTTGGGTTTCTCCGCTTCGCTCTCGCTGTCGTGCGACTCCGAGTCGACCTCGTCCTTCCTCTTGCGGCGCGTGCGGGCAGGCAGGCCGTCTTCGAACACTAGCCTCTTGGCGGCGCGGCGCGGCCGGGCGCTGCCGTTCTGGCGGCGCTCGCCGCCGCTGCGCGTGACGCGCGGCTCTCCGCGGCCGGCGACGCGCTTCGGCCGCAGACGGCGCCGGCCGGCCACCTCCTCACTGTCACTGCTGTCCGACGCGGCGGCTCGGCGGCCCACGCGCGGCCGCCGCCTCTCCTGCTCGCTGTTGCTGCTATCACTGACGGCGCGGCGGCCGCGGCGCGTCGTACCCGGCTCCGACTGGCTGCTGTCGCTGCGCAGGGCGCGGCGGCCGCCGCGGCCGCCGCGGCGTCGCGCCGGCCGCGGGCCAGGCTCGCTGCTCTCGCTGTCCGAGCGGCGCGTGCGGCGAGCGGCGCGCGCGTCGCGGCGGGAGCGCGGCTCCGACTCGCCGCTGCTCTCGCTCGAGTCCTGCGAGTCGGATTCGCTGCTCTTCGAGTCTTCGTCAGAGTGCGACAGCTCGAACTCGCTGCCGCTCTTCTCCGGCTTCGACGTCGTCTGTGCGTCGCCGCTTTCGCCGCTCTCCGCGCCAGCGCCGGACGCAGCCGCTGGATTCTCCTCTGGCTGCCCCGGCCCCGCCTTCACCTCGGGCGGCTCCGACGGCGCCGGAGGCGGCGTAGGGGGAGGAGGAGACGATGGTGGCGGCGGTGGCGGTGGCGGCGGCGGTGGCGGCGGCGGCGGCGGTGGCGGCAGCGGCGGCGGCGGGGGCGGCGCGAGGCTTTCCGGCTCTGGTTCCTCGTCCTGCGCCGGCCCGGCCGGAGTCTTCCCGCTCACGACCTGCTGCAGTTTGGTGACGATCTTGGTGCGCGTGACGCGCTTGCTCTTGACCACCTTCTGGTTGGTCTCGATATTCTGGGCCAGCGACTCGCACACACTGCCCCAGAACTGGCTGTCCAGCGTGTCTCCGAACACGTCCACGAGAGGCCGCTCGGGCGCCGGCTCCGGCTTGGGCGCCGCGCGGGCCTGCGTCTTGTGCGAGAGCACAGGCACCTCGCCGTCCGAGCCGCTGTCGAAGTCGAACACCGACTTGTTCGACTCGGTCGACGTCGACTGGCGGTTGGCGGCCGCCGGCGCCGGCGGCGACTTCATCTCGGCCTTGGTACGAACCCTGGCGGCGGCGGCGGCCGCCGCCGCCGCCGCCGAACTCGGCTGACTGCTGGGCACCTGGCGTATCTGGCGCTCGTAGCGCGATAGCTGGCCCTGCATGCAACGCTCCTGCTCGGGCGTCAGGAACGGGCCCTGCGCGCGCCGGAACTCCACGGGCGCGCCGGCCACCTGGAGTGAGGGCGCCGGCGGAGGCGGCAGGGGCGGTCGGCCGGCCGGTGGCGGACCCGGCCCGGCCGCGGCCGGCGGTGTCCGTCCGGAGCGTGGCGCCGCCCCGTCCGGCGCCGGCCGGCGACGCGCCTCGTCCGCGCGCGCCGGCTCCGCGTCCGACTCGTTGATGAAACTCGTCACGCTTTGGTAAATGTCCAGCTCGCTGGCGCAACCCGGCGAGCCGACCGGCCGCGCGGCCGGCGGCGGGGGCGGCGGCGGCGGCGGCGGCGGCGGCTGCTTCTCCGGCGAACCGGCCGCCATCATGTTGGGGTACATCTGCGCCAGGTCCTGCGGCGAGTGGCCGGCGGCGCCGTTCAGGCCGAAGCGCAGGATCTCCTCCAGACTGCTGGCCTCGGTGAGGTCGCCGGAGGCCTGCCGCCAGCGGGTGCGTTCCTCCGTCGACTCGCGGCGAGCCGCCTTCGCCGGCCGCTCCGAGACGGCCTCGGCCGGCCGCTTCCCGGCCGGCGGCGGCGGCTGTGGCGGCAGCGGTCCGTTGGGCCGCCACGGTGGCCGGCTGGGCTGCTGCGCCGCTGCCGGCTGCGGCGGAGGCCGCGCCGGCCGCGAGAACGGGCTGACGGAATGGAGCGGCGGGTGGCCGGCCCGCCCCTGGAAGCCGAAGTGCTGCTGCGGCAGCTGGCTCGGCCTCGGCGGGCCGCCGGCCGGCTGCTGAGAGTGTTGACCAGTCCCCAGCCCTGGGAAACTGGTCTGCTGCTGCTGCTGCTGCTGCTGAGGGTGGCCGTGCCGCGGCAGGGAGTTAGCCTGGTGCGGGGGCGGCTGGTCCTGTCGCGGCGTCGCGCCCGCCTGCTGCTGCGGCGGCCGTACTGGCCGCTGGTGACCGCTAGCTTCCTGCTGAGATGACTGGCCAGGGTGCGGCGCGCCGCCGCCCTGCACCGCCGGGTGCCCCGGTCGGGTCGGGTACTGCGTCGGCGGCTGCGGTGTCGGCTCCTGCCGCGCCGCCTGACCGGGAAGCTGCGGCGCCCGCTGGCCGGGCCGGGCCAGAGCGTGCGCCGACTGCGGCGGTAGGCCGGGCCGCTGGTACAGGCCGCCGGTCGGCTGTGAGCCGGGGTAGCCGGGCCGCGCTGGCGCGCCGGCCGAATGCTGAGGCAGGTGCGAGGAATGGCTCGGCCGCGACGGCGCGCTGGCCACCAGCAGCGGCGACTGGCTGACGGCGTGCGCCGTGAAGCTGGCCGCCGGCGAGCCGCCGAAGCCCGGCCGGCCCGGCGCGCTCGGCGGCGGCTGCGGCGCCGCGTGCTCCGGCCGCGGCGGAAAGCCGCCCGGCTGCTGCGTCGAAGGCTCCGGCCGCGGCGCGAAGTTCAGCGGCCCCGGACCGGCCGTCGCCGCCGGCAGGTGCGGTCGCGGGGGCGGGCCCTCCTGCGGCTTGGCCTGCTGCTCTGGCTGGACTGCGCCGCCGGCCGGGTGCGGCGGAGCGTCCCGCGGCTGCCGTGCCGCCGCCGCCGCCGGCCCGGCACGGGACGAAGGTCGAGCCTGGTCCGTGGGCCCATTATGGCCGGCGGCGGTCGGCGGGCGCGCCGTCCTGGCCGCGGCCGCCTGCGGCTCCGGCCGCCACGCTTGAGCGCCGGCCGGCGGCCTCCACTCTGCCGCCTGCTGCGCCGGCGGCGAGCGGAAGCCGTCCGGCCGCGCCTGCGCCGGCGGCGGACTGCGCAGCGCGTCCAGCGGCGCGCGCGCCGGCGGCGGCACCGACTCCGGCCGCGGCTGGCGGCGCGCCGGCGTCACGCTCCGGCTGGGCAGCGCCGGCATCACACTGTGCGGTCGCTCTTCCTTATCGCGTGAGCGCACGCTCAGGTCCAGCACCTCTGTGGAGAGCCGCTTCCGAGGCTGTCCGGTGTCGGGCGGCGCGGCGCTGGCCGGTCGCAGGTCCAGCAGCTGACCCTCGCCGGAGCTGCGCCGCCGATCGGTCGGTCGCGCCGGCTGCGACGCCGGTTTTGTGGGCGCCGGCACCGGCTCGCGCGCCGCGCCCCAGCCGGCAATGTCTGCCGACCGGCGCTGCGGTTCCGGCTGCGGCTGTGGCTGCGGCTGCGGCTGCGGCTGCGACTGCGGCTGCGGCTGTGGCTGCTGGTGGTTGGTCGGGTGGCCGCCGGCCGGCCATCGGTAGCCGGCCGGCCGGCCGTCGGCCACAGTCGCGCTCGGCCGTAGTTGGCCCAGTCCGGGTGCGGCGGCAGTGGCCGCCGCCGCGTACGACGAGACTGGCGGCCCCTGGTGATTGTAGGCCGGTCGCGGCTGGTGGTTGGCCAGCGCCGGGTGCTGGTACGCCTGCGCCGGTCGCGGCTCCACCGGCTGTCGGGCCGCCGGCGCCGCCCGCTGCTGCTGCTTGCCGTAGTACTCGTACAGCCCGCTCAGTTCGGTCGACACGGTCGTCACGTGCGCGCTGTTCGGCGCGCTGTGGCCGGCCGTCGAGTACGCCGTCTGGTGTCCGCCGCCGTACAGCGAGCCGCCGGCGCCGGCGCCCTCTGCCGGTGGCCACTGGGCGCGCTGACCCTGCAGCGTCCCGAACATGGCGCGCGGCTCCAGGCCGGAGCGCTGGCGCAGCGCCGCCTGCAGCGCGGCACGCGGCTGGCTGAGCGGCAGGCCCGGCGGCTCCGGCGGTCGGCCGCTCTCCACCACCGTCACCACGTGCTCGGCGCGGTGGCCGGCGTCCGACAGCGCTTTGCCGCCGGGCCGGCCGGCGGCGGCCGCCGCAGCAGCGGAGACGGCCGGCTCGGTCGTCAGCGGCCGCTCCTGGTAGAAGCCCTGCGCGGCGGGCGGCGCCGGCCGGCCGCCGCCGTACCCCGGGTACCCAGCGCCGGCAGCGGCCGACTCCGGCGGCCGCCCCAGCAGGTGCTGCATGGCCCACAGGCCGTCTGGCCGCGGCTGCTGGCCGTAGTGACGCTCGGCGGCGGCGGCGGCGGCGGCCGCGTGCTCGCCCGCCAGGCCGGCGTACGGGCCGTACGCGGCGCGCTCGGCCGGCTGCTTCTCGGCGAAGCCGGCGCGCTGGTAGCCGGCCGACCAGCCGGCGGCCGCCAAACTGACGGCGGCCGCGCTCCGTTCCGGGTAGCGCTGCGGCGGCTGCGACGGCGGGTAGCCGGCCGGCGGCGCCGCCTCGGCCGCCGGGTCCGACGTGCCGCGCGTGATGCTGCCCGAGCCGACGCCCGGGTACAGCTGGTACTGCCAGCCGTGCTCGCCGGCCGCTCCCTCGGCGCCCGACGCCGGCACGCCCTGGAAGAACTGGCGCGTGCCGCGCAGAATGTTGGAGAACTGCTGATCCATCGGTGCGGCTGCTTCCTGCAAAAGGAGTGGTGACGGGTCAGCTCGCAAGGCCGAACGTCTGAGCGGCCACAAACGGCGGCGCTATAACGGACCTTAAGCCGGCCCGCATTCATGACTGCATTACAATCAGGAATACATTCACGGATAACAGCGGCAGCGAGCCTGCAGCATATGGGGAGGGGTGCAGATCATCAGTACATTGCTCCAGTAGCCAAGCAAGGCAAGTCTCGTCAGAAGGGACACACGATGAGGGATAAGAGAACAAAGTCGTCTACGAGGAAGTAAAGGTGCTTCGATTAATATAGCTGGTCATGCCATTAAAAGCACTGTAAACTCACAGATTAGGCATGTATGAAAACCACCAAAGGAAACACTGGACATCATCTGAAATGTAGGTCTTTGAATTCATTACCTAAGTGGAGTTGCAGGACTGGAAACAATGCCCAAACTACATCTGACATTAACAACACGATCCTTCTTCACATATCATGTTCTGAAATGGATGCATTTCATTAACAGCCTTAATACACAAAAACCTGGGAAGCTAATATGGATCTCATAGTCATCAAGGCTGACAGTGGTGTTGTCAGCTACACAATGAATCTGTTACCCCAATTTACAAAGTGCTGGATAGCCAATATAAATCAAATCACATTTTGTACCAGTTTTGTTGCAAATAATATGCACATCATGACATAAAAAATAGGAACTGAACACCAATGCTACTTGCAAGAGTGCAAAAATCCTCAAATAAGTACAAACTGCTCACATACATGCAATGACTACTTTTAGGCAAAACAACATGACATGAATATTAGAACCATGCCATAAAGTGAATCATATTCATAGCTTCATGGTTCAGGATAACAGGTTGTTTCAAAATGAATGAAATACTTCCAGGAGAAACCAAGAGCATGGTATAATTGAACTGCCCCTGCAATATAATAACAAAATAAAAGAGGAAGCACAAATACATATTTCTTTAGGGTGCAGTGATTTATCTCCATCCTTGTCAAACAGGATGGAAAACAATCCCTTTGCTACTTAAACAGTAAGTAGAACTACATCAAAAATATTAACATGAGCATTAGCATTGAGAAAAACATTTCAACCAACAAAAATTCATAAATGACTTCCAAACTCCACACAATACAAGAACAATGAAAGGCTCAATGTAGAAACATTAGTTAAGTTTAACATGTCCTCTAGGTTGATGACAAGGACCTGACATGCAAGCAAAACTGAAAACAACACTTTCAGTACATATAACAATTAATATATGAGATCCCCAGCCCTTTTCACAGCCTGTGATGCCTGTCCCACAACAGACATACAGTTTTGTTTTTCCTTACTGACTAATGTCAATGACAGTTTGAAGTTATATTTATATTTTAGTTAACATATAAATGTTGATATATGCAGTACCCAAAGACATCATAAGCATGCAACATTCACATCATGTCAGGATACCAGCTGAGTACCACCATTTCGGGTAATTCTATAAACATCAGCCAAACGTCCAGCAGTTCACACATGTAAAAAGTTTATACATGCTATTCACATTCCATGAAAGAATGATGTTTGTTGTCATCTGGCTGTAAATCCTTTCTAAGGCCCCAAAGAAGGACTCCAGCTGGAAAGATATGACTATGCTCCATGGTGTGAGCTTGGGCGAAGCCAAACAGTGAGGCCAACTTACCAGGCAGTGTATCAACACCAGCCCCAAAACACATCCACCCACATCAGCCTGAAACATTGCAAGGAGCCAAGGGACCAGAGACACCACAGGAATGGCACACACAAACACACAAACAGCAGCAATGCTGCATACTGCAGGTCCCACATCTCATTAAACTTTCACAATGCACACTTCTTGAGCACCAATTATTTTTTTGTGATTTCCTGCCTCCCAGCTGTCACCACTTGTCAGAGCTTATCCATCAACCATAGGCAGTGTTCCTGATGACTTAACAGTACATAATTATGATACTGGCCAATGGAGTTTGTCAGATTTCTTGACAGAAGGCAAGTCACTGACTTGCCTTCTGTCAAGACTTGCCTTGACTTGACTTGACTTGCCTTGACAGTCTGAAGTCACAATTAGACATCAAAGATATGAAGCATGCCTACTGCTCATCTTGAGTTTACTCAAGCAACAGAAAGGAAACTTAATGCAAATTAAATGACCTTGGAAGCATCATGGGACAATACTATGAAAAGGCAACATTTTTGAAACACTTCATGGAGGAGGAAGTTTACCCAATGATCACACAAAGGAGCATTGCTACCAACATTTTTCTTCTATATATGGCAGTTACCAGCAAACATAATGATGAAACACTGATAACATTCAGTAACTTTAGAAAAATCTAAACCCAGGAGGCCTGGGAGAAGTGGGTTGGAACTGCTATGCTATCACTTACACATCACGTATCGGGCAAACTTACGGTACCTGGCTCAGATCTTACACCTGCACTATCATGCAGTTCTGCCTCAACAAAAAACAATTTTCATGACTGGAAAACAATCCAGACACCACAAATCTATAACAGCTGGTTGTTCCCATAGCCTGAGCTCCTAAGACCTCTTAATTTTACAAGCACAAAATCATCAAACCAATGCACCAAGCCATCAGCTAATGTACTTCACTCTGGGATCACAGAGGCTACATGGGGGCTGAAAGAGTGACAACAAATGCCTGCATACTTTTTTCAACAGTGATTTGGCAGCACTTTCACACAGACCCATGGGAAATGTTTTACAACCAGAAAAAGGCAATCAAATATGCTACAGAATATCTAAATGTATGCCATCTCCAAACAGAAACAATACTATGCATCAAACACATCATACCCAAATTTCAACCATTTACCATACATTGTGAAAAAATCAAAGTGTTTCTATGCAAAGCACAAGGTACATCTCTACAGCTATGAAGAAAAGAAGGCTGTGGATTTACAGGTTAAGATACAAAGTACATATCATTCAAGAATCAGCATTTAACAATTTCCAGCTCTGAAATCCTAATCATGGAGGAGGAAATTCTATCACAAAAGTTTCAATAAAACTTGAATACAGATGATGCACTTTAAGAGTAACTATCAGCTCTGATCCTTTGTGCTGCAATAATTTAAGGGATGTCAATGCTAGGTCAGCCAAACAATAATGTCCAATGTCATGCCATGCCAATAATGCCAATGCCAAATGTCCATTAATGGCAGCCAAGTTGTGTAGGCTTCAGCTGTATGCGAATCTGAAACTTCATGCATATTGTGAAGCTGGTTATCACATCTTAAAACAGAAAAATGCTCCTTGCCTTTGATGCTAATTTGACTAGCCATCTCACACACAACAACCAGGTGTTTCTATGAACCCAAGCCTTTCTTGCATATGATGTTGATCTACAATATAAATGTTAAGAATACTATGCTGTATGCAGCATTATGAGCAGAAAATGCATACAGTAGACAGAACTGTCAGGTATAAAATTGCCCCCAGTGTTTAACATATTTTACAGACACAAAATCAAGAACCACATAAATATGGAAGATAACACACCAAACAACCAATTCAATTTTGAACTGTAGAGACTGGGGTCAATATCACATTAAAGGAAAAGAAAACAAGCTTTCTTCAAAAGAACAGAATCATATTTCTTCCCACAAATGGGATGGCAAAAAGCCTACTGTTGACTTTTTACTGCATCCCTTGCCTCTTGCATTTTAGTTAAAGAGAGGATCTATTCATGTAGCTGATGATGTGTCATATAGCTGAAAACTGTATCTACTGGTTTTAAAAGGCAGCAAGACCTCACTCACTTCAACCAGGAACAAGGCTGGAGATTTGGTTTTTGTTCCTGGTGTCAGAATGTAACTTTTGTTTTGGAGTAGAAATTTAGCAAAGAGTAACAATGGTTTAAATCAGCACTCTTGGTATAATTCAGTTATGACATCACATCTGCATCCTAATGAACAGAGACAGTCATTCACCTGCAGAGTTTGAGCCTTGTCAGCATGGTTACAATGCAGCTTTCTGCTATAGGCACAGAATCAAACTTTTGGAGTACCAAATGTTTTGAGGTGCACAGACATTTTGGTGTTCTTCAACACCAGAAAAAAGCACCTTTTCTAAACCTGACTCAGAATGGGCCAGCTATGTTTCCCATTACAAATTACAACAAATGCTGCTATACACTATATCTGACACACCAATATCAATATGTCAAACATAGGTGCTGCATGACCTCAGAGTTGGTATGCCCTTTAGCTCTAATAATCAACCAATATACCAAATACCAAATTTTCCATAACTATATTTAACTATTAGGTCATCTAGAATGAATATTCAAAAGCTGGCAATGTCATATTCAACATTCCAAACCACTTCCTATGTACTTATTCCTGGGGTAAAACTATAAGGAACCTATTAGTAGCATGTTAACTTCATCATTTCAATAATGGTGCACTGCTAGTGTTCTGGGCCTTATATCTTGATCATGTCTGTTTGAACATACAACACAGGAAACAGGCAGCATGTTGCAGCTATTTTCTATGGTTACCAAAACTATGGGCCTATTTGGGTTTTGGCAGAAGGTGACTGGGAAGAAATGTCAGGCCATTGCAGAGTGCCAAGAACACTATAACAGGGAAAAGAAAACAAGATGGTTTCTTAACTGGCATCAAGAAGTGTGTCTTCACATCCACTGGCATCCACTTTTCTTAGGAAACCTAGTATTTACATGGAAGAGGAATTGTGGGACATTTGGGATCACAATGAATAACTCTGGGTGTTATTACCTATAATAATGCACTGACAGTCATTTTGGTATGTCTAGGATGGCAATCTTTTGGGGTTACTCTATAACACAAATGGAAATTTTAGTGGAAATTCAATTGTCTGCAGCTCTACATCAAGAACTATTTTGACAGATGGTTTTACATCTGATACATACTAAAATTATGGTGTTAAAACTTGCAGCATAAGATTTGGCATTAATGAATATGCTTACAGGTCATCATTTCCAGAAAAAAGGAACTGCCACAGTAATGAAAACAGGTCACTACTGGCAGTAGCACAGTTTTTGATGAAAATATTTTAATGCACCTAAAATTTCAGTCATCTTTTTATGGCTCCAAATGCAGATGATGAGTCCAGGTACAGGGGTGCACTGCATTATAGCACAAGCACACACCAGATCAAAAACCGAGCAGGGCAAACAAACCATGCAAGCAAGGTACAAATGGCATTAACAAGTGATGTGGTGCTTGTTTGACAAAGCACAATAATGACCTGAAAAGGGAGGACTTACTGAAATTTAAACATTTCAGATTTTGATGTCACTGGCAAAAATTACATCCCAAAAACATTTTTGCAACAGGTTATTGTCTCCTTGACATGTAGTTGATCTGATGATATATTTCACTGAATATTTCAAATCTAAGTGCAAACAGCAGCATGATGCACCTAACTACACATATTACTATCCCCAAGCACACATTTCTCCTGGCCAGATGCATTCCAATGGCAATCTGCCACACTTTGCAGCATGGCAGACAACTCAACTCCCTGAGTTAACTGGCTCCAATTTGTCAGTGGCAATAGCCTGCTGGTGCTGTTTAAGGGATATTCCGCTGTTTCACTGAAATCTGTATGAACACATGGAATGACCTACACTTCCTTGAAGAATGATGCAAAACTATTCATATCCTCATTTCCAATACGACATGGACTGAGAGATCCAGCACAGCTTTCACAACCTCAAAGTTCAATGCACTAAAGACTTTTACCAAACCATCACAGATTTTGTTAAATTCTTTGAAAGCCAAGCAAATCGGTCGTCTTCTCAAAAGCTTCTTCAATGAAAGTCGGTTGAGCAGGGCATATACTTCCCATCGGCCTGCGCCATGTCCAACTCGCGTGAAACCTCACCTGTTGGGAAGCTAACTAGTTAATATACGTGGAAACTTGAACGACACTACAATAGACCTGACGAGTTGCTTAAATCATCGTGTTCTACTCGTCCAGAACCAGACGGGCTCTCTTCGAAGGCCATTTTCTCCACTTCGTTAGCAGGGCACCTTACACAGCAATAACAAGAACACCATTTTCGAGTAACTGTGATGGACACTAATGTGTTCGTCAGCTGAAAGCTAAAGAGTACTATTCATTCTTTGGAAATATTCTCCTCTTCAAGATATGAATTGCTATAATATACATGTTTTTGATTTTACAACTATTCCAGTTTTATCACACGTCCTCATATCTAACTTAAAATAAAGTAAAACATTAAATCCTTTTTTGTGACGCACTGCGAGCGTAAGCGTCGGAACATCTCTATTTGACTTCTATAGAGATGTGATACAATGCGAACACTTGTGAGTCAATGAATAACAATAGAGACAAACATGGCAGACAATGGATAAAACCGCTGACAAAGAATATGTTATTAGCTATCATTCGCGAAAATAAAATACTCAGGGTATGCACATGTCCATGTCTCATCTTAGGATCGATCATCAGAGCGCTTAGAGTTTGCCTTAATGACTCTTCTCTTGACAGATCGTAGCAGAACGCACTGGACCGCCGGCGCTTCTTCGGGGGTCTGAACGTCGCCAGGGTTTTCCAAGATAGTTAAAACCTGGGTTTTCCTATTGGAACCCACGCCTACACCAGGAACCCAACGACCCTTAATTAATTATTGACTGTTTTGCCGAAGTAATTAATTTTGGGACATATTTGCACGTTTCGGGACTATGATTAAGCGCATTTTATCCATGCAGTACTGTAAAAAACGACCTGGTGCCTTTAACAGTACAAATCCGGTGAGTTTAGGCCGAAATTCTGCATTTTGTAGTTTACTAGATTGGCTTCTGAAGCCACCTATGTCAAAGTCCCCATCAAAATGGCGTGGCAGAGCCACTGGCAATTTCGTTTAAAACCCCCTGTATGAATAAATTATATAATATGCATGCAGTGGTAGCGTCAACTGGGGCTGCTATCTGTTAGAAGCATTATATATATATTTATTTATATATGTTTTTTATATATATTTTATATATATATAACATTATATATATATATATATATATATATATATATATATATCTGTTAGAAGCATTATATACGCTGCGTCCATCCGCGTGCGTCAAAGCAAGACTGTGTTGACAGTCGTTTTTTGAAAGCTACAGAGTTTATAAGTCACCTTAATTATAGCCCCGAGACGTGCAGATATGTCGCAAAATCAGTACTCTGTTTATTGTTAAATTAGTACTTCTAAGTAGTATAACTACTTCGGCAAAACAGCCGATGCTCTTAACCCATCCCCGACTGGGGTGGCAGTTGACTGCCCCCCTGAGGTTTTTCTGGGATTCCGAAAGAACGAACAAACACAGAGTCGCGAAACTTTCTGTACCTTTTGCTTGATCACTTTTACACTTTCCGTCAAAGTTTTGACATCAGGTCAGGTCCGGTGCCTGACCAAAGTCAGGTGAAACGGACCTATGTCCAAAAAAGTTTAGCGCCCTCTAACTTTTTCGCAAAACAAGATATCCCAATAATACTTTCAGGGATTAGTGATCAAGATAGATGCAACAAATCTGCTATCTCAGATTTTTCGGAATTTTCCGGGTCATTGACTTAAGGTCAGGCCCATTTTTAACACATGTCGCCTTTTTTCGGAAATTGACGGAATATTTCATAACATTTTTAGTGTGGAGTGAAGCAGACATCTGGTGACCGTCATTGGGCAAAGTATCAGTGACTTCCAGCCATTGACCTGAGGTCAGGTCACGAATAACTGTTGTGAGCCAAAATGTACCACCGTCAAAATCGACGATTAATTAGCCGGAATGGGTAGAAAATTGCATAACTAGCTTGCACAGACGTATGTAAAACCAGGAATCTAAAAAAAATTTAAAAAGTAGCATATTTTGGAAATAAACAGGCTCTCGCGAATAAAGCTCCGCCAACTTTGTAGATTGGCAAATGATAGATTTTTCCAAAATTTAAGCATGAGAAACCATCACAAGAACCACAAAGATCAATAAAACTTACATAGATCGTATTTTTTCGCAAAAATAAAGGAACGCTAAAATAAGTTCCCGTCGATTTGGTACCGCACACGACAGCGGTGCACACCGACAGCTGGCGGGAGAATTGCCGTGTCTGTAACTCAACGTTTCGGAGTATATATTGAACAAATCTGAGGAAATTAGACATGTATCGGCATCCGCGGACCCTTACTTGTGCGCTGGTGCCTGCACCTATGCGTTATTAGTCACAGCCCTTGAGATTCAGGCCATTTCTCGGTCTCATGCAGTCGGCTATGAGAAAACATATCTAGGGCGTAAATTGGCTTACATATTATCTAAAACTAAAAATGAGACCAGTTTCGAGCTCTACTCGTCACAAGCTTTCCAACGGTGTGCTTATTTTTATCGTGCGACCAACCGTTCGTGAGTTAGAGAGGGGCGGGCAGCCAACTGCCCCCGCCCCCAGTCGCCCATGTTCGAAACGGACTGACGGTCGTGCGCGGGTTAATAGTCGTCGAGTCTCAGGTGTAAGCGTGGGCTTCCATAAGAAAACCCGATCCATATATATATATACATATATACATAAAATATGGGGGGATTTTGCCCCTGTCGCCAAACCAAACGCCACTGGAGAACCTTTACCGTGCCGTGCAACTCTATGACACGGCCGGCCCGTGCCTGGCTTTCGGTCTCGGGACAAATACAGGAGCCCGTTCTGGGTTTCGAACCCAGTTTCTGCCATGCACCGGGTCTGTTGTCCGGCTCTTCATTCATCAGGCTACGGCGGCGCTTGGCCCGGCCCGACACCAAAGTATAATTGGATTTAGAGGTTACGACATGTTACGCCCTTCCATATGCGATTCAGCAAATTACGGATTAAACGAGTTTGCTAATATCGCGCATGTATCCATCCTGCATGATCCGTTCGACGGAAACGACAGGACATCACAAGATTCCATTTCATCTCAAAATGCCAAAAACTGTCTCCAGGTCTTAAACATCCACTCCAAAATGCTGACCATTTCCACCGTCGTCCTAACGAGATCTGAACCAAATCTGTCATAGCTGAAGTAGGGGGAGTGGGAGGCAAACGTTAATTTTCAACGCATTACTTTTTATGCCATGTCATACTGGGTTAATTTTAAATTATTGAACTGTTGGGAGACAAGACCATCGAAACCAGCATTAAACGAGTTGGCTTCACCTCTGTAAGCGGGCCCCTGGATGAAGCTATATTTGTAGATCGACAGTTTTCTCTGGCCGCGGCCGCTAGTTGTGAACAACAACTCGCTCAATGCCTGCCTGTACCTGGCACAGAGCCTGGCCGGAACCAGAGATTCTACTATCCGTGTACAGCACGAAACGGTCGTCCTACCTGGGATACACTGAGAAAACGGTTCGAGAACATCTTACAAACATTTGACATGAAGTAACCGTGTTGTTTTTATTTTAGGCCAGTTTTAGGTGTGACATGCCCTGTGTGCTTTTTTGTTTCTGAGATTGCGTTTTTAAAGTAGAACTTTCCTGGCTGGCGGCACCTTTGCAGAGGAGCATCCTTTCCGGTGGTCCTTACCTTTTTGATAGGTAAGCCTTTTTGATCGGCCTTTTGATAGGTACTTGCCGGGGGCTCGTTTACCTTTCCAGGTCAAGCGGCACGGGGGCCCTTTACGGAGGAGTGGGTTTGTCTTTCCTGGCCAGGGGAGCTTCTTTAGGCAAATGTCAAGGACCCCTTCTTATGCCTCAAAAATTTAGAGGGTCCTTGGACCCCTAGGAGCCCCGTCTACGCTACTTGCTCAAGTATTTGTACAAAGTGAGGCTTACGGGTGCTTACATTCACTAACGAAACCATCTTGTTCTGATTCTGTTCTGGTCCAGAGGCTGTCTTCCGGTCTTCGTCTTACCTGGTCGGTCTCTGTCCATTTCTGCCTAGACACAGTTTTTTTTTATAACGTTTTTAGAAGTCCAAAATCGGAGGGTGCCGCAAACCCAGCCCCGTCGAACAAAATCATTTTCATTTACAAACAAATGAGTTGGTTTGAATCGCGATCGACAAAAACACGCGAAAGGCGATAGGTAACCTTTTTACACGTTTTTATTTGATCAACTTCAAAGAAACGCGACCAGTGATTTTTATAGGCGTTTGCAGAATGGAACAAGGAACTTCGTGACACAGCGGCATAAGCAATGAAAGTCTCAAATCGCGTAACGCCATAACCACTTCCTACTTCAAGACTCGGCTGCCAAAAATTTGTACAAGTGACGTGGCCATTTTTTGCAGGAGAAAAAATATGTTTGTCTCCATGGCTATGGATGAGGGCGCATTGCCCGCGTTGACCTCCCCCCTCCCCACTTCCACCACTGCTCTCTTGACGGCAGTCAAAGCGTTGGGTGTGTTTTGTCTTAGGTTCTTAGGTGATGGCACCATAGAGGTGAACTAATACCCTGGAAGACAAATGCACTAGAAGAGCATGAAAAAATTCGCGTAACGTTTGTAACGATGGCCGCAGTTGGGTTTGCTTGTTATGCTGTCAGTTCCAAAACAACGTAGAACTTGCGCATATAGAACAAAAATGGTGAATTATTGTGCTTAGGAGACAGAATTTTCCTCAGCTCGGTAGGTCAGACTATGAAGATATAAAAGAAGATATACCTATGGGTCAAATCTTTCATGTTTGTCAGGAAATGGCACTTCGCAATAACTTCTTACGTAATTTCATAGCAAACAGTACATTAGGCTCTGTAAAAAAGACAACTTGCTACCAAACAGATCCTGATGTGGCAGTCCGGTGTCACTGAAACTTTACTACCCTCTTCCACAAAAAGACCCACACCACTAATAACACGAATCGAATATGGATTCAACATGGATACTGAAAATCTTGATAGATCAAAACCATTCAGAATCTTGCTACTGTTACAAACCGTAATATGGGTGTCTCCGGGACGCAGACCAAATAAATTACTCAAAAGAAATATTACATCGGCATTACGGGCGCATGGTATGCAGCCACGGGCGCTCGCCGCGGCACGTTCAGCGCAAAGTCCCCGCGCCGCCGGCCGGCCACCCCAGACCTCGGCACCAGCCGGCGCGAGTCGCGTGCGGACCACTGCGAGGCGAGCCGGCCGGGCCGATCGGCCGGCTGGTGGACAGAACTCGCACAGCTCCCGAAGTGGTTTGGCCCGCCATTAGATGGTGGGATGGACTCTCCCCTGGTGCCAGAGGGGAAGACTGCACTGCCTGGCACAGGTCTAGTCAGTATGTCGCCAAGTATGGGCCACGACGGACCAGCGAACCCCATCAAAATTGAAAGCTTACCGTAGTGCGGCAACTTTATTGTTCCGGAAATTTTTATTCATTGACATCTTTGATGCATACGGAAACATTAAAACAACTAACCCTAAGGGGTTAGAAGTCATGGCCGCTTACCCACCTGTACTACGCCCCTGCCATGCATGACATAATGTATAACTCCCGCAGTTGGTCAGGACGGTCCGCAGTCGCACCGCTGCTGCCCTCTGTGCGGCGGCTCACGCTGTACGGCGCCGTCTACATGGCCAGTGGCCTGTCAGTGCCGGGGAGGCCGACCAGACGGCTCTGTCGGGTTAGACTTGCAAGCACTGGGAGATTCTTCAGCGCACTGGAACCGGCATCGGTAGGACCGCAGCCGTCCACCGAGCGTTTGTGCAGCTGACGACGTCTATTTTTCGTAACTTGTGTGCCAGCGATTTTCTAGGATGAAGTCGTGGCTGGCGATACCGGGTGGGTTGGGGGGTCCTGATTCCCAAATATTCAGGGATTTGTACATTAGATCTATGACAATGACTGGATGAAAACGGTATGAGTTTCCGTCTGGAACCCCCACTCCCTTTTCCCTTTTCGGAAATCTGCAGGTGCGAATGATGTTATGCTTCGGAGCCCGGGCTAGGCACAACTTGTCGCATAAATTCGGAAATCCGACCCATACATCTGATCATGCTGTGGGCGCAGCCAGGATTTTCTTTCTAAAGGGAGGACTCAGTATGAACTGAAATCATACGAAAACCGCCTGCCTCAAAGATAATGTGCGATGTGCCGCACTAAGAAGACTACTATTGATCATCGGTATGCATTCCTATAAATGGAGCATGGCACGACACCTCGCCCACTGCGTCCGTGCTATCAAAAAAAATAAATAAATAAAATCAAATGAAAATGTGGGCCGAAGGCAGGCCGGGCCCTCGCCCCTCCCCCTCCCTGCATCCCACACTCTGGCTGCACCGGTGGGTCATGCGTTCCAATAACGGCTGATTTCTGTGGAGAAGTTTTGACGTGTCGAAGATGCAACGTGACGGTCAGGATGGCCTTCTCCTGGTCAACTGCCAGATGACCCACGGGTCAAATATTGAGCGCTGGGGTAGCTCGAACCAGTCTTGCCAGAACGGGGACACCAGCACTCTACTCAAATGAACTGCGGATCACGGTCAACTCAAATCCTTGGCCAATGCCTGCACCTTGCAACAGAGTGTTCCATTCCGGGAGGAGGCGACGTTAAACGGCCTTGTCCGTTCGAGGATCAGGGAAATCCAGACCGTTCTTTACCTCCTGTAGATAACCAACAGCTGCCACCTCCTCTCTGGCGAGAACACCGGCCGGCAGCCATGCAGGACAGCAGACCTTAGCGGCTGAACTGGCGTAGAACTCTGAACTCTCGATCCCCTGCTGGCATGTGTTCTTTCTTCTCAGAGTGATGCCGGCCACCGAACAGGTCCACCATGAGCTCATCGGGCCGGCTCTCCTAGTGGCATCCGGCTCCGGCTCCGGCTCCTGCTCTGGCTCCTGCTCCGGCTCCGGCTCCGGCTCCGGCTCCGGCTCCGGCTCCAGCTCTCGCTCGTTCGCGGCGCCTGATTAGGTGCCTCTGCCTCTTGCGCGCCGCAAGAGGTGATCCGCCATGGGAACGTTGCAGCACATTGTTTTCATTGTTGTTCTCATCAACACAGTGCATGAGCGTAGGATTGAGGAATGCTCTTTGTCCCCACTTTTGGGAAATTTAGCCTGAGCTGCCTACGTTGAGAAACGTCTTGGTCCTCTCCTCCCCCCCACGCACACCTTTATGGATGCTCTCTCACCCCTGGGACGGTGGCTAGAACGTCGGGCTTACCACCGCAAGGCCGTGGGTTCGAATTTCGACGCCGCCGGTTTCGAACGACGACTTTTCTACTAGAAGCCTTGCCTCTGCCCCACCGAAAGCGCCCCACCCAACCATGAACAAAGGCGCCCTCGCCACTTCCTACCGCATGCACTCTCTCCCAGGAGTGTCGATCTCTGTACATGATTGGGATGGGGGTCCGAACCGAGGACCCGACAACAGAACTCCTCCCCCCGAAACATGGGTTTCTCAACGGATTTAACCTGCTTGATTTTAACCAACGGAAATTTATATTTTTTGTCACTGTTAATTACATTTATCTCCATGTACATCAGCGTACATATAGACAGAAGATAAATAGACAGATAAATCGCTTAAAACTTTATCCTTTACTTTCTGCGTGGCTGTTATTTCTTGCGGCCATTCTTTTTGTAAATGTTACTCATTTCCCTTTAAAACCTACGGAAAATATTCGGTGCCCAAACCAACATTTGGGGGACCAAATCAGCACTGAGTGGGCGAGGGCCCTCTAAAAAAATGCAAATTGGCAAACCTGGGAAAAGTGAGAACCGTACCTGTCTCAGAAACCGGTAAGGGTTCTCATTTCCCCTATTCAAATCAGACCATACGTTTTTACTACTCTGGAAGGATTCATTTGACGGGACTTTTTCACTCGAGATTGGTACGTGGTTTCATGTGAAACCACATTTAATAGGTTTCACATGAGACTAGGTACTACTCTCGAGTGTAGGAAACTCGTTCTCCCAGAGTACTGGAAACGTGTGGTCTGATTTGAATAAGGAAAATGAGAACCCCTATCGGTCTCGCTTTTTCTCGGTGTACGATGACGCCGGTCCACTAAAAAAGGCGTCTCTCATGGCACAAAAGAATCGGTTCAGTTCCTCGTTCTAGAAGAACTTGGTCGAATTCGACAAATCGATCAGAGGCATCGCCAGAGGCGAAGACGATGGGATGAACTTTCGGAACTACGAAAAGAAGCCGTAGACCATCTTTGCTACCTTCACAGAGCTGGGAACCTGGAGGTCTCTGATACACTGGATGCGGCCTGGGGCTCTGGAAATACCCTCAAGCGTGATCTCATGGACAAGATTCTTCAGTCGGATGACAACAATGCTACACTTACCGGGAAACAGGTTCAGACCGGAACATTTCACCCTGCCAGGAACCGTGCTAAAGAGCTTGTAATGGTCGTCGAGATTAGAGCTAGTCAGCAGCACAACATCAGCGTATACACGCACCCCCGGTAGGTCACAGAGTACCTTGTGAATGACCACGTGTAGAAAGTAACATGTCTGCATGCATCCCATGGGCATACGGCGCGGACAGAATGTTTTGCAAAGGGCATGAAATGCATATACTTTGCTCGACGCTCTCGACAAGCGCAAAGTCCAGAAGGTATGCTTGATGTTAAGGGAACTCGCCGCTTGTCAAACGTGCAATGAAAACAAAAATATCAGCAATGTCCGGGAAAACGAACTTTTTGGAAGTAGACATTTGTTAATGGCACGCATATCCTGAACAATACGATATTCATTGGAAACGGAATACGTCCATTCCGTGGAGTCATAGACGCTGACAACCTCACAAAAGGAAAACGTTATTTGACGGTGGTGCTACCAAAAAAGGCTGAGAAAACCACCACTCGCTGGCCAGATTACGTGCAACCTGTGCACGCTGACAGCTTTAAACTCATATTCAAACCTAATAATACTTTACCAGACCAATTTTGTCTGTCCTACACCTACTACTACACTTACTCCTGTACCTTCGCTTAAGTTTTCAGACAACTTAGCTCTTGTTCTGGAAAGTGACGAAGGTTTGACTGCTGAGACGAGTTTACTGCAGTTCTGTGAGAGACTAGTTGCACCGTCGCTACTTGTGGTGCCACTGCCACGTTAATGGCCTTGAATGATGAGGTGATGTCAACTCGTAGATTACTCCGAAACCTGTCCTTTGACTCCGTCCGTGTCTTCCTGTTCCATAATTGGCAAACTATATGAAAATAGAAACAGGATTTTACGTAGTTTCCAGTATTTCATTTATTAGTATTCGATAACGTACAAAATACAAATAACTTCCGATTAAAGACATCTCTTTTATCCATCATGTTCCCGTAGCCGTCTCACAAGCGTTAGTATGCGGGTACTCATGCATAGCCCTGCCTCGATTATGCCATTTTTGAATATCAATGTAGTTACCATTTATTGCCAGATTCGACAGCAGGAAGGAACAACCCCAAATAAAGCATAGGTTTTTTTCTGCAATATCTAGTGACTTCAGCATTGGTTTTACGGGTACAAATATTGGAGCCTACATTCGGCAATTATTGGGGGATATAATCCCCACAACCAGATGGTTGGAGGGGATAAATTCCTTCTGTCCCCGTCCCTTCCCCCTCCGTGGCGGAACCCAAGGAAATTGGAGCCATTTGTCATTCAGACGTTTTTTTCAGACTTTTTTTTAAGAAACATGGATAACGAGAGAAGTCGAAGGCCGAGTGAGTCTTACTCCAGCTAGAACAAAAAATCAAGCTGAGAGGCTCAATCCGCCCCGGCCCGTACCGACTTGGCCCGGCATAACAGTAGCGTTTTCTGGAGGCTGATGGCTTCGCAACTATGACTGGGCACGAAATAACGAAATTTTTAACAGAAAACAGCTCAGTTCCTCGCATTTCAAGGAATAACATTTGCGATGCGTTAGCTCGCCAACTCTCTCTTCTATATAACTATTCCGGGGAGTAATGTTTTCACTTCCTACATACCATTCGTCACATCTTGGCCCCGGTCCAGGAAACAAACGTGTTGAACGTTTGGCACGTGCCGTGCACCTTTCGAAAGGCCTGGCGTTCCACGGCGCATTGCGTAATCTTCATCGCACTGCGACCCGTCGTTGACGCATGATACGTGCTTCAAGAGAAATTTTTCCCCCAAAAAGATGACACGCAAAACGAGACTTATGAAAAGCGTAAAATATCGTCTCCGTTCCGGTGAGTTTTCTCGGCAACCATGGGTGGGATCAGCTCAAAATGCGTCAACTTGAACTATTATTGAATGGGGAATCGCGTGGTGTACAGCACGTCCCAATATGCGCGGCACGGGGCACGCGCAAGCGATGGTAATGTGAAAAGCCCGTATCCCAGCATTTTTGAGGCTTAGGTGTGGCGGAGGCGACCTAGAGATCGTAGAGACTTGAAAAAAAACATCGTGGTGTAGCTCAGTGTATTGTTAGTGCCGACAATCAAGCGTCTCCGGCCCACATTTTGGGCGCAAAGCCGCCTGTAAGGGGACTGTACACTCAGTCTCCAACCTCTTATCGATTTCACTCCAATATTGTACAGAAATTCTAGGTTTTTTGTAATAACAATAGCACCCATGTCTGGCCCGTTCTTTTAACCTCCGTAGAGGTTTTTAAGAGTCTGGGGTTTTGAAATAAGAAACATAACGAAAGTCAAAATGCATAACAAAGGTGCAAATGTGACTAGTATGCACTGTGAAGAGACACGACGGTTTTGGTACTTTGATGGCAATGTTTTCTTTCATGGATGATGTCGCGCCATATCACGTGTCATGTTACGTATTTCGAATTTTGAGAATGAATTTGAAATACAAAATCGCACACTGCGTGCTGAAAAGGGCAATAAAGTCGGTTGACGATACCGCATATTTTTTAAGTTTTATAAGCAAATTACCTGACGCACGCACGGCCCAGTACCTGAGGTGCGCTGCGTAAAAAATTGGTTACTCTCTTTCAAACGGTTCTGGTTCCACGGGCAAGCTTTATCGGCAACCCAGGGTAAGAAAGACTCGAAATGGTTATCGCCTAGAAAGAAACCACAGAGCTCCCAATCACACAACATTACGCAAGTGCAACAGGAGGCACATGCCACGTTCAGGGGATCTGTACTGCGAAATGCATGAACGGAAAATATTCGTACAAGAAGCAAAGAAGTAGGCCTCGCTTGTCATGCGCCCAGCGCCTTATGGGTTGGTATTTTTCCTCTCAGATATCAATGTGTTCCCACATGGGTTCGGATCCAGACCATGTGCTGGGGGGGGGGGGCGCAAATAACCATCCGAGTGACCTAACCTACCTTCGGTTGTTGATTTCTTCCCAGATTTCGGCCACTTTGTTTCGGTATTTTTTAAGAATTGACAAGCATTGATAAAAGTGTTTCGAAAAATACGCTTTTCCGTTCGAAAGGGGCAAAAGACATGATGGCTCCTTTTCCAAAGAAAGGGAGCCGTCATGTCCTTTGCCCCCTTTCGAACGGAAACTGCTTGCTTTTGCTTTCCGCCTTCTTTCCAATGAAAGTGGCCTGGATGCCTCCATGGATACGGCAGTCCACTTTCAAAACGATGGCACACCGTCTCACGAAATCCCAGTCGATGTAATTAACTGACGCGTTTATCTTGCCTACATATGTAGGTGAAAGGCACCACCAGAATGACACATGCCTGCTTTCAACATGCTGAAAAGCAACTATACTGTGGGAACTATTTCGACGGCTTTACGCTTTATTCCAAGCTGTGCTTTATAAACCTAAAACAGTTATTTTTTCGACTGGATATCAGGCAAAGGTTTTCGGCAACAATTTACCTCCTCGGACCTCAAAAAGCCTACTTCTGAGACAGCAGCACCGGTCATCCTGCTACAAAATAAAGATGGCAGCACTAGCACCGGAACTTCTGGTATTTGGCAAAGCATTATTCCCTTGTACGATGTATTTATATCGGCGAACATTTCCCCACAAACTATTATGGAAACAGAACTTTCCTTCTGCGTTCTGCAGATGTAGGTTGTAATCATGGGTGAAGCCTTTGAAAGCTTGTTGTCTGTGTCCAATGCCATAGTTCCTTTTTGAAAAATTTAAGCCAAAGCCAAGTAGTGTAAAAAAGTGCAACAGTTTTAGAACCGCCCCTAGCTTCCGTGATGTAAGCATTTCAAGTAGTTTTGAGCAGCTAACCAAAATTTTTTGGCGCTCGGCTATCTACAGATATTAAAAATCTACTCATGGGATAGCCATACATACATTGCAGAGGGTTCACACCATCACACCATGAGCCGGGGAGGGGAGGGGGGCTAGCTATATAAGTTCCTTGTGAACTTTGTTTACGCCTGAGATGCTCCTTCAGCATGGGCTACTGAAACACACGTTACACACACAGTAAACACCTAAATATTCCACCAATGCGGAGAAACCGCAACGGACGCAAAAAAAAAAACACAATAAGAATACAGCCCAAAACTTTTGCGGAAACAATAGAATTATCTGTAACGGGTAATTCTCACATAATGGAACTGCACACTGCGTGAAAATGAATCCGCTGGTAAAAGCGGGTCGTAGCGATAAAACATGTCAAGTTTCCATTTGCAGATAGCGCGCTGAAAGCAAACATACACAGTATGACATTCGGCTATTAACCCCGCCAGCGAGTGAGAAAGGTCATGAGGTCGCCGTAGACTGTCGTCAGTACATAAACAACACGTTCGCCGATGGCCGATTCACCTGCTTGACTGCGGGTTAGTGGGCGAGGACTGGAAAAAAATCAAGAACGCGATGGAATGTTCGAGTAGCAGTAGGGTAGCACGAACATTCCGTGCGGATGAGGCTACGCTGCAATGAATTTACCATGGAGGAAGCAGGCTCAGAGTGAACCATTTCCAAGCGTGCCCTCTGAGCCATAAACATGAAAAGGCCTAATTTACAAGCATCGGTTTTACGTCAAGGCGTGCCAGCTTTATACGACTGGGAAACTTTGCAGAGTCATCTCGCTCCGACGAGTTTGCGTCAGCTGTAACAGCTGCAGATTTCTTACAACAGACGAAGCATCCAGCATTCATGCATGACGTTCCCAGGCTCCTCCCCAAAGCTATTCCTTAACCGAGTCAAATGCCTACAAAACTGGTCAGAAACGTTCCACGGATATTTATATACAAGTTAAATAAATTCGTCCCTGTTTGGTATCTGCCCATAGATATTATCACATTCATGGCATTTGCCTTGCGACGATTTGAATACAATCAGGCTGTACATATCCTCTCCACGTTCCCCATGCGCAATGTCCATTTGTCACGTTGTTTGCGTAATACGCGTGCCGTCAGGTTCGGTCGGTCAATGGGCAACGAGGGAACGCCGGCCCAGTGTAAGAGATCGGGTTGTCCGTGGGAAAGGATGGACTTGTGGGGCCGGAAACCATACAGACAGGCAATTTTTTCTGGAAGCCGTGTTTAGTTTAAAGTGCGGGCGGCCGAGTCAGTCGCAATACTGTGCGCACTCGGCGAGTGGACGGCGTCGCGCATTGCCGGCGATTGGCTTTCGTCGTAGCGGATACCGTGGTATATACAAAAGGCCTGATGGGACTCCTGCTGGGGTGCGGATTGCATTATCAGAAGGATTACTTCCTAACAAGTTTTCATGAATCCGAAACAAGAAAATAGCAACAGGACTTTTCGAACAAGGATTCGTGAACCTGAAACAAAACAACAGCAACAGAACTTTTCGTGAAGTTCATGGCCTATGACCAGCGTGATGATTGATGAGAATAAAAAATCTGACTTTTTCCATTGAACGACATACGTTAGCATTTGCCACAGATTTCTGGTAACATCCCACCCTAGATTTTTATGAATTTGTACACGTATATACGTATTCCGATCCGTGTTTATGCACAAAGGGCGTCAAAATGAATTGTCTTTCCGGTTCTCCAGCCTGAAGCCGTGGGCCGTCCTGCGTTCGTCACGGTTCAGCGGCTCGGCCATGACCAGACGTTGCGGACCATCCCCCGACTCAGAATCCGAAAGGTTAAGGTCCGATGCTGGCGGATGAGAAGATCATGTGCTTTGTCTGCGAACCCAAACGGGACCGTTGGGCAGTGGTGTTTATATCCGGTTTGATTGTTCCCGTAAAGCAACTTTTCGCGTACGCCAACGGATTTCCATCATGCGTCAGCCGAAAATGCACATTTATGCAAGACATGGTATTGCTAAGAACTCTTGGTAAAATGTTGTGGGAGTAGTGTGCAGCAGACTATGCAAGCGACTGCTCACGCCCCTGCTCGTAAAGGGCCTAGATATGCGCTGTGGGAGTGAGGGTATACTCGCTGGAGGTCTGGACTCGATAAAACTGCTCGCCAATTCCGTGAAATGAGCCCGATCATATTTCGTATCCGAAAATTATTAGTTTTGTGCGGTTTGCAAAGTCGAGAGATTTCTGGTTCAGCCTCTGCCAGACCAATAAAAAGCATTGCAACGGTAATAGCATGCAACCGGAACCGCAGGCCGTAACGCCATTGCAGGATGATGAAATGCATGGCTGATAAACTCACAGCAGGTCAGTATGTCTCCATCCGTGTGTAGCTAAATATGAGTAATACGTATTTTGTTTTATCATGCCACTTTGGTTTGCTCTTTTGAGAGGTGATGTCTGACAACGTCTACTCCATTGCCTCTTAACTGTGTCAGTCTGGTAGTTGACAAGCATCTGAACGATGTGATAAGCTACTGCAGATCCACCAGAATTCGACTCTCAGTCGATCTTTGCTGTCTGCTTGGAAATAACGCATAATGAAGGTGGCTGATCCCGTTTTCATTTTAACACGTCATAACAAAATGATCATTGCAAAATTACATCTTCTGATGATCGCGTGCTCCTGTGAGGAGGAAAAGTTTGTTTTCGCATGATAGCTGATCACGAAAATAATGTTTAGAGCAGTGCAGATCAGCGACTAACTTATACGTGTCAGTGTCCAATATTTATATTTCTTTTCGTCCACAGTTCACCCGAAGTAAACGTTCTGCAATCTTGCATCAACTATCTTAGAAATAAGACATTCGATTGGCCTTCGTTTCATAACGTGCGATGACCAAGACATCTGAGGCCCCGCTATCAAACCAGATCTGCTAACTTCACCGCCCCATAAATAAACACAAGTGAATCACTGCTTATCAGGTGCTTCCGGTTTCTTGCTTGCTCCTCGACAAAGTTCAAACATACCACCAACCGTTTCGAAAACTCCAGAGACCAGAAAACTCCTTCGACAGGCTCCGTTACCTTAGATACTTTTTCGGCGGCATCTCATCTCCGATCTGCGGCATCTCAGCCTCCTGCGCACTGCGTGACCACTTTCTCACTCGATTTGGTCCGGAGTTTCTTTATCAGAGAGCGTGTCCCCGGCGAGAACCGCTGACCGGAGCCGACTCGAGGCGCGGGCCGCCAGACTGGGGCCTCTGCTCTGACGGCGCCGGCAGAACGGAGCCTCTGATGGGGCCGACAGACTGGGGCCTCTGCTCTGACAGAGCCGGCAGAACAGGGCCTCTGCTCTGACGGGGCCGGTAGACCGGGGCCTCTGTTCTGACGGAGCCGACAGACCGGAGCCTCTGCTCCGACGAGGCCGACAGACCGGAACCTCTTCTCTGATGGATCCGGCGGACCGGAAGCTCTGCTCTGACGGAGCCGGCAGACCGGAGCCTCTGGCGGGGCCGCCACACTGGGACCTCTGCTTTGACGGGGCCGACGGGGGCCTCTGCGCCGTCGGCGGCCGCTGATTGATCCTGATACTATCCGCGCCGAGGGACGGCTATCGGCCGTATCGGATCTGATCCTATCCACTCCAGCTATCGGCAGTATCGGATCTGCAATGGCCAGAGCGGCCGGCCAATTGGGGGTGGCAGGAGCTGGCTGTTGATTCTGCGCCAGCACTTCTGCGTCGTCTGCCGACTGGCCTTCAAAGGGGGGGGGGACAGTTAAGGTCGTTATAAGAACGGGGGAGACACGTCGGCAGGCAGAGACGCTCGAGTCCCATCAGAGGGCTGAAGACGTGTGTTTGATGAGTGCCCTCAGGAGGCTCAGCGAGTAGATTGGACGAGCTCGTCGTCTGAAAACTGGTGAAAACCGCGGCGCTAGATGCCGGAAGAAAGCGGCTTTGTTAAAGATTTCAGGGCTGGCGAATTCCTATTAATCCTCGCTAGTGCAGTGGGGTGTAACCCATCAGAGGTTTTTCGTAAGTTGCCCCCGAACGACTGCCTCGATAGAGGCCAGAAGCTTCGCAGAGCTGAGTTTTGAATTTTTTTTGCATGTTGTCTAAAAGTCGGAGCTCAGTACCTTGAGAGGATCTCTCTCTCAAGGTCATGTCACACAGATCACACAGATCACATGTCACACAACAGGCGACAGTTTTCATCGGAAAGCCAGCGCTTGAAGTCCTTTACGGTGCTCAGCCTTACCAAATTTTACACATGGGTGTTGACCATAGTGTCAGTGACCACCGCACCGTAACTCTTGCTTGGGTAACGTTTCATAGCATCGAACGAAAACAAGAATCCGCTGACAAGTCCCCTTTTAGCTAACTGTTAACATACAGGCTATCTGAAAGGATCACCCGTAAGATCATTCTCTCAGATCACCCAGTCACCTTACAGGCTGTAATGTCACTGGGTGACCTACGGGGGTCAAACCTGGATATCGTATAGCTAAAAGACAAAGGCAAACGCTCGTTTTGGTTTCGTTGCTCTATCACGTCAGGTTTGAAATGGCTAGGGGTCGTATCCCTCCTCCCCCGTGTTGCTGAAGGCGGTCAAATAGAGACAGAATTTTTAGAGAGAATTGATGGGCAGCCTCCTTAGAACGCCGAGACGGACAATAAGATGAGATGGACACAGTGAATTTGCGGTGAGCTGACGGCGTGCATCATCTGCAGGTAAACATGAAACTCTGTAAGATAAATGGGAGGACGTTGTCCACCCATGCATTATCTTGGGACTCCAATTTACTGTTGGTGCCCACCGCATATGGACGCCTGTGAATTTCGGAAATCTTCGTGGCTGCCAAACTATTATTGGCGTTGCCGAGGCACTCACACAAATGCAAAAAAACTACACCGATGTCTGCAGTAAGGAAACGCAAAGCATGGCGGACATCGCTAACAGTAAACCTCAAAACACAACTCAAATGTCTCCGACTGTAGATTCTGCGCCCTCACAACGATGAGGCCGTTTGAGACAAAACGCACACTTCGGCCTTTTTAAAACACACTTCGTCAAGGAAAATTCACTGCGAACGAGGCTTACATTCCTGGAAATGCATCTGTGTTCGGGTATTAAATCTGCTGTTCTAAACAGTTTTACCTTTGGTGATTTCAAGCATGCGGTTTGGAATGACTTGGGCACTGGCGTCAGTATCTCATTTAGTCAATGTCATGACAGCCATGGCGTGCTTCCAGCGCCAGTACCTTCAAAACCTCCAACAAGCACTTAAAACAATGCAGTATCACTCTGACGACACTCACTCGGCTCCAAAATCCTCGGCATCTCTTCGCCATTCCCGACGACGCGCCGAGGCAGTCCGACCGCTGGCCCGGTGCCGGTGGACGTGCTAACGAGCGGCATTGCGTGATCCGGCGCCGGGCGGACATCCACCGCCGGACGTCCGAGCGCGGAATGTCGGGGCGCCGGCCCAGGGCCGCCGCCCCGCCCCCGCCGCTCCTCCCCGTCCGGCCGACGGCCGACGTCGGCGGCAGCGTCGATGGCTCAGTATCGACTAAGCGTGCGGCCGGGTTGGAGGCGGCCGGCGTCGCACCGCCGCGGGGCATGGCCGCCGAGCGCTCCTCGTGACGCACGGACACGACCGCCGGTGAGTGGACCGTGATCGGTCTCCGGGGTCGGCCGCCGCCGCCCCGCTGGACTGTCCGGACCCCGCACGCCGCGCTGGCGTGCTGGCTAGTGCCCCGTACGGTGTTTTGACCGCTGCACGTTCTCGTGCGGCGGCCGACGCGTGCTAGCCGTCCCCGGGCCCCCGGGCCGGCTGGGGACGGGCGGCCATCGTGCTCAATCCATGCCGACGGCGGTGGCGGCGGGCCGCGCGCCCGTATGCAAATTAGCCGTTAGGCCCGGCCTTGACGCCGACGCACCCCGGTCGATTGTGCTCGGTTGCTGGTGGCCCTCGGCCAGCGTGTCGGCTTCCCTCGATTTCGGCAGTCGTCGTGGTCTCGGCTACCGCGCTGGTGTCCGGACGTATAAAACGCTTACGGCGGACATGAAACGAATATGGGAGTGGTTTCCCTTGGAATGACGCGCCGAAAAAGCTCAGCCCACGTGCTGCGTCGCCAAGCCGTCCGCGTCTGTAAAAAGATTGCTGCTGCGGCACTGTTGTTGTGTAAGTCTCGCGTTGCTTCAGTACATCCGACTCGCAACCCACGTGGCTATTCGGGTGTTCCCCGTCGTGTTCCTTCCACATCCTAAACCGAGACTCAGCCGTGATCTACGTGCAGGGTACTATGGCTGCCAAACGGAGACCGAAACTGAGGGCGGAGGGGAGGAGCATCGACACCGGACCAGCGATTCGCGTGATCGCTCCCGCGCCCTGATCAGCAGGGCAGTTTAATTAGGCGGCTCGGGTGCAGCGCGGAGAGTGCCCGCATGCGCGCAAGCTCGACAGACTCGGAGCCGACACAACTCCGAACGAGACCGGCTGCTCCAGCCATCACATCGCTGATCTTAGGATGTTTTCAGTGGAAGCAAAGAGGTCGTTTTTTATGCAACGTTTAATGGAAATTTCACTACGTATGGGAAGCGCAGGGCTTAATTGCTCCTCAACTGTTTCCTAGCAATCCCACCTCTATAGGTCACGTGCCCAATCATAGCTGGGGAGTTCTTGTGGCGCATCACTTATGATGTTTTCAATGGAAGCAAAGGTGTCGTTTTTTATGCAACTTCTAATGGAAATTTTACCACATGTGGGCAGCATAGGGCGTGATTGCTCCCCAGCTGCTCCCCAAGCGATGCCATCTCTACAGGTCACGTACCCGGTCATAGCTGGGGAGTTCTTGTGGCCAGGCCAGGAGTGCCCGTTCACGGACGGGATCACGGTACGTGCTGAAGCATCTGCGGGGAGACGGGTCGTCCGGCTCCGACACTGCCCTGGCCGGGTCGATCGGGTACTCAGATTCAGCAGAGGCGTATAAAAGTTCTCTTCGCTGTTCTGGGTCACATTGCTTAGCCTGAAAAACGACGTTCAGAACGCATATCTGACATGTCATGAGGATGCTTGCGGCCTTTCTGGTTTGGCATGTGACTTCAGGCATTCCAGATCTAAAGCCGAAATCAGATCGCAGTCGCGAACTACACGGCTAATCGTTATGTCAAGACTGTGATAATTGGCGTTCTGCAGACTGATGCAACTGGCACCGACGGGTTTCGATCGAAGAGCTGGTGTCGTCGTGTATTGGTCTTAATTGGTTTCTTATGTCCGGGAGGGTTTGCTTTCGTTGTTGATTGGAAGCATCAAAAACCGAAGTTGGAAAAGTTTCTCGTAAGTCTCTGTAAGTCTCTGTAAGTGTAAGTCCTGTGAGTAATCACGAAGCCATCAAACACGAGGAACAATTTCGATTTCAGTGCCAACGTGATGCCAACAAACTGTGGCTGCACGACTCAACCCAATGTAAAGACTGCGATCATTTTGGTTCTGCAGCTGTGCTTTTTGCCTCTTTCTGCTTCCTTCACGTTTGGGCTGTGCAGCTAATTCAGGTCCAGACCGTATCACCTTGCATTGGCTTAAGAGATGGATGTTTCTTGCGTCCCGGGAGCGTGTGCATTTCTTTTCCGTTGATTGGGAATCTGGCTGTCTGAGAAGACAGCCAGGGCTAAAAGATGACTGTCCTGCAAGTCTGCCTAAGCTCTCGAACCATCAAACATAGCGTGTCGCCGAGAAATGTAGGGTGAGGATTAGCACTTCTCCCTTGCATTGGCATAGGAACATGAGAGGCTGGGGCCATGCCATCTCCTTCCCCCGCTTTTTGGAAAATTTGACATAAGCCCAATAAGAAAAAAACATCTCCCCTCAACTTCTTAGACACTTCTACGATCCTGGCCCATTGTTATCCATAAGACTGATCAAAAGAAGACGCTAGGATGCTGCCAAAACCAGTGGCTTTTATGTTTCATTTCTCCATGATAACCTGACCTTTCAGTATCCATGAGCACGTCAATAAATCGTTGACATCAATGAGCGACTTTATAACGATTTGGCAAGCACCCAAATGACGTAGTGAACTTCTTACTTCGACGCCAGCATACCATGACATGTTACGAACGAGTTTAACACCTGTCATCATACCACGATATATAGCAAAAACTTCATGTTTTGTTTTTACGAGAGCTGTAGTGTTCTACGGGCTGGGAATGAAGCGGGCGGCGAAGTAACGCAGTTGCGTCTTAGTGCGAATGACGTTCGACCGTTCCGCGAAAACGTTGACAGTAAAACAAAGTATTCACGACTTAGCCGTTAGAAAAACCCGTTTCAAGGTTGCGAGGTTACAAGGTTTAAGGTTAAGTAGGAGATCTCTAAATAAATATCTTAAGATCTTTAAATGGGTAAATGGAATAACTAACCTGCACCTCGCAAGCTTCGACCTCTGTTATGACGGCCCAGACAGTATCAGTCCGCGACGGGCTGCTGTCGCAACGAAGCGTGGTTGGAAATCCCGCAGTGCCGTTCGGAGAACGACCGTCTCTGACCTGTGACCTCCTGACGGCTCCGGCCACCGGCCCAGGCAGTCACGTCCGTCCCGCTGTCCATACGCGTGACCCCAGCCGTCCCCGCCAGCGACCTCAGGTCAGCCCCCCCCCCTCCCCCGGCTGCAGGCCGCTCTGACCGTCTCGGAACGAGCCGTCGCCGGCATGCATCATTCAGCTGATCGATTGCCAACAATACAAACGAGGCGTGCTCCGCGCGATTAGCCGCGTGGCGCGGGCGGGTGGGGGGGGGGGGGGGTCGACAGCGGCCTTGCATCGAGTCGCCACCTCCGCCGATTGTCGACTGTCCGAGTCGAGCCGGTGGACCATTTAAGCCGCGTGGCGGCGAGCTCCCAAGGTACGCGCGGTATGTGTGCGGCGGGATAGGCGCTGGCAAATGCCAGGCGGGGTTTACCGAGGCTGACGACAGGACCGCCCGCCGGGCTGACGACGATTTGGGAGCTCGTGTGAAGGACTGACAGTGGGTAGGATTTGTTTGGTTTCAGGGCCGTGTCGTGAGGGCGTTAGTTGACGCATATGAAATGTGGCAGCCACAGTTCTCAAGAAACGTTAAAGAAATCTATCAGATGGCTTAGACTCCATTACATGGTCAAAACCAGTGCTCTTCTTCATCACCGATGCACCTATCACGACGGATGTATCATTCATCTATTTAACTTCCTTCCTCGGATAGCAGTTTTCTCTTTCGTTGATAACCATGGTGTGGTGGGAATCCATCGCCTGTGGTATGAAAACGTTCAAAAGAAAGTGATTTGGGTTAGTAGGATTTCGACTAATGCCAAGAACATCTTCCAGATGCGTGTTCTGTGTCATTGTCAATCCAGTGAGTCTCAGTTTGGCATAGGAAGATCGCTCACCATCACGCCGTGATCAGAAATTTTATTGCGTATGGGCTGAGTTTGGTTTTCCTTCCAGTTTGGCATTATGAACATTATAAACATTTTAAGGATTTTAGGCTCCGTTCACCACATATGCCTCTGAAGAGAGGCATTAATCAACTAAAAATATTGTTAGCAAGATCGTTTTTAGCTGAATTCCATGTGTCCCGAGCTCTGATGACGCTGCCGGACTTAATCTACTTGCCTGATTAGCTAGCAGCCCTTGAGAATGAGCCTTATCCCATGTTGCTCGTCTGCGTGACCATTTCAGAACTTCCGCTAAGCAGGCAAGATCAGCTCCTATGGGATTCCCACTGAACGGAAATATTTCTGCTTCTTTATACTGAAACACAATAAAATAGCAGACTTTTAATGTAAGTTGCTCATAGTTTTGTCTTCCGAACAAGGAACGTCACAGTTTTGTTGTTCGTTATCTTTTTCTTAATCGCTGGCAGAAAAGGTTACGTCTGAAAAGGCTACTGTTCAGGCTGGTGTGTCGCGATGGTCCGTGAGCGGGAAGCACTCTTGGCAGCCTGATAATGGACGGCGAACTGCCATCAAACGTAACGATCATGTTTCGTGCATGATAACCAGGAGAATGCTTCGGATGGGTGATTGAGGTAGGGATGAATGACCTCAGGTTGTCTGAAACGCCAGGAAGGCCAAGGTTTGTTAAACAAAGAAGCTTTCGATCGGAGTTAAGAAACATCAGTGCGGTAGCGTTTTCAAAATTCGCATGCGATATCATTTTGAGGTCGTTTCTATCCATGCAACACCATAGGATTAATTTTCCCCAAGTCGGCAGGGTCGCCGCTCTACCTACTCTGTGAGTTGCTACACCCATGGTCAAAAGAAGTTTGTCAAAAGAAGTTTGTGTCAATGAAATCCTGTGAACTTAATGATGCAAACGTGTATAGAATGTGGGGTAGGAATTCACTGGACAGGGATTTATTACTATCCGGCTTGATACGGGTTGTCCCTGGATATAAAAATTATCCGGTCACGACTTCATGACAAGAAAATTGCTTCAAAAATGTATGCTAAGATAGGTCAAAATGATAATAAAGTTGGCGAAAAATAAACAGGCTAAGTGTATCATGCCAAACCAGCAGCGGTGGCGGATGACGAACGAATGTCGAACACTGAACTGACTTGAGAAAATTGACCCAAACTGGTCTGACTGTCTGACGACCATCTGTTTTGCTTCTGATTAAAGCAATGCTGGACATAAGAAACTGCGTGTTTTTTTTTTAAATACTGCACTTGGATGAGATGACAGATAAACAGAGTTTGACGATAGTTTCGCAAAATGAGGAAAAGAACATGGAACAAACGTGTAAACTGAACCCGTCAGGCAGTTAAGTAAAAATCGCTTCGATTCCCCATCTTCTGATCCGCGCTTTCGAAAATTTCCTCGCGCACTCGGCTTGTTTTTCGTGTTTCCGCACATTCTGGATTTTTGCTGAGCACTGTTTCATTTCCACCATTCAACATTTGCAGTCTTTACAACTGTTCAGTGGCACATCCTGTTCCCACGCGTTTGCATAAGTGGTAATTCATAAGTGACAAATTTTACTACAACGGATCCGATGTTTTTGGTTTAAGTTTCTTGACTTTCAGTAGCTGAGTCCGTGCTCGTTTGATACACATTTGCTGTGAAAGGTCATGTTTACCTTCTTCAGTGGAAAGGCATAACCTCTCAAAGCGTTTGCCCGTTTTGTTTTGTTTTGTTTTTCCTTTTGGTAACGATTGTACGACAAAATTGTCCTTAAGTAAGGTAAAGGGCTCTGTTTATAACGGCTTCATTTATGGAAAATGAAACATGTGGAACTCCATTAAAAGGATCTGTAAATGAAATCACTGTTGCTATAGCAACGGATCGGACACACGTTTGTCGTTGAGACCTGAGAATGAACATTTCTTGCGCCCGCGGTACAGTTATGACGTTTCTGACACTCTACGTGCCACGGTTTCTCAGGGTTCTAAAGTGCGGTGTTACTGCGGTCACACCGGATGCCAATGCATTTTAAGAGTATAATTATGCCGCCATAGCGAGTAGGAACAACCAAGAAGAATGCCGCTTCTTCCAAGAATGGCAATCATGCAACTGAAGACACTGCTGTAAAAGTTGAATCCATGTTAAAAAAAAGAATGGATTGAATATGCAAATATGTACGTGGAGGAAAATGCCTCCCTGAACAGACGTGCATGCTCAGTCTCAGCGGCGGACGTTTACAAGTATACTGCAGATTCGTAGGTTACTACTTACTCTTCAAAATGTCTTTAACCCTATTCCCGGCAGGGGGGGGCGGAATCCGCCCCCCCCTCGGGTTTTTTGCTTGCCAATTCCAGGCTTTTTGACGCAGCTTCACGAAACTTGGTCACTTTTCCTAGCTATTCCTTCTACGCGCCGTGACAAAATTTCGAAATTCTATTTTGCTCAGGGGCGGAGCCAGGCAACGTTTTTGGGAGGCACCTCAGGTCATTTTTGGCCATGTTGAGGGTAAAAGGAAAATGTCTGCCAAAAACAGAGTTTTTAAGATAGAACTTCAAACTTTATATGAATATATAGCTAAATAGTTGGGCAATGTGCATATGTAATTTTGTTTATCTGAGGTCACTTTACAAGGTCAGGTCAAGGTCAAAAGTCAAAATTTGTTTTTTCGCAATAATTTCGGCGCCGTTTTTTCAAATGCCAAACCCGGAATATATATGACGTAGAAAGATACCCTCTACTTGTGTACCAAGTTTCAGCTTGATATCAGGTCAGGTCACGGAGCTATGACCTAAAATGTCAGTGCACTTACCCTATATCGCAAAAGCCAAAAAATGAATTTTTTGGAATAGAGTGAATTTAATCGATTAAAAGCGTTTACAGATAATATTGAATGCACACGACATCATTCCAGGTGACCCCAAGGTCACTGGAGGTCATTTAAGGTCAAAGGTCACAAGTTGATCTGAGAAACGTGCGACCATGACAGTTCCCCCTTTTTTATGTCCCTGGCACCGCCTATGCTAACATTATACAAACATTGTAATGCGATTTGTAGTTCTTTAGCATAACATGACTAGCAGAAGCTAAAAAAGTGTTTTGGCCTCTTTTGTTCATTCCGTTATTGGAAAACTAATCCCCCTATTTTTGAAACCCTGTGAACGCCCATGAATTTTCTCAAAATTTCAAATTTGCATACCCATGGTAAAAGCCCTATCCATGATCTCTCGATTGGTGCCAGTTTCATCGAAATCGGTCCATAAACAACGGAGTTATAGAAGTCAAAAGTACCCTCATTTTGACATTTTTGCCCCTGTATCCACAAATTTCAAAATTTTGAAAATTTCTTTTATAAAATGTGTTCACGTCACGGCAAATCGATTGCCGTTTGTTGCATGAAATCGGATAAGTAGTTCTCGAGATCTCAGGGGGGGGCCGAATCCGCCCCCCCCTGCCGGGAATCGGCCATACCGTCTAGCCCTCCGGGAATAGGGTTAAAACCAATGACACCACTTTGCATTTAACAGCAACATTCCATTCCATTACAGCTGCATGAAATAAAATATCTAGACATTTTCACGCATATGATTTAAAACAAAGAGTATATACTGCGTTGCCAACAGGGAACATTACGGAGGAAATGCTACTATATGACCATTTTCTTCAATTACCGCCAGTCTTTCATTGGGTTGCGTGGTATTCGGATTCACTGACGTTAAACACGTATTTTTACATTGTGTCGCTAAAGCCAGCAAATGCAATGGGGAGGAGTTTGGCAATATGGCAGGCAAAATAAAGAGCAGCTATCGCAGAAATGCATCTTGCGCACCAGATGTGTATTGTCCGCATGTGCTTTGCTGAAATAAGTACATGTTTTTTCATCAGCTAAGTCAGTATGAGTTCTTTAATTCTTATTATATATAAGACATGTTGGGTACAGATAGGGGCCATTTCGCATGTTCCTTTTTCACTGAAGCGTTACAAACTACACTCGAATTTATGAGACTCTTATGTGTTATTTTTACAGGAGCCACTGACTTGCCAAGACAATGCCCAGGTCGGAGAAATATGAGCTAGGTTCTGTCGATCCTCACAAAAAGAAGTATGGCGCTCTGGACCAAGGCGTCAACTCTTCACTTACCCACATCCTGCCCAACGACGCCCTGGAGGTAAGTCGTTTTCCTTTGGTTTCTTACGCACTGAAAAACGTCAGAACCTGGCAGACGGGACGTGCTGGTATCTTACCCGAAGTCAATGTTTGACGCTGATAGCATTTCGTTTGGAAGCACACCAAGAGCAAAGCTGATTTAGCCGGACTTAACAGTACTTCATTGGCATTACCAAACATTTTCCTGCTGCAGTCCCGGATACCTCTAGATACCACTTTCTCTAGAATTTATAAAAATGTATATTGTTCCCGAAATGCTGTTTATGGAACAGTTTTCGCACATATATGTTCGCGATTTTCATTAAAACATATTGTTCCATTTGGCACCACGGGCAAAGGCCATGCCATAAAAAACGAAGAGGTAACTGTACACACATACTTGAATAGTCATGACCTGTGTGTCTTCGGCACGCGCTGCAAATAGTGAAGCCGTGCAATCCTGACGGACAGTCCGCCCGAGTTTTCCTGCTGCGAGCCGCGGCAGGCGACGGGCGTCGCGGCGCCTCAGGCGCGCGAGCCGCTGACCGCAGCGCGACGCCGCGTCCCTCAGCCGTCACGGCCCGACGCACAGCGTGACGTCCGGCTGTGACGGCCGTCACAAGTGTGTGCGCCGGCGCCAGCTGCGGGCCGCTCCCGCCGGGCCCGACGCCAGGCCGGCGGCCGGCGGCGGCCCCCCGTCTCCGACACCACCTGCCCCGGCCGCCTATACAGAGCCCGCGTGGGCGCCGTGGCCGACCGGCCGGGCGGCGGCGGTGGCAGCTTTCAGACTGTTGGTGGGGATGATGGAAGGTTAATTGCCGATCATGAATGCGTGGGAAGATTTAGGGTGCCATAGTTAGCGCCCACGAATTTAAAAGCTTTGGGCATTTTAATTTCTCCAGTGTGCCATTTGTCCACATTCCACAGTACAGGTGCGACCCCTGCGCCCCCGCCTGCCTGCCTACTTGGTAGATTAATCCGCCCCGAGTGGGAGGGGGCGTTTGACCACCCCCCCCCCGAGGTTTTCCCAAGCTTGTGAGAGAAGGAACCAATGCAGCGCCACAAAATTTGGTGTAGCTTTTGCTTGGTCATTTTTACACCTCGTGTCAAAGTTTTAATCTCAGGTAACCATTGCGTCACCAATGAACGTTTGCGTTCATTGACCTGCGTCCGCTCATGACCTCACGCAACACCTGTAAATAGGACACAGCAGAAAGGGACGAACTGGAGGACCATAGGAAATCACTTAGAATCTCAGTAAATAGAGTTTTAAGACGAAATGTACGTTAAAAATTGCTTTAAAGATTGCAGGTCACAGCTTAGCCCAGTCCAAAAAGCATGCTAAGGTAAAGCAGTCGCTTTAAGCGATAGCTGGCGGCGATTAATTTCACTTTCGACAATGCAGTTGCACATACCATTACTCCACGCTCCATGAACGCGTAGGCCATTGTTGCCGGAAAGTCCTCGGATTACGAGATAAGCCTCGCATTGTACTGGACCGCGCTCGAAACTGATCTGTCACGACCTTGCAGAGAGTCGCCCTCAAAGCAAACCGCTGCACTCTGGTTTTTTTCGGTTGCTGCCAATCATAAATCCACTGAACCATACCCCAATATATTTAGGACATAAGAACGGAATATCTTTGATGGGAAAAAACGTCCGGAAGTCGCACATCACGTCACTGCGCTGACGGGAAGCAAAGCGGCGGCGACCACCGCCCCCGGACCACGCCCTCGGCCGGCAGGCGAAAGCCGGCGGGGCGGCGGCCGCGGTCCTGTTGCGTGTGGCCGGCCCGTGGGCGGCGTCCGATGTGTGCTCGGGCGATCGATACCCCTTGAATACTCACCTGGCACGGCGAGCCCGGCGTCGCGGCCGGCTCGTTACAGCGCACTGACACCGAACGGCCGACGGCGACGGCCGTCGCGCCGACCGGCGGCGCTCGTTGTCTCGCTGACCGTGCCGCGGCAGGTCGAAACGGCGAATTCCGTTTCCAGCGAAATGATGGTGGGAAGGAACATGGTGTTGGCTTGGTGTAGCCGTTCTGAAAGGGGAGGGAACGCAACGCGAACAGAGGAAAAGGTCATTGGCTTATTGCGATAATGCTCACGGAAGGAACGAAACGATGTGCGCTTGAAAGAGAATAACTTCATGAAATTTTTATTGCTGTGTAGCTTCAACTGAAATGCGATTGAAAATGGTGCAGATTCTTAAAATCTTGCAAGGTTAATTAAAGCCGTTCCAACGGTAATGGACAATGACGTAGGTTGAAATACACGAGCAGATTGCAATGCGTGTCTCAAACAGTGTCGTCTCGATTTTCACCGTAAAATCATCAATTTCATCTCACATCGGGTCACATGCCTTCCTACCCAGAAAACATCAGTTTCGTTTCTGGATAGACACAGACTCAGGTCAGCTCGTGTTGCCAATCATCGGCATATGCCAGCTAATTTCTGACTCGGTTCTAAAATCACGATAACACATTGACAGAACTTTGAGGTTTGCTTGTAATGTTTTGCAGGTCTCTATGCAAATCGCATTGCTGCTGCATGATGGCTTCCATCAGCGAATTATGTTTCCTGGCACCTGTTCCCTTGGCTCAAAAGATTATGGCAAACCATGATTAGGGCAAAAAGAGGAAACCTGACTTCTGCTGACACCGTAATTTTCTAGGATGGGAGACGTGATGCAATGAAGATACAAATGTAAATAGTTTAAGTTACCTGATGTTTTGTATTTCCATCTTGCTCTACATTTAATTTGTCAGGCTGGCAGCGGAAGACACCGAAATACGTTTTTCCACGTAACCCACTCCGATTCCGCGCCGGAAATTTCGGAACGGCCCTCTGTGTTCGACTGTCGCCAGATGTCACGCCATCTCCCAGAGACGCGCCGACCCCCCACTGGCCAATGCCAATCCTCGGCCTGGTTACGGCCCGATTACTGCCTCCTTACGCCGAAGTCGGGACGCCCCTGGGAGCCAGTCAGTCAGATAAGATTGTCGGGATTACGTCCCAAGTGATCCTGACAAGCCCCTCACATCCAGGACCACGGCGGCGCGGCCCTGTCCACGACCCAGATGACTACGATCATCCAGCATACAGCATCCAGCATCCAGATAACTTTAGTGGTGCTGACCTATCTAAGGTCCGTATGACCCTCATAATCCCGCAGCACTCAGGATCCGGAAATCCGTCATAGTCCTGGCCCATGGAGGACCCCCATGGTCGTGACGATCCCACCTTATCCAAGACCCAGATGCTCGTGATGATTCCGCCTTATCCAGGACCCAAATGCTCCTAATGATCCCGCCGTATCCAGGACCCAGATGACGATGATGGCCCGGCAACTGAGCGGACCCACCTGCTCCGAGCTCGTCAGAACATCAGCTTCACCACCTTCCTGGAGACCCTGAAGGAGGTGCCCCTGCGCCAGGACTTGTCAGCCACGCAGTCCTTCGGTTTTGCCGGCCGCGGCATGGTAACCACGTGTTCCCTGCCGTCCTCTTCCCTTCCCCACGTCTTGTCATCGTTCATCGGAGTGCCAGTGTGACAGTCTTGTTTTGCGTCGGATGATCACAACGATTGGATCTGGCACTAAATTCGGATGTCGGTTTCACTGTCTCATACGCTCAATAACTATGTCGAACATGTACGATAGGTTTGAAATTTTCAGAGCACTTATCGTTAATTCCTGCCTAGTATTACAAGTTTACTTCTAATTTGTGTGTCAGGTTATCTTAATGTAAATGTAAATGACTTGATTTGACAAGGGTTTGGTTTTTCAAACGACCATTTTTTAGTATGGTTGCTTAACAGATGAATCTTGTGCAGCATTATGATTGAAAGCAGTTGCTGTACATGTGAAAATAAGTTAAGCCTGTGAAGGGTGTAGTCAGGGTATATGTGATGCGAACCACAGGAACGCTGTCGGATCTCATGCACGAAAGGCGCGACTGTTTTCTATGTGTGGGGCGAAAAGGGGCCGGGGGTTAAGAGGAAAAGGAGTTTTAGAGATACGTTTCCTGTTCCTGCGACAAACAGGGTTCATCCTCCAACTTCCGACTGGGCCGAGCAGGCGGCTCCTCCCTGAAGATCTCCGACGACCTGGATAACCCTGAGGAGGTAACGCGCAATTGCCGGAAGCGCCCGTGACTTGTATGCACCCAATCCCATATCATTTTCGTCTGTCCAACGATGTGTCCGCGAGTTGCCGGGCTAAATTCGGCCTCCGGAATTGTTCGAGGACGACGGAATGGCCGCATTTGCAGCATATTGCGCCGCGTCCGCGCCAGCCGTTGTTTAATCAAGCGGCACGCCCCCCCCCCTCCCTCGAACAGGTGTCCATCTGACGCAACGGCTGCAGGCACCGTAACTATTACATCCACATTCTCAACCGAGCTGTGCCCCAACTAAGCATGCTCATCCGTTCTCAGTGATGGCCACTTTGACAACTGCGAGAGGCGATCTGTCCTGACGCCGTCCTGATCCACCGCCTGACCTCTGACCTTTGACCCCCCGGCCGGCCGCAGGCGGCTCCGTCCGGTCTGCGAGGCTCTTTGGTCGGATGGTTCCAGCAACGACTGTCTGTCCAGCGAGAGGAGAGCGACGACGACTTTGCTCAGTTCGCCTTCGACCCCGCCAGCTGCGTCGACGTGAGCCCCCCATCCCCCGGAGGGGGGAGGGAGCGGGGGTGCCGCGCTCGATATGGGCGGACGTCGGCGTCCGTGAATTGGGCCAGACTGGCTGGGGACTCCCAAGCTGCTGGTACGGCGGCCGGCGGCCCGACTGTCGTCGGCGTGGGGCCCAGTTTGATACCAGGCACAGCGGCGAGAGGAGGAAGACTTGGAGAAGGGGAGCGTTATTCGTGGGAACCGAGAGCATGCCGTGTTAGAGGAAGTGTGTAAATGGCGAGGAGGACAAACAAAGCCGTATGCATTGGCCGATGGCCTTAATGTGATAATTGCATGGAGAGTTACATGAATACTTGTGTGCTTAGTCCTTTTCTCGTGATCATAATGACTCCGGAACGGTAGGTTAACGCGCAGAAAACGCGAAAGAAACGTTAACGTTGAAATACATAACCACTGACAGAGGCGTCATGGAGCTCAACCAACGGCCACCGTTCACAGCGGACCCGTGCCTAACCATTCCCTGTGCAGCCGCTGACCAGTCGGTCCGTGCGTGCAGCCGGAGGCGGTGCTGCGGGGCGCCGCCCGCGAGCAGGGGCGCCAGAGAACCCTCGTCCCGTCCCCGTCCCCATCCTCGGCCGGCGCCACGGCCGGCGCGCCGCCGTCCGACGGCGACGACGGCGAGGTAATGGCCGCGATCGTCGCCGATTGTTCGGCCGCGACCGACGGCCGCCGCTCGGCCGGCCGCCGTCGGCGGAAAGCCGAGCCGTGTTCTGCTGACTGCCTGCTGACTGCCCGCCGGCTGTCCGCTGACGTGTCTGCTGACGTGTCTGCGGTCAGAAAATGGAGTGGTGTCCGCTGACTGTTGTCTGACCGCCCCTGACTCTGTACCGATTGTGTCTGCTGACGTCTCCGCTGACGGCGCTTGCTGGCGTGTCTACTGACAATGTCCGCTGACGTACCTGCTGTTTCTGCTGCCGTCCGCTAACGTGTCTGCGGTCAGAGAATGGAGTGGTGTCCGCTGGCTGTTATCCAACTGTCCCCTGACTCTGTACCGATTGTGTCTGCTGACGTCTCCGCTGACGGCGCCTGCTGGCGTGTCTGCTGACAATGTCCGCTGACGTACATACTGTTTCTGCTGGCCGTCCGCTGACGCGTCTGCTGACGTGTCTGTGGCGAGAGAATGGCGTGGAGTCCGCTGACTGTCATCCGACTGACTCAGCACCGACTGTGTCTGCTGACGTCTCCGCTGATTGTGCTTGCTGACTTGTCTGCTGGCAATGTCCGCTGACTGTGAATGCTGACCAGACTTATACTCCGAGCCCGTGCTGGGCATATTTTGTACCGAACTGTTGTCCATGGACGGTTGGAGGAACAATATCAGTTGTTAAGACCGGATCAGCAGAGATGCATTGTTTTCAAAGTCGGTAAAACTATTGTCTGTGAACTGTGGCACTCTACCATAGGCGCGAGAGTCATGGGACCAGGCGGGCCTCAGTCCCCCACTTTTTTAAATTGAATCTTGACGCTCAGGGCGTTGACTGGAAAGAATTGACCCAAAATGCTTCTCTCCCCCTCCCCCTCCCCTACTGAAGAGGAGTTCCCGTGCCCCTGCACTCTTCTGACATTGTTTATCATCAAACGTGCCCACGGCCAGGTAAAAGTAATATGTGGAATTGACTGAAAAATTGTTAATCGCGATTCCGTTCTCGTGAAGACACGCGTCAGCAGATAGTCCTCGTGACACAGCGTTCATCGCACACTTATGAAGACTGTTTACATAGGCTTTCCAACGTGGGATGGCGCATTTATTTCCATTTTGACACTGCGAGTATATGCCATTTCTTGTGGTCTTGTGCTTTTACAAATCAGCTTTTTAGCGGCAACTTATAGCTCTACCGAAAGGGTGCCATGTTTGGTATAGCTTTGCACCTGCTTTTGCGGCGGTAATGTTTATAACGTCGTTGGCACAGCGACAGCTAATGGTGCCCAGCTGTGGATGAGCTGCAGGCATAGTCCCGAATCCATTTCATGAACCGCACTGTGCAGCCTGCGGCTGCGGTGGCTGTAAAACGATGCTTTATTGCCGTAGGTCTGTTCTGTGGGAGTCATTGGGGCATCTGTTACGGGGCAGAAACCATGTCAAAGTGTTTCGTTTCCTTCGCTGTGTCAGACTGATTGTTTTGACCTTTGCATACATGCAGCGGCGGTTTCAATTTCACCTCGAGTGTTCGCGCCGACAGTCGGCCCAGGAGCGCAGAAGTTCCAGTATTTCCGGCGTTCGTGTTCGCACCGCCAATAAGCCGGCGAGGAGACGGCCACTTTGATTTTGCCGTGCCGAGTGCCAGCCGCCGCCGGGCGGGCCGTTTGGGTTTGGCGCAGCGCGGCGGCGGCGCCGCGACCGGCCGCCGCAGTGGCGCGGATCCATACCGGCGGCCGGCCGCGCGGCCGCCGCGTGGCAGCCGGCCAGCCGCTTTGTTGTTCAGCTACGCCTTCCGCGGCCGGTGGCGCCTATCGACCGTCGAGGACGGCGGCGAGAACAGTCCTCCGCCGCCGCCGCAGCCGCCGCGACCTTGACGCCGCCTCGGGCGATTGCGGCCTGCCGTTGACGGGGCGCTCCGCGGCTCGTGGGAAGGGTCGGCGGCAGCGACCGGCGGCGGCCCCTGTCGGAGAGCTGTACGGGGCGGTTACGTGGGCGTCACCATCTTGGGACCTATGATGGCCTCGGCTTTTGCGCGTTGAATGAAGTTTGTTGTGAGCTAATTAACGCCACAGTCTGCCAAAAAATGGACATAATTTTGCATACATGCTTGGTTTAGATTCATCTGCTCGAGTTTCACCGGTTGATCTTTTTCTGTAAAGGAATGGCCACATGTTTGGTAGTATCTTTCATATTAGCACTACTCATTATGTGATGGTGATTGCTTATGAAGAACATGACAAGACACAGGGTTGGCGAATGCCATTGTGGTTTTTATGACCTCTGACATGCTCAGGGGTGGACGAGCATTATTACGCTCCCAATTTGAAAAGCTCATTATAAAGAACCGAGAACATTTGTTATTCCAACGCCAGCAGCAGTTGGCTGCGTCGAAAACTAGCGTCATGTGCCAAATAAATGTGACGAAACACCCTTCCAAAAATACGATTCAAGAGAGGTACTTTCGAAGGAGCTCTGACATGCATCACCCGTTTCCCAAGCACGAAGCCTGTCCACGAGAATAATTTGCACATGTAAATGCCTCAAGAGGCCATAAAACCGCGATCCTCCCCTCCCCTCCCCCACTGGCGGCGCCCCGGAATGCTGGTGTTTGCAGATATGTGTGATAATGTGCCAGCTTTTGCGGCACGTAGCAATTAGCTTGTGTTGCAGTACCTCGGTCGTACCTACTTGAACCTGGCCCGGCGGGGTTATAGCCTCTGCAAAACAGCACTCCGGGCTAGCCGCTGTCAGATCGATACGATGAATCAGCTGATCCCCACTGAAGCTCGGTAAAAGGCAAGTCGAATAGAACCGGAGTTTCGCTCGAATGTATATGTAACTAATAAAATGGATATGACATAAGCATAGGAGCGGGGGTCCGTGCGTTCCATGGCTTTCCGAGAATGGCGAACATTAGCCCCATGGTGAAGCATGGAAAGAATCGACTTCAGAACTGGCTTTGGAACCCCTACTTTCTGAGACGTCCTTACACCTATATATATATATATATATATATATATATATATATATATATATATATATATATATATATATATATATATATATATAGACTCATAGTTCAAAGCATCAAAGCTGCCCAAATCGCAGCGTATATCCAACTTTGGTGATTCAGTCTGTAATCTACCTACCGAAACGAAAAAATAATTTTAAGTACCATGCAAAATGACGAAAACTTGCAAAGGCGAATTGTGCATTGGGTGACAAGGAACGATAATTGCATCATATTTTATTGCGGGCTATCCTCAAGGATCCTCAAGGAAGGATTCTCAATACGAGGGATAAATTTGCCCCTGCGTCATCGTCGTGCGCCAGTGAGATGTGCGGCGGCGGCGGCGGCGGCGGCGGCGGCGGAGGCGGCAGAGGTGGTCTCTGGACGGACGCGCTGTTTTCCGGCAGGCGCCGCCGCCGCGAGAGATAGTTCCGTCGGAGTCGGCAGGCGGCAACGTCTGGACCCCGGCCGCCGACCAATGGTGCTTTACCGGGCCGCCGCTCCCGTCAACAAAGTCATCGATTCCTGCCTCCTGGTTCAAAGGCGGCGCCGCGGATAAGGACAATGGGGTGCTTGGTGTGGCGGGGGTCTGTTTGTCCGGGTTCTGGGGGATGGGATGCAGCCAGTTACCATTTTTTTTAAACGTGTCCGTTGCAAAACGTTCATCATGATTAATGTCGGAGATCCTGTGGTTAGAAATGTGTAGATTACTGTTTTTTTTATAGTTCTGAGCATTGAGCATTGTATACATATATTTTTACTCGTTATTTTTAAGAATTACATTTGACACCACTATAGACTTTACATAAGGCCTATGGCAATTACTGGACAGAACAGTCTGTAAACTTTGCCCCTTCCCCCAGTTATTTTCGGAAATCTTCAGCTTTGCTCCTAATACAAATAAATGGTGGGAGCGTGGCATAATCAAGATCAAACTCATCACACCTCACTGTACACATGAAAATGCAGTGATTTTGTTTACTGAAACTTTTTTGCAGAGTTAACCCGAATGAGTTCGTTCGTATGGCTTTCACAAGCTTTTTTAAGTCCCGATGAATCAGTTTGTGCCTGAAGAAGGGGACCGGTGTATGCTGGAGGGTGATATTCCCATAGGTATAAGACCGTCTCAGAAATTGGGGGTGCCAACTCCAGTTCTGAAGTCGATTCTTTAAGCGCATCGCCATAAGGCTCATGTTCAGCATTCTCGGAAAGTGGGGTTGCCATGGCACCCAGGCCCCCCCCAACCGTCGTTCCGACACCTATGGATATTCCGACCACGTCACGGTATGCATGGAAAACTCACATTTGGATTCGTTTATTCACTGAATTTCGCCAATGTCCTTGACTCTGATTTACCTACATTGAACACCAAAGACGCCGCTTAAGTGCAAATCTTTATTCATCGCTACAAAGTGCGAAATATAGTTCACTTTCTAGTTTCGTGGCGATTAAAAGAATGCGCAGGTTTTGTTTGCTATAGAAATATCAGTCACCGGCAGAACATGTTTACAGGAAACGTTTCAATAACACTGTTGAATCACGCCATTTCAAAAACACCAAATAAACGTGGCTGCTAAATTGCCAGCGAGCTTTCACCAAGCAGGCTGAGCTATCAGAATGCACTCAGCAGACGGATGCAACTGCAACCGATTGCTTATACCTGCTAAACAAATCTTGCGTTAGCTCTTTTGCCTACCGCCGAGAGAACTCGGAGTCCAGACGTTGACCCTCATTTCATGTACTGAGGCCTATGCCGCTCCTGAATCTCAGCGTCTTCATTTTCCTCGGCCGTTCATTCGGATGGTATACGAGGATCATCCTTTGTCATTCAGAGACACATGAGATAGGCGCCGCGGTCGATAAAAACATGCCCGCATTCGCCATATTATGAGCCGCTGTCATGGAATACCGCCCGGGGCTGTTTGGTTTCGAAGCACATTTGCTCGTGCGATGGGAGGGCAGATACCCGCGCTGGCTGCCTGCAGTCATTGGGGTCGTAAACTCGGCCCAGATAGATGGCGTCGTTCATGTCAACAGCGATCGCCGTAGCCGAGACGGGGTGGGCCCTCGACCGCGATACTTTAGGGAGATTGACTTCAGGAGTGGTGGCTTCGGCTCGGACGGGAGTTACGAGCCTGGTGTGAGTATATGATGCTGTGATCACAGCTCCAAGGTTATAAGATGCGAGGAAAGCCTGGGGACTTGTTAATCTGTATGCATGACGTAATAATGTGGATTTTGGTCATCCTTCGTTACGTTGTTTAATTATCATTGAATGGGCGTAATTCCTTTCCTATTCTTGCGAATACAAGCAGAAGGCAGATGTGTTTTAATGCGAAGTTTATAGAAACATTATTTTTGTTTTCACGTCAATGGTGTTTTGCTCTGCATTTAATTTATCGTCTGCTTTTTATGCCTCGCCGAGAACTCATGAATGCAGCACGTCTGGCTTAATGCCGATCATTTCCACGTCATGGCGAGCGCGTGAGGGGTTTTCACTGTATGGGATCCAGCCAACCACATATGCGAGTTTATTGTTCTTTTTTCGCTGAAAACATGCTATGGTTATTTGAATAAGCCTTGCACCGCACGATGTCACGGGTTTATACTTTGTGGAACAACCAACCATGGTGCCAGAGTCTTAAGTGTCTTAGTAAGGTTTCTTCATTCCATGCGTTTTTATTTAAGGGCAAAAATGTCTAATGATCTGCACGTTTTTTTAATGAAACATGTGGAGATATGTAAAGATGTTGGTTAGAGCCATTTCAACTAGAAAGAAATAGACATTTCGGGGCTACAGGACGACGGAGATGGGCTTGAGCGGGACTTAATTTGCGCCGGAAACACATTTTAGGGATACGGATAGGTTACAGCCAGGATAAAAAGGTGTATATGTAGAGGCCTGTTTAACCGGTTGGATGGCTATTTTTATGGTATACAACCTCCAAGCAGCGTTTTCCTTTACGCCATCCCAGATTTGAGAGAGTGCCTGTCGGGCACCATCCTACCCTGAACTGAGGGGAACGTTTGGCTGGATGGGAATGTTCTTAAGTCTTCTAATCATTGTGACATTTAACCCTATTCCCGGCAGGGGGGGGCGGAATCCGCCCCCCTCGGGTTTTTTGCTTGCCAATGCCAGGCTTTTTAACGCAGCTTCACGAAACTTGGTGACTTTTCCTAGCTATTTTTTCTACGTGCTGTGACAAAATTTCACAATTCTATTTTGCTCAGGGGCGGAGCCAGGCAACGTTTTTGGGAGGCACCTCATGCCATTTTTGGCCATGTTGAGGGCAAAAGGAAAATGTCTGCCAAAAACAGAGTTTTTAAGATAGAACTTAAAACTTTATATGGATGTATAGCTTAATAGTTGGGCCATGTGCGGATAAAATTTGGTTTACCTGAGATCATTTTACAAGGTCAGGTCAAGGTCAAAAGTCAAAATTTGTTTTTTCGCAATAATTTTGGCGCCGATTTTTCAAATGCCAAACCCTGAATATATATGACGTAGAAGGGTGCCTTCTACTTGTGTACCAAGTTTCAGCTTGATATCAGGTCGGGTCACAGAGCTATGACCTAAAATGTCAGTTCGCGTACCCTATATCGCAATAGCCGTAAAATGAAATTTTTGAAATAGAGTGAATTCAAATGATTGAAAACGTTTAAAGATAATATTAAATGCATAGGAGATCATTCCAAGTGGCCCCAAGGTCACTGGAGGTCATTTAAGGTCAAAGGTCACAAGTTGATCTGAGGAACGTGTGACCATGACAGTTCCCCCTTTTTCATGTCCCTGGCACCGCCTATGTTAACATTATACAAACATTGCAATGCGATTTGTACTTATTTAGTATAACATGACTAGCAGAAGCCAAAAAAGGGTGTTTGCCTCTTTTGTTCATTCAATTGTTAAAAAAGCTAATCCTCCTATTTTTGAAACCCTGTGAACGCCCATGAATTTTCTCAAAATTTCAGATTTGCGGACCCATGGTAAAAGCCCTATTCATATTCTATCGATTCATGCCAGTTTCATCGAAATCGGTCCATAAACAACGGAGTTATAAGAAGTCCAAAAGTACCCCCCATTTTGACATTTTTGCCCCCCTGTATCCACAAATTTCAAAATTTTGAAAATTTCTTTTTATAAAAATGTAGTTCACGTCACGGCAAATCGATTACCGTTTGTTGCGATGAAATCGGACAAGTAGTTCTCGGGATCTCAGGGGGGGGCCGAATCCGCCGCCCCCCCCCCTCCTGCCGGGAATCGGCCATACTGTCTAGCCCTCCGGGAATAGGGTTAAAGCAGTCGCAGCGTCTGGAGGCTAATTGCGTCTTTTCGAACGATTGCTATTATTTTTGCATATCGCTTGAAAAAAGGTTTTTTATCTTTCCTCTCGATGGATTCTCTTTGGTAAAACGAGGAGCAGGGCATTTGCTCAGGATGTTGTCATGCTTTTCTGCTGAAGATGTGAAACTTGGTTTACTTAGAAATCGTCAATAGTGGGTAATATTTAGTTGACTAAAGTCGACACAGTTACCATATACGTAAAAGAAGTTATTTTGTGCTGCGTGTGACAGGCATTTTCGAAATAAATGTGTTTCATATGATTTGTCATATGTTCGATCTCGTATTTGAATTGCTCTCTATATTAGTTACGTCTGCATGTAATACCACTGCACTGACACGTTTAGTTTGAATTGGATTGGCGCTGATACGTTTTCCCCTTTTGTTTATATTAATTTAGTTCTTTTGAAAACATCGCTCGCAGCAGACAGTTTCCCGCAGCTACGTAATGCGGGCCAAAATCGATTAGATGCGCCAAGGGATACAGTTTCAATAAAACATCGTAGCCAACCGTAAAGGACAAATATAGCAGTCACGGAAAAACTAGCGTGACGGCAGCGGGGCTTTCCCGGCCCTCTCGAGAGGAAGGACCGCCGGGCCCGCGCGCACCGCCCATCTCTGATTACCCCCTGTCGGCGTTCCCACGCGGCGATGTTTCCGGCGCGGCGCGGCGACATTTCCGGCGCGGCGGCGCGGTCGGCCGGCCGGGCCGTCCGTCGCCGGACCGCCGCCGGCCTCCGGCCACTCATCTCCCGCCGGGGACCGTCAGTCACCGGGCCGGCCTGTCGCCGCGGCCCTCGCGGGGTCGCCTTATAATTTAGAGCGTCCGGAACGGCCTCGCGCGCCGCTTTTGAGCAGCTGACGCGGCCCGGTGGACGGCCGGACTGGACGTCGGCGAGATCTGTCGGCGGCATTGTGGGATCGGCCGGACTGAAATATTCCACTTTCCGTGACGGATTGGATTCCCTACCGCTTTAAACTTTTTTCGGAATATCATTTGTCACTGGAAGAGCTACAGATTTTCTTGGGCGGACGACGCTGGAATGAAAGGTATCGCATTTTTTAATTAAACGTAAATGACTCAGATATATTATTTATCAACCCGAAGATTTCGTGGGCTTTTGAACTTTCGAGGCTCGCAATCCGAATGTAAAACGTAAACAATCACGTAACAGAATTGGCGTGACTTAAAATCCGGGTAGTCTTTGGCGAATTTAGAACCACCTAAGTAAAACAATCATTGCTTATCTACGTTATGATTGCTGGTGTGAAATGATTTGGTTGATGGTGGACCCCAAAGTAACACGTGATGTTCGGACAGGCTTATATTTTAAGATTTGATGAAAACCTGTGTCGATTAAGAGAAAACTGGATTTCAACAGACGTTTCAACATTTTGGTGTATTTAATTTTGTTTTATCTTTTTATTTAACTCCGTCGCTACCGTGGCCTGGTTGATAAGGAGGCGGACAACAAAACTATGGCTGGCAATGGGTCCGACTCCCGAAACGGGCATTGTTTTGCCGAGATCAGAAAGGCAAGTAAACCAAGAGGCCGCCGGGCTGAGTTGTCGTTCATTTAAATATAGAGTTACATGACACGATACAGATCCTCAAACGCTGAAGGGGGGGGGGGCTTGCAACTATCTCGGCTTACGTTTGAAACTGATCCCAGCGCTGCCCGTTTCAACATTCTGGAGCATATTTATATCCATTTTACGTTTCAGCTTTCGTGACGAAAACGTAGTTATGCGTACGGTGTTTTAAGGACGACGAAAATAGCTGTGCTGTAACGAGAACACATATGAATTTATCACAGATATGTCATAGACGTTTCTGTGTTGCATGGCAATTTTGTTCGAACGGTTTGCTGTACCAGTTACACAGTCTTTATTTCGGTGGAACAAAACGAACGCCTCTCGACGGAACTTCAGTTCAGCTTCTCCGTGAATCCAGCGCATCTCAGGTCTGACGGAACATTCTGCTTTAAATATTTCCCATATTTTGCCACTCCAACAATGATTGAGTGCACCGACCCAGAGGCGCCTTCTCTTGCTCCCCCGGGCGGGAGGCAATTTTTCTGCGCCGCGATGCAGGAACTTTCTCGAACACCGCGCGAGCGGAGGGAATTTCGCAGCTGGGGGCGTTTTCCAGACACTGGCGCCGCTCCGATGTAATTACTGCGCGGCCCCTCGCCACTGGGAGGCCTCGCAACCGCCGGCCGACGCCATTACGGCCTGCTGGTACCCCACCGTGACCCGGCGGGGGACGGGACCGCACTATCGTCGGCCATTGACCTGCCGGACGGTACAGGGAGGGAGCAGGCGTGCGGCTGTCCGGCAAGACGCGATAGTTGCTGTTTATGGTTGACGTTGCCATGTTATGGGTGATGGCTTGTTATGGCCTCAACTCTGACTTTGCCATTTCGCGTCCGAACACTGCAGTAAAAGCGCCATATTTTACGGCTGTTTTTGTACGCGATACTAATGCGCAAATTTATTTGCTACCGTGCCTTTGAACCGTGGGCTGTGAGTGGGTTTTGCGGCGGTAACAGACGAGGTCTCAGAATAAATGGAGACTTAGTTTAAAGATGCAGCTGGCAATACGATGTGTGACGAATCTGCATCTTTTAGGTCGCATTCCAAAATGACAAAGAGCAGTATAATTTAACCCTAGGCTTGAACGCTCCCTGGATCGTGTCATTGTCGCCACACCAGTTACTGCTGAAACACTGAAATTTCCCTAGGGATTTTCGTGGTTGGTCTGCTCACCGCTGTGTAGGATAGTCATTTTTGGTCATCTCTGTTTCACCAGTATGTAATAAATAAGTGCAACAATGTAAGAGGCAAATATGTACTCATTTCATTTGCGTATACCAGTCAGAACTCCGAGCTCTCGCTTTCTTTTGTTTGCCAAAACGTCTTTAATAAAAAGTGGAGTTGCCATGACATGTTCGTCACGAGAGTTTCAACAATATCTAGCAGCATCAAGGTACATAAGGCATTGAGAAGCGACAGGATAGGGGGTATTGGCTTCCTCGGGGAACCCCAGCAAGGTGAGACATAGCTTCCCTCTGCCTGAAATTACCCGTGGGAATTTGCAATACCAGAGGACCCGGGGAACATTCCTTTCCGCTCTCAGTGGCTAGAGAAACGTTGCAGCTTGTGATGGTAGCTGGGGACGTGGCAGTGGACGGTCCAGGCGTTAAGTAATCGGATTCATTCGTGACTGAAAATGGCATTGTATTCCCTTTGATAAGACCTTTCCTTGAGTCTGAACTAAAGTGATCTCTGGGGCACTTTAGTAGCAAAATCTGCGAAGGAATCCTCCCTGATCTCTTGAAATAGTTGCTGCCATTCTTTCCATGCTTGGAAAGAAAGATCTTCATTTCCTTATTGGAATTTAGTTCACATTATCACGGAGACATTTTCACCGTTGAAATGATGATATTTTGCAGAATGATACTGTGCCGCTTCAAAGAGGTCACAGCATTGTAGTAACCTGTACGTTAGACTTCTTTCCGAGTGTATTATGCATTGCAGGTGCCGTCGCTGTGGTCTGTTGCGCAAGGGATCCTCGCCAACGTGTATGCGGGGGCTTATGAAACATTAATGTTCTTACACGTTTTGAGCGTAGTCGGAGCGAAGTAAAAATGTTAGAAACGTTTTCCAACATTTCCGCAAGCGCATGTCTTAAAATGTAATTATAATTTGCGCCAATATTGTACCGCTAACTGCAATGAGATTTCCTAGAAGAGAAAGAAAATTGAATGTCTAAGAACATTTTTGTTTTATCATCACCTTACATCCTAACATTATCTACTGAAATCGCAAATATCGCATCTTGATACCAGTTCGTTTATGAAACGAATAACCAACCATGATCTAAATGAACTGTTACATCTTTTTGCGCTGAAGTTCACAGCAGAATGCAAAGCCAAATTTATTTAGAGAAAATTTACCTGGGTGGACACTCCACTCTAATACATGTCCGAGACCGGACTTTTGGCGACAAAACCGGCTCTGCCCAGCGAGCACTCGGACGGAACCCCGCCGGCCGTCGGCGGCCGCCATTCGACAGTCCGGGCCGTAGCGGCGGACCGACGGCGCCGACGGCGGACCGACGGCGGGTCGGCGGCGGCGGCCGCGGCGGAGGCGGCCGCCGCCGGAGCTGTGTAAACACGCCCGGCTCAGGTTAAAAACGCCGACAGAAGTCGGCGGCCGGAGCAGCGACAGCCGCCGTCCGTCTCCGGAGGCCCGGCGCGGACGCGCCAGATACAGTTCCGCGCGCCGGCGACATTGTCAACTCGGAGCGCGACCTCGCCGGTGGGGGAAAATCGAGGCGGTGGGAAGTTGCCAAGGCGTGCAAGTGTTGGAATATTAATCGTGCTTTACGTCGATTACATGTACTTTGATTTACGGTAACATTTCCTTGCAAGGAAATCCATGTTTTATGAAGAGTGCGCAATAGGTGAATTTGTTCCGCAACTAGAACTGATTGCACTCGCAAAAGCTCGACATTACTGGACAACGAGGATGTTCTGAGTGCAGTGAAACGCCCGGACGTCGACGCATTAACTGCTCTGCCTCGAAGAAATGCAACATAGTGTTTTGTTCTTATGCGAAGAAGCTACCAATGTTGGCTGCATTGTCGTGTTTTGCCATGTATTTGCCACTGAACCACGACTTTAACCTCTCAGTTGCCTCACCCGGAATATCTGCCGCCATTCTGCCGCAGAATCACAACGATATACTCAGTGTCTCTATTCTGCCCACCTAACGTCATTCCAATGGAACAGCAACAGCGAAATCTCGGTGACCTCTCGTTAACATTTACCATCAATCAGGATGGTACCACAAGAATGACGTCATACCGATTCTCTGCCAGTTTTTGGCGTAAAAGCCAAAGCCCTGACATGTCAGTGCGGCCCCCCTGATCCTCCGCCGTCACTCCGCGGCAGAACCACAACAACGAGTACCACCTGGAGCGGCGCAAGGACGCCCAGCTGCCGGCCGAGGTAGACAGCTGCTTCTTTCGCGACGAGCGGCGCAGGATCGACTACATCCTGGTGTACGAGGACACCAGCATCCAGGGCAAGGTGCGCGGCCGGCTCGCTGAGAAGCGCTTCCTCAAGCAGGAGGCGTGGCGGGGCCGGTTCCGCGCCAACCTGCGCAAGGCCGGGCTCGAGATGGAGGAGGTACGTGTGACGCCACGTCTTGACATGCGTCTAACGGGTCTGCTCTGAGTCTGCGCATGAGCATTGGGTCCAGTCGTTGACGCGGTGGCGGGAATTCGGTAACATAAAGCTGCCAGCCATTTGCCTTTTTAAAAGTTTTTAAGCATTGTCTCCGTGACTGTGCATAGGATGAATGGCTTCAAAATCTGCCAGCGGCTGTTCGATTTTGCGATGTTCTATACATATGAATGAAACTTTCTGGTTTAGTCTTTTCTTTTTCAGGAGTGTTGAAATTGTGGCATAATGTACACAAAGAGGCGTGGTTGAATAATTCAACCCTGGCCCAAGTGCATTTACATGTTCTGAATTTCTAAGCGTTTTTGTTAGGCAAAATATCTACGGCCAGGTTAGCGTTCTGGCCTTTTTTGTAAAGTAAAAGAAACATGGCTAATCACGGCCTTTTCAAGCATGAAAGCACACTAAAGCATTGCCAAAAATCCTCATCACTAGTTTGCGTTCATCTTATTTGTAGTGAAGTCGACGCTAAAGGTCTTCTTTTGCTTTTCGAAATAGCTTTTGAAATATCACTTGATCTTGTAAAAACCCTCTCGAGAAAAGTTCGGTATTTGTCGCCAATTCCTCAACGAGACCAACCAAAGTTGACAAGAATCATTCCTTCTGGTAATTCGAGAGCAGGGCGTTGAAAGTACCTCGTAAAGTTTGCTTTGTAATTCATTGCACCACACGGCGGCCGCAGTGGAATAGTGACAAATTCGTCTGCCCTGAGCTGGCAACTCGAATCGGTGGCTCCCATTTAGGTATTGCTCGCTGTCGTCTTGCCGTCACATATGAAATATTTTGTTGCTGCTCTTCGATTTCCACGGACTATTTGCAGCAAATTGTTCATGCAGTCAAATACCCTTGGTAATTTGACTTAGAGTGGCGGGTCGTTTGCAGCTAATGATAGTGTTTTTGTTTGTGCATTTCTGTGAATATCTGTTAGTCGTAAACGATTGTAAAGCTTGGTGATCACTCCCCTCTGTTTGGACCGTCGTAGAATTACCCTTGAGACCGTGTGTGCAGGAAATCGTTCCTGGGGCAAAGAAGACGATCCACTTCATCAAGCTGCACGCGCCATGGCACGTTCTCTGTACCTGGGCGGAGGAGCTGAAAATGAAGGCACCCCTGCAGGTAACTGTTGAGTCAAAGACACACAACTGTATGTGTTTGCCACCCAACTATTCAGCCCCTGAAAGTTGTGACTTTTTGTGTTTTGCTTATTACAATGCGAATGGAAAACATTTTCATGTCTTGTTCACGTAACATTAGCAGGGAGTAAAGTGATACTGGACTGAATGTTGAGCGAAATGCACTACTACGATGCTGCTTGAACTCAATGTTCTTCAAAATCTAGGAAAAAACAAAAGACTGTAACTTCACTTCCAAGTCTTGTTTGATATATCCTATTATCCGCCTTACATGTCCTTCAACCGAGTCTTCTCTTGACCGAAACCGTACTGTCCGCTGTCCTGACCTCTCCTGACCTGTCCTGACCCCTGCTGACCTCCCCTTCGACCCATAAAGCCCCTGTTCCAACTGGTGCGCGACCGGGTGACCCCGCGCAAGTCGATCGGACCGCAGTACATGGACGGTTTCCTCGATTCGGCCACCCGGCTGCGCGTGCAGAATCAGCTGCGCATGAACTCCATCCAGATGAGCCCCCGCATGGAGCTGTTCCTGGCGCGCATCGTGAGTAGGCGCGCGAACGGCCCGCGAACGACAGATGGCCGCCGCCGACGCCCGCCAGTGCTGGCGACATCGCGGCCACGTCACACTCCACTACGTAGAGGCCAGAGACTGAAGTCGTCGTGGTTTGATGTAATTCCGTTCCATAAAAATATCTGTATTGAAATCATCAAAGTAGTACCTTTTACTGTGAACATTTTCCATAAATTTATATTTTTTTATTTTTGCCTACGATTAAGAAATTGACAGAGTAACACAAGTTTCTACGAATTCCTATAGTTCTATGAATCTTCTAACATTTCAAGTAATACAAATTTCTACGAATTCCTATAGTTCTATGAATCTTCTAACATTTCTATAAATTTCTGTAATATATAATGTATTTACGAAATAGTTACATGTCGCCAATTCATAGCTACCGGATAGCTCTGACTGACAGCTGTAAGTTGAAGTACCAAGAGGGGTTGACTTGGTCAGCAGCTTTTTCCATGCATTTCACTAATAAATTAACGTTAACTTGGCGACCCTCTCACGCCGATGTCAGCGCTGGCAGCCGTGGAGACCCGATGACCTGCGGCCGGCGGCAGGCCGCTTTCCGTGCCCTGGGCTGCGGCGAGAGGCCGTTACCCCGCTGCAGTCACGCTCGCCGAACTCCCCCGGGATGTCGCCGCGGCTCGAGGCGATCGAGTCCGGCCCAGACGGGCTGAGCGGGCGCGTCAGCGGCGCCGGCCGGCGGTGGCGGGCGCTCGACTCGCCTCCCGAGCCGGCGCCGCTGGTCCGGCCGCTGGTCATTACCGAGCCGGCCGGCCGGCGGCGGCCGCCGCGCGGAGGGCCGAGCCGGGCGGGAATCGGCCGGCGGCCGTGTAATTACCGACCGCGCTGCGATTGCTTATTCAGGCCGGGTCGGCGGGCCGGCTCTGGAGGCGGCCAGCGTCCCGAGGAAACTTAGCCGGGAGTTTCCTCTCGGTTTCGGCCGGTGATTGAATGGAAATGTGCTCGAAAGGTGTCAGCCAATCACTCGTGACGGAATGAGCTCTGCGGCTCTTGCAATGCGTCGTTTTTTAGTCATCTTTATCGTGATAAGTGAATAACGAACTTCGACACTTGGAGGTAATGTTGTCGCTTTCCTTTCTGATTACATGCCTTGATGTTACATGTCATATTCCGCGCCCAGTGATCACGATCAAGCCATCTGACCTTCTTTGGCTAGTGGGTAATTTTCAAACGTTCCTTTAATCATTTCGTTTGAAAATAGGACTCCTGCTGATGGTCCTCCAGCTTTATATTGCACCGTCAGCAGTGCGGCTCGTTTCACGTCGGCTTCTGGCAGGCTAGCCGGACTGGCCAGCTGGAGCACAGCAGCCGCAGCTCCAGCGGTGGCTCCAATACAGCACACTCCCAGAACACAGAGCCGTGGCCGCGCAGTGCACTCTTCCCCTCCCCCTCCAGCGGCGCTGGCGCTCACCTTGCCACAGCTGACGGCCAAGCCGGTCTGCCTCCGTCCCGTCGCCGTGCTCCTGAAGGCATCTCTTGTTTCACAGCGAGATACCTTCCGGGTATCTCCACCAGACTGCGGTATCTCCTGTTTCACAGGGAGGCTGAGGCCTCAGAAACCCCCGCTCTCTCTCTCTCTCTCTCTCTCTCTCTGTCGCTAACCTTCCATAGCTGGATCGCCTGCAGTCATAGCCGTGTGACTGCGGACAGTCTACGGCCGTGGACAGAGCCAGACTGCGATATCACGTGGCGCGGCTGCCCACGTCATCGGCGACGACCGTCGGATCGCGGTCTCATGCAAGGCGGTCGTCAGTGCCTCCGGAGGGCCACGCCCAGACCGGGGCAGCTCGTGCAACCTGGCCGGGTCATACCGGCCACACGGAGGTCTTGCCTCCCGCACAGCCTGATGGCCGGTCAAGTGACGGCCGATTCCAGGAAATGTTTCGCCAGATAACCGCTCGGGATCAGCGTGGCTAAAGGCTTGATAGAACCTGGGTTGGGCACGTTTTTTCAAATCAAGTGAGTGGATTTCCTAGCTCCTGTTACTCCCAACGCCATTCTGCATTTGCCGCGTTCGAAAGTCACAGTGCGCCACAAATTGACAACACATGTCTTCTGAGGACGGCTGTTCGGCTTGCATCGCTCACACGCCCTGACCAACACCCCACCGTCACCGCCTTGCCCCCTGTGCCCGGCTGTGCAGTCGCAGTGCAGTCGGCGGACGGTCACTTCCTCTCAGCGTGCTGCCTTAGCTCGGCTCTCACGTCTCTGTGCTCGTCTTAGCCGGCTTTCTTCCTGTCATCGCCATCGCTTTCCGACAGGAGAAGGACGCGCGACCGTGTCCAGATGTGAGTACGCCGAGCACCGGACACACGGTTCCGTAGCGGCACGACGCACTGAGCGGACACATAGCGCAGCTGAATGTTCACCCACCCACCGTTTAGCACGGACGGCCTGCAGTGCGATGCCCGCTATAGTTTGCTTTGCGAGCCCGAACTGCACCCTCCAGGACGTAGGCTGAGAGGTTAGGGCAATCTTGAACTGAAGGGCAGTGCGTAGATGGAGCATGTGAGATATGGCTGTGACAGCCTCTATACCAGAAGCATACCCGTACCATTTGATTATTTTGAACTCACCTGATCCGAAAGTCGAGGGTGACATTTATGTTGGCATGTGGCACGTCAGACGTAAAATGTAAAAGAAAGGGATGTAGGGAGCAGCTGAAAAAATGTGGGTGTTGAGATTTAGACACGGACAGCGTGAAAAAAGTTAATGATGTTTTTTTTTGCAAAGTTGCAAAAAGAATAATACTTAGTTTCTAACCATATGAAGGAGTACGTCATGTCGTCTGTGTAGACAAGGAGGTTCCAAAGGTCGCGATCCCTGCCCCTGTGGGGACAAAGATCCAAGTGTTATAGGTTTTTCTTTCCGACTTTTTAAATGTTTTACAGATTTCAAGAAGGTTAATTTTGCACAAATGATGGGATTAATGAAATTGCACACTCCTTTTCTGCACGGTGCTCCCACTGTCCTAAAGTTCTAGATCCTTGCCTGTTATATGCAATGTAGCGCAGTCTTCCGCTTTCAGTGAAACGTTTATTTATACATTTCTTCCGATTTTGCGGAAAACCCTCATAAAACTTTTAAGTCCGTGGTGTTCGTGATTCCGCTTTTGCCGTTGAATTTCTGAACGCCACCATAGCTATATCGGCATGAACAAAATAGATAGTACATCTCAGAAGGTAGGAAACTGCTATAGTCATGAGTGTCATTGTCAAGGTCCATTTTAGCTGGAAACCTTGCAGGCATACCATGTGATAGTAATGCGCTTTTTTGCATGCGCCTCCCCAAAAACGTTTTCTTGTTATCGTTTGTTTTAAAAGAACTAATGTTTAATGATAAAAAACGCAAGGTTTTCCTAAATCCCTTTACGGAGCTGGTGTTTGAAACTCACATCCATTTCTCGCAACGCAATATTCAACAAAAAAGAAGAAAACATAAGTTTTATTATATATTTCTGTACTCTTTCCAAGCACTGGAAATCATCCCAACAAGTTTGTTGTGCTTGTTTTTTTCTGTCTATATCATGTCATCTCTGAATCTTTGTTTTATTAATGACTTGCAAAGAGTAGCAGGAAATATTGATCTGGTGTAATGTGTGTAATATTGATAATATTGATCGCTGTTACTCATATTTTTACCATGGAATTGCTTGGCTGTGTGACAAAATTGAACCGAGGCATTAGTCCTTTATTTCGTTTATGAACGATCAGGTCCCTTAAACCAAATTTGACTTTCGTAGTCTCTCTCTTTTATGATATTGTCATGACCATAGCCGCACTATTGATCCAAGGGATCACATCACCTTCGTATGGACGGAAAAAGCTAGCCAAGGCAAAATATTTTTGAGCACACAAACCTTCAAGGGTTCCTTACAAAATTTGTTAAAGGATAACCCGAAGATAGTACCAGTACAGAACATGTGACGAAGATTTTCTGAGTTTCGCCCTTTTCTCAGATATGAATGAAACGGACATTTCGTAGTACTGGAAGCGCGTTGAAAGACTGTATACCTTATTCCAATGACCGCACCAAATGCAGGAAATGAAATAAGTCTTCTGTTTGAAGCCCACGTTTTGATATCTCATATTTCATAACTAGCTTCCATCAGGCTGTATTATGGCGTCACACATATAAACCAGTCGTATGCACCGAACTGCGTTCTAGATGAGTGCAACTTATTCAAAGGCTGCCGTAAGACAGCATCGTTCAGAATTTTTCGTTTCGAGTCAGACTCCGCTCGGTGCACGGGGTACGTACTGGTCAGGCTTTTAATCCCGAGCGACTTTGGAGGCCTGAGTCAGGCGACTGCCGACCTTAGCTGCCGACTGCCTCGTCCAGCCTGCCTCTGCTCGAACGCGTGTTGCAATAAAGCGTGGCTGAAAAATGGCCTGGTCTGGTAAAGTAATTCCGTTATACCCTCTTCCGAGAACCTGTCAACGCCGTCTGGGCAAAGTGTTGCTGACAGTGAACTCAGCCGGAACGTTGTTTGCTGCAAAGCTACCTTTGAGTCTTGTGGATTCAACTCTGTGGGTTTTGGTTTTCTCAGTTCTTAGTCCATGAGACCTAACTTATTTTTCCAATTTAACTGTCCTCAACTTCAGCGAAACATATCTTTGCGATGTTATGTATGGCCTCCGAGTGTTGTCGCCCACTTCAAGAAGTAAATAACTTATATTTTGTTTACATTAACAATGAACTTCAGTTGATGGGAGTGGTTTAGAGGCCACCCGCAGGCTTCTAGGTATATGAGTATTTAGTTTGTTGTCTTCCTTTGTTAGGAGGGAGTGTCACGGCCTGTATTATTCCCATTGATTCGCAACTTTGATTTCCCTGGGAGTCAACGTAAGGCGATTTGCGTCGTGGTGGATTGAGGCGGGGCACTCCTGGCCACCTGATAATAGGTGCTGGACAGGAAAAAAACAAAAATTAAAAATGGGCAGTCTATAAAGGCAACGTTTTATGAACCACCCCGCCACGTTTTGTGCATGAACCTACGCAAGCCCTGCGACGACGTTGGGATATATCTCGGCGTCGAAGCAGACGGCAGCGTCCCGCCAGCGGCTCGGGAGTGGGGTAGAGCGTCGCGTGCCTCTGCCGATTACATCCCCGGGACGGCGGTCACGGCACGCTCCTCACGCCATCTGTCAGATACGCTGACGTCATCGTGCTGCGGAGCTATCTCCTTCCTGCCGGCGCCTCCGAGAACCAGCGCGAAAGTCAGCGCCGGCGCGGTGACGGTCCTGATAAGACTGGCACAGACTGGTGGACGGTTATAGCGGCTGATTTTGTCACGAAGGTGCCAACTTTTTTATTACGACTGGAAGGTATACATGATAGATGACATGAACCGCGAGTTTTAAAGCTAGGTTTGCCTTTTTTGCCTGCAGACAGTCAATTCTGTACGATGGTAATATCATTCATGTGATACTTGTTAACAATTTTTGGTATTTAATGTCTGTGCTTGTTGCTCTTCTTTTCCTCACACCTCGTTTTTGCCTCCAGTCCTTTTAGATGCCTGCTGTATAAACGAGCTATCTTCTTGAAATGCGCATTCACTATTTTCTATAACAGCAGTTTGTTTCAAGATATATGATTACAACTGATGGATCAGCGCCCTATTTTTACAACTGTTTTATCGAAGGATGCGTAAGCATTAAAAAGTTCGTTATTTCTTTTCTATTGGAAGCTGCTCAGAACTAAAGAAAAATGAAACCGGATCGTTTGTGCGATATTCGCGCGACAGTCATCAGAAACATCTTTCCTGTCTTTGTAAGGATGTAGATCACCCGACTGTGGTGTCTGTGGAGATAAGATATTTTTAGCACTCCTTAGTTAAATATTATTCAGCCTGACCTTGCGTTTTTTGCAACGGTTCAGTTGGCATGCTTGTACAGGCTGAAGCCATACTTGCAAGTGGTGAAAAGCAGTCAGGTTGTATCCATGTGTCACTCGTCAGCTTTGTCTCTTTCTCAACCACTATGATTGATTCTCTCAAGAAATCAGAACTACACGCATGGGACATGCGTAACAAATTCATGTCACCCTCCTTCCCTTGTGTTTGTAGAAACCGCCACTTAAAGACGTCCCGGCATTGAGGCCTTTTCGCCTAAATTCGTTGATGTCTTGTGCCATATTCTTCAGTCCATTATTCTTGCACTGGTATGTATTGAGTCTCAGAAATTGAATCTCGCTTGGTTGGTTTACTTGGTTGGTTAAATGGAGGACGTAAACGTTGGTGCCTGTAGTTGTGACTCTTGATTCAGGTTCGCCCTAACATGCCACACAACTGGTCGGAGTGGATACTACAGAAGCTGCACATTCCCAACATCATGCAGCAAGACGTGCCCAACAAGCCTGTGGAATACTTTACATGCCCCTTCAAAAAGGCCAAGCTGGACAAGTAAGTCTCTTGGAACAGGTGATTGTATTCAGCGATATTTCATGAAATTTCGGACTACGATGAAGCGTGTGTGCTTAAAAATGGCCTTGCTTCCTCACGCGATAGGCTACACTATTTCGTGCAACAGGTGTGGATCTTTCTGCCGTGTGCTGTTATACGAAATATTGCAGTAAAAACGTTTGGATATAAATACATGAGCAGACAAACTGAAAAGAACGCCCCCAACCGGCAAAAGACTTGCTGGGGCTCCGTAGCCATTTATTGAGAGTTTAATTTGCATGTGATGAACGTAAAATGTAATCTTTCTTTGCTGATGGAGACCCTCAGGACCAGTGTCGTGATATCTTGCTTAGTCCCACGGGCTTTGCGATGAAAAACGAGGCGTAAACACCAGGGCCGCAGCTAGGATTTTCTTAAGGGGGAGGTCAGTGCAAACTGAAATCATTCGAAAGCCGCCGCTGGGAAGACGACGTGCAATGGTTTTCACAAAAATGGGGGCAAAAGGGGGAATCGGGGTCCCCGCCCCCCCCCTCTATTTGGCTGCGCCGATGGTAAGCGCCGTTGATTTTCTGGAACTGATAAAAAGGACATACACGTCGAGAGGTGAGCCATCCGTGTTTTATCACATGTTTCCAGTTCGTGTTTGGGCACGGGAATTTATATAGAAGACATTAGGACTCACAATGAGGTGTGTTTGAGTGCCCGTACATAATCAGAGTGGACTTATTCGCACGGCGTTTATTTGGTCTCTCCGCCGATGGTTTTCGCGAAAATGAGGAGAGCAAAAGTCTGGGAGTCATCACTCGGCCGCCGCGTGTCCTATTCCAAAGATTTCGAGTTCAGTCCTTACAAACCACAAACACCGTCTAGTCTCAGCACAACTGGTGCGTGAAATCACGTAGACGACTGGGCCGCCGAACGGGCCGTTCAGTCCCTCACAAACCCCGGGCTCTGAGTTTCCGCCGGCGGCTGCAGCTGGACGTTTAGTCCCGGGGCCGGGGCTCGGGGCTCGGGCCGGGGCTCAGGGCCGGGGCTCGGGGCCAAGTGCCTGCAGAGGTCTGGCCAGCAACGGTTATGGACGGACGGCCGGAACCGGCGGTCGGCGGCCGTCGATACCGCCGGACGGTGCCTGATGGATGCCCCCTCCCCCTCTCCCGGGCCGGCGCCGCTAAAGGGAGGAAGTCAGCCGACTGATGGACGCCAGGCGGGATGGTCGGCGAACGGGACGCCGTCCGCGTGGGAGGCACGGACGACCGGGGACCGTAGGAGATGGCAGAGAACGGTGGCAGCTGGCGGTGTCAGCTCCGTCTAGTATCGCGCATGCTCGTCGCTGTTTTCAAAGTGATGGCTTTCGGTCTGATAGAAAACTGACTTCGACACGGTGTTTTTGCATGTTCTTTTCTAGACTAAAATGTACCGAAAGTCGAGAAGCAAAAGAGGGACGCATTGGTGATAATTCGTCCAGGAATATAAAAGAGAAAATTTTTGGGGCGCATTAACAAAACAATGAAAATCCATTCCCTGCAGTTATTTTGGATTGCCAATGGAAACGATGCCTGATTTATCCGGCGCACATGGAAGCTCACACTTCCTTAAATGAACCTGGAAACCAAAAAGCTTTTTCGCCTTCGTTCGAGGAAACCGACACATATAGCATGTTCATTTTCATTTTCTCGTGTTTCTCCAAAGAATTGGACTTTGGAACAATTGCTTGTCGACAGCAGCATTAATACTGGCCTTGGGTATATTTGCCAGTAGCACCACACAGGTACGTCTCGGGTTTTCAGTTATTGGATCCGAGGATGATTGCCTTTCGAATATGCATTGCGGTGCAGCGTACTCCCAGGTGTAAGACTACTGGCGACATCTAGGGACGAATCTTTTACGTTTCGTTTGGTGGTTAACCCGTCCCCGACTGGGGGCAGTTGACTGCCCCCCCTGAGGTTTTTCTGTAATTGCGAGAGAACGAACAAACACAGAGCCATAAAACTTCCTGTACCTTTTACTTCATCAATTGTACATCTCCTGTCAAAATTTTGACCTCAGGTCAGATCAGGTGCCTGACCTAGGTCAGGTCAAACAGACCGATGTCCAAAAAAGTTTAGCGCCCTCTAACTTTTTCGCAAAACAAGATATCTCAATAATACTTTGAGGGATTAGTGATCGTGATAGATGCAACAAATCTACTATCTCAGATTTTTCGGAATTTTCCGGGCCATTGAACTAAGGCCAAGCCCATTTTTAACACATGTCGTCGTTTTTGCGGAAATTGACGGAATATTTCATAACATTTTTAGTGTAGAGTGAAGCAGACATCCAGTTACCGTCATTGGGCAAAGTATCAATGACTTCAGGCCATTGACTTGAGGTCAGGTCACGAATAACTGTAGTGAGCCAAAATGTACCATCGTCAAAATCGACGATGAATTACTCAGAATGGGTAGAAAATGGCAGAACTAGTTTGCACAGACGTAAGTAATACCAGGAACCTCAAAAAGTTTGAAAAATTGCATATTTTGGAAATAAACAGGCTCTCGCGAATTAAAGCCGCGCCAGTTTTGTATATTGGTGACTAATGAATTTTTCCAAAATTGAAGCACGAAAAACCATCGCAAGAACCACTAAGATCGATAAAATCCACATAGATCGTCTTTTTTCGCGAAAATAAAGGAACACTAAAAAATAAAGGAATAAAGGAATAAAGGAAAATAAAGGAACGCTAAAATTAGTTCCCGTCAATTTGTGACCGCATACGGCAGCAGCGCACGCCTACAGCTGGCGCGAGAATTGCCGTGTTTTTAACTCAACGTTTCGGCGTATATATTGAACAAATCTGGGGAAATTAGACGTGTATCGGCATCCGCGGACCTTTACTTGTGCGCTGATGCCTTTACGTAGGCGTTTTTAGTCACAGCCCTTGAGATTCAGGCCATTTCTCGGTCTCATGCAGTCGGCTATGAGAAAAAATATAGAGGGCGCAAATTGGCTTACATACTATCCAAAACTAAAAATGAGACCAGTTTCGAGCTCTATTCGTCACAAGCTTTCCAACAGTATGCTTATTTTTATCGTGCGACCAACCGTTCGTGAGTTAGAGAGGGGCGGGCAGCCAACTGCCCCCGCCCCCAGTCGCCCATGTTCGAAACTGACCGACGGTCGTGCGCGGGTTAAGCGTCTTGCCAGCATTGCCCTGTTGCCAGCTTTCGGATGAGCAGCTTCCTTTACTTATATGGAACTGCGTCAAAGATTTATCATTAAATCTTCCAAAAAGGTACCAACACTTCAAACGAAAGTAGGAACACATAGTAGCACGTATGCAAGGGCTGCGCCACGCCATTTTGACTAGAGGTACAACTAAGACTGCCCCAGATCTCGGATTAAAATTTATCGGATTTCGTATTTTTACAGGTACTAGATCGTTTTTTTCCATTATTGCGTGAATAAAATGCGATTACATTTTGGTAAAGATGCAGTCTAACTTTCCTTTTGCTTGAAAATCATACAATGGGGGCGAGGGGCAGTACTATACATATATCTACATATATATATATGCTTATCTTTATGCTTGTACGCATATATATATATATATATATATATATATATATATGTATACATACATACCACATATGGAGTGATTTTGCACCAGGCGCCAAACCAGATGACAGTGGAGGATATTTACCGTGCCATGCAATTCGATGACACGGCCGGCCCGTGCCTGGCTGACCCTTTCGGTCTTGGGCTAAATAGAGGTGCCATTTCTGGGTCTCGAATCCAGGTCTTGCCATGTACCGGATGTGTTGTCCGGCTCCTCATCCATCAGGCTACCAAGGCGCTTGACCCGACCCGACACCAAAGTATACTTACATGCAGTGGTTACACCGGCACGTCATGCGTTCTCCTATTCGATTTCGGAAATTACGGGAACGAGTTTGCTAATATCATGCATGTATTCGACCCGCATTATCTGTACAACGGAAAGGACAGAACATCGCACAGTTCCATTTCATGATTAAATGTCAAGAAATGTCCGCAGATCTTGAACGTCCGTTCCAAACTGCTGACCCTTTCCACCATTGTCCGAACTAGATCTCGCAGAAAGCTGCCATAGCTGGAGTTGGGAGGAAGAAAACGCCAATTTTCAGTTCATAATTAACTTCGCAATGTCATACAAGGTCAATGTTAAAAATCTTGAACTGTTTGGAGACAAGATCACCGAACCCAGCATCATACGAGTTGGCTTCACCTCACAAAAGGAAAACGTCGTTGGTACCGTCACCTGAAGGTGGCGGTACCAACGACAGCTGAGCAAGACATCACTCGCTAGCCAGATTACGTACAACCTGCGTCTGTCGACAATTTTAAAAGACATATTTAATCCTAACAAATACATATTCAACCCTACCTGATCACTCTAACTTATCCTACACCTACTCCTGTCCTTACGCTTAAGTTTTCCGACAGCTAAGCTTTTGTTTCGGAAAAAGACGAAGGTTTGACCGCCTAGACGAGTTAACAGTAGTTCTGCGCAACAATGATTGCACCGTCGCTATTTGTGGTGCTGCTGTCACGGGCAATGATCTTGAATGGTGAGGTGATGCCAACTCGCAGATTGTCTGCCCCTTTAGCTACGGCAATACCTTCCTGTTCTGTCTGAAGTAAACGAAATAATAATAAGAAAACAGGTTTCCATATTTTCCAGTGTTTTCATTTATTGGTATTCAACGACATACAAAATACGAATGCGTTCTTACTGAAAAGATCTTTTATATCCATCCTGGTTCTGAAGCCGGTGCACAAACGGTAGTATGCAGGTGCCCATGCATATTTCTGCCTCGGATTGCATCATTTTTGAACGTCGGATATAGTTACCATTTACTGCCATGTTCAACAGCAGGAAAGAAAAACGCCACCTGAAATATATGCCTTTTTCTTGCAGTATCCAGCAATTGCATCACAGACTACTTGGATATAAATAATGAAGCCTACATTCGGCAATCATTGGGGGGTATAATCCCGTCAATCAGATGGTTGGAGGAAAAGCATCCCCCGTCCCCCCCCCCGCGACGGAGCCTTGCACGTATATCAATGAAATGTCAGATATTGCGACATGGAAGTACTAATGCAGTGAATGTGACGGTCATGTCTGCGTGGGCCTTTTTTTTACCATGGGCATGGGCATATGCATTACGCATGCATTGCTGCTAAAATGCAGCGAAATGATGTTCGCAAGAAGCAAATCATATATACGACCGGAAAGGTGGCGGCCACACTAACTTTGTGGCGGACCTGCCAACATTGGAGAATTTTATCATTGACTGTATGGCGAAAAATTGCCTAAAATGGCTTTGGCACTACCAGTTAAAAAAAAGCTTCTACGCTGGTGAATACTTGACATGGTTTGTTATCAGTATGTACCCATACATAAGTAAAACCAGCCAATAAATGGATACGTCGCCCGTTTGTGCGTAGGTTCCTCGGCAGTGACGACCAGGCCAATTACTTCTCAACCAGCCAGCGAATACGAATCGTGTACGAGATCCTGGCCACGGCTGTGTTCGGAAAGAGAAAACAGGGCGAGGTTGGCATCGAGAGGCTAGTCGATGAGGGCACCTACAATGCTGCATTTCCGCTGCACGACGTAAGTGACTTGTCCCCGACTCTCTCTCTCTCTCTCTCTCTCTCTCTCTCTCTCTCTCTCTCTCTCTCTCTCTCTCTCTCTCTCTCTCTCTCTCTCTCTCTCTCTCTCTCTCTCTCTCTCTCTCTCTCTCTCTCTCTCTCTCTCTCTCTCTCTCTCTCTCTCTCTCTCCCCATGTTTTCCCCTCTCCATTTCTTGCTCTATCTTTCTCCTTTCCTCTGTTTTTCATATCTTCATGTCCCTGCATTTTTGTCTCCTCATTAATTTTTCATGACCGCGATGGCCTGCTTCTGCTCACGTGCAATTAATTCAGTTGCTGTCAACAAGGTAACAATCAAGACAAGGTGGATGAGGCATTCATTGTAAATGGTAGATGTGTGGTCTGGCATAATTGGTTATGCATAATGAAGATAGCATAAGGGAGCTGTAATTGGACTCAAAACTTTTCTTTTGTGTGGTTAAAAGACTGGTAAATGCTGCAGATTAACTCATAAACCATTTATCTGTCGCGTACTTGATATTTCACGCGTGGTATGCGCCAGATGGGTTACATGGTATGCACTGATGGCAACCGCGGAATAAAAACACACGGAAGTCCCGGGAATTATTTCTCGTGTTACATGCTGGCCAAACGACAACCTGCATGGGCCTCGCCGCTGTTTCAGGGTGAATATAGCGTTCCGAAAGACTCCAAGGTGCCTCCCAGTGAGCTGAACACGCGACAAGTGCTTTACGAGTACTGGGGACGGTACTCTCGTTGGTACAAGTACCAGCCACTCGACCATATACGGGAGTACTTCGGCGAAAAAATTGGCATCTACTTCGCCTGGCTAGGTAAACACCGAGCTAAACTCTACTTCAGAGTTGAGTTATTTCCAGCGTTAAACTTTCGGACAGCTGATCACAGCCTGACTGGAAAACAAATGTGTTTTGGGTCATCCGGCTATTTTCCCGTGGCCGTTTCTCGACAAGGAATAATTATTTGGTTTCGCGTTGACGGTCACATTTAGCACACTGCGCTGTGAAAAGGACTTTTGCCACAAAAGGAAACAACGTTGCTCACTTGGAAACTTTGCATGTGGACAGTTCCTTCAGTCATGTGACGTAGAAATGTTTTGGACTGATTTACTATGAAGGAAAGTACGCTACACCCGTTGTAGCAATTTTCTCTCTTAAATTGTTGGCCTGTTTTGGTTCTTTCAGGATTTTACACCGGCTGGCTCCTTCCCGCCGCAGTGATAGGGTTCCTGGTGTTCCTATATGGTGTCATCACAATCGACAACAATGATGTCGCGAATGAGATATGCGAAAAGGAAGGTCAGTACAGTAGGGCGTGATGAAAACTTGCTGACTTCAACTAGAGATGTCGTTGGTTGGTTCCGACCCGGTCGGCCCCTCAGGGATACCGTGAATAACCTGATGCTGATGGCCTGTGATTTTGGCGATCAGCCCTCCAGCCTCTGCAAAATCAGCTGAGTTTGCAGTCAAACGTAACAGAAGAAAAGTCGGAAAAGGAAAAGATACATTTCCGTCTCCAGATGCTTGCAGATTATCACTTGTCATTTGTGACTTAACGTAAATTGACTGAGCTCGAGCTAGCTATGCAGGGACAACTATTACCAAAAGCGATTTACGTCACATGTTTGTAAAACCGATTGCAATCGTTAACACGCGGACGTCGAAACGTATTTTTTCTCAGTTTGCCAAAACTTGGAAGAAAGCGGAAGACTAGAGAACATGTTGTGTTGCATCCTGAGTCTGCCGACGTTAGGAGTATAACGGCTGTCAGATCAAACACCGCAAACGCTTGCAAAACATCGGAATAATGAAAATGAAACGCAATTTCTATGTCAAGTAGATGCGATCCAAACATTTTCTATGTTGATAATTAGGTTCGGAGTCAACTCGACACCAGACAGTCGTAGTAAAGGCTGACTCTACGGCGAAAGTTCACTGTAACACCTAGGCTGCGACAAACAAGAACAACGTGTTACAACTTGCAGGCCAGTTCAAGATGTGTCCTTTGTGCGACTACTGCACGTACTGGGACCTCCACACCATCTGCGCCTACGCCAAGATCGCCTACCTCTTCGACCATCCCGGAACCGTGTTCTACAGCGTGTTTGTCTCGTTCTGGGGTGAGTGCTGACAAAGCATTGAAATGTCTGGTTTCTTGGTTTAACATCGGGATAGGCTGAAATGGCTTTTCCAGAGAACGGTGTGGTCGATTTTTAAAGCATTTAAATGCCGAGCGGGAAGCACGGAGTCGAATCCCGTTGAACTCGTCAATTTTTTGCCGCAGTCGCTGTCAGAGACTGTAAGCTCACACAGTCACGTTAATGAATGCATCGTGGAACTTATTTCAGTTTCCCAGCCACAAAGGTGTTGAAATACCGTGTTATCTTATTGCCTACATAGCAATGCCATTGAATGGAAATCGTACCAAATAATATTCTGTTTACGTTAAATCAGTTGAGAGTGAGTACTACATGTTTTGGCCCTTTGGCCCCAGCTAGGGGATCGCCTCAGTATCCTTCTCGCGTGACAGAGAAGTGAGTAAAGCGTACTTTCGTCCTCGTTAATGATCATATATCGATAATCGTCGGCCCTAAATCTTGCTCTTTAGGCCAGCTTAGGTCTTTAGGTTATCAAAACAGAGTGCCGAGAGACGATGTTATCTTTTGGCACTTTGATGTGCTGCTGATGCTCACTGATGCTGCTCAGCAAAACAAAGCAGCATTTGCCAGCATCTAAATTTTTTCTGCATATGACGTGGATTTGCGGAGTTTTTTATGTGCTTTTCCAATCACAGTTTGCTTGGTTTTTTATCCAAATATCACCGAAATTTCCTCATATGACTTTTACTCTCTATGTCTGAAAACATTAAATGGGAAAACCGCATATTTCGAAATGCCGCGACCCGCTCCTCGCTGGTCGTGATCTATCCTTTCGCTTGGCGCGGCGGACAACATCCGGCTCGGCGGGGCCGAACGGTGCCGTTTTCACACAGTTGTGTCGGGCATCTACGCCGGGTGGGCACGGCGAGCTCGCAGCTGCACAGGTGCTGCCGGAGCTGTCTGCCCATGTCGCCGGCGGCAGCTGGCGCGGCCGGAGACACTTGTCCGTCGGCGGGTCTGAGTCACGTCCGCCGGCCGGCGGTGACCTGCCCGGGTCGGCGCCTCTCCGGGGAACTGCTGCGAGGGGGGGAACACCTGCCGCTATGGACGCAGATGCTGAGTGGGCGCTCGGGCGCTGTTTGGCAGAACAGTTGGAGTGTGGTTCTCGTGTTTATCGGCGGGACATTATGGGTCTGTAAAAAAGCATGATGCTGGTCACAGTCGTTCTAATTCCTAATAGAAATTGCACTGTGGTCTCATATGTATGTTCCCCACTACTAAATTTGTCAGGGGAAGCTATCCAGTTTGCGACACCTTCCCAAAAATGGGCACAGTAACTACAGTAAACATTGTCTTATTTCTTTCTCATATATTTTTGCTTGTCCTTTGATCATATGAGAATATCTGGCGTTTATTATTTCATTCCTTGCATACTATTTTTACTTAATTTTAAGATGCTGCAAAAGGCACAGTTAAGGAAACCTGTCATATTTGCGCCACTTTATGTGCCTAACTGCGCCACCATAGAAATGATGCGGAATTCCAAGTACTTTGGCGGCAGCAAAGGGGTCCACTATGTGGTATGTTATGAACAGGTCCATTTGTTATTGTCTGCCAATGCTTCTCATCAAGCGGGGAGAGGTGCTCGGATCCCGGCAGAATGCCGGGCAGACCCCGTAGAGGTGGCTAAATAGGCACATCCGATGGGCTTGGGATCCGTGTTTCTGTTGTGGTCCGGACAAGTTTCGCTATTATAAGCCCCAAAAATGAAACAGTCCAGCATTTCCTGAACGTCGACATAGGGTCAACAAAATCATAAGGATTTTGGGTTTTGAGAAGGGTGCAGTCTCTCCTATCCAGGGTGTATTTTAGCATGTCAGTTAGAGAGCAAAGTCCTGCAGTGGCAGCTAAGTTCCCCAAAGAGGAATGACACAGTGAAGTCCCCTGGTTCCGAAACGCGCAGTGAATGTGGCCAGTGCCGAGTCGCCACCTCTAAATGGACTGGCCAAAGTCCGAAATAAAAACATTTATCCGCAAGAGTGCTAAGAGATCCTCGTTCCAAGGGTGTCGCCTGGATTCTCGGCCTGGGGGCTGCCTGCGAGACTTGGACGCGTTGATTACACGGTGAATGAGAATTAACGAGAGAATCACGGTGGGGGGGGGGGGGGTGAACGGGTTCCTTGGTGGTGGTTTGGTAGGGGCTTAGGGCTGCAGCTCTCCCAAGGGGGCTCTAACGACGCTTCTACCTCACTCCCTAGGTGCCCCTCTGCTGCTGAAATCCCTCCGCCTTGATTCTCTTACTCTCTTTAAATGGGTCACGCATACAAAACACTGAAACAACCAACAGCGCTCTGCTACCTAGGAATGCGCTGCCGGGCCTGGCCCTGCCCCGATTGTGCCTCTGGCTCAGTAACGCCCGGCAAATGGTGGCGAAGGAAGGGCAATGGCTATATGATAACAAAACTAGTCGCGGATAAAAAACACGCGCACGGAGCACCTCTATTCTGGTCAAATGGAAAGCGTAATTCCACAACGTAGGTACTGCATAGGGCCATTTTGCTTCAGGTTATTGATAGCAATTATACACGGGTAACGCAAGCCAAAAAATTGTTTCAAACTTGCACTGAAACTTCACGGACCCACCACACGTGTGTACTGCTGCTAAAGAGAAAGAGGAAAGCATCGAATCTACAGCCGTGCCGTCTCTCCCAGAAAATATCCTTTATTTGACAGCCAGCTGCCTCGATTAGGAGAAAAGAATGGTAGGGGGAGGGACACCACTTACGCAGGGTGGCGGTCATTGGGCAGTTTCCCCTATTATCTTTGAGTTCTGGGCTAGCATAAAGCATGCGTTAGACTGCGCCAGAATTAACATAATTCATTATTCGTGTTGTCGAGCCGTTGTTACGCGAATCTCTGAATTTCCCGCGATGCTCTGATTCGGTGATAAATGTGTACCAAAATTTTGTCCAGATGACTGGTCCAGCAGGTACCTAATGACGACTGCCTCATACATTTCTCGAAAGTACTGGTCCTGGATGTACCTCCCTCGCGATGATGCTTGCTCACGAGCGTGTGGTCCGCCCTTCGGCAGCGGTCACCTTCCTGGAGTACTGGAAGCGCAAGTGCGCCACGCTGGCCCACCACTGGGACTGCATGGACTACCAGGAGGAGGAGGAGCGGCCACGACCCGACTTCGCCGCGCGCGCCCCCTCGTACGGCAAAAACCCGATCACGGGCGTCCGGGAGCCGACGTTCCCGCAGGGCGTGCGCATGAAACGGATCGCAGCCGGCGTGGGCATCATCGTCCTCATGGTATGACGTCATCGGCGCCGTGTCGACAGGGAATTATCGTTGGTAGCTGCAGTTACAGCACCATCTGTCAAAAATCCGCTCCCATCAAGCAACAAAATGACGCATTGGCGTCCAGATACCACCCCTGATGTCGACGTCGTCATGTTATTGTCAAGTGAAGCGTCGTGTGACGTCATTGTCAGATTCGGTAGTTGGGCGCTGATGCTGCTTTGTTGTTTGATGGGCGTTAGTTTCTGATAAATAATGCTGTAGCTGTATAAATATATAATGCTGAAGGATTATTTTTTGTCAACACAGAGCTATCTGTGTGTTGGCTTGGCCCACATTGGCAGACTGTTATCGTGCTTTCCAGTGTGTGTATTGACCCACATTGCATTATACATGACGCTGAATTCAGAATGTGACAGGTTCAGAGAGTTCCTTAATTGATAGCACAATCATTTCTTAACGTCTGCAAATTTATGTCGTCCTTATAGAAAGGAATCGAGCCTGTTACGATTCTCCCTCGTTTCGAAGTAAAAGCGGCTTGCTCGCTTTGATTCCGACTTCGAAACAGCGGGTCCGTTGAAACGAGGCTGTTTGCGAAGCAGTCTGTTTGACACCACGTAGTGTCTGGTTGCGGCATGTTGTGCCATGTGGTAGCGCCGATGTTCGGTTCCCGTGGGTCGCGGTGTACGCTGTACGCTGCCTGCTGACCTAGGCCTTCGTGACAGCGACGATCGATCTCATCACCCGCACTAGAAAGCCGCCGTGATACCTCCGCATTAGCCAGTTTCGTCTCCGCACGGTCCACTGAATGCGCAGCGGTCCATTCCTGGGCGGCGCCATTTTCGCCAACTTCTGCCTGTTGCCGAGCCGGCTAATTCGGCCACCTCATCAAGGAGGACCGTAGCTCGCAGTTCATCAAGGACGATCGATTGCAGGCCGTGCTGGTCACGGGTGGGCGCGACGCCCCTGACCGGTCCCGACCGGGCGCCGAACCCCAGCCCGGGTACAGCCAGACCAATTTTGTATCGAATCCTTGACAGGCCGAGTGCGTAAGGCCGATTAGCCCACCGGCGGTGCCGCGTATTCAGAATTATTAGTTTTCTACTGATCTGGCTAACTTTGTACAAGTCCCTTAACCACACTTTTATTCAGATATTCAAATAGTATTCTGGGATGGGAATCATACAAATGCCATATTGTAAGAGAACAGCTGCAAAGATTTTTTTTTAAATTTTAGGAAAACACACATACGTCGGCTTCGAAAAATCGCATCACGGTTGACCTAGTCTTAACCATTCTTTTTGTTCCCCTAACGGCCCACTAGGGGCTCAGTACAAAACGGGCCCGATTCGGAATCGGAACACAGGTCTGGCAACAGCCGCCGCCTCCGCCGAAACCGCGACACGGCCTCGCGGGAGGAAGCACTGACGCCGCCGCCCGGCCCTTCTGCCGGCAGATGTCTCTGGTGATCATCTTCATCGTGGCCGTCATCATCTACCGGGTGCTGGTGTCGATCCCGCTGTTCCAGAACCCCACGTTCCGCTCGCAGGCGCAGGCCATCTCTTCGCTGTCGGGCGCCATCGTCAACCTGATCCTCATCATGTGCATGGGCCGCGTGTACGAGAAGCTCGCCTACCGTCTCACCGTCTGGGGTGGGTACGCCGCGGGGCACGGGCGACGGCGGCCGGCAGCGCGGCCCCTGTTTTGGGACGTTCGGTGCAGTCGCGTTGGGTCAGTTGGAACAAGGGAGCGACGTGAATTATTTACAGCATAGATATGAATAGGAGATGAGCGGTTTATGACGTGCACTTCCAAGAAGTCACAGAACAGTTTCATCACTTAACCTGGCACCGCCTGGCGTGTTTTTTTGTACCCGCGACCGCCTGGGGTGTCAAAAAGGGCACCCGTTCTTATCTCGGAATCTTAACATCGGATCTGAACCGGTCTTTCAACAATCGATAGCCCATGATCTCACGCTTCACAAAATATTATATATTTTATATAAATAAATATTGGCCCTAGTCACGTGACTCGTGACGTCACAGAGCAGGAAAAACGCATAACACAACGTCGAAAAAACTGACGCAGGTTCGTACATCATGTCATCGGCAATGCTGGTCTTAAAGCCTTCAGTAGGGTATCAAACGAAAGGTCGCGATCTTCCGCATCAGAAGCATGCCAAAGTGCTGAAAAAGTCAGGTAGGGTCAGGTTAGGCCAAGTGGAACATGGGTCTTATTTTACATGCCGAAGATCGATACTTACTCGCAGCCGTTTTGATCCACGTAACAGAAAAAGACGAAAGTCAAACTTTCTGATGATCAGTTTTGCATAACGCGTTTTTCATCCAGCCAAGGTCATTCTAGGCCAGGTCAGATAAGGTCGTGTTACTCTTCCTGACAGAGATCAATAATTACTCGCTGGGGTTCTAACTGCGTCAAGAAGAAAACTGGAATGGCATCTCGTGATGATTAGATCTGCCTTGTCTGCTCCTTATCAGGCCAGGGTCAAACCAGGTCAAGACAAGTAGTCATTTTTCATTTTCCGACTGGGAATAATAATTGCTCTCTTATGCTACTGAACGATCTTTCCACATACAGTGTTGTATTTTATATCGTTTTGACATCAACCTATGACGTGACCTGACATGACTTCACGTTGCATTTGGTGAACCTTGCTAAGAGGCGCATATAAATTTGCTTGTCTGGCTTGAACGATGGGGAAGGCCAGCGGCAACCACTTCTGTCACCCCCAATGCACATCATTTCATGCATGTGACCTAGCATGACCCCTAATGCTGACGTTGTGTTTGTGGTTGTGTATCGTTTTGGGGACCGTGTGCTGTATAACTCCAAATAATCCATGCATTATACTCGCGAATATTACACAAAAAAACGAACCAAGTTCGCGCCACCGCCCGAAGAGGCGAAAACATGCATGCACGTGTTCACGTATGACGCCATATGTACATGACCCGACCTAACATAGAAAGTCATGATAACATATTTCGACATCATAACATAGATGTCGAAATATGTTAAATTAATGGGTGAACAGGTACTGAACGTTTGGTTGGGCTGGCTGTCAGGGTTCAGACGTTATTTACGAAAAACCGAAATGCCCTATTTGATGCCCCCCAGGCGGTACCGGGTTAAGCCCCTGGCACTTAAACATCAAGTCTGGTGTTTGAATTTTCTTTGTGTGCCTTACCCAAAAGTTTATGGGTGTTTTCTTTTATGGATTTATGAACCATTTCTGAGGTTTGTGTTATTCTGAGCTGGAGGATGAATATGCCTGATTATCCACCAACCAACTCAAAAGTTGGGTTCGCTTGTACCTAATTTTTAAAACAATACAAAATTTACTTCGAAGTGCACAAATGATTTTTTAGAGTATAGGAATACTAATTACCCGTACTTTTTTCGCTGGTCTTTTATAGTGCAAGTTACTTGTCAGTTTTCCACCGCATGCGTGTTCCCATGAAAGCGAAATTTTCACTCAGGTGAACTTTTGGTTGCTTTGCTTTGTCATAACTAGCAGCAATGAGAGTCCAACGAAGCCATTTTGTTCTGCAACCTGTCAGGGCCGTCAGGTCTAATTTGCTACTGCTGCGCAATCGTTTCTTTTCACTGTTTTGCTGAAACGTATGTGCATACTTCGTGTTCGAGTTCTGCTGCTAACACTGTGCTTATTTGCCCCCAGAAATGCATCGAACGCAGAGCGAGTTCGAAGATAACCTGACATTCAAAGTATTCGTCTTCCAATTTATCAACTTTTACTCGTCAATATTTTACATAGCCTTCTTTAAAGGACGTTTTGTGGGCTATCCAGGGCACTACAATCATATTCTTGGCCTACGGAACGAAGACGTAAGTGGGGCTCTCTTTATCATTCGTAAACGCTGAAATGTTTAGGGGACTGTCAATCCGCTCTGCAGGACACTCATCAGCATGCGTTTCTGTGCGTTTACCGTGCCCTGATGTAGATGAATGGCTAGCGTAATGTATGGGCATAACCCATACCGAAATGTATGGGTATATGGTGCGCCTTATGGTCCGTGTCGGCGTGCGTCAATATGCCAAGCAGGAGCTACCCCGCGATCCCATGCTACGTAATGTCTTGTGGCGATAGATTGATTGTTTATCGGATCAGCGCTGTGCACCGCCATGTTGCTTACGCCGTTTGGTGCGCGGTGGGCTGTTGTTTTCTACTTCCGGGATAACATGATCATGGGTCGGCGGCAAATGAGATGGAAGGTTAAGGAGCTACTTACTCAGCGCTGGACGTGGCCACCGCTAGCGAGCGAAATTGAATGCAGTTTGGGGTGAGCCACACGTACCGAGAACTGCAAATAAGTGAAGATTCAGTGCTGGAAAACATAGAGTGCTACGTTAGCACCCTGAGGCAACGGGACCTCATTAAAAAATCAAATGTGCTTCACGATTAATTTGTCGCGTCCTCCCCGTTCGCTGTTCAAAAGGCGCTGCGCCGTCTCGATGCTGGAGACCCGTTAGACCGCGGCCACCCGTCTCCACTTACCAGGGTGCTGACTGGCGGCCTCCCAGAGCGCTCGTACTGGGCGGCGGCAGCAAGGAACCGCCTGTCTCCGGCGGCCGCTGCCCCCCGAACTCTGAGCTCATTCAGACGCAGTCTTTGATTTCGCCGACATTGTTAGTCAGCTGTTTTCCTTGTTGTTAGTCAGCTGTTTTCCTTTCCTCGCTCTCAATGAGCTGTGTGTCGTTGGCTGTGTCGTATGTAGGCTTAAGCGGTATCTTTAAATTTTCTGCGTTTTTAGGATGTTTACATCTGTTTTACTTTGTTTTACCCCGAGCATTGCTCTGGAACGATTTTGTCTCAGTTTTCCCTCTTTTGACATGGCAAAGAATCCCGAAGAGCCAGTAAGCGGATAGATTTTAATAAACAATTTGATCTGATTTGATATAAAACCTCACATCTAAGCGATAGTTACACTTATTCCTTATACAAAAGATTTGAAAATCCGTGAGAAAGAAAACAGTCTCATGAGTTTCCAGTCGTGCGACATCAGCGTTTCAACCATCTGAATGTAACTTTACGGCAACTTACGCCAACGCTGGTGTACCTGTGCCTGCCGTTGCCGACTGGCTCCGTCGCTGACGTCACAGCCATGACGTCACAGTTCTGTGGCGTGCCGGCAGTGCGCCGCCGGCGGTTGCCTGGTCGAGCTGGCGCAGCAGCTGGCCGTCATCATGATCGGCAAGCAGATGGTGAACAACGCGCAGGAGATCATCCTGCCGAAGCTGAAGGCGCGCTGGCAGAACCGCCAAGTGAAGGGCCACATCAGCGCCAGCAGCAAGACCCGCTGGGAGGAGGACTACCAGCTCATCGACTCCGAGGGACTCTTCCAGGAGTACCTGGAGATGGGTAAGTTATTCAGACCATTCTCACTGTCCCGCCCTCTTCTTCATCTCTCTCCCTCCTTCCCCCGCCCATCTCGCCCGTTCGCCGAGACCGTGGTGTGTAAGCAATGACTTGTTTCCAGTCTGCCATTCTCTTTTTCTCGTCTTCTTTCACATGTACCACTTGCGTCACACTCCTCTCAACTCCTTTTTCTCTAAATCTCCAGTAAAGGCAACAGGAGCATTTTACGTTCAGTTACGTTGTCATAATGGCAATCGCAGCGCCGTCCCATTTCCGCTGGCCGGAGGATTGCTCTGACGCTAACGCCAGGCGTTTCGCTGCAGTGCTGCAGTTCGGCTTCATCACGATCTTCGTGGCGGCGTTCCCGCTGGCCCCGCTATTCGCCCTGCTGAACAACTGGGTGGAGATCCGGCTGGACGCGCAGAAGTTCCTCTGCGAGACGCGCCGGCCGGTGCCTGAGCGCTGCGCCAACATCGGCATCTGGTTCACCATTCTCGAGACGCTGGCGCACCTGGCCGTCATCAGCAACGTGAGTCGACGGGCACCAAAATATGCGTTTTCAGGTGTGGAACTGGATAAATATAGGTGCAATGTAGACATTTCTGGATATTGAGTATTTGGCGGTATGACGCATGGGTATATTTTTTACTGTTGCTCATTGCATGAATGTAACGAGAATATTCTGTCCGTACTGTAAATACCGCAGGGAACGCCAGCACTCAAGATATATTGGATGCACATCATTCAGATGCAACGAGCAGCCATTCTTCTCCTTTATTAGGATATGGCCAGTGTATTCATTCAGATGCTGCCACGTTCTTATCATCAGTCTAATGGTGCAAAAAAATGGTCTTACTGAATGGCAGAAGAAATATAACAGGCGATATTTTTTCTCAGAAAACAAATTATGACAACGCAATTACCCGTCTCCTGGTATCGCAGCCGATCCAGAAACATTGTGCCTTTTGCAGACGAGACGCGGCCTCGTTATTTTTTCTCAAATTTCTACCGACGATATGTTCAGTTCAGTGTCAACAAAGATCCGTACATTGTGTGTTCAGTCCACTTTAAAAGTAAGTCTGTTATGATTATGAGGCTTGAGGTTTAAATTAAAGTCGTCTATGTAGACTCCAAATTTATTCAGCTAAGCACGCATCACGCAGATGCTTCATAAAGTCTGTTCGCGTTAACGCACAATCCCGTAAGTAACAGATAATTGTGCTTTCAGTTGTCTGTCGTGGCTTCAAAAACTGATGTCAAATACTGCAGTTGTGTTGAACATTGTATGGCATTCGCCCAACAGACGCGAAAAAGCTGACAATGAAGACATAAGCAAGACGAAGACGAATAACATGACGTGAAACTAAGCACAAACTAAATGGGAGGAGCATAGCAAAAGACAAAACGTCGTTTCGCATTCGCATGGCATGGCCAGTTGTACGCGGACTGGTAATGGTTTGTCAAGACCTCGCTGACACCCCGCCAGGCCTTCCTGATTGCCTTCACCTCGGAGTTTCTGCCCAAGATGTTGTACCAGTACGAGATGCACTGGCATCTGGAGGGCTACGTCAACTTCACCATGGCTTACGCGCCGAACAGTACTGATCCATCCGTCCCAGGGGACTGCAGGTTAGTTGCCTACCTGGGGCCACAGGGCAGTGGTCGCGCCTCGGCGGTCGTCATGACAGCATAGGGTAGACGTAATACGGGAGCGTTTCTTCACAGCGCGCTATGTCAAAATCGTTTTTTTGTGACTCACCCAGTGAAATGTACCATGCTCGGTACTTTACTAGTAAGAACGCTGGTCTCCCCGTTCTGGCGAGGAGGGTTCGATCTCTTCGGCGTTCGATATTGAAACCACGGATCAGCTGACAACTGGTCAAGGGAGGACCATGTTGACTGTCACACGGTCATATCTTTGACGTCACGGTTAGCCTTTTCCTCAAAATCAGCCGTTACCTGGCATTACACGATGGGATGTGGAACAAACAGAGTCCGTGCAACAAGCTCCGTTTGTCATATTCTCTCATCCCGAACCCTACCTTACAGAATTATTCTGACCAATCATATGTAGCAACTGTTGGCTCGTTTTGTAACGATATTTGGATTTTTGCGGATTGCTTAGTGTGTTGTTAGTAAATGCAATTCACTGATGAATAGGCCGTACAAACCGGGGTAAGTGCATGCATCAGGCGATTAGTCCTTCACAAACCTAGCAGTTTTCTCGGTGACAAACCAGGCGGTGTTTTGCCTGGCTCTCGTCCCTCATTTTAACCAGGTCTTTCCTCACACGTGGCGAGACATCTTAACTACAGCAGTCGTTCAGCCGTCATCTCCCGCTGCGTCAGGTACCGGGGGTTCCGGGACGAGAACGGCAAGTTCACCACCTTCTACTGGCGCCTGCTGGCCGTGCGTCTCGGCTTCGTCATCCTGTTCGAACACGTGGTGTTCTTCATCTGCAAGATGATCGACCTGGTGGTGCCCGACGTGCCGGAAAGTCTGAGCCTTAAGATCAAGAGGGAGCGCTATCTGGCCAAACAGGCTCTGGCCGATGCCAGTGCGGTGGCCACGGTAAGAGGGTGTTGATAGAGTGATCTGGATAATAAGGCACAGGTCTGCTTTGCGGCAGGAAGAACTGGTTTAGCATTAGGTAGGCTTTGCATAACTTTGAAAGAAGGCTTAGGATGAAGGATGTTGGTAAGTGTTGGTAAGCCCGGGACTGCCTCTGATTTATAGGCAAGATATGAAATGTACTCCGAAGCTAGTCAGCTTCTGCGCAGTCTCGCTGCCTGTAAGTTAAATGCTACCATCCCTGGACACATCCTCATCAAGAATTGAGCAAACTTTGTTGTATGAATGTGGAGACTTATAAGTTTCCATTTAACTGCCAATGTCTTTTTTCCTGTAACGGACCAGCACTTTGTTGCTAACCCAACGTAATTCTCGCTAGTATTCGCCATTTAGCCAGCTCGGACAGTACAGGGGGTACGACATTTGCATACCTGACAAGACAGGGCGGTGGAAAAAAACGGGCGCATGTCTTGATCTGCTGACAGCACGGTGATATCCCGTTTGCCTAAGTCACACGGTGACCTAACAGGGGACCCCAGGAAGGTCAAGCCAGTGGATTTTGATTTCCGTCTGATTCTAAAGGACATAGGACGCCTTTCAAGGGCCTAGAACGACTACTTGTTATGCATAGCGACTAAAACTACTGTTTCTATGCAAGTCATCGCTTCAGATGGCTTAAAAAAAAACTAAAAAATCAATGAAATGCCAAAAAGGTCAGTGGCCGCAGTTCATGATTTCGACTTAAGATGACCTTGGCCGAAGTAAGGACCTATGTGTAGGAGTCACTAACACCATGGGTGACACCGATGTGCAAGACTGGCTAAGACTGGACGCTGTAAAGCGCTTAAAATTTATGGTTTTCGATGATGATCGGTGCCGTGTATGACTGCCTCCATAATATCCTCTCGAGAAAGAGGCCATAGGCCAGTTATCTGTAAAGTTATTGATTTAAAATCCTTTAGTGTACGTAAAAATTGTTTCAAACTCAGCCCTGCAAAATTTCGGAGCAATCGCATAGGTCATTCTGGGCAAAAAAAAACCTCAGTGGTCGTCTTGTCCCCTTACCTTCCTGCACAGATCAGGATTAAAATACCAGGTGTGGTAGTCAGATAAAAACCCATTGTTTTCAGTTCCTCGTGTTAGCCGACCATTTTCTCCCATTTCCTCCGATCTCCGAACAGTGGGACCACTGATTGGCGACAGTCTCGTCCTTTACCGCACGCCCAATAGGTCCGCCGTCTCGCCACCACACACTGGCCAAAGGCAGGGGGGGGGGGGGGAGGCGCGCACACAGAAGTGGACCGCCCAATTGGGATTCGGTGCGGCCAGCCGTAGATCAATAATGGCTGGCGGGACCGGCGGACGGTGTCGGCACGGCGGGACAGGCCTGGCCAAGGGCTGGAGTAGAGACGGCGGCCAAGTCGGCCCGACACGGCTCGGCGGGAACTCCAGCCGGCTGGCGGCAGAATGGCCGCCGTTAGCGAAAGTTAGTCGTGCTGGATTTCAGCCAATAAAACTGGCATGCGGACGCTAGAAACTAGATTTGTAGGGTGGAAATTCTGCGGCAAAAGTTTGGGAAGCATGTATGGGCGTTTGCATACCATTCTGCTCCTGGGCTGCGCGAAGGCTTGTGTTTTTTTATGATTACGGTACTACTCGATTCCATAGTTTTCACGCAATGTCTTAGCACTTCGCAGCTTTCTGACTAACCTGTCGCTGCCTTTCATCGTTTTCTTTCTGTGTGTTTTGCTGCCGTACTTGAACTGTCCCGTTAATAGGACGCCTTGTCCCATCGCTCTGTAACCGCTGTAGTGTCGCGCCTGCATCTGACGTCGTGTCCGTGCTGCGGCGCAGGGCGGCGGAGAGGAGGAGAAGGACGACGCGACCGAGCCGGCCGACACCGTGGTGCACGTCGCCGACCAGACGGACACGGCGCGCACGGCCTTGTGACGACCGGCGCCCGGGCAGACGCCCGCCTGACGTCGCGAGACCACCGTCTGACCCGCGCCGTGCCTGCGACCGCGCCTGGCATCCGGCGGCCGCCGTGGAGCCGCCTCTGGAGCCGCCCCGGGAGCCGCTGTCGGCCGGCGGCCGGCGGTCTGCTCGGACGGCGGCGGCCGCGGCTCGCCGCCGTCTGCGCCGTCCGATAGCGGCCCGGGAGGCGGCGGCGCCGGCGAACGGCCGACATCCCGCGGCCGGCGGACGGCCGTGCCAGAGGCGATTCTGGACAACGCATAGTCGCGTCGTCGAGCGCACGTGACGTGTCGTGCCGACGTCCTCTCGGAGCCTTGTTCGCGGGGTGGGATAAGCCTGAGTTGCGCGTTTGGCGACGCGTCGCCGGCGCCTGTAAAACTCGCCGCCTGCTTCAGGCGGCGACGACTTCGGTGACTCCGGAAACGGAGACCTGCATTTTCGATTCGCCCGACTGTGATGACCGTCTGACATTTTCCTTTGCCGTTATGCGAAAGCACCTAAGCATTCCGCTGACTGTCATTCCGTTCTCTGTGAGTTAATCGTTTGTGGGTAATAGGTTCATCAGTGTAGTCGGTTTCCATATACCTATGCCTGTATTCCGTGTCCTGTAGCCATATCCTTATCCGTATTCCTGTCAGCTAGAACATGTCAAAAACACAAAACTGGTTTCGGCTGGGTAAAGTGGCGCTGAAGCTTTCATTTTGTTTGCCATCTCCAAGTCCGTCATCCAGTGTTTTTCCGTCAACACCAACGAAGGAAGAGTACGGGGTAAACGTTTGGCCGCCGCACATCCAGAAGAAGCTGTGCTCTTCAAACGTAGCATATCCGTCCATATTTCCTTCTCCGCCATTATCCTGATTACCAAGGGCGTGTCACGTGGCGTGTCGCAGCCGCGTGGATTCGGAAAATACGTCAGGTTCTGCTCTCAGTATTTGTGCAGCCAGACACAGTACGTGGCTGGAAAAGCCTCCATTTATTCTCTTTACGCCTTTGTTTACTGCACAACAGTTTCCTGATGGCGCTGATGTTTCAGACAGGATGTTGTAGTGCCGGTGGTATACTTGTTTCAGTTTTTGTCACAGATAACGTCGTTTCATGAAGACTGGTGTGTTTTCCAAATTCGCGAGGTGGAGTGCCTTCGTTTTTGAATTGGGCCTTCAAACTCCAGTGTTGAACCTTGTCATATCACGTGAGAAATACTTTGTCCGGGGAAACACCTGGCTCGTGGCACCAACTTGCAACAGGAGTGTCTTGTCAAACGACCAGACCTGTATTCATGAAAAGACCTGTGTTACATGCATTTCTTGTGTGTGTTTGCATAACAACATATCTGACTAAGATTTTCGATGTATCAACCTCGTCTTGTCTTGGATCACTTGAACGATATCCGTTGGACTTTGGATTAAAAACTCATCCAAGTTTTTGACTAGCATGCATCAAGAATTTGGTCCTTGTTTGTACCTTATGTACTTACGCTGTAAAGACCGCGACAGTGTGGCGCCCGATGCATTTGCGTCGATATATCTCGTCCACAAACACAGCTTCTTCGCCCGTTTATACTGCTGAAATTTGCGCCTCTTGCCACATCTTTCGGCGTCTGGCTAGAAAATCTGAGCGTGCTAGGTGTAGTGACCGAGACATGAATCTCCTGCCAGCTAAATCCAGGAGCGCTATTGGTGGCGGATTCAGGCTGGCCTGCGTTTTCGCAAACGTGTCGACGGCGGCGGCTGGACATAACGCGGCGTTGCACGTCGTCATCGACGACTTCGCCGCCGTCATGCCTCTGTCGGGTGCCATCGTGGCATTTTATCTCGCCTGTTGCGTTACCGTTCATATCATGGAGCCGATTCCACATGTGATGCATTGCTGGATCGGAGGTGGTTGCCGCTTCGTGCGCAGTGGAAAATGTAGATAGTGGGTTACATGCGACTCGTCTTCACTGTCGTTCTCTTTTATTCTTTACTCCTTTGAAATTTAAGGGGTAGACGTGATAACTAGGTGAAAAGCACTAAATAAATATATATTTTTGTACGAATGGACTCTTTTATCACGGTGAATGGACACCAAACATCATCATACTTTCAAACATTGATGCAACAAAAAGACTGTTCCTGAAATTTTCTTGAAAAAATCGGCGTGCTTAAAGCTACAAGCTGGCGATTAAGTTCCTTTTCTCACTAAACGACAAATCTGCACTGGAGGGACGAAGTAGAAGCAAATGCCATGCAAATGACAAACGTTACAGGAGCTCATTTTGTAATATATCGCCGAACTGTGTCCTCCACGGAACATGACAGGAGAGATGCGAGTATTTTTCCTAGGAAACAAACACAAAAAAATCGTTTCTCATCTCACGGGCTCGTAGAAGGGAGCAACATCAAGTTGCCTCTTCCAGATCTGAATCCCTTCCAGAATCGGTGTCGACAGAATCTTGATAGCTAGTTCCTTCTTGATCATTTTCCAACGATCTCCAAGAACTGGCAACCATGGCTTGAACGTGACGTGCGTACTCCTTTTTGTCTGTCTGGTACAGCTGAGCGGCGTAAGCGTTCGCTGGGGAGTTTGGATTGGGCTCGTTCAAAAGTGACTGAATCGATGTCAGAATCGACGCAACATCGTACACTGGACTCCAACGCCCCTGTAAAATGTCCAAGCATATTGAACCATCGGCATAGACATTTGGGTGGAATAGCTTAGACATAAATCGCACATCGGGCGGTTTGTGTGGATATTCTTCGGTGAACTGGAGCTTCAGGCGGAACGTACCGTCCTCAAATGGAGTGTCGGTCGGTCCAAAAATGATCGCGTCCCAGATCATGAAGTCATCACCAACCGGCGACGCACTGACACCGTCGGGCGGCTCCATCTGAAGTCTCTTGAGATCCAGCATGAGGCGTCGACGAGCAGGACTCACCGACATTTTCAAGAACGAGTGTCATACGCTATGATTTAGGCAGTGAAGCTTGTCGTGTTTAATAAGATGTACTTGCCTGAGTCCCGTTTTGAATGGTTTGACGTATAAATTTTCTCATTTGATTATTACCTACGCCTGAATTTTACCAAAAATTTCAATATCCGGACTCCTTAAAAACTTCACTTATCCTCGGGGTTCGCACGTAACGGGAACTTCTTCCAGAAGGTATCATTCTCCCAGAATGTTATTCATTCCACCTTGTCATTCAGTCAAACCGCGTGCATTCGGATGGAGGGAACGAACGCAGAAGGCGAGCACGGCCATACCGTGCATGATGAAATCTGATTCATTGCTCATTTTCTGATTGCTTTCTTAACTGCGACTTATGAAGTTCTCTTAAATTGTTCTTATTTGACCAGAAGTTTTAGTACCAGGAGAAATACCCACGATTCTCCCGGATAATATCCTGAAATCGGTATGTTGTTAGCCTACGTTTAAGCCTTCTACAATAAGCAAAATTAGTTTAAAAAACCCAATATGTAGGAAACCAAAACTTCAAACAATGCGAGGAAAAGGCACATATACTTTTACGCACACATAAATTATTCGTTTGATCCGTGCACGTTCCTCCCGTCTGACGGAGACTGAAACAAAATAATTCAATACTTGCTTCTAGAAGTTACAGCACCTACGAGTTTTGTCGAAAGGGGGATAGAAAATGCATAAAGGCCAAATGCTGAAAGCTAGCGCATTTGTCACGGCTTTCATATCTGCGTTCCATTTGCGACCGGGCTCATCATAAAGTTAGAGATACCCATTTATTCACGAATCTTAGGTCCGCTTTCCAGTCCATCTAACCGCTTGATGTCTAGAAGCCAGATGCGTGATGGCTTCAGAAACGTCCGTTACGACTGATGAAACGGGCAAACCTTTCGCGGGAGATCACCCAAAGCAGCGTCACACGGAACACGGCTTCAGTATCTTCAGAGCAAACGCTGGCGACCTAACCCGTTAACGTTTGACGTCTTGGTCCAATTTTCGGTTTGTTTTCAGAATAGTTGGTTTGATTCGAGTTCACGTTAAATGATGCATGCCATATATTTTGCCGCAGGTACTTTTTAGTATTTCATGTAGAATTTGACCAAAGATTAAAAGTCACCGATTAGGTTACTGAGACTGACTCGAGATCTTGACTGTCATTTGAAATGACTTCGGATTGCGTCTATCGGCAAGTTTTGCCGCAGAAGAATAACTAGTCCTGCGACCTCAAATGACCCACAGAACAAAAGATACGGATGGGTCACCTAGGTAGTCGTGGGGTATTGACACTAGCTTCCAAATGCGTTCTCATTTTAAGAGATGCGTCTGTACCTTTGGCCACACGTCCCCTCCATTGCTTCCAGGGAGCTTGAAATGTACCTGAACCAAAAAGATCAAACTGATTGATCTGTTGCAAAACGGACTTAGGGCCGTTAAGGCTTGTGCCTGACTCACCTGAAGTTAATCGATTCACTTTCGGATTTTTGGAACGGGGAATCGATTCTTATTCAGATGCAGTGCATTTTTTATGAGAATCGATTCAGTTCAGGTCCAGAATCGTAAGGTAGCTGATGCAATTTTGATTCGGTTCAGAACCATTTGGACGCCACATGCATATGTATATGTATATACACATATAACACCACCATATATATATATATGTGTGTGTGTGTGTGTGTGTGTGTGTGTGTGCATGTATGTGTGTGTGTTTGCGTGTGTGTCATTACATGCCAGGGAATATCGAAATTTTATGATGTTCTTTGCCGTCTGTTCGATGTTTTGGATTAAGTTTCTTTGTATTTATAGGTAAACTACAAATTAATTCTCCAGTATTAATGTCATAGTTAGATTTTATCTCCACTAAGTTTCGGTGACATTCACCATCTTCAGAGCATGCAAAGTAGGCTTAGTTTTGACCAGGGGCTGATCCTAGTTCCGCCAGGGAGGAGGGGGGCGAATGGTCAGTACAGGACCCGCCTACCGACCGAACCGCCCTCGTTTTTTTTTTATTTTTCGGATATGAGGAAACGTTGATCTGCTCGGGTCCAGGGAGGAATATTTAATGTAGCTTTGCGTTTATTACCATGTAAAACAGCCGAAAAAGTTCAGTCGCGTCACCGTATTTAAGAAAATTTCGCGTTTTGTTCCCGTACAAAATGGCCGAAATCTGAAACAAAAACGGAGGGATTTTAGGCGGAGATTTTAGATTTTAGGATTTGCATCCCTCCCTCTGTTTGAAGCATCGTGTCCATATATGGTCAAGGAGCTCCCCCTCCCTTCCCTGCTTCTCGTAGTTTCTGGAGACTTCTTTTGCGAGCTGAGGTCAGGTTCCTTCTGGCAGTGACAGGGGCACTTTTGTTGATCTTGCGCCGCTTGCCGTGTCAGGGTCCTCCAGTGGTCTCAAGTTCTTTTAACAGTTTTACGTCTCCCTTGGGACCCATCAGACACTCCTTTGGCAGTTTCAGGGGCATCTCGGACAGTTTCATGGTCCCGTCTTGCAGCTTCAGCGACACTTAAGCCAGCTCGGGTTCCCTCCATGGATGTAATTACCGCGGGTGGGAGGACATGTCCCCCCCCCCCACCTTTGGCCCGTGGTGCGGGCGCCCTCTTTACGTCACAGCATAAAAAAGGATTTCGAAGGAAAAAAGGAAAAAAAAGTCTTCTGAACCTGATCCCTAATAAATACATTATCCGGGGACTTCTTCTCCCTTTTTTGCTGAGGGGGCCTTTTTAAATCATAAGCAACCATCAACCTCCAGGCGCCCATCCCTTCCCCCCACACTTTAATCAACCACTCCTCGTGGACTCGGCGCCCCTTACAGGTAATCGCTCTCGTATAGGTCACTGACACTGACAGTCTCAGGGAAACCTTCTCCGTGCTAGGAGGCCGCCTAACTCACTCGGGGCTCCTCCGGCCGTCCATGGTCTCCTGCCATTTTAGAAGTCCTTTTATCGTCTGCTTCGAAGGGGCCCTCAGACGTTTTTGACGGTCTCAGGGGCCATCTACTGTGTAGGGTTCCATCTTGAGGTTACAGGACCTACCTGACTGGTCTGTTCCGGGGCTCCCTGGCTGGATTAGGAGCCCATCAGATTTTCAGGAAGACCAGTGTAACCCATTTAGAGCCCCTTTCGAAGTTGAGGAGGCCACTGATGAATCCCCGTTCAGCGGGCCCTCTGGCTGGCCAGGATCTTCTGATGTCGTGATAGGCACTCTCTTAAATTTTTGCCGTCTCAGGTCCTCTCTGGCACTTTTAGCCGAGCACTGTATTACATTGGCTCGTAAGGCCCCCTCCACACAGTGACTCTTAAGTTCCACTCAGTACAATGTAAGCACATAGAACACATTTTTAGCGCTATTATGGGCCCTTTGCCGTGTTCAGGCCTCTCTTGCGGTCTCAGGGATCCTTGGAGAGTTCCAGGGGACTTTCTATCCATCTTAGGGGCCATCTTGTCGTCTCAGGATCTCGTTAACCCTTCCGGAGACCCTCTGGCTGCATCAGGGGAATTCAGCTTTTCACACAGGGCCGTGAAACCCATTCGAGACCCCTACGACATTCCGGGGGCCCCTATGCCGTCCTAGGGACTCAGTCCTCATCTCGGCCGTCTCAGGGACCCTGTGGCCCTTTTGGCGCTCTCAGGGGCAGTCTGCTGTGGCGGGGCCCTGTTGAGGCTTTAGGGGTCCTTTGGGAGCTTCAGGAGCCCCTCTTTGCATCTCAGAGGCCGTCTAATCTTCCCAGAAGCCTACATGAATGCATGCAATGCACGCAGCAAGCATCCGCCACTTAAAGAAGAAGAAAAAGAAAGACTGTCTTAGTCATGCGGTCAAGTTCGCGCATTCAATAAGACATGAAAATATTGTAGCTTAACATATTACTATATATATAAAATATAAATATACAATATATGATATATATTGTATATATATATAGTAATGTGTTAAGCTACGATATTTTCATGTCTTATTGAATGCGAACTTGAAGGCATGACTAAGAATCTTTATATATATATATATATATATATATATATATATATATATATATATATATATATATATATATATATATATATGATATATGTATACATGTATATATATAAAGATATAAATTTATGTATTTAAATACAGAAATATAATGAACACGGAAATGTATAAAAGCCAAAATGTATCTTAGTTTCATTTATCATTGCGCTTTGTAAAATTATTGCCGAATCGATTCCTGGCAGATTCTTCTACAAGTGTGGGGTTCATTTCTTATTCTCATTTATTGCGGATGCCAACTTAATCGATTCAGATTATAATTCACGACAGCAGCGTTAACCTCCTGAATCTATTCACTTTTGATTCGGTTCTGTTCAGAATCAGGCGAAAGCATGTCTGACGGGGCGAAGTTTGATTTGGATTACAGTGCGACTTTGGATAGGGATACATCGCCAGCTGGGTAAAAAGGTGGTCATCAAAGCTCAATTTATGGTAAAATTTCGTCTGCCTGGTTCGGCGGAGCCAAAGTACACAATTTCCAGTTTCCCATGGAAATGTTTTGGCGATACCATGGGGCATCTAGTGGTGAGAATGACTAGCACTAATAAATTGATCTCTACTAGATGGCATGTAAAAGGAATATTTCAATTTTGTCACACATGCGCAATAGATGTCGTAATTCTGAAGGGATTGTTTAAGGAAAAATTTGAAATATATGACGTAACATAGTAATTTTACAAGTTTGTAGAATATTCTTAGAGTATAATTTTTTATGAGCTTATCAATGATAAGAGTCAAATTTGATCAACATATATTTATGAAAAAATGAGGTTAAAATGACATATTTATAACACTTATGTAACTTTGGTGCAATAGTTTTGCGACTGTGGTCAGTCAGAAACACAAGAAGCTCGCAGTCCGGATCGGCTGAATTCAGTTGGCAGCTTGTTTACAACCTGCGCGATCCACGGCGGCGCGTTTGGCGTTGCGTTCCTTCGTTCATTTTAACCGTCAGCAGGATTTTCGGGTCTAGAGCCTTCAGCGTCGTTTGGAAGTGTTTTCGGCAGTTTCTTCCTGGTGAGTATCGCTGATGAGTACTTCGGAACAGCACATTTGGCATTGAGTCAAGGTCTGTGTGCGACAGTTGACTGGACGCTGTGAAGACTGGGTTTCTTCTCCTCCGATCCTCATTTATATTGCCGACGTGTTTCCATTTGGGACATAAGTGGGATTTAGCTTCATTTGGGCCATATCTTCAACTGGGAATTCAAATATTCCTGTGATAATCTGATGGTTAGTTACTTGTGCTGGTAAATATTCATTTTTTTCTGTTATAGCAATGCCACTGCTATGGTGATTTATGGAAAATGATGCTTCTCCTCAGAAGGATGAGACTATCAAATGAGTAGCTTTATATTAATGATGTAAAGCATCATTGCAAATTGCTGGTAGCCATCTTCCTTCATGTTATATCTCATTAGTACTCAGCAGTTGAGTAATCTGTTCGTGAGGTAGAGGGGGGCCGTCAACCACCCCCTCCCTAATAGTTGAGCAAAAGGTGCTTCTGGCCACCATTGGAGTGTTGCAGGTGCAGTATAGAACTTACATTGAAGCCAGACAAATCTGGTTCTGCAGTGCAAAGTTCCACAAACACTAACCATTTGCCTCTATAACCAGACAGATAATGAGCTTAATAGCAGAGTCTGTGGCATGGTAGGTACTGGGTTTAAGCTAGAGAACACATTTACACTTGGCCAGAGACACAGACCTTGTCTGACACTGTAGTTGAGGAAGAACCCTAATGCTACCACTATCAGGGTGTATGCTTTGGCTAAGCTGAAGACATCAGATGCTCTGCCCTGTGCAATATGGGTGTGACATGTTATGTTTACTTTTGAGGCAGCTTTCTGGCCATGGCCTCACACATTCCTGTTTGCTTTTCAAAAAACAAAATGGTGCTCTGGAAATTTTCACATCAGTTTTGGTCAGTGGCATGTCACATATGTTTTTTTACACATAGCAGGTCTTTCAGAGGATGTTTGTTGGATTATTATTTGTGCATATTGTGAAACATGGTACCAACTAACCCCTTGTTCTCCCAGACATCACTTGCCAGGGCTCAGTGATTGCTGTCTACTAGTTTTTTTATGTGCAAGAATAAAATGTGAAATTTGGTTGCACTCCATCCCATTCCCTGCCCATGGTTCCTTTGTACTCCATGCAATTTTCAGTCCTCTGAAAGGAACCATATTTAATGCACAGTGGCACAAATAACTCAAGCTGCCTTATTTTCCTTGATGTTTTTTTTAAAATATGCATTGGCTTTCATGAATTTGTCATTTGGACTCAGATGTTTTCCAAAAATGTCATACTGTTTTCCTTGTCACCAGTTTCAAAAGCACTTTTCTGGCAAGATCTGGTAGTTTTTAAGCAACAAAAGAAATCCCTAGTGACAGAAGAAGGGTACTGTATATAACACCCAACTAACAAAAGAATATCTGACAAGTAAGTTTCAAACAGTTTGCAGTTCAATTTTGGAAGGTCTCATAACTGACAGAGCAAACAGAGGTGAAGCATTTTTGCCCACAAGTGTCCCAAAGGTACAAGTATTCCACTGAAAAATGTTGGGAAAGCAGGAAAAGCTGAATGTATTCAGTACTATCAAAAATGGGCATTTTCATCATCATTCTTTTTTGCTTTCCTAAGTTTTTGTTTGAAAATTGAATATTAGAGTTATTTTTGTTTGTTTGTTGACATTATTTTTTCTATACTGCCAGTATGTAATTTGTTAAGCTACACTGAAGACAAACATCATAAAAATTTGGGTAAGAAAAAAACACAAACTTAAAGAATGCTGTGCACTGGAGTCAGGGCCTGGTTGAAAGCAATATTGCTCTACATCCTGTCCCACTGAAAGACCTTGATGCTGTTCAGCACGAGTCGAGCTCATTTGGTTGAGCATCTGTCAACGTTAACCACGTGGCAAGGCAAGGTGGGTTCGAGTTGCCTCGACGCTCGCTACTTCTCCTGCGGGTCACTCGGCCTCTGACCTCTAGAGAGAGGCACTGGCTGCCGGCGACCGTACTGTTCATGTCGACACGTTAAACTTCCGTCTCCAAGTTATGCTATTAACCTGGAATTGCGCGATCGGGCGTAGGAATTAGAGTCCGTGCAACAAGCGCTCCTTAGCGCGGATCTCAGAGCACTCCAACAAACCATTCGGAACAAATAAAAAAGGGTACTGGCTAGAATATTTCCTCGCCTTTTAGTGACTGAGAGGCATGGTTGCTCGTCATCTCTCTCTCTGTCCGTCTGGAAAAGCAGTGGTCAGATTTCGATGATTCAAAAAGCAGTGGATAGCCCGTTACCTTGCGACCCCAGATATCTTCCGTTTGGTGGCCTGTAAATCCCAGGTGACGTCACAGATCAGGTCAAACCCCTACATTTTACGGCTTTTTGTCAACTGCTTCAGAAGCAGATTAACCCTTTCCAGTACGGGGAGAGGAGGGGGGGGGGCAATACACCCGTGAAGTTTTTTGCAAGTTGCCCCAGAACGACTGCTCCGATCGTTCCGAAATGATGCAAAGCTGAGTTTGAACGTTTCTGTAGATTAGTTGAAAACAATGACACGTCGCTGAGCCATGACTGTTTTCTCGAGGGCGTGGTTTGAGAGTTAACGTTACGGCGACGGTCTTCATCGGATGGCAAATGTGTGAAATGTAAGCGTTTTATCGTTCTCAGTGTTTCTCAGTCTTATGCATGGGTGTCAACCACAGTGCCTGTGACCTCGGCACTGTAGCCCTTACTTGGCTCAAGTAAGACCCAGTTGCAAAGGGTCAAGGTCATCAAAGGTCAAAGAAACAAATTGGAATCGATGACCTTTATTGGCCTTTTATCAGCCTCACAGGTGGCATGGTGTAATCGGAAGAACGCATTTGTAAAGAAACAGTAGTGTGAGTCCTTCTTCACCTTTAAAAGTTGGTTTGAGTCCTTGAAAAGTGCCATAGAGGTCACGTTCCAAGGAAAGAGAGGATCCAATGAAACACAGAATCCGCTGGCATGACATCTGTTAGGTCACCGTGTGACCTAAGAGGGTCGAGTCGGGTGTCATCGTGAAGCCAAAAGACTAAGCTATTCTCTCGTTTTTGTTTTGTCGCTGTGTCGTGTCAGGTTTGGAATTGGCTTGAGCGTGATCACCCACCCGTGCACTGCTAAAGGTGGCCAAGTAGTAAATATTGGCGAGGGTTAAGAGAAAAACAAGGGTTGTAATTGGCTATATGTAGCATAAAATGCTACATATTTTGTATCTTGTGCCACGAAAAATGAATAGCATCAGTGAAATGAACTCGTCTTGCACGACAAACAGTACTTTTGTAAAAAGTGCCGAGGTCAGTGTAGATCACAATCTGAAACCAGATCGTGTCCTTGTCTTGGACTTTGTGCATTTTAGTGATGAAGAATTTAACGAAAAGCTCATGAATAGTACTTGTTTTCTTGTATATCCAATGCTTTGATCGCTAGAGCCAACTTTGTCTCTCAGAAAAGTTAAATTGACACTGCAAGATTAGCAATCGACGGACGTTGGCTTCACTGGAGGTCATTGATTTTTTGTGCGACCTTATACTTAGTCTTTTTGTTATCACTGATTTTCATTTTGTTTTCATCAACGTCAGGTCGCGGAAGTAAAATCTTAATTTTGGGTCGGTGGTTTTGGCTTCTGGAAGTTGTGCCGTAAAAACAAAGAAAGAACAAAAAAGTGCCCCTGTAACTCCCGGGTACACGACCGCTTATTTTGTCTTTTTGCCTGCAAAGGCTGATAAAGTCCATTCGCCTCGGCTGACCTTCCACTCGTAAGGTTTCAGTTCCCCCTCCCCCCTCCCCGGAATTCACTACGGCTCGCGGACACTTATTTCCTCGACTGCCCTGAAGCGGTGTTGCTAATGGTTCTGGAGTCCGACAGTGGTTGGGCGTTCGGTCCTGTTGGTGTAATGTGTACCATGTTCAGGCTTGGATTAGGTGTAACCGTAAGTTGCACGAGTATTGGTTGAAGCCGTGGGATTGATGGTAGTCCATTTGTTTTTAATTGTATTTTTTGACGTTAACTTAGCCTTGTTTGTAATCACAGCTCCTTACGGTGGGATGTGCTTAATGTACACAGCATAAACTGTAGGTCGATCTGCACCTGATCTGCACCGAGCCGATCTTCACGATCACATTTCCTCGGCGTGGCTAAGGGTTATCGGCGACGGTATCCCCGGTCTGATACACACGGTGTGGACCCAGGCGCCGTCCAGGAGCGTGCCTCTACGGGAGCCGGTCCTGCCTCGGGGCTTTGCGTCGGCGCCGGGCCGCGTCGCCGGGAGCTGTGCGCTGCTGTATCCGCGGCCCGCCCAGCCGGCCGCCGACCCGCTCGTCTCCGCCCGGGCCGTGACCACATTTGGGCCGGCTCGGGGCTGGAGCGGCGGCCGGTCTGCGGTCGCGTGCCGCCGCCGCCGCCGGGCCGCCCGCTGAATCACGGCGGCGTGCACGGCGCGGCCTGCTCCGGCGGCGTCCCGTGTGCCCCGCACTTACGGACACGCTCGACGGCGCCCGCGGCAGGCAGCCGGGACCGTCCGGCGACGGGCTGACTGCCGGTCGGCGGCGCGTGGGCGTGTTCTGACCTGTTTGTCCCTGGGAGACAGAGCTTGTGCTGGTCGCTGGTGCTGGGTATTGTTCTTTGGATGCCTGTAGTTTTCGTAGACGTCTCTGCGACGTGAATTCCGTTTCAGAACCGATTGTTGAACGAATCGGCTTCGCTGACAGTTTATTGCCAGTGTCTTCGTCGATTCCAGAAGCGTTCCCCGTCCTCCCCTCCCCATCCTTCTCGGACACGGGCGGTCAACCTCAGCCTGGTGGCGGACGGATTCGGTCCGCGTGCCATCAAGGCTGGCCGGCGGGCCGCGCGGCTGCCGGGCTCCAGCCACGACGCTGAGTCAGCGCGCCCTCCTCGTCACCCGCAGCCTCGGCCCCCGCGGCCGGGCGTTCTCGTCACGGCGGTCAGCGTTCGCCACCTGTCTGGGGGCGCGGCCGGGCCTCCCGGTTTATCCCCCGGCGGCCCTCCACAGACGGAGCGGGCCCCCCGCAGCCGTCGGAGCGCCGCAGCCGATGTCGGGCCGCTGGCGGTCCGACAAAAACGCAGCCGGCCGCGGCTGCGTCTTTGTGTGGTGTCGGGCTGCGGGTCGATCCGTGGCTCCGGGTCGGTCTTTGGTTGTGCTATTTTTGCGTGGTCGTTGTTCGTCAGGCGGCCTGACGAACAACGGGTCACGCCTGACGGGTCGTCCTGGGCGCAGGCTGCTGTCCGGCCGTCTGCGCTTGACTGGAAGTTTGCGAAAATCGTTGGGGTCTTGACATGATTTCAAATCGTTTCTTTCCGGCCATCGCGATATGTCTTATGTTACAGTCTCGGAAAAGTGCGGGTCTCTAGTCTCTCCTAGCTCCCGAGGATCTCGAACCCTGCGTCTGCGGCCGTCTCCCGGTCGTTGTCGGGCCGGTCGGACGTGACGGTCGTGACCGGTCCTCGTCACGGCCCGCCCCGGTCTCACGCAGCACCCGCCTTCCGTTTCCGTCCGGCGGGCCGCCGCCCGTCGCTCCGCGCTCCAGGAAGCTGGCGGGCGGACCGGCCGGCCGGCCTCAGCCGCGGAGGGGGGGGGGGCGTCAGCGGGTCAGGGTCGCCCGATGCCCGCCTCCTGTGCAGAGAGCGGAGGATGCTCGGAGACGACCCCGGCGGTAGAGTGCGGGAGGACGCCGGGATGATGCGTCCTCGGACGGGACGGGCGCGGGGAGGAAGTCAGGCAGCCTGCCAGCGCACAGCTCGCGCCTCAATAATTTCGGGATGCCCGCCGGTTGAAAGCAAGCAGTACTTCGGAATCGTTCGTAGTTGGCACAGCGTTTAGGAGGGTTTGGATCGGACAACTTTTCGATGCATAAGCGGCGGAGGCATTTTGAGGCGAGATTTTCAGCGACTGTATAGGGGGTGAGCTGAAGGCCCTGCTTGCTGAGCAGCAAGGCGTAGCCTAAATCCTGTCGTTATGTTTGGCTGTGTGGGAAGCTGTATGGGCTCGAGAATCTGGATAGGCCCACAGCGATTTTGTCACCGGACGAACAGGCTGGCTATCATTATGATGTCACCCTGGCTTGTTTGGGGCCACCATCGACTGTGCAGGCCGCAGAGAGGTGTGAGATATGGAGTGGCATGAAGTGTTTACGTTCGCTCTCTATTTTTAGGCTTTGGCGCGGCGCCTAGTGTGAATGGGAGCGGGATACACAAGTGAACATTGGCGTCGGGTTAAACGTTCCGGTCACCTTTCATTTGCGGTCCTCCAGCCAGCAATTTTGTACTGCCCCGAGGTCACATTCGATGATGAATTTTTCATAAACCCGCATTGTCCAACCCCTTTGTTAATCTTCGTTCGTACAACAGGATGCCAGTCTGTGGTTTGGTCGTGTCTGGACGGAGGCTTTGGTAACTGTGGCCGTGGCCTGAGCTAACAGAAGCAGACGGAAAGTCTGGTCGTGGTAGCCCAAAACTGGGTGTAGACAAAGCGTCGCATTTTGGAAAAGAGCCAGCACTAATCGTTGTTCAAGCCTACTAAGTGTTGACGTTTGACGTTCATTGCAACAAGCACGGGCGGACGTTTCCCTTTACTAAACGAGACCGTGTTGTTAGTAGAAATTAGTTCATGAGACATTGGAATCGATTATGAACCCATTATGTTTTCGTCCCAGGAAGGTGCTTCTTCATTTCATTTCTTTCCTGCATTCTGTCGCTGCCATTAGTTCAGCTGCCATGCGCTGTTGACTGATTATTGTTCTGTTGTGGATTTTTAATTACGCGCGTTTCAGGTTAGAAACCAAAAGCGCCAGTCCCCATAACTCATGCATATATCACCCTTTTGCTATAGGAAAGGACAAATATCGAACAAGTGTTTGTGTTGACGGCAAATGAAGACCAGGCGCCGCTGAACTCGCAGGTGCGGAATTCTCAGCCGTGTTATGATCAGCTATCGTGATGTTTGTGAAGGCGTTGGCGGCTCGTTTACACAAACTGTCTCCGGTGTAGGCAGGGGACCGGAGAGGACCTGCCGAACCGGGACGTGCAGGTTTGTGCTTAATTCGACTCAAACCAATCGATTGATCGATTCTGGTTCTGGTTCGCAGCGGCGTTTAAAAAGGTCAATTCACTAAATTCCAGTTCATTCAAAATTGAATTACATTGAATGGTAATGCGTCCGCCATTCGATTCTGATTGTGATTCACTGAGGACTTCACGTGAACCGACCCTGATTCTGATTCACGACAAAAATGCGAGGTTTCCGAATCAGTTCAAAATCGATTCGAATTGATTCAGAATTAAGCACCGCCATGCTGGGGGGTTCCTTCCCCTCACCGCCCGCAGCTGCGTCTGTGCCTGACCCTGTCGAGTCTGCGGTGCGCAGGGTCGGCGCCGGACGGCTGGAACGGCCGAGCGGCGGCCGGCCGCGGCCCGCTGCCCTGCCAACTCGGCTCGCTCGCTCGGTCGCCTGTCGCCCGCCCTTGGCACGACGACGCCGCGCCGTCCGGCCGCGCGGCTCGGTCAGGGTCCCCGCCGGGGCCGGGGACTGGCAGCCGACGGCTCTGGATACGACCGTGTACTGGCAGCGGACGGCTCTGGATAGGACCGTGTACTGGCAGCGGGCGGCTCTGGATAGGGCCGTGCACCGGCAGCGGACGGCTCTGGATAGGACCGTGTACTGGCAGCGGACGGCTCTGGATAGGACCGTGTGCTGGCAGCGGACGGCTCTGGATAGGACCGTGTACTGGCAGCGGACGGCTCTGGATAGGACCGTGTACTGGCAGCGGACGGCTCTGGATAGGACCGTGTACTGGCAGCGGACGGCTCTGGATAGGACCGTGTACTGGCAGCGGATTTGGAATGCCAGCGGGCATGTGTGGGAGCGTCCTCCGCAGACCAGTCGTCACGTCGCCGAAAACGGGCCGCAGACCGGGCCGCGGTGACCTCTAAAGGCTGCCGCTGCCGGGCCGCTCATTTATTTCGGCAGAGGTCGGGACCGCAGCGTCACATTGTCTGGGCGCTGCGAGGCCGGGCCGTGAGCGCTGACGTCGGGCGCAGGGTGCGGTTCTCATGCTCACATGCACTGCCGCGGCGCGGTCGGTAGGCGCCGCGCCGCGCCGCCGTCTCTGAAGTGGATGACGGAGTGACGCCGACAGGGACGCATTGATTTCCACTCGGCGGCCGGCTGACCGGCCACGTGACGGCGCCGCTCCCGTGTTCGCCGCGTTATGGGCAGCTACTGGCGGGGCGGCCGTCGGTGGTCGGTCGGCGGCGGCGGCGGCCGCTGGCCGCCCCGCCGACGTCACCGCGGCGCCGCTTCCGCCTCGGCTGCTGCGCTTCCCACAGCTGTGCGCGCGCGGCGCGCGTTTCGCGCGCTGTGACGTCAGACGGTCGCTGTCTCCGGCGGTCGGCGCCGGCCTTGGCCGCCGTCGGCCGGCGCGCGTGCTTGAGATCTCCCAATCGTCGGCGGGCGGCCGCCATATACGGGGCAGCGGCCGGCGGCGGCGGCAGTGCAGGGAGCGGTGGCCCGTCCGCGGTCGGTGCCGCGCGGCTGCGTCCCCGCCCAGTGGCCGGCCTGGCCGAGCGCGGCCGCCGGCTGTGCGCGCCCGGCCGCGCTCGCCGCCGGGCGGCAGTGGGTCTCGACGGTCGTCAGGGAGCGGTCCGTGCGCCGGCAGGCGCCGCCGCCGACGTCGCCGCAGGTTTGTGGAATCGATACGTCGTTGTTATTGAGCCCGCTGAGGTCACGTCGAACCGCGACGGCCGGTGTCGCGGCGCCCGGCCGGCCCGGCTCTGCGGCGGCCGCCGGGCGGGGCTGGGGCGTCCGTCCGTGGTGCGGCTGCGCGGGCTATGTTGTCGTGTCGTCTGTTGCGTCGTTACCGATTGGTTGCGTCGAGAACGTTCTCAAGTGGTTAAGTTGAAGGTAACTCGCATCGCGGAGGCCTCCTCAGACGAACTCCCAACTGTGTTCCGAAGTCCTTTGTTTGCCTACGAGCAAAGCATATGTGTTTTTATCGTTGCTGTCGGGCGCAGTTGGAAGGCGACTGCGTCGTCACGGAGCCTCGTGCTCCATCACGTGCCGGCCAAGGGTAAAGGCACCCCTGGCTACCGTCCTTCGCCAAATATGGTCGCTGTTCACCCTTCCGCGGCCCCTGCCGCCGCCGCCGCCACGTTCGGGGCGCTCAGTTATCGTCGATCCGCGGGTCGTATTCCGACCGCTGTGGAGGCCGCGCCGCCCCACTGAATCCATAACCGCACCGGCGGCGCGGAACTGCGCCCGGCCGCCGGCCGGCGATGGCCGTTTTTATCGTCCTCGTCCTCGCCGGCCGCGGCCAGCGCGTTGTGCAGGCCCCCTTCGGCGCCGCTGCCGTGTCGAGGCGGCGCCGGGCCCTGTCCGGCTCTGCCCGGTCCTGCCCGGCCCCGGCCGCACGGCAGGCCGGGACCGGTTCTGGCGGCGGCGGCGCTGGCCGCGTGTTGCTCCGTTGTTTGGACGCGGGCTTTGTGGACCGAAGCCTGTCTGCCGAGCCGCCGACACAGCTGACGAGGTTTATCTCGGGTGACGGCCGAGACTTGGCGCGGCGGATCAGCTGATTTAAAGGAACTTGTCACCGTGGCTCAACTGAACGTTCAGCATGCCGTTGCTCCAGGTCAGCTGACTGCGCAGAACTCTGCTTCCCTGCTCTGACTGCGCAGCACGCTGTCGCCGTAATGATCAGCGTTACGTCACACGTTCATGATGATGTCGGCGATTTTCTGGTGTGCTGCCGGTTCAGGGCAAATTGCCGTGCGAAGCCGGCGCCTGCACGCCTCTCCCTTTCCCGGGCTCGGCGTAGCCGGCTGGTGGAGCGATGATTCAACACGTGATGAAAGGTTGCCCGTTCTCCTGCTGCCTCCTGTCGGCCGCGCTGCCTTTGTCTGGCTTTCCGTTGATGGTGGTTTCATTTTTTCAGTGACAGTTGTCTCCATTCGCCGGCTTTAGTGCAATTTTCGGCCCTCTGCTCGTAACGCCTCTCATTGTTTTATTGATCTCTTCCGCGTGGTCTCCTGCAGTGCCGGGTCATTCGCCGGTAGCGACTGCACGCTGTGGCTGTTTTGTGCTTCCCGTCTGCCGCGCTGTTTGGCCTTGTGCATCAGTTGTCTGCGCTCCTAGTGGCTTTGCTCGCTCTCTCTTTTCCGCTCTCTCCATCGTATCACGTCGTCCTCTGCCCTCCTGTGACCGTTCTCTCTGCCCTCCCCCCTCCTCCCCCTCTCGCGGCGTCCCGCTGGCCGACTCGCGGCCCCGGCGCTCTGCCCTGGCGATTGAGCGCCCACTCCGCCGCTCTCCGTGCCTCTGCCGCCGGTGATTGTACGGTCTGCACCGGAGCGCCCGGGCCGCCGGCAGCGCCGTGACCGGCGTGTTGAGAGGCGCAGAGTCCTGCCAGGCGCGGCCCAGCCGGCCGGCGGCGAGAAAGGCACACCCCGCCCGAGAGCCGTGGCGTCTACTGAAACGTCACGTCAAAGACGCTGGAAAACGGGTCGGGGCCGCACCGGTTCGTTTCGGGTCGAGGAGTCCTGTCGAGCATCGGGCCGGTCTCCGCGCGGCCCATTGTCGCCGAGTGAATGGCCGCGTGTGGCCAGTCTGGTCGACTGCTCGGCCGAGACCTCCAGTCAGCTGTTCCGGGCTGGCTGCCGGACAAAGGAGCGCCGATCCCTGTCGTCGGTCGTGGTGGGCCGGGCCGGGTCTGCCCTGTTCTTTCTGCCCTGCCCTGCGGCACCCCTGCGCCGGCCGCGGGGCCGGCCCATGCGTTCCGCTGCAGTCATTGGCGCGTCCGTGCCGGGCCGCGTGGCGGGGCTGTTTGTTATCCCGTCAGCGATTGTTGGCGCCGCGCCGGATGCGGCTGTTGTGGCGCGCCGCCGCGCCGGACGGGCCGCTGTGTCTCTGCCGCCGCCCCCGCGCAGGGGCCGGCGGTGCTGCACGCGGAGCGCCCGTCCGGTTCCAGCACGCCCGGACAGCTGATCGGCGGCCGGGGAACAAAGCGGCTCCGCTGGCGCTCGGCCACGCCCCGGCGCTGTTTGGGTGTGCAGCGCGCGCCGTCAGCCGCCAGGTGGGGGTCCTCGGGCGGCAGAGGGGCGAGACGAGCGGCACGTTCACCCCGCCGCCGCCGCCGCCGCCGGTTGCACGCAGCGCCGCGGAATGCGGCCGGCGGCTGCGGTGGAGGGGAGAGATATCTCCGGCCGCCGGCTGGGCGGCGCGGGTATTTTCACGCGGCCGCCGGCACGGCATCGCGCCGATCGCTGGCGCCGGCGGAGCGACGGGTGCTGATTCAGCGGCGCGGGACTTCCGCGCGTCTGCGGCGCGCGTCTCCGCCGCCGCCGCCGCCGAGTGAAGCCGGCTCGGCCGTCCGCTCGGACGCCGCCCGCCGCGGGCGCTGCCTCCCGTGACCCGGTTTAACTAGTAATCAGCGGCGGCGGCCGGGCTATTACGTTTCAGCTGCGCCCGACAGGTGGGCCGCTCACCGTGCCGGCGCCGTCTGTTTGTCGGACGTCCGCCGCCGAGCGGGCACGAACCGGACCGCCTGCGCTGGCGCCAGCATATGCACATGAGCGGCGGGCGCCGCGGGTGCCGTCTAACCGGTACTGACCGCGCCGCAGGGTTCACGGTTCGATGACGTGAGGCGGCCGCCGACCGCCGGCCGCGCGGAGCCGCCGCCATGCTCTCGTCGATGATCTCCCGCGTGGTGATCCTGCTGTTCGGCACGCTGTACCCGGCGTTCGCCTCCTACAAGGCCGTCAAGACCAAGAACATCAAAGAATACGTCAAGTGGATGATGTACTGGATCGTGTTCGCGCTCTTCACCTGCGTGGAGACGGTGACGGACCTGCTGCTGTCGTGGTTCCCTTTCTACTACGAGATCAAGATCCTGCTGGTCGTGTGGCTGCTGTCGCCGGTCACGCGCGGCTCGTCCATCCTCTACAAGAAATTCGTCCACCCGTGGCTCGAGCGGAACGAGACCGAGATCGAGCAGTACATCGAGCGCGCCAGCCAGCAGGGCTACTCGACGGTGATGACGCTCGGCGTCAGGGGTGTCAACTATGCCACGCAGGTGAGCGGCCGCCGGCCCGCCGCGGGCTATTTTTAGTGTCGTGCCGGTCCACCCTCCCGGAAGATCCTCGTAAACACGGGTTATGGGATGCCTGCCGTTCTTGACGTGATTCGCTGCACTTTTCGTGGGAGGCTCTGAAGGGCTTTTCGGCTTGCGTGAATGCTAATAGTGCTGCGCTGATTTGTTTTGATTGTATGCATTTGCATGCGAGCGCATGTCAAGTGGTGGGGCCTTTGTCTTTGTAAGCGCCGGTTGAACGCATTTGAAACGGTCTGACCTGTTGTGGTTCTAAGCGGCATTTGCTCGGCATGGGCTGGTCCGGTTTGGATGGTGAAAATTAATGCTTCCTGGTTTACAGAGATTGTGGCAATGTGCTTTCTACTTTGAGTTTCTGGAAAGTTAGCCACTTGGTGTCTTCTTGTTGGGATTAGTTTTGTCCACTCGATGCTAAGGGTTTGGAGAAGTTACCATTGCCGCGAAACGTTCACTTGCTGCTCTCGGGACAAGCATGCCACTCACGCCATCTTTGGCGTTCCCTCCATTACGCTGAACATCCTGGTCAAATGCACCGCGCATTCCGGAACTATTGCGCAATTCCTTGACAAGCTGTGATTGTACCTGCCTCTGATGGACCCCCTTCCCTCCCGGCAGGTGATCATGCAGACCGCGATTCGCGGCGGCGGCGGCATAGTAGACCATCTCCGGCGTAGCTACAGCGTGAACGACGTCACCGACCTCTCCGACGCCGGCGACTTCAACTCGAACCGCGTCAAGCGGCTGCCGCAGATCATCGACGTGACCGAGGAGGCCGACTCGGAGTGCGAGCCGCCGCCGGCGGTGGCCGGGCCGGCCGAGCCGCGCCGGCGGGGGCGGCGGGCGCGCGCCGAGCCGGCGCCGGGCCGCGGCGCGCGGCCGGCGCGGCGCGGCGCGCGCGCCGCCTCGGCCGAGGACGAGCCGGACGAGCGCGCGCCGCCGCCGCTCTGGGAACAGGCGCAGTCGCTCGAGGACGTCAGCTCCGGCTACAATTCGGGCGAGCCGTTCTACGACGCCGTCAACCGCGACGACGACGACGACGTGACGTGGCCCGGCCGGCGGGCGGCCAGCACGCGCGCCGCCCGCCGCCCGCCGCTGCACGCGACCCGCCAGAGCGGCCGGGTCAAGTCGTCGGCGCACACCGACGTGTCCGGGTACGCCACGCTGCCGCGCAGCTCGCGCCGGCCCGCCGCGCGCAAGCCCATCCCCAAGTACGACTGAGGCCGTCTGGGGCCGGCGGTGGGCGGTCCAGGCTGGCGGCCGAGCGGCGCGTTTGGTCGCGTTGCACGAACGGCCCAGCCGAACGCAAAAGACTACAGGCTGTCTGAGCGTTGATCGCTCGCCTTACGGCTGCACGCGGCGTGTTACGGGTGAACGGACGCGACGGACCGCGGCGCCGTTGGTCCCGGCTGGCTGCGACCGCGACCGCCGCACGCACGTGATGTAGCGCGACAGGCACCTCTCATTCTCCGACCCGACGCGCTTGGGCGCCGCCGGCGACCGGTAGCCACTAGGATTCGATTGCGAATATTGAGCCGCGCGAGAGAGCGCGTTCTTGCATTTGCCGGCGAGTGGGGGCGACGTGCCTGGGTGGGATAAGCGCAGAGCCGGCGCTGGCGCTGGCGCCTCGTCAGGTCTTTCGTCCCGGGAGCTTCCCGTCAGAGTCTCCCCGAACGCGCCGCCGAGTCGGTTCGGTCCTGTCCCCCCTCCCCCTCCAGCGCAACGTTCCTCGCCCGCGCCGGCTGGCCCGGTGATCTCAGCGTGCCTCCGCGCCGGCGCTGTCTCAGGTTTTCCGCGAGAGAATCTGCCGTACAGGCGCCGCGCCGTGTTTCGTTCTCAGCAGCGCGCCCTGCAGTTCTGCACCGCTCCGGTGGTGGAAATCATGCTCAGTTCGATTGGAGTCCGTTCTTGGGCGCGGCGCCGGTTCGCTGCATGGTTTTACGCGTGTCGTAGCTCCTCGTCGCACCGTTGTTTTACGCCCAGTTCCCTGCTTTTACCACCCCTTCGTTTTGCAAATAAATTCCCGATGTTTGCGACTAACGTGGTTTCGCGGCGGTGCTGTGGGCCTCAGGGGTCGGTCCGGAGCGTCCCTGGCCCTCCGGGCGCGCCGCCAGTGGCCTTGCCTCGTCAGGTAGACCCAGGCGTCGAGCCACAAGCTAACAGGCTTCCGGTCTGACTAAACTCATCGTGTTGAAGCGTTGCCTAGAGCGACCTGGCTGCGTTTGCCGTGATAAAGTGTTTGTCAACTAACCGATGGATATGTGAACAATAAACCATTGTCATTTTGTGATCGCTGGCGTGTGTGTGGCTAGTGGCGGATTATTTTTTCGCCGTCCTTACAAACGCTTTTCGGGAAGGGGGGGAGCGTGTCAACCACTAACCTATAGCTGTAGAGGAAGATGCGTCCTGCTGGCCAAGGTGAGCAAGGCTTTTGCTCACCTTGTGTGCAAAAGCCAAAGAAGGTGTGCTTTTGCCAAAGAAGGACATTTGGCGATCAGAATCGATCTTGTAGCACACGCCCATTTCTCTAGTCTTGATTCAAAGGCAAGCTTGACTGATATTCGACGGAGTAAATCCCACGACAGTAGGCGCTTCGCCATTCATTCGGCGTGAAGAGCGGTATTTGTCAATGTTGCCCAGTCACTACAGGTGGCACCTAAGGGTGCATGCTCGGGACCCGAAGGCACGTTCTAATGGGGCTCTGACTGGTGAGGCACCTGCAGACATCCTGAGTGCGTTTGTAACGTCGTAGGAGACCCGGGGCACCACCACTTGGCAGCTTCGATGTTACGAATGCAGAACCGGGTTGCTCCATCCGCAGATGGTTGCGAGGGTGGAGGAAATGAATATGCAGGGATGTCGATTTGTATTCTTTTGAGAGGACCCTAGCCCACCTAAGGTTGATTTGCCTCTCCCCCCATGTAGGTTTTGGCCCCCCCAATATTATCTGCCGGCTTTAAAGGGAAATGAGTAGGTATAACGAAAAGAATGGCCGCGATAGATAAGAGACAGGCAGAAAGTTAAGAATAAAGTTCAAAGCGATGTATCTATCTCCATCATATATATATATATATATATATATATATATATATATATATATATATATATATATATATATATATATTGGGATAAATACCATTCTTATTTCATAAATAGCAACAAAAACTTATAAGTTTCCGTTGGTCAGAATAAAGTGAACTAAATCCGTTTTGGGAATCTAACCTAACTTTCCCCAATTTGGGAAGGTTAGGTTGTGAGGCCCTCGGTTGGCCCCCCTCCCCCAATCATTTACAGAGGTCGAAGCCCGTAAGAATATGTTGATAGTATGATGTTCCCTCTGAAGCTAGGGGGTGGTTTTGGGGTAGGAAGTACACTCGGGCATGTTCATGTGCATAAATGCAGTAGGGAATGTTAATAAGTGATGCCTCACAGCAACTTTGATAATTCTTCGCTATGAATCCTGGGGATGAAGCGATCGAAAAAAAAAACAAAAAGTAAATCAGCGGATTGCCATGTCCATTCTGCCAGCGTGGATGACGCACATGAGGCAAAATACACCTCAATGTTTTTGTTGCTGAACGACTCAACAGACGACTGACTGACGCCCGACGAGACACAGGACTTGACCCAAGACTTTGGACACCTGAGCCCAAGAGGCTGTGTGTCCTAACTCACAAACAAACAAACAAACTGAACGACTCAAGAGACGACTGACTGACGCCCGACGAGACACAGGACTTGACCCAAGACTTTGGACACCTGAGCCCAAGAGGCTGTGTGTCCTAACTCACAAACAAACAAACATAAACGACTCAAACGACTGGCTGATGCCAGACAAGACAATCAGTGACCTTAGGCTCTGGACACTTGAGCCCAAGAAGCTGTGTGTTCTAACTCACAAACAAACAGCAAGCTAAAAGACTGACTCCTCACCAAACAGAACTGGTCGAAAAAGTGAAGGAGAGTGAGTTAACAAAACTCATGTGAGTTCTCATAAAAAGACCCCAGTCATGACTGTACATTAAGCAAATAAGTGAGGTTAATTTGGTTGCTCTTTTTTGTCCCTCTTAATTTTGACATCCCCACTTGGGGTTAATGTGCATGAATGTGGCAAAGACATCTTGTTGGCCTATTTTACATAAATAAAATGAATGCAAATAATACAGATTACTTGTGCCAACATATTCAGTTCCATATTAATGTTTGGCCACATTACCTTTGCATATGAGGTCTATCAATCCAAAGTGTAAATTTCTGCTACTGTCATCTTTAATGCATAAGTAAACAAAAGTTATATAATTAGAAAGGTATTTTCCTTCCATTATGCCTTAAGGAACCAATTTAAGTGTTTGGAGGAAAACGGGTTCTTAATAGTAGATCACTCTGATTCTCACATGTCATCATATCACTATCTTGAATGTATTTCATAGCATCATGCATTCTGCATCAGGATTGAATGTTTTTCTGTCCCTTGTATGAAAACATATAATGGTGCAAGTGTAACAGACACATATACAATACATTTGGCAGAGTAACCACATATGGCATCATTGGACAATAAGGCTGCACTCATAAACTGATGAACACAAATATCACCCACAAGATTATCATTTGGTTCTAAACTGTGTTTGTAGCAAGGTCCCATTTTCATTTATTTGTGTCTAAAAACTGATCTTGCTCCTAAATGGTGTTTTTAGGCAGTAAAGTAACTTAGCAAATTACTGAGCTGTTTCTGAACACAGGTAAGGAAACAATAATTTCTTACACCATATGACACTTGTACACATATGTTTATTACTTAACTACACTCACAGTGTGAGCATTGTTGGTTACTGCATATAATCTATTCAGCAGTGTCATTGGTCTCTTAAGAAAAATTTCCTGTGATTCTGTTGTCAGCTGTTTTGGGTGAGAAAACACCTAAATGGGCACTCTTTTTGTATTATTTTAGACACAAGCAAAGGATCTGAGCTTAAACATGAATGCTTATCAACATGTATTCTAAATCACTGTTAGCTTGTTTTGAATATAATTCCATAGATATTTAAGATTCAGATAGGTTTGGTAGTTACTGTGAGGTTCATTGGGATCAGGTTTGGTGTTGGCAAGGTAAGGGTTGAAGTTGGATAGGCTGTGTTCATAAAACATGTATTTTACAATGCATATAAGGGACTGATTACACCCTGTGCCTGTGCATGTAGTGGTCAGATTCAGCTACACTCAGGGGGTGACTGTTCCAGCATAGTGTCTGCATGAGATGCGATTTGTAGGGACATGTCCCATTTGGGCTTTATATCTATTGCTAGTATAGCAGTGACAGGTGTTCTGCAGCCTGGAAAAAACAAGCTTTTACTACTCATATGGTTGTATGGGAAGAAGTGACTTAAGAATGGCTTTCCCCACACTCTTCACATTTTAACACTGATGGGTGCTGAGTCTCTTTGCCTAGAATGTATGCATTGCATCCATAATCTTGAGGATGCACTTATTGTTGCTCTACCATTCACAAGATTGGCCCATTTTTGCATCAGGAAAAGGCAGTAAAGTTTCCATGCCATATTTCTCACTTCCATTACTCACTTTTTGGCCTTCTTCAGTTACTAGTGGTGCCACCATGGCTTCCAGCAGCTTCCATCATATGTAAGATGTTTGAAAAGGCTAACCATGGGAAAATATTGTAAAACTGTGCACTTTTCCAGACCCATCAGTAATGTATCTGGGATGGCAACCATGAATACTTTTAAAGTGGATCATGAAAAGATTTTGACCAGTGAAGTTTACAGGTGTTAGGCATATTTCTACATTATGGAGGTGTTCAGTTTAGCCACATAATGAATGTCTCCTTAGTCAGTTTATGGCCAGAGGACATGAGCAGCCACAGCCTTAGTTATCCTGAACACATTAAGACTTTGCTACATCAGTAAGCGCCACAGCTCGCAGGACAATCGAGTGCACAACGGGCGCGACCGTGTTTACGCCATCGACCTTCATCGGTGCACGGCCCGTCTGCGCTGTTCAGTCGGGCGGATTCATCGGCGCGGCAACGAGCGTCTTCCCGCCGCAGGCTGATGTCTCCGCTGGCGCCGCTGCGGCCGGCTCGGGCCCTGCTGCGGCGCTGTCTCAGCGGTCCCGCCCAGCTGCGACCCTTCAGCGAGTACGTCCAGGGACAGTCGCCGGCGCCCAAGATCAGAGAGTACTTCTACTACATCGACCACCAGGGAATGGTGAGAACTCTGGGAAAGTTGATCGTAGAAGTTTCATTGTCCAACTTTACTTTTGTCTTTTGCCGTCGGCCAGTGGCCGGCAGTGGTATCTTCAAGCTTTTGCTCTTGGAAGCATAGTCAGTTTTACCCGTGTTCCCAGTTTGAATCCGGATGCATAACATAACATAACACGGAGGAGCATATTAACTTTTTGCATTTCGTTTTAGTTAGGTTGGCGTCGTTTTCTCCGGTGCTTCCCCGGAAATCTTTCTGTAATGTTATAACTGTGTCGCCGTCTTTTTTATCACTTTTGCAGTTTTATGACTAAATGTTGCATGGTTACAGCTGTATCTGGATGACTCCAAGATGAAAAACTTCACCTCCTGTATTAAAGGTAAGATTTCATTCGTACTCCCAGCATTGGGAAGTTTTTCTTGTAGCAATCCTCTGGTTCGATTTTGCTTTTGCAACCCGTGCACATTATGCTGGTCGGTTGTTATTATTTATCATTATTTTCTGTAATTTTAGCTCTTTGTTTCGGGACGGGTAACATTGAAATCGGAATGCATGCCAAGTCGGACTTTGTGTGGACGCTGATCCCGCTACTTCAGTGTTCCCAGATAGAGGGTAATGTTTCCCTAGAGCCAAACCAAGGGGCTCTGTGTGATCTTTATGGTGTGGTGCATCTCCACAACACGGCCGCCCTATGACCGGCGAATGGTTTCCGTCTCGCACCGAATACAAGCGCCGGCTTTGGTGCGGAGGCCTGGAGTTGTCGAGTTCCAAACACTGCAATTTTACGGAGTGCTCGGGCGGTACAGTACTTTCAGACAGTTGCAGCGCAGCTGGATGACTTGTCATTTAGCAGAGTACGGTTGTTGCCGTTTCAGAGCAGAAGTTTCTGCGTTTCTTCTTCAACCAGCTACGGTTTAACGACACGGGGCGATACGCCGAGTTCCCGTTCATCTCGCCGTGCGGCCGCGAACGAAACTACATCCGCTGCGACGACCTGCCCGTGGTGTTCACGCACGTGCTGCCGCCTAGCGAGCCGTCGGAAAAGATGAGCTTGTCGTTCTGCCACGCGGGCGCGCTGCTGACGGTGCCGTTCGAGCCGAGCCGGCTGTTCATGCTGCCGAGCACGGGGCGCGTGTACCACCCGGGCCCGGCGCGAGCCGGCGGCGTCGGCCTGGTGCGATCCGCGCTGGCCATCGAGTTCAGCCGCGGCTTCCGCTTCGCCGACGGCGAGCACCGGCCGCCGACGCACTTCGAGTGGCAGGGCGAGCCGCTCCGGCTCACCAACGAACCTGCTGCCGCGGCTGGAGGAGCTGCGGCGCCGCTGCGGCATGGAGGGGCACCCCTCCGACTCGTGACCGCGCGGCGGGGTCTGGGGCGGCCGGCGGGACGGGCGGCCGGGGCAAGCCGATTGGTGATTGGTCGGGAGGGTTGCTGGAGTAGATCGTCTCACGTTCGCGCATGTTGAGTGCGGTGCAATACGCTGACGACTCGGGCACGTATGCGGTATCATACGTATAGCATACCTAGCGCACGTACGTTTCTGGGGACAAATCCGCTTTTGTACGCCCGCTTTGTTCTTTGGCAGGACTTCCAGTGGGCGACCTGGCTCCAGACTAGTCGCAGTTGGTATTCTGAACCCTCGTCCAATTATGGGAAGACAGCGATAACCCTCCCTGTAGACGAACGTGCTTGGGGTGTGATGATATTCTCCGAACGTCACCAGTGGTGTTGTAAATAGCCTGTTCTAATGTCGCAAGACTACGTGGACACTATACGGATATTTGCCGTGCATTTCATGTATTAATCCAGTCTGCAGACCGCCCGCGTCACAACCGACGCGGCCGACTCGATCCGTTTGTGCGCCGATAAGACCAGAGATCACAGGAAGCACATTGACATGGCATTAAAACGTTAGGAACCCGCGGCGGCCGCGCCCACGCCGACCCCTTAAAGCAGGTCCCCCGGCCCCGGCGCGCGCCGGGCAAGCGTTACAGGACGGAAGACGCACAGTTCAATCTCGCGCTCGGCGGGGAAGTCGTTCTAGCCACTGAGGGGCGGCTGCGCAGATTTGATTGGAAGGTCGGCACCACGACGTGGAAAATGGAGCCATTGCGACCGCTCGGGCGGCTTCGGCAAGCCAGCGGCAGTTTCCGCGAAGGTAAAACGTCGAAATCACACGCTTTGTGCGCTGACGGGTACGGCGGACCTTGGCATAACAAACGCACGCCCGCAACTTCAAAAGGACCTAAGCGACCTACAGTGATTGCCAAAGCTTTTGCTTCACGTTCTGCGTTATCCATGGGTACGACCTCGGTGCGATCCGCCTTTCACGACCATCGAATTCACAAAATCAGCAGAGGGAGCACAAACCGACAATCCGAATTAAATACCCACAAGACATCGTTCCGACGATGAACATCACACGAAGCGTTAACACGAACCGGGCAAGATCCCCAGCAAACCCCCAATCACACGGGAGTGAGTTGGCTCGGTCGTCTGGCGTGAAGTCGCCGAGTGCCAGCGCCCGCGAAATATCAACCGTAGCCCTGCGGCCGGCAAGAAGCCAGGGGCAGACGACGCCCCTGTCACCACTGCGCATCACCGTCCGCCCTGCTGATTCGCGTCACCCGAGCGCTTTGTGCTAGTGCTGACCCAGGCGGCCGGCCGAGCGTCCCGCGGCGGTCCCACAACACGGGCCACCAGGTCACCGGCCCCGGCCGCGTCAGCCACCGCTCCGGCACGACCCTGAGGGCGCCGCGCCGCGCCCGATCACAGATCACCCCCGGCGTCCCCAGCCGGCGCCGCGCCGCACCCGTCACTCCGTCACGCCACCTCCGCCGCGTGACGGTCTGCCGCCGCTGAGCGTCCCCTCCGAGCGGTGGCGGGCCGCGCCGCGCTCACAGCGAGTCCGGTTTGGAGAAGATCTCCAGACTGCCCGGCTGCACCCACGAGTAGCCGGCGCTGCTCGGTCCCGACACCTCCTCCTCCTTCTGCCGGCAGACGGCGGCACACGCTCAGCACAGGCGCACCGACGCGCAGCGCACAGCAGGACGTGGAACAAAGACGATTCACGCGGAGCGGTGTATGTGAGCGGGTGCGGATTGCATACCAGCAGCAGGACCGCATCGTATTCGACGTGAAACACGAGTCGCGACGCACGCAAATGACGCCTCCTAAGTTACGCATCGGGTTCTGATGCGTGACATATTTTTTGCTCTGAGCATATGATCATATTGGACCACTGTTCCATTGCAAATGTCCTCTCGGCTTGTTACCAAATTAAAATGACGATTTCCGCCAAGGAAAAACAAAACAGGTGTCGATTCGAAGCAGCATTCAAACAATGCAATGCCAGAGGCGACGAACCCTGACGTAAAACCACTACCTCAAACCCCCCTCAATAGTACCTCCCTCTTATACGTGGTCTCACCACCAGACCGGGCAGTACCACTAGCTCCAACACCAGCTCCACAATCTCTGCAGCAGTTCTGCCACGCATTATCGCGTCCTTCCACACCCATCCCCCGTGCGCGGAGCAGCGGCCATGACCACAGGCCGCCCGCCACGCCGCCGCTGCCCACCTTCGGGTTGAGCATGGCCTTGCGGACGGGCTCGTGCAGCTCGGGCTTGTACTGGCTGAAGACGATGCTGTGCCGGTCGTCGGACGCCGGCGGCTCCAGCTGGCGCTCCCGGCTCCGCTTCACACACTCAGAGGCCCGCAGGGCGAACATGTCACGCGCCTTCTCGTACCTGTCCGGCAGTGGGGGGGGAGGGTCAGGCCGCGATGGCTGTCTCCTAACGACCGCAGACTCATGTCTACGGAAGGCTGAGATCGGTAGTCCGGGCACAGGAGAGGTCGACGGCCTACCCCGGTCAAGTGCATACATGTACATGGCAGAGCTAACGTGGAAAACGTATCAAAACAGTGATCGCTAATGTCTGTCGGGATGCAGAAGTGCACGACGCCATCATACTGAACAGAGTCAAGCTGGAAGACACGCACGATACCAAACTTCCGCCCTGTTCCCAGCCCCACGACAATGACTTTCACAGGTTCGCCCCCACACGATGCGCACTTCCGTATCGCGCAATCCCACAACCGAATACGATCCCTCCACTGGCCGAACACATCAAGAGTGGTCGGCGGCAGCTGCCCTTCCTCCTGCCCCGCCGCCGGCGCCGCCAGCACTCACATGACTGCCGCCTCCGGGTTGGACGGCTGCACCGTGTCGATCTTGTAGAAGGCCTTGCGCAGGTAGAGCAGCACGTGCCAGATGTGGTGCGAGTTGCGCTTCCACTTCTGGAAGCCGCGTCTCACGTCCATCTCGCCCGTGTCCGGGTTCACCAACGGGTGGAAAACCGGCTGGTCGACCACCACTCGCTGCAAAGGCGCCGGCTATAGCACGGCGTCCACCGCCAGCACAGCACGACGGCAACGCGGGCGACGGCACGGCACGGCAGAGGGAGAAAGGCACGAGCGACGATCGACGCAACGCGACTTCCCTCGAAACGCAAGTGACGAAAACGACGAAACAACGAGGCCTATCGCCGCGCGAAATGCGCGTGGGACACATGCCGGCGTGATATGCACGTGGGGTCTCCTCTCAGTCACACCTGCAACTCTGAGCACCCCGCAGGACCGCTCAGAGCGCTGACTGGGCTTTGGCGCAGATGACGGGCCGTACTAACCGGACAGTCGCCGTCTGGAAACAGCTCCGGAATGACGACGGATGACTAGGCTTTGGCACAGATGACGGGCCGTACTAACCGGACAGTCGCCGTCTGGAAACAGCTCGGGAATGATGACGGAGAACCGGAACACGCCGCCCTGATAGTAGCCCTGCCGCACGAATAACACTCCGAACCACACTGAAACGAACCAGGACGCCGTCAGATCAATAACATCAAACTGAAACGGAGGGCGCCGTCATGCCAATAAAACCACACTAAAACGGACAAGAGCCTCGTTCGACGCGGTAAAACGTCGTCGAAACGGAGACAAATGCAACAGTCTAAGATCGGACCATACACACACACACACACACACACAACAAAAAAAACGAATGCAGCTAAAAACTGATGAACGACAAAGACCATACTGAAAGCACTAGTAAAATCTAAATCTAAAAGCTACGACAACGAAAAAGAAACGCAGGAAAAAGTGAAACACAAGTTAAGTGTTCATCCTTCCCATCATGTGAGGATGAACTGTCGATAAGATAGTCGAATTGTACCTGTCAACATATGCTGATGCAACCTATTATTCCATTTCTCCGGTCGTTCACCGCTGTGGGATCCAACAAGCGAAGAACTCCATGCATTAATACCGTCCGTTACACAAGCTTGCCCTTTCGAAGAACGAGGCCGTGTGGAAACCGCGGCGTCATTTTTACATTTGGGAGAAGGAAACATAATGGCAAACGAGCATAACGTAACACTACTTCACATTACAGCGCCACTTGTTCGTCGGCAATATAATTACGTAACGACCACTTACGTCAAGTAATCTACCCGTCTAATTAAGGTAACGGTAAACATCCGGAGTTTCTCTTTCCGTAGCATTTTAGGACGAGTCCTGCATCAACCACCGGTCCCAACAAAGTACCCCCATCCTCACCCCACTATCAGCTGGTTCTCTCCACCTCTCGCCCGTCTACGCCGCCCCAGAGCAGTCCAGAGGCCCCCTCCGCGGTCGCGGCGGGCGGCGCTGCCTCACCTAGCGGCGTCTTGGCGGCCGGAACGACGTACAGGCCGGGCAGCCGCTGCTTCTGCAGCAGGTTGTACTCGGCCAGCAGGGCGTACTCCAGGAAGAACGGGCCGTAACAGTGCGCGCCCTTGGGCGAGCTGGTGCGGCTGTCGATCAGCTGGCTGCTCATCGCCAGCTGCTGCTCCTGGTCCGGCACGCTCGGCAGCAGCTTCCGCATCGAGCCGCGCCGCACGAACGGCCCCGCCTCCATCTGCCGGGACGATCGGGAAGCTCGAGTGTCGGCCCCGACGCCAGGGGCGACCGCACGTTTCCCGCCCGCGCGTCCGAACGCGGTAATCCGATGCGACTGCGAACACTGAACTAGAAACATCTGACCCACACGCTTCGAATGTCCGGAGCGTTTTATCGGAATTCCGCACGATCAGCTCCGGCGCGCGGACTTCGCTGCGTGCCGTCGCATTGTGTCGCCGGCGCTAACAACGCCATTCCTGAGATGCGCGAGCGGGCTCATCCGCGCGGCGCCCTGGGAGCGCCCTGATGAGTTTGTAATTAGCGTTCTCACGGCCGGCTCTCGAGTGGCTGCCGATGGGGCCCCGGTCCGAATTCAATGGCTGCACGGCACAGGGCCAGTCACGGTCTATTGCCGTGCAATGTGGGTCACGGCATCGGCAATCTCCACACAATGGCCGGGAACGTCAGCGCGCTGGTCGGCAGCGTTCGTCATAACGAGACATCGACGTGCTTTCACAACGAAATACGACTTATCATCATTCTACATGAAAATAAGTAGGTAAATGTATCCGGTTTTGTTCGCTGAGCATTTGTATCTTCTAAATACGTAAAATTGAAAGAGAAGTGACAAACGACCGGGTGTATTGAAGGATTCATGACAAATAACAAACCCCTTAATGTTAAAAACGCTGCCTCAAACGCAACGGACCATTTGACTTCTACCCTTTTGCGGAGGAATCGCAACAATCACTTTCATTGATGCCCTAACTCCACCCACAGTGTGAACCATCGCCTGGCCACAGGAACACGAAGGCGGCGCCACAGCTGTCGAAACCACTGCCCCCGTCGGCGCCGGGTCAGACCTCTGCAAACCGGGCCGACCACCGGCTCAGCTCCGGTCAAAGGGCTACCCGACCTCCAAATTTCATTTGCGCCACGCTGACTGGGCGGGAGCGATCGTGTTGTTCATTATGAACAGATGACTGGGAAACAATGGCGGCATAAAGAAATCGCTGGAATCCTTCTCGCAACCGAAAATTACAACTCTGCGTCCGCCCAGTCAACCTTGCCTTCGTAGTACGCCCTTCCCCCCCCGTCCGAGGTGAATCAACTCTGAGCGCTTGGAAAGGGAAATTTTCTTCGGAGAACGGTTTTAACAACTAAAATCCTTACCACATAATATGAAAGAGGTTAAAACTTCGGCGAAAATCACACTGGGAAGAGAGCCTTGCTGAAGCAATAACTGAAAGTCCACCAACCGATGTCCGCTACTAGGTGGCATTGGGCAGACAACCTATTCGGCGCAAGTACCACTAGACAATGGTGCATTAATTCACGGTCGCTGGTGGTGCATTCATTCACATGCGGCATTTTCTTCCCGCAAAATGCACTCAAGTAGCGGGCAGAACAGTTCCATGCATGACTCCGCTTCCAGTTCCAACACAGCAATCAGCAGAATTTCAGCCCCGCCCGAACCGTGAGCAGACGAGCCACGACGCGTGAAAACAGCGCCGGTCGGCCTTGGGCCAGCGCACTGGCGCGGTCCACGGTTAGCGGGCAGCGCCAGTCCCGGTCAATCCCGGCTCTCCAGGCGACGCTTCACGACGGAACGGGAGAAGGCTCCATAGCCAACGGGACCGTCAGACGCCCCGCAACGACCAGGCCGCCGAATGTGGGACGCACACAGCGTGTGGCGCCTGCATGATTCACGGACTCAGCATGGTACCGGGGCTTTTTAGTGATCAAAGACTGCAGCGTTCCGATGCACCACACGACGGTCTGCGTCGTTTCTCACCCGAAAAAAATCTTCACCGGCACAGGTGACAAAAACTGAACGACACCATCGCCACCAATACGACACAGCACGCAGAATCCCCAGCCCAGCAACCGCAACCCGACACCGACAGGGGAGGCAACTCGCACACATACTCGCCTCTCACCCATGACCAACCACCACGGCGTGACAGGGTGACAAAGCACCCCTGGAGAGAAAAAAACGCCGAACCACCGGCGCGTCGGTCGTCTCTCGGACGACGGACAAGGACGCCGGAAGCCGGTCGTTCGCCGCCCGGCGCCGGCGAGCACGGCGGCGCGGCGCGCCCGATTTGGCGCGCCGCGCCGGAAGTGGGCCTGGGCGGCGCGGCGGCGGCGGCGGCGGCAGAGGCGGGGTGGACGGCCGGAGGTCGGCCGCCGTCACGGCTGGCGGCCGGGCAGAGCCGAGCCGCCGGGACAGCTGGACCCGGCAGACCAGCCGACGGAGAAACGGAGACGGAAGAACAACCGACGGCAGACAGGGCGGTTCCCGAGCGCTTGACACGGCAACAAAGATAGAAGAAGACGGGGCTGAAGATAGACTCGCGGATCTGAGGCAGGCGGAGCGGCAGAGAAGCGGCAGAGGAAACCAGACGAGACCCCTGATACGTATAGAGCGACAGACCGACCACAAACGGGGCAAACAGAGACTTACGTGGACAGCAGAGGAGGGGGGAGGGGCAGGGCAGAAGACAAGGCGGCAGGCAGAGCGGCAGACCAGGCGGCAGACTGGGCGGCGGACACCACAGATGTCACGGTGGAGCCTGCGCACCAGACGGCAGAGCAGACGCGGCGGCAAGAGATGAAAACTGTTCATCAACGCATGGCGGGAGCCACACACGGACGGCAAGTAACGGAATGAGCAGTGCAAACACCGTCGGGGGATGGCAGGCCCACGCACGGCAGAACCAGCCCGAAATAAAATGGTAACGACGACAAAGATGATAGGATCAGCACGTACAAAAGAACAATAGACGACTGACCATGTCAAATGCTATACACCACAACCGCGGGAAGATGATCGGCAGACCAACGTCAACCCATGCCAAGTAAAAAACGGAACGAATGACGCCACAGATCTGCGCTTCATTCCACTTCCGGGGAATCGATTCTCATTTTGATTCAACACGGTTTTTCAAAACTGTTCTGATTTTGATTCCCATTCAAAATGAAATGAGTCAATGAGAGAATCGATTCCCGTATCAGCCACTGGAATGAATCAAGCCAATGGGATTGATTCTGATTCTGATGTTATAGACAACCGTGATTTAATTCCTACTCCAATACTGGGACTTATCACTGGAATTCATCCAAAACCTGATTCTAGCCGAAAAAGAATCGATTTCGAAGTCGATTCTGCTTCACGAAGAAATCGCACACAAGTCTGCCGACAACCTCAGCCATGCTCAGGAGAGAAAGGCGTCGTCGACATGCGCAATCACGTGGCCATTACAATCACGTGGAGGAGAGATCGGCAGATGGCAACAGATGGCCGGGGCCGAGCCCGACCGGCCGCGGATCGCGTGACGGAGCCGTCACACCGGCGTCACAGGGACCGGTTGTTAGCGGCCGGGGCGCCAGCGGCTAATAGGGTGCGGTAACTGAGCAGGGCCCACGCTTCCACCCGAGACGGCACGCTCACCGTCGCAGAATGAAACGGGACGCGGAACGGCCGCCCGCCGCCGACATCCAAGGCCCCCGGAAACGTCACCGACAAGGTTCAACGGCCGCCCGGCACCTACGGAACACTCATACGCGATACGCGCAGCGCTGCAGCGCGTCAAAGCTGCCGAGCCGAGAGCGGGCTCGCGCAGACGAACTGGCCGGCGGGGCCTTCCGTCATCGCCTCCTTTGAGCCGGCCGGCCGACCCAGCAGCTGGTTCGCCGCCGTCAAACGGGCGCGGCGGCGGCGGCGGGCGACCGTTGGCCGGCCACCTGGCCGGCGCGTGCCCGAGCCGCCCATCCCGGCCGCGGCTGAGCACGGCCGGCGCGCCGGAGCGGCGCCGGCCGCCGCCGCCGCCGGTCACGGCCGCGCGCCGCCGGCCGCCGGCGAGGCGCCGTCCCACGTCAGGCCAACAGGCACGGCGCGGCGGGACCGGCCAGGGGCGCGGTCGGGAGAACGGCGGCAGGCACGTCCAGCGGCGGCCGTTACCTGCCCAGGGTGCGGCCTGCCAGACGGGTGGAACGTTTACGGGGCGGCCGGGTGCAGGGCCAACGGTCGCTCGCGAGGTCGCTGCCACTTCTTCCCGTCAGGCGGCCCACCACAGCGGCAAGCCGGTGGCACCTTTGCGGGTGTTACACCCGAATAGTTAATTGGCCGTAGTAGTTAGCTATGTCTGAGAAGTTACATGGCACGAGCAACCCGTGCAGCGCGAATAGCCAGACACTTAAAATTCCGGCTGGCCAAGTAAGCGGTTCTGGAAGGTCCAAAGCGAGTTCCGACCGCTTCCAATATGGCTTGACCGCTTCCGCTTCAGAGCCGGCCATTCCCAGCAAAACAGCTCGACCACTTCCCCTGCAGTTCCGGTCGTTCCCGCTGCAGCTCCGACCCGAACAAACCACGTTCCGAACAGCCCACCGCAGCTCGGGCGGTCAGGACCACCCCCACGCGGCGCCGGCCGACCGCGACGGCGAACCGGACCGATATCAGTGGGCGCCGCGGCGCATAATCAGACGGCAGCTCCCAGGCTTTCGCCGCGCTCGGTTTCCCGGCGCGCCGCGCGCCGACCGCCGACCGACGCCGGACCGTGTAACCGAGCCCGGCCGGCGCCGCTATCAGCTGACGGCCGGCCGGAGATGGCCGCCGGTCAGTCGGCACAGCTCGGTCCGGCAGCTCTGCCGGACTGAGCTGCCCTGCGGTCAGCCGGCATCTGTCGGCCAAAGCCGCTCTGCGGTCGGCCGGCAGCTGTAAACTGCAGCTGGTCTGAGGTCAGCCAGCAGCTGCAGGAGCCCATTAGTGGTCGGTCGGCAGCTGTCAGCAGGAGCAGATCAGTGGTCAGCCGGCAGCTGTTAGCTGCAGCTGGTCTACAGTCCGTCGGCAACAGTCGACCGGAGCCGGCCGGCCGCTGGCTGTCGGCGCACGACCGCTGGCAGCTGGCAGCTGTCGGCCAGAACTGGGGCGTTGCACGACCATCAGCGGCCGATATCGAGCGCCATAACGGTCGGACGACGACAGACGAGCGGCCGCCGGCCGGAAGGACGCACGGTAAAAACGTCCCGGCGAAAAACCGGTGCGGCACACATTGGCTGGCGCATGACAAACAAAGGACGACATGAACTGCTTCCTAGGCTAGGACCTACCACCGTCTGCCAGGAATCCTAGCAAACAGTGGCAGACAGCGGCCGCCAGAGGGCGGCAAACATACAGCTCCAACTGAACTGGGTGCCCGCGACCATACTGCCTGACCGCTCAAAGCGTGGCGTTACGTTAAGTGAGGTTTTCCGCGCGTGCACACACACACACATACACACATACACAAGAAAAATACTGTCATTTTCCTCCACATCCGTGGTTTGTCAAAATAGCCCGCATCACACTTCATAACACTTTCGGACGTTTCGCGGGTCAGCCGCGCGAAAACACAATGTCGTCCGATCCTGCCGCACCTGGCCGCAAATTCGATCCACTTCAAAATATCTCAATCACAGGCCGCCGGCAGGGGACGGACACCGTTAGCGACTAGCCGGCCGGATCTCGGTCGCGCCGGTCCCGGTGACCTGAGGTCAGCGCGCGGCGGCGGCGCCATCTGCCGCGGCCGGCCGGCAGCCAGCCGTGAAACCGCCGGCCGGCGACCCACAATCGGGCGCGTCCGCCGCCGCCGCCGCCGCCGCCGCCGCCGCCGCGCTGGGGAGCCGGCGACGGCGGCGGCCGCCGCGGCCGAGCGACCAACGGAGCAGCCAGCCGCTGTCGGGCAGATGAGCAGTCACCGGACATGATAGACCCCGGTGCATAGTAACCCTACCCGCAGCAGGGTAACTAATACAATTGCCAGCGCCTGAGTAGTCAACAGAGCGGCCAGCCGCGGCCGGTGAGCTGAGAAACCGTCGGCCGTGGCTTACACCACAGCACAGTACCCAACAGAATTACCACGCGGACCCGGCTGCCCGCCTCGCTCAGGGCACCAAGCAGCAGCTGGAGCCTGCGCCAGCCGACAGATCACCCGCAGCCAGACACTGCACCGCGGTCTTTGTCCGGCCTCTGCGACCGCCTTTCCTCCGGTTATCGCGTAAAACGCGCCCCAGGACTTGCATACCGGTCAAACAACACCGAATGAGAAAGCAAACAGAACGGTTTGCGAGAGCGTGAGCGTGCACGAGGAAAATTCCTTGCGTCCTGTTACGGAACGTAACCGACATGCGCCGCGACAAAGCAGTGGAAAGTGTTTGCTAGTTCCACGAGGACAGGCGTCACCGATTCAGTAGATATCACTTGAGTTTCTTACTTTCCGAACGATAATGTTTGGCGAACGCAATACCCCGATCCCTTCATATCCTCCAAAATAAGCCTCCGCACTTCTCAGTTCATGACAAAAAGGAAGTGCGGTCGCAACCAATCACGAGGAGCCTTGGAAATACGCCGACTGACGACAGACCCGGCCGGCTACAACGCTGCTCCTTCGCGAGCCACAGCTGGGCGCAGGCTGGGGCCCATTTCCACCGAGCCCCGGCCGCGGGCGCAGTGGGTTACGGGCGGCGTCCAACCGCCGCCTCTCAGTCGCAGACAATGGCCCGCTGACGACATGACCTGGTGACCCCGGCCATGACGTCACCAGAGCTCGGCCCGGCTCCGGAGCGAGGTCGGCGGGCGCAGGGCGGAGGGGTCGCACCGGTGGAGGACGCCGCCCAGCCACGGATCGTGCCGCCAGGGGGGAGAGGAGAGTGGGTCAGGACCGACGCAAGGTGTCAGGCAGCCAAAGATGGAGAGAAGATGCGATCTGGAGAACTCCTCACTTGGATACACACATTGTAGAAGTGTAGGCATTTTCCTCATGAAAAAAAGGGAAATTTTCATTTTCTGATGAAGTTCTCCCCCGCTCCTAACACTCGGTTCTATAGGTGCAATACCTTAAAAGAAATGCAAATGGTAACTTGGACATGATATAGTCCACAGAGGCTCCTTGAATCGTTTTTTCTCAACATAAGTTTCACTCCAACATTTCAAGCGAACGGCGTTGGAATCAGGGCCCATACTACGCAGAGTTTATCGTACATCTGAACCTGCCCACGTGGCGCTAAATATGGCGTTATTTTGCCCCGGCCACAGAGTCAGAAGGTGCTTCGACATTTATCACGTGTCGTTAATGCCGCTCCACGGCCGCTCCACGGTCTGGACGACCCTTCTGTTTCCAGCCAAACAATGATCGGTAGCTCAGTACCGTTCTCCGTAGCTCAGTTGGTAGAACGTTGGTCTCCCGTCCTGGGAAGAGGGTTCAAGTCGCCGCTGCACGCGATATTTGGCTCGTGGCCAACATAGGGTCACGCTGACTCCCACACAGTCGTGTCGCGCCCTCGGCGGCACCTTAAACTTTCGCCTAAACATCAGTCGTTACCTACACCAACGCGCTCGGGTGTGGGGGGTCCGAGTCTTTGCAATACGTTTTGATTGGCATGGACTCCGATCACTAATCCGACCTGATGGCTGATACCAATGAGTATGAGCCAAACACATCGCCACAGGGTCACAGGGACAAAATGTTCCCGAAATGGCGATTCCAACACCTTAAATTTACAACAGTCAGTATAGTACAACAGTATTACAATTTGGAATGCATGGCATTCATGACACAGTACCATGACATGATGGTCCTTGTACTAGCAACCCAATCCAGGACGCCCCATCACCAGCAGCTAACTCTATGCAGTCTTCCAAGCAGGGCTGGGAATTTGGTTTTTGTTCTTGGTGTCGGAGCATGATTTTTGTTACGGAGTACAAAATTTTGAAAAGAGTAATAGTTGATTACGTTGGCGTCTTTCATGTCAGTCAGTTATGACATCATACCTGCTTCTTACTGAATGAGACAGTCATTTGCTCGTAGAGTCAAGAATTTGCCGACATGGTTATAATTAAGCTTTTTCATGGAGACACAAAATTACACTGACAGAGCATCAAATGTTTTTGGGACACATATTTTCTGATGTTCTTCAACACCAAAAAGCCATACCTTTTCCAACCTTGCTCCCTAGTCGAAGTCAACCATCTAAGGGGAGGCCTCCATAACAGTGGCTTAATGAGTATGTTCTGAGCCTGACTCCTCAGATATACTAACAGCTACTCGTTCAAAGGCTAATGAATGTGTCTGTTTGTTTCCTACATTTTTTCTGCTGCAAGCACTTTTTTGATGTCTGGCAATCACCTTGCCTCAGCTTAACATTAAACAATAGAGTATGTACCAGTTGTTCTCCATATAACAAGGCTGAGTTATTCACCCAGGAAACCATACGCCATGGTAGATTTCCAGAGAGGTAATCAATACCATGGCCCCTCCTTTCATTACAAAACCTGGGGAAAGAATGTCTTTTTGCACCACCCACTTGTAGATAAGGGTTGGAATTATACTCCTGAAAAATGGAAATAATCCCAGTATTATTTGCTCCTCAAAATGTTGAAATCAAGTACCCAAAATTGCTCAAGCCATCCACTTTGAGGATGCACAGGTCAAAACTGCAAACTGTAGCAAAAGACTCTATAGTATGCACCTTGTCCAGAAAATGTGCACCTAGTGACAGTCACCAATGCACCTAGGTGCACCATACCGTGTATTAGAACCTACAGTGTCCTTAACCCTATTTCCCGGCAGGGGGGACTGAATCCGGGTTTTTTGCTTGCCAATTCCAGGTTTTTTAACGCAACTTCACGAAACTTGGTCACTTTTCCTAGCTATTCTTTTTACGTCCCGTGACAAAATTTCAAAATTCTATTTTGCTCAGGGACAGAGCCAGGCAACGTTTTTGGGAGGCACCTCAGGCCATTTTGGCCATGTTAAGAGTAAAAGGAAAATGCCTGCCAAAAACAGAGTTTTTAAGATAGAACTTAAAACTTTATATGGATGTACATCTAAATGGTTAAGCAATGTGCAGATGTAATTTTGTTTATCTGAGGTCACTTTACAAGGTCACGTCAAGGCCAAAAGTCGAAATTTGTTTTTTGCAATAATTTCGGTGTCGTTTTCTCAAATGCCAAACCCGAAATACATATGACGTAGAAGGGTGCCCTCTACTTGTGTACCAAGTTTCAGCTTGATATCAGGTCAGGTCACGGAGCTATGACCTGAAATGTCAGTAAACGTACCCTACATCGCAATAGCCATAACATAAAATTTTTGAGATGGAGTGAATTCAAATTATTAAAAATGTTTTTTCACGTCCCTGGCATCGCCTAGCTAACATTATACAAACACTGTAATGCGATTTGTACTTCGTTAGCATAACATGACTAGCAAAAGCCAAAAAAGTGTTTTTGCCTTTTTTGTTCATTCAGTTGTTAGAAAACTAATCTTCCTATTTTTGAAACCCTGTGAACGCCCATCAATTCTCCCAAAATTTCGGATTTGTGTACCCATGGTAAAAGCCCTATCCATAATCTCTCGATTCATGCCAGTTTCATTGCAATCGGCCGATAAACAACGGAGTTATAAATAGTCCAAAAGTACCCCCCATTTTGACATTTTTCTCCCCCTGTATCCACACCTTTGAAAATTTTGAAAATTTCTTTTTATAAAAATGTAGCTCACGTCACGGTAAATCGATTGCCGTTTGTTGCGATGAAATCGGACGAGTAGTTCTCGAGATCTCAGGGGGGCCGAATCCGCCCACCTGCCCTGCCAGGAATCGACCATACCGTCTGGCCCTCCGGGAATAGGGTTAACCATAAACACATGCAAGTGCCTAAACAAAAACTTAGTGAAGTCTGCATCCAGGAATCTTTCTTATTTTCTGGATCCCATAAAATATCACTTATGACTGTAAATCAAACAATGCATACCTGGTATTCTACTTATTCTTTATTTTTAACTACATTATCAAATAATGAACTTTACACTACAGAAGTGACATTAATGATGTCTGACTCAAATATGGTAGATTGGGTATTACCCACATTTTGAGATCCAATTTTCATATGCTTTTTCTGCATGCAGAACTGCTACCTTGGTCCCATACTAAGAATCATGTGGACTGCACCCCTGCATCCCAGTTCATGAAAAAACAGCAGGTTTAAACATGATCTCAGTGGGGTTGAGCTTGGGCAAGGAGCCAGGTTTGGGGTCACTTTTACAAAGTCTCAGAAAGACTATTAAAAACCAGTGCAGCACAGCCCACTCTAGCCTCACAGCTTGGATTGGGTCTTACATTTCCATAACAATCTTCCTACAGAAACACTGTTCAACAGGTCACAACAGTGGCACTGTGCAACAGTAGTCTGAAATATGGTACAAATGTGTCATTTTTCTGACAAAAAGCTACACTAAAAATGAATAAACAGTCAACTTCGGGTGGTTTACCAAAAAGTGGACAAAATTTGATGGGAAACTGCATTTTTGGGGTAGATGACATCTATACATTCATCACCACATGAGGCAGCCAGATAACCCATTTGGGTCAGAGCTGTGGTTGCCTTTAGACCCTTCCTTAGTATGTGACTTGATTTGCAAACTGGCCTGCACCTAGATTTCATTTCTATGGCCATGGTTGCAAAACTGTTTATCTTTACAGTCCAGATTTGTCACTGAGAGTACAAATTTTGACATGACATTTAATAACATTTTCTATTCATTCAGCATGCATATTCACAGAGTGGTAAAATAAACATTTTTAACTAGTTGGCTACATGTCCCAGCCCCAGACCACTGGGTGGCATGTGCCGCATGACATGTCCTGCAGTTATTGAGAACGCACTTGGGAAAATCCAGTTGTTTCAGTTCAACTACTACATTGCAGCCCCATATAGTGCCAATTTTGTTTCTTAGGATGTACCTTTGTGGCAAGTCATCACTTCTGACTACTCAGATTTATAAAGCTGACAAAAAAGGAATATTAACAATGCCCTAATATTCAATTCTATTATGGAACAAATTACAATTTCACAGCCATCTAAGGCCCACAGGGTATGCTCACCAAAACCAATGAACACCTCAGGCTAAGTACATAACTGCACCATTTGCCAGGACCTGCCATCTTTTAGTAACTTTCCTTTAAAACAAATCCTATAATTTATGCTACGCATTTACAAATCAAAATCCATCACAAGGAAAAACTATCAGGTTAAAAGTTCATTTTTTGTGTCCACAGACATCTTAAGACCATTTAACACCAGCTTTAGTGAATGTGTATGCTGACATAGTTTTTCATCAAAAGATGTTTAAGTTTGGTGATAATTGGGAAGCTTTTCAATGCAACCATTCTGGCTCACATTCCTTCTCTTTACCATTTGTCTGATACTATGCAAAGATTTTCTTCCCTCAGTAAATTCACTATTTTATTTTTCCCAAACAGTTTTTCAACCATTGGCCATGCCACAGACATTTAAACATCTGGGTGCACATCAAAACCACTCAGTGCATGCCTGGGAAAAGACATCCTAGTGCATGCTGACAAAATCTCATCAAAACCTGCCACAGTTTGCATTGCAGTCTGGTCCCAGCCAGGTAGAACTGACATTACAGGGTACAGGGAGGGCAGTGCAGTTCATCACAAAGATACACATGTTGCACCTAATGTCTAAAGCCTCGATGTACTCTGCTCCTCTTCATATTTCTAGAATGGCAATACGGGACATACTTTATCCGGTAATCCTTACCGATCGCACACCATGCGCAGAGTCGAGGGTAAGGTTAACGCTCGAGAGTAGTTTCCGATTTCGCCACCAGGGCGATATTCGTTCTTTTTCTCGCCGCTAGGAAGAGTACGTAAAAATACTGACATTCGCTAGGATGGTTCCGCTCAAGAACCAATGGTATGATAACCAATAGTTCGATTCGGCTGATTCGAACGCCAGTTGATAGCGCCGAACGTTTCAATTCTGTGACTTACACATTTTTTTACTTTTGACTCGCTGATGACGTCACAAGTGAGGTCAATCAAGAAAAAAAGAACGCTTTCTCCAGAATTGCCGAAATAAGATGGAAAGCAGATGAATTCGTTCAGACCTAACCTAACCTAACCTAACGAATATTATCCTGGTGGCGAAATCGGAAACTACACTCGCGCGTTCTTGAGCGGAACCATCCTAGCGAATGTCAGTATTTTTACGTACTCTTCCTAGCGGCGAGAAAAAGAACGAATATCACCCTGGTGGCGAAATCGGAAACTACACTTGCGCGTTAACCTCACCCTCGACTCTGCGCATGGTGTGCGATCGGTAAGGATTACCCTTTATCCCAATGCAAAAATGAAATGCAGAACAATCGTTACACTTCATATCACATTGAATGGCAAGACGACCCTTACCTTGATATGTAGCTAATCCGACGTATCCCACTAGACACTTGGCGGACACCTCTTTAAAATAGAAGCTCGATATATTTTAAGGAGGAATTCGGACGGTACGGCTCATTTTAAGGCTTCAAGGCCATCCCTGCGTTCTCCTCTCAAACCAAATCAGCAAACACATTGGCCAACATCACAGAGTTCTCAGATCCGCTTTATCCTGGGTTCACACTCGACAAGAAGATAAATTCGATACGAGCAGTTCACCAAAATGGTTCACAGATGCGGAGTTTTAGGAACTTCAGCTCAACTCAAACCACCTCGCCCTGCCACCATTGCATGAACTCTGAAGCACATCACTTTGTTTTTGATGGTTCAATGTAATTGGTGTTTATCCGAATGTAGCACGCTGAACCTAGCGTCAAGAAATGCAATTATGCAATTTAATAGAAAATTATTTATTCTATTAGATATAATGGTCTAAAAAACAAAAAAAGCATTTTTAATAATAAAATTAGGGTTTTATTTACGAAAAAGCTCAAACTGACTTTAAACTTTTGAGCACTGAAGTACTTTAATCCAGGAATAGTGACGGTAATGAAAAGGAACTCTTTTGAAAATTTATTGGCTTTCCGGGAGATTATACCATTTGATCGTAAATAGTTAGATCTTAAATGAACAAACTCACTTTTTCTTGAAAAAACTTACAATTTTTCCAGGATGAAAACAAAGAAAAGGAAACAACTTCGAAAAATATGAAAGTACTTATTGCAAGTACATGTGTCACACATCCTCCATCCCAAATTTGAATCCGAATGAGTGCCTTACGCGCGTTTGGTTTACGTAGATGAAGACTCTTGGAAGAGAGGTGCCAAAAGGGGCTGTGCGTGACATATTTTAGCAAGCAACCTTGGGGATATTGAAGGTAAGAGTTTTTCGTTATAGTGGGGTCATTTTTTCACCGATTTACAACGTAGACTTGGGCCCAGGCGATGTATACTTTTTCAGGTCATGGGTGCGGCTTGTTCTCTGACGCTGTTGCATGCGATGGCATAGGCGTTGGTTGGGTTTTGGTGTATGGCACTGTTCTTTCATCTTTAGCATAATTTTGATGCCTTTTTTGAAAGAACTGACCCCAAAACTCCCATTGCTCCCATCACACTTCCAGTGTGTGGTGTGAACATGAACATGAACATGTGAACATTTGTTGTCCTGTGAACAAATTCCTACAAAATTTGAATTTGTCCCGTGAACAAATTCCTATGTAATTTGTTCACAGGATACAGTAAATAATAATAAATACAACAAAAAATAGATAAATATAAATAAAATTCTATGGGAATTTGTTCAAGGAACAGCAAGTGGTGATTGTATGTTACTTGGTATGCTTCCCTGTGATGCCACAATTACAGGTTTTTAATTTTATTGTAAACCAGTATTTCATTTACCACTGTTTCACATTACATGCTTCATGACTGGCTTAGTAAGGCAATATATTTCATGAATGAAATATTTTAATTGTATGTAGGTCATGACCATCCAGTATTTAAAGGATATTTTTATGCAAACCTAGTAATATTTAGATGAACTGTGTATCAGCATCATGATCAGTGTTCAGTCATGCTTGAAAAATGCTGCAAAAATTCATTTGATGGACAGTGGCCCTAGTCCTTATCAGGCCTATGTCCAGCACCTAGATATTATCCATGAGGTTACTAATATATTCTGTTTCATCATTTAATGACACTGTTGCCATGTCCCCCTACCATTGCTTCTCATGATAGTTGCAAACCAGTTTGTTTCATCAGTGTAAAACAAGATATTTGTATTAACTTGTAAAAGAAATGTTTTGGCAAAAATACTTATTGCACACACTGTTGAATGCAAGCTGTCATGGCAATTTACATTCTGGTACTGTGCAGTTTCATCACCTTTGCAGCTGCTCAAGTATTATAAGCATCATTTTTGAAAGAAAGCTATGCTGGTGTTTTTCAGTTTTCCTTGCACAGCATTAATAACCAGTAAAAATGGATTTATATTCTGGATCTGACCCTGAATCCCATAAAAGTCAAAAGCTGTGGATGTGTAGATTTCATGAATATCAATCCTTTACTTACTGGCCCTACAGGACAACTGTTTTGAAGGGCTGTTTGTGACCTAGTTATTGTGTGACCATAATGGACAGGTACATGCTTGCAGATAGCACAGTACATGCTCATTCCTTTTCAGTAGCAAGAGCTTGGGTGTGCAGGGATCACTATGAAGTGTTTCAGTTTTCCAGTTGTCACTTTCTGACTGAGACTAAAAGCATTGATTTCATTGATATAGTTCATGGACTGAAAAATCAGAAAAGATGGCTCATTGTTCACTGTCTAATTGGGCACTGCTCTTAATCTTGGTTGTATGTTTTATAACTCAGTTTCCATCATGTTATAGGGTAAAGGTGACTGCTGAAAGTAATTTGCCACTGTGCTGGCCTCCAGGCTGTGATGAACAGGACTTGTGATGTGAAGCCCAGATACCAGCCCATTCCACTTTGTTAAGTATCTTGGTTTCATTAATGATGAGTGTTGTTACATTTGTCATTGGGAAGTGTGTGGCCAAATCATATTTTACTGTCTTTATATTTAAGCATCTTGACACATTTCCTCAAACATCTAACAAACTAAAATGGGGGCTTTCTCATGTGTGATGTACAGTAATGTTAGATCTCCATGTCAGCAAGACTTGCAACAAGATGAAGTCACACCTGGCCTCCAGCTGCTCCTGGAGGATGCCATATCCTATTTTATACCCACTTTGGGGCAGAAATGTGCTCTGCCTAGTGGCATATGGTAGTTTATCATTCTGTGTGGCAACTTGCTTGAGGAATTTTGATGCCAGAATGACCTTGGTATGTGAGGAGGTTGATAAATGACTGGGTAATGCAGTCTTTTATTGATGTCATTGTTTGCCATCATGGCACATTATTCCTTTAATATGTGCTCTGTATCACCATGCTGTTATCGCCATGCATAAACCCACAGTTATTCAGTGACTTAGCGATAAAGCTGATCATTGGAAGCCCCACCTCCATATAACAAGCTCGTGTTAAACAGACCACAAAAACAAACATTTTGCGAAACGCTACAAAACGTCAGTTTCTCGTTGACGTATTTGCAAATCGGCACACTTGAGGAAACTCAGGTTCAGACAGCCAGTCCGCAACCAACAAAAAGGCCTTCGGCATGCCCGTTGCAGCCTCGCAGTTCGAATCTCGTGCCACGCGAGCAGCGTCGATGTCTGAGTCCGCAGACAGCAATGGCCGGCGACCGGTGTTCACTGGACGTCGGCGCCGGCTGTCCGGGCAGCGCACCGTTCAGTTGTAGCCGTAGCCGAGGCTGGGCTCGTCGGGCTCCTCCGTGCTGGGGAACGGCGAGCCACGGTGGCTAACGCTCTGCAGGCCGCCGCCGGGCAGGCCGCTGTAGCTGGCGCCGGCGCGGAACTCGAGCGGCCCGAGGCCGACGGGCGACTCGGCCCGGCTCGGGAACTGGGCCTCGCCCTCGTACGTGACCTCGGCCTGGTACCCACTGTCGCCCTCCACCGAGTAGGTGACCACCTGGGTGCGGCCGTCGGGCAGAAGCACCCGGTACTGGCCCTGCGTGACGAGGCCGTCGCTGTCCTCGCCGTGGTCGTACAGGTTGCCGTACTCGGTCGCCTCCACCTGCCAGTCGAAGTTGTATGGCATCCCGGGTCCGGAAAAGGCGGTGACACCGCCGCCGTTGAGCCCGCCGCTGAGCCCTCCGCCGCGGGCTGGGCCGGTGAAGCCGGGCCCCCTCAGTCCGGCGGCACCTGGCGGAGCTGGGCCGCCGGCAGCTGGTCCGGTATAGCCGGGGCCCCTCAGGTCGGGAGCGGACGGTCCCCGGAGCGGTCCTGGTCCGCCGGTCCGGCTGCCGTCCGCCGCGAACGGTCCGCTGGGACGGTCCCCGCCGGCGGCCGGCGGCGCGCCGTAGCCCTCCGGAGCGGCGTGGGCCGCGACCAGGGCGGCCGCCAGGCAGACGCCGGCGAAGCTTCTCATTGCTGGCGGTGTGACGCGGCTGTGTGTCAAGCGGAGGCCGGGGCGGAGTGATGCCCCGTGGAGGGCGGGCGCGGTTATATACCCGGCGGAGCTCCCCCGGCCGTCGTGCCGGCACCGGCCAGGGGTCGCGACCTGCGGCCGCCGACGCTGCTGCTCTGCTGATTGCAGTAATGGGATGTGGGCCACGTGTTGCGCTGTGCATGTGGTGAACTCTGCCTAGCTTTCGTTGGCGGCTGATTTCTCGCCGATGCATCCGAAAGGATTGATTTCCTTTACGCAGTAGTTTTTAGTGTGCAAGCACTGGATGACTGTGACTTACCACGTGTGGGTAACGGAAAGAATTTGCGGTATATTTGTTCCGTGATTCATCCTTCTTTGGAGCCTTTCCATAGCTACTGGTGAAGCATATTTGAGGTATATGAATTTTGGTCCTAGCATGCTTGGTTTCATGCGTTACTTTTTTATGTACTGGGTGGGCAGAATTAAGTGGGAGGTGCTGTGAGGCCACCAGTTGTGCCCTTCCAAAGGTTTAACGGGCATGTGCCCTCCTCTACGCGAACCTTGAACGACTGCATGACAAGTGTGACCTCGACATGTACATTGTTACGACCCATTTGCCATTCCCATCGAAGCCTCTTCATCCAACGCCCGCCCCAACGTGAAACCGTATTGAAGTCCCCAAGCGTAATTCCGGATTGTTGCACGTTGGACGTGTCGCCGTGTGAGCCTCTTTGTCGACTCTCGAATAGTGTCCGTTATCGTGGTCTTGTTTAAACTATTGCCGCGGACGATTAAGATATCGTGAACACCGTCGTCCAATGCTTGTAGCCACATTTATAAAGATGACAATCCAGTTTATCATTTGAGTCAGCAGTTTGCCACGAATACAGCCATGCATGGATGCATGATAAATGGGTCACTTGTAGTCCAAGTTTACAAACTCAACAATCCGAGTTACCGTTCCGGTCGACTGTTTTCTGCAGACTTTAAGAGCTTCCTTCTAGCCATCTCGCGCAGCTTTGCAGTCAATGACGTCATTGTGAGTGTTTGGGCCGGCGACGCGGCTGTGGTGTGGATAACTGGTCAGGGAGGGTGATCCCGAGCCAGGACGTCCTGAGTTCAGGTCCGACTGTAATGTTTCCCCCATCTTCGCCACAGTCCACATGGGGGCGGGGGGGGGGTTACGACGCTAAATAATACTTCTAGTCGAAGCATCATTAGTTGGCTCGGAACGTCAGCTTATCAGAATAGTCGCTGTGAACGTTGTTTGTGATGGACATTGAGCTTCCACACGCATTTTACTTGTCATCGCTCGTAATCCATATCGCGTGATTCGTAACTCTTCATTTATCAAAGTCGTGGCCTGTGACCGTAGCTTGGCGTTTCTGGTAACATCCTTGGTTTATCCGTGTCATCGTCTGCAACGTTAGCGATGCCAACGTTTTTGCCACATCATGCAGCTGTGGGAGCCAGGGTGTGCCTGCTGCAGCTCTCGGCCTCGAACAGTCTTGTGCTTAATTCACCAGCGGACCGATTCATTCGCCTCATTTACTGAGCCAGGAATCTACTCTCCTTCTGAGTCACAGCGGCTTTTGAAAAGTGAATCGATTGAATTCTGATTCAGCTAGGATCAGATGGCAAACCTGCGATTCGATTATGATCCCGATTCAGAGAGGTTTTCGTGTCACTCGATTCTAATTCCGATTCAGGATAGAAGTCTGAAATTGTTGAATCGATTCGGCATTGATTCGATTCCAACAGCATCAGGCTTAAACGTGGCCTAAAGACAGTAACATGTGGCATTTCATCGTATGGCATTGTCGAAATGTTCGCTGTCGTAAGGAAAATAACTTGTTTTCCGGTACCCGTTAATGGGTAGGCAGGAGTGCCTTCCCAGGCTTATGTGGCCCAATTGCGTTCAATGCCATGGTTTCTACATAACTTCAACAGTAATTTCGGATAACACCATTTTCCGCTGTTCTTTTTTGTAAATCTGCTCCTGCCACCAATGTTAGTGATGAACCTCCCGACCCGGGCAAGCAGGTAGCAGGCTACTAACGTCTCCCATATCGCGAGGCATACCATGTTGGGATACGAAATAAGTTTAATTTGAAGTAACGTGAATTTATAGTAACGAAAAAATAGCATTGCAGTAGAAATAGTTATTCGTGGTTTCCCCGTATGTACTCACGCACGTGGAGATGATAAAGCTCCTAAGTTTTTCTAAGAATTTGAGGGCGTTATGTTTGATTTCGTCTCAAATGATCGTACTTATCGGGCTGGACTGTGACACAGCATAGCATTGATTTGGTGCATACGTTTTACAAAAAATTACTCCAGACAAGGTTATGTAACACGAGTATTTTTCAGTATCGGGAAAGGCAGACGACTGAAGCATGAGACATGGACCATTGTAATGTGTATGCGCTTGGGTGAATTATATGTATCAGCTTGCTGTCGTCTTAGCATATCTGATCGTGCACTCAAAGGTCAGTTTATTTTTACATCCCCTAAAACTCGGAAAATAAGAATAGGAAAATGGTGAACGCCCTGTGAAGCATGTGGTGCCAGACACTGAGATCACTGGGTGATGTAAGGACTTCATATATAAAACATGAATAAACGATATGCAGTTGATACGGGCAAATACTGGATTTAAAACCAATGTAAGTTCGTGTTTGACTCTCTTATCGCGTCGGAGCTGTTTCATTGTCAGAAAGCGAACCACGAGCAGCAAGCGGCAGACCAGGACGGAAGCGGCGTCCCAGACAGCTACAAAGCGGGTACGAGAGATCTGGATTATCAGGTTCGAAGTTCACAGTCGGGTAGCAAAGTCACCAAGATGAGAATCGACTCATCCTCTGTGGCCTGGGTCTGCCCTGAAGTTTACGACTCTGGCCATTGTTACGATATGTCTGATCTCAGAAGCTTTAGCGCTCTGCCGCATCCGAGGGCTTTTCCTCGCCATACTGTTCACAAAAGTTTCGTAACTCCTCGGTGAATATGTTTCTTCTGGTGTCGCGGTCTTCCGGGGTTTTGTCTTAGACTGGTTGAAGTAACCAATTCATCGCTTTATCGCAAGCAATTCTGCACATGTTTCACGGCCCATTTTTCCTCAAAATACGAACGCTATGAAACCCATCAAGCCATGTGTACATTACGTGGTATATTGGGTTACGGAAGCATTTACCACGTCCAGCGGGGCGGTATTTTCCGTTTATCTGTAAATTTATCTTTCATTCCCAAATCAGTAAGCCACTGCTGCACACGTGCCACAGCATACACGAGCCGTGTTACTGCCCTATTCAGATGTATCGCCGACGTTTATGGTTTGCCAACATTGGAGCTGCTCAGGCGCGTGTACCGGCTGATGCGGGGCCCGGGGTGTCGCTTCTGTTGTTCCTCGGCGTGCCAGGTGGCCGCTGGCGGTGCGGCCGGAGTCAGTTGTAGCCGTAGCTGGTGCTGGGCCGGCTCGGACCGGCGGCGGCCGCAGCTCTGCCGGGGCCGGCCAGACGGGCTGCCGCAGCCGCAGCCGCAGCTTGGCTGACACCAGGCAGACCGGCGGCGGCCGCTGCAGCTGGGGCCCCTCGCAGACCGGGCAGGCCGCTGTAGCGGGCGCCGGCGCCGAGCTCGAGCGGCCCCAGGCCGACGGGCGACTCGGCCCGGCTCGGGAACTGGGCCTCGCCCTCGTACGTGACCTCGGCCTGGTACCCGCTGTCGCCCTCCACCGAGTAGGTGACCACCTGGGTGCGGCTGTCGGGCAGCAGCACCCGGTACTGGCCCTGCGTGACGAGGCCGTCACTGTCCTCGCCGTGGTCGTAGACGTTGCCGTACTCGGGCGCCTCCACTTGCCAGGCGAAGCTGTAGGGCATGCCGGGACCGGAGAAGGCGGCCTGGTCGGCCAGAGCGGCGACGGCGGCCGCCGAGGCGACGCCGAGCCGGCCGCCAGCTGCCGGGCCGGTGTAGCCGGCCGCCCTGAGTGGGGCGGCAGCCAGCGGCCCCGTTCGGCCGAGACCGAGCCGGGCCCGGCCGTACTGGGCGGCCGACAGCGGGCCGGCCGGCGCTGCTCCGACCAAGCCGGGCCTCCTCAGCCCGGCGGCCGCCAGCGGCCGTCTCGGTCCGCTGTAGCCGAGAGGTGCCACCGGTGCCAGAGGTGCGGCAGGCCGCAGCGGGCCCCTCAGAGGTCCCAGAGCGCCGACGCGGCCCAGCCGGGCGGCCCGGTAGCCGGCCGGGGAGAAGGCGTCGCCCGGCGCCGACCGAGCCAACTGGACGGCGTCGGCGGCTGCCGGTGACGGGTCCGGCTGGTCACGGTCGGCTGCGGCCGGGGCTCCGTACCCCTCCGGCGAGGCGGCCGCTCCGGCCACGGCCAGTGCCAGACAGACGAACACAAAACACCGCATGGCTGGAGCTGCTGCTGCTGCTGCTGCTGTGGACGCCGCAGATGAACGGATGCCCTGGTTTGGACCCGGCTGGCGTTTTATACCGTCCGACGGCATGTTATGATGAGATGTGGCAGCCCCGGGTCGGGATCTGAACACCCCCACCTCGTCAGCCTGACCCTGTGGCGCGCCGCAAAGGCCGGTTCGCGTGAGGAGCGGCCGATCTGACGGCACGTGGCTGCCGTCGGCTGCGGGTGCAGGCGGCGACAATAATCTGTCATCTGATGTTGGCCAGTTATTGATGAGTATATTACGTCTCTTGTTCTACTCTTTCTCCATTCCCGGTCTCCAGTCTCCAGTCTCCAGTTCCTCACCCCTCCCTCTAATTTCTGTCTCCAGGCTTTTTGTTTTCTTTGCATTCTTGCTAGCCCTGCATTGCGCTGATATGTATCACACCGTTACAGAATTCAGTTTTAAATATTTTTTGATGTTGCATATGTTCGAATTCTGCTCGATCTTCTATGTTACAGAGATGCGTTTATTTACCGCCATTAAAACATATTTCAGAGGACAGCTGTTTTCCGTTTTTGTGGAAACCGCCTGCACAGCATCGTTTTGTCTGACTGCAAGCATGATGTGCAGTATTTCTCTTCTTCCCTGGGAGCTGATGATGTTTTGAACGAAGGGTTCCACGTCTGGTTTCGCTTGTATATGGAGAAATTAAATCTGCCTTCATAAGTAATAACGTTTTCCTGCCATGAAATATTGGCCTTACCTTTGTGACATCACGCAGGCGATGGCCTGTTGCCCTGTCTCGGCAGTCGATGTTGATATTTGGCATTTGTCGTTTGCCTGCTGTGTTGAGTCTACGCAGGAAGTTTTTTCCGTTTGACAGGGACCATAAGCCTTTAAATGGAAGTCTTACGTACGGTCTCTCTGCTTATCCCGCACTTCTGCCAAAAGAATAGCGTTTTAGCGGTTCGTTCAACATCGTATGCGCGGACACTATGTAAACGCCTGCCTGCTCGGCTGAGTTTTTTTGGGGGGGGAAGTTTGCGTTTCTTTGTCATTGCCAGCTGGTATTAGCGCCTGGATTGTAGCGAATCTGTCTGTATTCTGACAGCGTTACCTCTGCTGGTCCGGCTGCGACGCTGCCGCTGCCGCCGTGACGCTCACTTTCCTGTGGAGATCGATTTGGCGATCACCATTTCGTTGCATCTCAGAATAACGGATATTTACGCTCAGAGTATATATTATATATATGTATATTATATATTATTTATATATTACCTAGATACTACTAAATTACGAAGTCTGTTCAAGACGAAACTTTGGTGCAGTAACGTAACGAAGCTATCGACATATGGTGGCACTGACCCTGTTCCCATTGGGCTGTATCGTATGGCCGATTCCCGGCGTGGGTGGATTCGCCTCCCCCCCCCCCGAGATCTCGAGAACCACACACCCAATTTCATCGCAACAAACGGCAATGGATTTCCCGTGATGCAAACTAAATTTTTAGAAGAATAACTTTTCGAAATTTTCAGAGGGGTGGATACAGGAGAAAAATGTTGAAATGGGAGATATTTTCGGAACTGTTATAACTCTGTTGTTTACCGACCGATTTTAATGGATTTGGCATAAATCGAAAGATCATGGATGACACTTTTACCATCGGCCCATACATTTCACATTTTGAGAAAATTTATATGCCTCTACAGGGATGGGCGGGCTAGTTTTTCAGAAACTCAGTTAAAAGAAATGTTTAAAACCTTTTTTAGCTTTTACTAGTCCTGCTATGAAAGTACTGAGTAAATCGTGCTGAGAAAGCGCAAATCGTATTACATTCTTTGTGTAATGTTAGCATAGGTGGTGCGAAGGACATGAAACAGAGGGAAATGTCATAGTCACATGTTCATCAGGTCACCTTACGACCTTTGACCTTAACTGGGCTGCAGTCACCTTAGAGCCACATGGAATGGTCTTGGGTGCATTTCATATTGTTTGAAAACGTTCCCAACCATTTGGATTCACTACTGCTAAAATTCCATTTTACCGCTATTGTGATACAGGGTACACGCACTGACCTTTTAGGTCATAGCTCCGTGACCCGACATGATATCGACCTGAAACCTCGTACACAGGTAATGGGCGCCCATCTAGGTCATATTTGTTCCGGATTTGATATTTGGAGAAATAGCACCAAAATTATTTCCATAAAACCAAATTTTGAATTTCGGCCTTAAGCTGACCTTGTGAAATGGTCTCGGGTGAACAAAATTTTATTTGTATGCTTGCCCACTTTGACTTTAGACAACAATACCTTTACACCCATATAACGTTTTAAGCTCCATCTTGAGCGCGCTATTTTTGGCAGCCATTTTTCTTTTACCGTCAACAGTGCCAAAAACGACTTTAGGTGCCTCCCAAAAAAGTTGCCTTGCTGCGCCCCTCAGCAAAGCAGAATTACGAAATTTTGTAAAGTACATAAAAACAATAGTTACGAAATGTGACCATGTTTCGCGAAGCTGCATAAAAATCCCTTGAATTGACAACCAAAAACCCGAAGGGGGCGGATTCACACACACATCCATTTCGGGAATGGGGTTACAGAGCCGCGTTAATGCACACGCATCCAGGTTGATACTGGGAACCCAATTAAAAGGAGTAAACTGCTAGCGCCACTGAACGTGATGAAAGAAACTAGGATTTGGAGCAGGATAAACCCTCGGTGAAACGAAAAGCTTTAGGAAGCAGCAGTGTTTCATGATTGCACGACGAAATGTAAGATGTAAAGAATCATATGTAATGGATACAAGTTTAAATTCTAATTAAAATCTGTACGGGAGTTCATATGGGAATATGCACATGTTCACAGATTCTCCTGACGTGCCGCCTGAAATAATCGCCAGGCCTTGGTGATGGGCGGCGAAAATTTGGCGGCGATTTTTCATTGCAGCGGCAGAGTAACATGTCAGCACTTTTTTAGGAATCTCAACTGATCGTGGTCGCATATTGAGCTCATCGCGTGCGTCACGATCACAACAGCCTTTGTTTCTTGACGTTTAATAAATGAAAGCGTAGGTAACGACTGCCCGTCGGATAGTGAATTCACAGGCACGGGGAATGACCAATCCTCCATGCTGAGTGTGTTATACATAGCAGACTAGACTGGGAGTTTGTATTCGTTTTTTTCCGAGGAAATGATGTTTAGGACGTTTCTCAGTGCGCTGATCTCCTTGGTCCGCGTAGCTTGCGTGCATCGCCTTATCAGAGGAATTTTCTATGATGTGGATGAAAGTGACCCTTCTGTTGAAAATGTTCCGTACTGTATCAGCAGGTATTTGCATGTGAAGGTTTGTTTTTGTATTGTTAATGCAAGGAGGCAAGTAGCTCTTGTATCGCAAAGCACCGAAGGATAAGCGACCTTTATGAAGAACATAAAACGGTGTGTTTATTGCATGATGTATTTAGGTGTCAAAACATGTATGCTTGGCCATCGAGCGACATCGGCATTCAACATGATTTACTCGCGATTCTAATTCAGTTCCTGATCTGTTTTATATTAATTTGCCGTAACCAATTTTATTTTAATCCTTTGAGCTCTAAATCGGAGAATTTAACCGCTCGTTTTTCCGGATGTCCTCCAGTTGTGGCAAAAGGATAGCATAAGTATGCCGTCAGATGTTTTCTCCAACGAGGGTGTGTATACGCCTGTCTATGTCAGTCAGTTTTCTTTCAAGGGTCTGTATTGCTCCACCGCTGCCGACGTTTCTGTCAACGCCTGGATGTGAAAAGTCTGTATTCTGATAGCCTTACCGCTGCTGGTCCCGCCGCTTGGGGGCTGACTTTCCTTTGGATTGAGACTTTCTGATCATTCCACAGACGATCAATATTGTCAGTCCTTTGCTGCGTCCGTTCCTTTGGACCGTTTGCTGACGGACACAGACGACCGGCCGCCTGGGACCAAATCAGTCGCCAGTTGCCAATCCCTCTCCCAGAGACTCTCAGTTCCTTCATAAAACCACGTGTTCATTGCGTGGTAGATTTAGCTTTTAAACGTCTATCGCAAGCCATCGGGTTACCTCGGCACTCAGCATAATTTACTCGTCATTCTAAATCAGTCAGTCACTGTTCATGACATACGAGCCGTGCTGCTGCCCTGTTCAGATGTACCGCCGACGTCTGTGTCTAGTCAACATTGGAGCTCCCCAGACTCGTGTATCGGCTGATTTCGAACTCGGGGTGTCGCTTCTGTTGTTCCTCGGCGTGCTAGGTGGCGCTGGCGGTGCGGCCGGAGTCAGTTGTAGCCGTAGCTGGTGCTGGGTCGGCTCGGACCGGCAGCGGCCGCAGCTCTGCCGGGGCCGGCCAGACGGGCTGCCTCAGCCGCAGTCGCAGCTTGGCTCGCGCTAGGCAGACCGGCGGCGGCCGCCGCAGCTGGGGCTCCTCGCAGGCCGGACAGGCCGCTGTAGCGGGCGCCGGCGCCGAGCTCGAGCGGCCCCAGTCCGACGGGCGACTCGGCCGGGCTCGGGAACTGGGCTTCGCCCTCGTACGTGACGTCGGCCTGGTAGCCGCTGTCGCCCTCCACCGAATAGGTGACCACCTGGGTGCGGCTGTCGGGCAGCAGCACCCGGTACTGGCCCTGCGTGACGAGGCCGTCGCTGTCCTCGCCGTGGTCGTAGAGGTTGCCGTACTCGGGCGCCTCCACTTGCCAGGCGAAGCTGTAGGGCATGCCGGGACCGGAGAAGGCGGCCCGGTCGGCCAGAGCGGCGACGGCGGCCGCCGAGGCGACGCCGAGCCGGCCGCCGGCTGCCGGGCCGGTGTAGCCGGCCGCCCTGAGTGGGGCGGCAGCCAGCGGCCCCGCTCGGCCGAGACCGAGCCGGGCCCGGCCGTACTGGGCGGCCGACAGCGGGCCGGCCGGCGCTGCTCCGACCAAGCCGGGCCCCCTCAGCCCGGCGGCCGCCAGCGGCCGTCTCGGCCCGCTGTAGCCGAGAGGTGCCACCGGTGCCAGAGGTGCGGCGGGCCGCAGCGGGCCCCTCAGAGGTCCCAGAGCGCCGACGCGGCCCAGCCGGGCGGCCCGGTAGTCGGCCGGGGAGAAGGCGTCGCCCGGCGCCGGCCGAGCCGACTGGACGGCGTCGGCGGCTGCCGGTGACGGGCCCGGCTGGTCACGGTCGGCTGCGGCCGGGGCTCCGTACCCCTCCGGCGAGGCGGCCGCCTCCGGCCACGGCCACTGCCAGACAGACGAACACAAAACACCGCATGGCTGGAGCTGCTGCTGCTGCTGCTGTGGACGCCGCAGGTGAACGGATGCCGTGGTTGAGCCCGGCTGGCGTTTTATACCGTCCGGCGGCATGTTATGCTGAGATGTGGCAGCCCCGGGTCGGGACCTGAATACCCCCACCTCGTCAGCCTGGCCCTGCGGCTCTCCGCGACGGCCGCAGCTGACGGCACGTGGGTGCCGTCACCTGCGGTTCCAGGAGGCGGCGCTGATCTCTCATCTGGTGTTTGCTGGCTACTGTCCCGTATAATACGTCTCATTTTCTGTTCTTTTTCCCTGTGCACCAGCTCCTCATCCCTACCTGTAATTTGGTTTTCCGGGCGTGGTTTTCTTTTCTTTGCACTTTCGTTGGCCTTGCATGGCGCTAATCTGTATGACACCATTTACACAATTTAGTACTAAATATTTTGTTGATACTGCATCTGTTCGAATTCTGTCCGATTTTCTACACTTATGGACAAGTTTATTAACCACCATCAAAACACATTTGTGAAGATCATACTTGTGCTTGACTCTGACTCAGAGAAAGAGTCGACTCAGAAGTCAGCCAAAATGTGGTCGAGTCAGAATTGAGTATTCTATCTGAAACTTGTAGAGTCAAAACCGGAATTGAGTCAACCGTCACACTGCGAGTCAGGTTGGAGTGGCTATAATCACAAGTGAGGTATGGGCAACAGAATAGCTTAACTATATTCAGCGTTCGAATCCCACAAAATCATTATTTTAAGAAGAAAAAAAACATCATGAATATGCATATTCTTAGTGATGGAAATCGTTGGTGTCCATCTGCAGACTGAAAAGTTGAAGAATGTGGAAAGTGGTTTATGTAAACAATACATAGAAATAAGCAGTTGAAGTCAACTCCCCTGATGTGGTCTCTGGATTTAGTCAAAATTGTCTTGAGTCAAGGTCAGAAAGGATTTGATTCATTTTCAGACAGCCAGAGTCAGGAGTCGACTCAACTTTGTAAAAATTAGCTGGAATCAGAATCGACGCTGTGGATTGTGAATCAGAAGCAGAGTCGACTATGCTAAACTGGAGTCAAACACAAGTCTGCCCAAGACAGCTGCTTGTGTTTTCGTGAAAAGCGCCTGCATAGCACTGTTCTGTCTGACTGCAGACGTGATCGGCACTGTCTTTCTTCGTTGAGATGCTGACTGTATTGTAAATGGAGCATTTCATCTTTGGTTTCGCGTGTTTCTGGGGATACTGATGTGTCCTCATAGGTGATGGCTTTTTCCACCGTAAAAATATTGGCAATGTCCTTGTGACTATTTGACAGGCGATGCACAGCTTGCATATCTTGGCTGCCTACGTTAATGGGTTATTTATACCGTTTGAGGGCTCTGCTGAGGCTACACAGAAAGTCTTTTTCCGGTTTACCTGGATCAGAAACCTTGAAACTGATGAGTTTCACTTTCGGCCCGGTTATTTCCCCCACTCATGCCAGGAGAGTAGCGTTGTTTCGTTTCCTTCAACATGGTCTGCGTCGGGACCATCCGCCTACCTATCCCGCTATTTTTGTACTCAGGGTTTTGTATTACTCTGTCTTTGCCGGCATATATAAGTGTTTTGACTGCAGCATATCTGTCTGTATTTCGACAGCCTTACCGCTGCTGGTGTCGCTGTTACGCTGCCGCTGCCGCTGCCGCTTTGGCGCGCGCTATCCTAGCACCAGAGTACCACGAATACGCTAATGACCTCCATCTGACATCTCTGGATGATCTTACAAGGCAGTTTGTCCCACGTTTCGCGTTTCCACGGGATGCTGCACAGCATTGCAAAGGCCGATATCTCTACACTGGTCATGCGGAACGTCAAACAGACGCCACGAGTTTACTCGTTAGGCTGAAATCTGCATAAAACCGCCAAATGTCAGACTACGGAAAAACGCTGCACTGTTGCAAGAAACTGCTGTTCAAGTTTTACGTGCAGTTTGTTGGGAGAAAATTCGATAACCTATCTCGCCGTATCCAGAAATCACTTGAGGCAGGTCTTTTTCTTAAATGTATTCTCACTGAACCCGGAAAATGTGAAAAAACTGGCTTCGGATGACCTAGCATGAGGTCAGAGACGCTCCATGTTGAACTCTCAGTTCATGTTGATGTGCGGTGCAAGGCACATTCACTAGGCACTGTGAAAACACCGACAATACGGCGGCGAAATAAAAACAAACGCCGAATCGCGGAACATGGTCTTTATGACGTCATTAAGACGTGACCTACGATGGCCTCATTTTGAAAGTGTTGTCGGTGCGAACACAGTTGATATAAGAAAATTACAATTTCCTACGATATTTCGGAGGCTGCGTTTATTCGTTCATGAGATATCAAAGAAAATCAACAGGGGGGAGAGGGGGCCGTTAAACGCCGTCTCCCACAAACATTGGTGGGTTAAAGAGCCGCGATAATGCACACGCATCCAGGCCGAGACTGAACACCTAATAAAAAGGAGTACGCTATCCGTGTCACTTAACGTGATAAAGGAAACAGGATATGGAACAGGAGAAACCTTGCGTGGAGTGAAAGCTATTAGGAACTAGTAGTGTTTCATGATTGCACGACGAAATATAAGATATAAAAGAATCATATGTAATGGATACAAGTTTAATTCTAGTCATGAGCTGCGCTAGAGTTCAGGAAACGTACATGTTCACAAATCCTCCTCATATGCCACCTGAAATAGCTGCCAAAGACTTCATTGATGGGCCGCGCAAGTCTGGCAACGAGCACCAAATCCGAATTCCAGCACATTTTTATTCTTTTATTCATTTTTTTTTTTTGTTTTTCCACTGCAGGAATCTCATCTGATCGTGGTCGTACATTGAGTGGATCACGTGCAGCTACAACAGCCTTTGTCTGCCATTCAGTTTAAAGAAAGTCAATGTCATCAGTCCCCGTAGGACTGTCAATTCGTAGACATGAGGAGTGACTCATCATCCGTGCCTAGTATGTTACCCGTAGCAGATTAGACTGGGAGTGTGTTATTCGTTTTCCTTCGAGGATTTTGTCTGACATGACGTTTAGTGCGTTTTTCAAAGCAACGATATCCTAGCCAGCGTGCATTGCCACATCTGAGGAATTTTTCTGTGGTGGGGATGAAAATGACCCTTCTGTTGAAAGTGTTCCGTGCTGTATCAGCAGGTATTTGCATGTGAAGGTTTGTTTTTGTGTAGGTAGTACAAGGAGGTAATAAGCTCTTTTATCGTAGCTAATTTCTGGCATATGAAACGGCGCAGTCTGTTCCCAAAGACAGGCGACCTTTCTGGAGGACATAAAACCGTGTGTTCATTGCATAATATATTTGGGTATGGAAGCATAGATGCGTAGTCATCGGACCAGCTTTGCTTTCTTGCTTAGATTATGCTTTCAGTATAATTTAATCACAATTCTAAATCAGTTTCTGTCCTGATTTATGTTTAAGTTATATCCTGAATTTGATTACCATCCTTTGAGTTAAAAATCGGAGTGTTTAGTTGTCGGTATGTCCGTACGTGCTCCAGTTGTGCCAGAAGGACAGCACTGGTGTCCGTTCAGGTGTTATCTACCACGTGGTGTTGTAGACGCGTAGCTGTGCCAATCAGTTCGCCTTCAAGGTCTTGTATTACGCTGCCGTTGCCGGTTTATACCGACGTCTCGGCGGCGGAAAGTCTGTCTGTTCCGACAGCCTTATCGCCGCTGGTCCCGCCGCTGTTCGGCCGCCGCCTCTTTGGCGTTCGCTACCCTTTGGATTGAGACTCCTTGGTCATTCTACGGATGATTAACAGCTGTCGATGCTTTACTGCGTCCGCTCCCTGTGGCTGTCTTTCTGACGGGCGTTCAGGACCGCCCGGTCCGGACCACGCCAGTGGCCGGTCCCGCTCCCAGGAACGTTCATTTCCTTCCGTAAAGCCATGTGCCCTTTGCAAAAGATGTTTCGTTATGGAGACATCTGTCCAACAATCGGGCTAGCTTCTGGTTAGCTTTGATGTACTTGGCTTTAGTGCACTACCTCATCCGAGGGTTTTCACGAAGTCGTGGATGACAGTGGATAATAACTTCCTCTTCGGCAAAAATGTTTTATTCATATCGCTGTGTTGGTCCATTTTGAAGATTTTTTTCTTGCGCGTAATTGTGAGAACCAGTTAAGTATTTTATCGCAACTAATTCAGGGTATATTTCGAAGTGGCACTCATTCCGGGAGAAAAACGACCCCTCTGAAGGACATCAAATCGTATGTCTGTTGCATAATATATTTAGCTGTGGAAACACCAACTCCAACCATTGGGTTGCGTTGTTGCTGTGAACATTTTACTTGTGCGATTCTTCATCAGTAAATCACTGCTCATGACATACGAGCCGTGTTACTGTCGTATTCAGTGGTCTCGCCGACGTTGATGTCTTGCCAACATTGGAGCTGCTCAGACGCGTGTACCGGCTGATGCAGGACTCGGGGGTTGTCGCTTCTGTTGTTTCTCGGCGTGCTAGGTGGCCCTGGCGGTGCGGCCGGAGTCAGTTGTAGCCGTAGCTGGTGCTGGGCCGGCTCGGACCGGCGGCGGCCGCAGCTCTGTCGGGACCGGCCAGACGGGCTGCCGCAGCCGCAGCCGCAGCTCGGTTCAGACCAGGTAGACCGGCGGCGGCCGACGCAGCTGGGGCCCCGCGCAGGCCGGGCAGGCCGCTGTAGCGGGCGCCGGCGCCGAGCTCGAGCGGCCCCAGGCCGACGGGCGACTCGGCCCGGCTCGGGAACTGGGCCTCGCCCTCGTACGTGACGTCGGCCTGGTAGCCGCTGTCGCCCTCCACCGAGTAGGTGACCACCTGTGTGCGGCTGTCGGGCAGCAGCACCCGGTACTGGCCCTGCGTGACGAGGCCGTCGCTGTCCTCGCCGTGGTCGTAGAGGTTGCCGTACTCGGGCGCCTCCACCTGCCAGGCGAAGCTGTAGGGCATGCCAGGTCCGAAGAAGGCGGCCTGGTCGGCCAGAGCGGCGACGGCGGCCGCCGAGGCGACGCCGAGCCGGCCGCCGGCTACCGGGCCGGTGTAGCCGGCCGCCCTGAGTGGGGCGGCAGCCAGCGGCCCCGCTCGGCCGAGACCGAGCCGGGCCCGGCCGTACTGAGCGGCCGACAGCGGGCCGGCCGGCGCCGCTCCGACCAAGCCGGGCCTCCTCAGCCCGGCGGCCGCCAGCGGCCGTCTCGGTCCGCTGTAGCCGAGAGGTGCCACCGATGCCGGGAATGGGGCGGGCCGCAGCGGGCCCCTCAGAGGTCCCAGAGCGCCGACGCGGCCCAGCCGGCCGGCCCGGTAGCCGGCCGGGGAGAAGGCGTCGCCCGGCGCCGGCCGAGCCGACTGGACGGCGTCGGCGGCTGCCGGTGACGGGTCCGGCTGGTCACGGTCGGCTGCGGCCGGGGCTCCGTACCCCTCCGGCGAGGCGGTTGCTCCGGCCACGGTCACTGCCAGACAGACGAACACAAAACACCGCATGGCTGGAGGTGCTGCTGCTGGTGTGGACGCCGCAGATGAACGGATGCCGTGGTTGAACCCGGCTGGCGTTTTATACCGTCCGGCGGCGGGCTGAGCTGTGATGTGGCAGCTCCGGGTCGTGACTTCAGCGCCCCCTCCTCGTCAGTATGACCCTGCGGCGCGCCTCAATGGCCGATTCGTATGAGGGTCGACTGATCTGATGGCACGTGGCTGCCGTCGGCGTGACTCCAGTCCGCAGTGATGATCTGTCATCTGATGCTCGCCACCTATTGCCCTGTATATTACGTCTCATGTTCTACTCTTTCTCCATTCCCACCAGTCCCTCATCCCTTCAATCTAATTTCGGTCTCCAAATGTTTTTGTTTTCTTCGCATTCTTGCTGGCCCATCATAGCGCTGATATGTATGACACCGTTACACAATTCAGGACTAAATATTTTTTGTTCCTGCATATGTTCCAGTTCTCTTCGATCTTCTGCAGGTACAGATGTAAGTTTATTTACCGCCATCAAAACATATTTCAGAGGACAGCTGTTTTCCGTTTTTGTGAAAACCGCCTGCACAGCGCTGTTCTGTCTGACTGCAAACATGATCTGCAGTTCTTCTCTTCTTCCCTGAGATGTCGATTATGTTGTGAACGAAACGTTTCACCTTTGGTTTCGCTTGTTTCTGGGAAACTGAATCTGCCCGCATAGTTTTTCCGTCATGGAGAAATCGGCTATGACTTTGTGACTATCACACAGATGATGGCCTGCTTCCGTATCTGGGCTGCCTATGTGGATATGTGACATATACCGTTTGATTGCCGTGCTGAGTTTATCCAGGACGTTTCTTCCATCTTGCGTGGACGGAAAGGTTTTAACTTGAAGTCTTAAATTATGACACCCCTCCTCGTTAGCCTGAACCCGCGGCGTTCAGCGACGGCTGTGTGGTACGTGGCCGCCGTGGACAACGGTCCCAAACGCCAGCTGTGGCCTGTTATCTGCTGTTCGATGGCCGGGTCGTTTATATTAGGCCTCACTTTCTGATCCTTCTCCATTCCCACCGGTCCCTCATCCATCCCTCTGATTTGGTTCGCTCCGGATGTTTTTGATTCATTTGTACTCTTCTTGGCCTTGGTCAGCGGGTGATACGTATGGGACCTTTGCGTAGTCCGAAGTCAAATAGTTTTTTTACGGTATCTTTTCAAATTCCGCTGGGTTTCTGTCCAGATCCATATCATTTTTTCCCCGTCGTTAAGACATATTTGTGTAGTTTTCTTTCATTATCCCAGTGCTTGGGAACGGGTTCTGTCCCATTTCAAGTGTGGAGACATCTATGGAGAGAGAGAGGGGGGGAGGGAGGAAGACACGCAGGCAGGCGGGCAGACAGAGCTTTCATATGCAGGTTGTGTGCTTGGTTATTTTACAGTCTTCAGAATACTTATGGCCTTTAGCGAGTCCGTTGATGCCATACGACGTCAAACGCGGAAGTTGCTGCACTCTTTATTCATGTCTGCAGAATATGTCGCGGACAAATTTTGTGGAAGCTTAGTCGGTATGATGGGCTAACCAACTTCAACGCGAGGGTGACCCAAGTCAAGTTCATCGTGGTCAACTGAGGCCGATATTTGAAAATGGTACATTTGGCGAAAATTGAACGTAACACAATTTGGAGGCTTTGCAGTGCGTGTAGGCGTGTGTTAGAATAATATGTACTTAAATCAAGTGACCCAGTTAGGTCATCTGAATTCACCCGAGGTCAACTGATGCCAACAAGTAAAAAAAAAAAATGCCAGCAAGGAAAAAAACAAAAAACATGCACACAACTGAGAGTATTTTGGTGCATCGGGAAAAGAAGGCAGAACGTTGCTTCTCTCCAGATTGGCGTTCGATGACCTCAGTTGACCTGAGGGCATCTGCATTCGTCGTACAGTTTACGGCACCCGCCCAGTAGCCCCATTTAGGAAATACTACATTTTCAAAGTATGGACTCAGCTTGAACTAATTCCCGATAAAGTTCCGCTGAGATCGGATGAAGAGACTGCATGGAAACCTATGTTTCATGTTCGTCATTTGGTCTTCGTTGACTTCGACGTACCTAACCTGAGCTACCTGTGCCTTAGGATCGCAAGTTTACCACACAGGCTACCTCACCGTAAAGTTCAGCACCTAGCTGCTCAGCAACAGCAATGCGATACGTACGACGCGCGTCTTACGGCCCAATACGCGTGCGCCGTCCGCCGCCGATGATAAATCGCCCGCGCGACTGGCCTCTCAACTTTGCCGGACTGTACCTAACCTAACCTAACCCAGCCTAACCTAACCTGACCTAACTTAACCTAACCTTTTGCCCTAGACGAACATTTGTCCCAGACGAAACTTCTGTCCTAAACGAATTTCTGCGAGACGACTTTTCGTCCTGGACGAACTTATGTCCTGTGTGAACTTTTTCTGGACGAACTTTTGTCGCAGACGAAGTCTTGTCCTAAACGAACTTTCGCAAGACGAACTTTTGTCTCAAACGTCTTAGATTTTGAAATTTCAAACTGTGAAAGATGCGCTAAGGGTGTAGCAGAAGACAAACCAAATTTCAGCACTCCCTGCAGGTACACCTGCTTTGAAGAATTGGCAGACATTCAGAAGTTGCCGTGTACGTATGAACTAGTGCATCAATAAATGCATATTCGTAGATTCTCCTCATATGCCGCCTGAAATAATCGCCAGGCCTTGGTGATGGGCCGCGAACATTTGGCAGCGAGCTACAGATTAACATGTCGGCACTTTTTTTAGGAATCTCAACTGATTGTGGTCGTACATTGAGCTCACCGCAAACATCACATCACAACAGCAGTGTTCGTTTTCTTGTCATTTGATTTGATGAAAGCGTACATACGATTGCCCGTCGGATTGCGAATTTACCAGCACGAGTTGTGACCAATCCTGCGTGCTTAGTCTGTTATACATAGCAGATTAGACTGGCAGTTTGTTATTGGTTTTACTCTGAGAAAACAATGTTTAGGACGTTTCTCAGTGCACCGATGTCCTTGGTCTGCGTAGCTTGCGTGCATTGTCATATCGGAAAAAAAATCTACGATGTGGATAAAAGTGACCCTTCTGTTGAAAATGTTCCGTACTGTATCAGCAGTTATTTGTATGTGAAGGTTGTTTATACAGCTCATCTAAGGAGGCAGTTAGTTACTTTATCGCAGTCAATTTAGGGCCTAGGAAACGGCCCTACTTTTTCCGAAAGGCAGGTGACCATTCTGAAGCACATAAAACCGCGCGTTCGTTGCATAATATATTTGGGTATGGAAGCATGTATACGTGATCATCGAGCTACATTGGCATTCAGCATAATTTACTCGTGATTCTAAATCAGTTTCTGTCCTGTTTTATATCTAGTTTCTATCCTCAGTTTTATTTTTATCCTTTGAGCTGTAAAACGTCATTTAATGACATTTTACTTGTCGGCTTGTCCGGATGTCCTGCAGTTGTGCCAGAAGGATAGCATTAGTATGCCCTCAGATATTTTCTCCAACGAGGCTATTTATACATCTATTTGTTTTAGTCAGTTTGCTTTCAAGGATCTGTATTACCCTGCCGCTGCGGGCGTTTCTGTCAACGCCTCGATAGCGGGAAGTCTGTCTGTATTCCGATAGCCTTACCGCTACTGGTTCCGCCGCTGATCGGCTGCCACAGCCTCTTTGGTGATGGCTGTCCTTTGGTTTGATATTTCCGTACCATTCTACGGACGATTAACAACTGTCGGTGCACTGCTGCGTCCGCTCGTTGTGGATCGCTAGCTGACGGACACTGAAGACCTGCCGCCTAGGACCAGGCCAGTCGCCGGTTGCCAGTTCCTATGTCAGGATCTCTTAGTTTCTTCGTAAAAAGATGTGTTCATTGCATGATGTATTTGGTTATGGAAACATCTGTCTCGAGCCATCGGGTTACCTCGGCACTCAGCATAATTTACTCGTCATTCTAAATCAGTCAGTCACTGCTCATGACATACGAGCCGTGCTGCTGCCCTGTTCAGATGCACCGCCGACGTCTGTGTCTAGTCAACATTGGAGCTCCTCAGACTCGTGTACCGGCTGATGCAGGACTCGGGTTGTCGCTTCTGTTGTTCCTCGGCGTGCTAGGTGGCGCTGGCGGTGCGGCCGGAGTCAGTTGTAGCCGTAGCTGGTGCTGGGCCGGCTCGGACCGGCGGCGGCCGCAGCTCTGCCGGGGCCGGCCAGACGGGCTGCCTCAGCCGCAGCCGCAGCTCGGCTCACACCAGGCAGACCGGCGGCGGCCGCTGCAGCTGGGGCCCCTCGCAGACCGGGCAGGCCGCTGTAGCGGGCGCCGGCGCCGGAGCTCGAGCGGCCCCAGGCCGACGGGCGACTCGGCCGGGCTCGGGAACTGGGCCTCGCCCTCGTACGTGACCTCGGCCTGATAGCCGCTGTCGCCCTCCACCGAATAGGTGACCACCTGGGTGCGGCTGTCGGGCAGCAGCACCCGGTACTGGCCCTGCGTGACGAAGCCGTCGCTGTCCTCGCCGTGGTCGTAGAGGTTGCCGTACTCGGGCGCCTCCACTTGCCATGCGAAGCTGTAGGGCATGCCGGGACCGGAGAAGGCGGCCCGGTCGGCCAGAACGGCGACGGTGGCCGCCGAGGCGGCGCCGAACCGGCCGCCGGCTACCGGGCCGCTGTAGCCGGCCGCCCTGAGTGGGGCGGCAGCCAGCGGCCCCGTTCGGCCGAGACCGAGCCGGGCCCGGCCGTACTGGGCGGCCGACAGCGGGCCGGCCGGCGCCGCTCCGACCAAGCCGGGCCTCCTCAGCCCGGCGGCCGCCAGCGGCCGTCTCGGTCCGCTGTAGCCGAGAGGTGCCACCGGTGCCAGAGGTGCGGCGGGCCGCAGCGGGCGCAGCGGGCCTCTCAGAGGTCCCAGAGCGCCGACGCGGCCCAGCCTGGCGGCCCGGTTGTCGGCCGGGGAGAGGGCGTCGCCCGGCGCCGACCGAGCCGACTGGACGACGTTGGCGGCTGCCGGTGACGGGTCCGGCTGGTCACGGTCGGCTGCGGCCGGGGCTCCGTACCCCTCCGGCGAGGCGGCCGCTCCGGCCACGGCCAGTGCCAGACAGACGTACACAAAACACCGCATGGCTGGAGCTGCTGCTGCTGCTGTGGACGCCGCAGATGAATGGATGCCGTGGTTGAGCCCTGCTGACGTTTTATACCGTCCGGCGGCATGTTATGCTGAGATGTGGCAGCCCCGGGTCGGGACCTGAATACCCCCACCTCGTCAGCCTGACCCTGCGGCGCGCCGCGACGGCCGGTTCGCGTGAGGAGCGACCGATCTGACGGCACGTGGCTGCCGTCGGCTGCGGTTCCAGGAGGCGGCGCTGGTCTCTCATCTGGTGTTCGCTGGCTGCTGTTCTGAATCTTGTCTCATAGTCCGTTCTTTCTCCGTTCCCAGAAGTCCATCACCTTTCCCCCTAAGTTTGTTCCCCTGGTTCCCCGGGTCTCCGGATTACTACCTGGGCGCAAAATGACATCGGCAGTCGGCGCGCCCGAAAACACCAATAAACAGCAACAAACTGGGTGTTTTGGTTTTCTCAGTCTCTTGTTGGACTTGCGAAACGCTGATGTGTGTATCACCGTCACCGTCACCGTACTGAATATTTTCTATTCTGTGTTTGTTCGAATTCTGTTCGATATTCGACAGTTAAGATCAGTCTATTTACTGACACTGAAACGTATTTCTCAAGACCAGATTTGTGCTTGACTCTGACTCGTCATAGTCGCCTCAGCAATGGACCAAAATTTGGTCGAGTCACAGTTTAACCGGTTCTGCTGAGAGAACTATCGCACTGCGAGTCAGGGTGGAGTCGACTTTAATTACAAGTTATATATGACCAACACAACAACTCTACGATATTTAGCACTCAAATTGCGCAAAATCATTGTTCTGGGAGAAAGGTTATGACCATACACATGGTTAGTGGTGTCCAGCTGCACGACTGATATGTAGAAGAACGTGAAAAGTGGTCGATGCTAGAAATAAGCAGTTGTAGTCAAGTCGCCTAGTCTCTGTTTTTTTTTCAGTTGTCTCTGAAATTGGTCAAAATTGTCTTGATTCATTCAGAGTCAACCCAATTTATTTTTACACGAGCAGTCAGAAGTCGACTGAAATTTGTAAAAGTCAGCTGGAGACAGAGTCAAAATCGACGCTGCTCATTGTGAACCAGAATCAAACTCGACTCTGCTGAAGTGGAGTCAAGCACAAGTCTGCTCAAGACAGCTGCTTCTCTTTTTGTGAAAGCCGCCTGCACAACACTATTCTGGCCGACTGCAGGCATGGTCTGCGGTATCTCTCTTCTTCCCTGAATACCGATTATGTTGTGAATGGAGGTTTTCACCTTTGGTTGCTCTCGTTTCTGGAGAGAATGAATGTGCCTATATGCGTGATAGTGTTTTTCCGTCATGGAAAAAATCGCACTGCCTTTATACTACCAGACAGGCGATGGACTGCTAGCAGATCTCTACGATCTACGTTGATGTGTGAGATATGCCGTTTGAGGCTGCCCTGCGGCTACCCAGGAAGTCCTTTTCCTGTTTACGTGGATCAGAAGCCGTTAAATTGAAGCCTTACTTTCGGCTTGTCCTGTTATATCTGACTTTTGCCAAAAACGTAGCGTTTTAGCGTTTTCCTCAACATGATCTGCGTCGAAACCATCCATACGTCTACCTACGCCGCCGATTTTGTTTTCAACGGTTTGTGTTACTTTGTGTTTGCTGGCTTATATTAGCGTCTGGATTGCAGCACATCTGTCTGTATTCTGACAGCGTTACCTCTGCTGGTCCGGCTGCTACGCTGCCGCTGCCGCTGTGACGCTCACTGTCCTTTGGAGATCGATTTGGCGATTACCATTTCGTGGTATCTCGGACTGATGTTTTCTCTTAGAGGCTGTTTTTTGTTGTAAATACTCGTACATTACGAAAGCTGTTCAGGGCAAAAACTTGTTGCGGTAATGCAACAAAGCCATCAACCTACAGCGATATTAAGGAGCTGCGATAGTGCACTTGCATCCAGGCCGGAACTGGAGACCTAATAAAAATAACTCTACACTGCTAGCGTCGATTTCGTGATGAAGGAAACTAGGATATGGAATAGGATAAACCCTGGGTGAAGCAAAAACCTTTAGGAACCAACATTGTTTCATGATTGCACGACGAAGTGTAAGATGTAAAGGAATCATGTGATGGGCACAAATTTAAAGTGTAGTCAAAATCTGGAGTTCAGGCATGGTACGTGTTCACAGATGCTCCTTATATGCCGCCAGAAATAATCGCCAGACCTTGGTGATGGGCCGCGAACGTTTGTCAGCGAGCGATAGATCAGCATGTCAGCACTTTTTTCCTTTTTTGACTGGACGGATTTCAGATGATCGTGATCATACATTGAACTCATGACCTACATCGTATCACAACAGTTTTTGTCTTGTCATTTAATTAAATGAAGGCGTGGGTCACGATTGCCCATCGGATAGTGAATTCATGGGCACGAGGAGTAACCAATCCTCCGTGCTTAGTCTGATATCCGGAGCAGAGCAGACTGGGAGTTTGTTACTTGTTTTCCTCCGAGGAAATGCTGTTTAGGACGTTTCTCAGTGCACCATTGTCCTTGGTCTGCGTAGCTTGCGTGCACTGTCATATAATTTTTTCTTTGATGTGGGCCAATATGACCATTCTGTCGAAAATGTTCCTTACTGTATCAGCAGGCATTTGCATGTGAAGGTTTGTTTTTGTATAGCTAGTGTAACGAGGCAATTAGCTCTTTTATCGCAGTTACTTAAGAGCATATGAAACGGCGCAGCCTTTTCCGAATGACAGGCAAGCATCGTGAAGAACATAAAACCGTTTGTTCATTACATAATATATTTGGGTATGGAAACATGTATGCCAAGCCATCGGGCTACCTTGCCATTGAGTATAATTTACTCGCGATGCTAAATCAGTTTCTATACTGTTTTATATTTAGTTGATTGTCCTAAATTTCGCTTTAATCTTTTGAGATGTAAATCGGGGAGTTTAACTGTCGGTTTGTCTGGATGTCCTTTACTTCCGCCGGAAAGATAGCATTAGCATGCCCTGAGATATTTTGTCTAAGGAGGCTATTTATACGCCCGTTTATGCCAGTCAATTTTCTTTCGAGGGTCTGTATTACTTTACCGCGCCGGCGTTTCTGTCAACGCCTGGATGGCAGAAAGTCTGTATTCCGACAGCCTTACCCCTGCTGGTCCAGCCGCTGCGGCTGCGATTTCCTGACCAATCTACGGACGATGAATAATTGTCAACCTTTTGCTGCGTCCGCTTCCTGCTGCTCGCTAGCTGACGGGCACTGAGGGCCGGCCGCCTTGGACCAGGCTTGTCGTCAGTTGCCAGTTCCTATGGCAGGGACTCTTAGTTCCTTCATAAAATCATGTGTTCATTGCATGTTGTATTTGGTTGTGAAAACATCTATCTCGAGCCATCGGGTTACCTTGGCACTCAATATAATTTACTCGTCGTTCTAAGTCAGTACATCACTGCTCATAAGATACGAGCCGTGCAACTGTCCTATTCAGATGCATCTCCGAAATTCATGTTTTGCCAGTATTAGAGCTGCTCAGACGCGTGCGCGGGCTGATGCACGATTCGGGGTGTCGCTTCTGTTGTTTCTCGGCGTGCTAGGTGGCGCTGGCGGTGCGGCCGGAGTCAGTTGTAGCCGTAGCTGGTGCTGGGCCGGCTCGGACCGGCGACGGCCGCAGCTCTGCCGGGGCCGGCCAGGCGCGCTGCCGCAGCCGCAGCCGCAGCTCGGTTCAGACCAGGCAGACCGATGGCGGCCGCTGCAGCTGGGGCCCCTCGCAGGCCGCTGTAGCGGGCGCCGGCGCCGAGCTCGAGCGGCCCCAGGCCGACGGGCGACTCGGCCCGGCTCGGGAACTGGGCCTCGCCCTCGTACGTGACCTCGGCCTGGTACCCGCTGTCTCCCTCCACCGAATAGGTGACCACCTGGGTGCGGCTGTCGGGCAGCAGCACCCGGTACTGGCCCTGCGTGACGAGGCCGTCGCTGTCCTCGCCGTGGTCGTAGAGGTTGCCGTACTCGGGCGCCTCCACCTGCCAGGCGAAGCTGTAGGGCATGCCGGGTCCGGAGAAGGCGGCCCGGTCGGCCAGAGCGGCGACGGCGGCGGCCGAGGCGACGCCGAGCCGGCCGCCGGCTACCGGGCCGGTGTAGCCGGCCGCCCTGAATGGGGCGGCAGCCAGCGGCCCCGTTCGGCCGAGACCGAGCCGGGCCCGGCCGTACTGGGCGGCCGACAGCGGGCCGGCCGGCGCCGCTCCGACCAAGCCGGGCCTCCTCAGCCCGGCGGCCGCCAGCGGCCGTCTCGGTCCGCTGTAGCGGAGAGGTGCCACCGATGCCAGAGGTGCGGCGGGCCGCAGCGGGCGCAGCGGGCCTCTCAGAGGTCCCAGAGCGCCGACGCGGCCCAGCCGGGCGGCCCGGTAGCCGGCCGGGGAGAAGGCGTCGCCCGGCGCCGGCCGAGCCGACTGGACGGCGTCGGCGGCTGCCGGTGACGGGCCCGGCTGGTCACGGTCGGCGGCGGCCGGGGCTCCGTACCCCTCCGGCGAGGCGGCCGCTCCGGCCACGGCCAGTGCCAGACAGACGTACACAAAACACCGCATGGCTGGAGCTGCTGCTGCTGCTGTGGACGCCGCAGATGAACGGATGCCCTGGTTGGACCCGGCTGGCGTTTTATACCGTCCGGCGGCGGGTTGAGCTGTGATGTGGCAGCGCCGGGTCAGGACCTGAACACCCCACCTCGTCAGCCTGACCCTGCGGCGCGCCGCGACGGCCGGTTCGCGTGAGGAGCGACCGATCTGACGGCACGTGGCTGCCGTCGGCTGCGGTTCCAGGCGGTGGCGGTGGTCGGCGCCGTGCCCCGCCGCCCCCCTGATGTGGGTTCTGTGGCCGGAGACGGCCATTTACTTCACGCGGATGACACTGCCGTGGGAATTCGCTGTCGGCTGATCGTGTGATGGCTCAGTGCGGTACGTGTCACGTCCTTGCTTGGGCGTCGTGTGATCTCACCTGGTTTCTCTGGTCGGTTTCAGAAACGCTGACACCATGACGAATTTCGGGCTGTCGCTGGTGGCGACCTTCGATGACCTCTGTCGACACACAAAGGTCATGACGGAAGGCACCGAGTCCAGTGAGTATTGGCGTTCGTTTACCCTTCTTGTTTTGTTTCATCTCATTCCCCTTGTGTACGCGTAAAAATGTGGCGGCGTTTCGGATTCGTCATTGAGGAAAATGAAGAGATGTTGTTTCAGTTGCGAAAGGAGATCCTTGGCAATGAGAATAAGACTACGCGGGCGTCTCATAACCCGGATGTTGGCGCGTCTCTGAACTAGAATGGTCGTCGTCTTTACGAAAACCTCTCATTTTACGGGGCCTGTGCGTACCTGGGACCGCCCGCCGTCCCGCGCGTGACCTCCCAGCTGCCGGTAACCTCCCACCGTCCCGCATGTGATCGTCCGCCGTCTGTGACATCCCACCGCCCCGTCTGTGGTCGTCCACCGCCCCGTCTCTGACCGCCCGCCGTCCCGTCTGTGACCGCCCGCCGCCCCGTTTGTGACCGCCCACCGCCCCGTCTGTGACCGCCCACCGCCCCATCTGTGACCGCCCGCCGCCCCGTCTGTGACCACCCTCCGTCCCGTCTGTGACCGCCCCGTCTGCGACCGCCCCGCGTATAACCGTTCGCCGCCCCGTCTGAGATCGCCCGCCGCCCCGTCTGTGACCGCCCGCCGCCCCGCGTGTGACCGCCCGCCGCCCCGTCTGTGACCACCCTCCGTCCCGTCTGTGACCGCCCCGTCTGCGACCGCCCCGCGTATAACCGTTCGCCGCCCCGTCTGAGATCGCCCGCCGCCCCGTCTGTGACCGCCCGCCGCCCCGCGTGTGACCGCCCGCCGCCCCGTCTGTGACCGCCCGCCGCCCCGCGTGTGGCCGCCCTCCGCCCCGTCTGTGACCGCCCGCCGCCCCGCGTGTGGCCGCCCTCCGCCCCGTCTGTGACCGCCCGCCGCCCCGCGTGTGGCCGCCCTCCGCCCCGTCTGTGACCGCCCGCGGTCTGCCCGGCAGAGTTCTTGGAGTTCGTGAACACGATCGAGGCGTTCCGCCAGCGGTGGGTGACGGCCGAGTCCGAGTGCCAGCGGCTGCACGCCCAGCTGGTGCAGGCCAACACCGAGATCACCCGGCTGGAGAACAACGTCAAACAGGTACGACTGCCGAGCCGAGGTCTTCGCGCGGTGCGTGAGGATCGCTCGTGTGTGGTCTTCTCGCGGGTCTGGTGCAGCGTGCATGCGATGTGCAGTGTGCTAATATTCAGGCGTAAGATGCGACCCAGTGTGCTTTATGCTTTCAGCCGTAAAAACCGTGCACAAGATGTTAACTCGGCCAAAACATCGTCGAAGATCCGCGATTATTGCAGTTTTGCGGAACTCGTTTTTGCGCTGACGTCGTTGGATATCACGTTTTAAATTTCTTTTTTCAGGCAAAAAACCTGCTAGATAATGAAAAGAAGCGTCGGTTTCTTGTAGAACAGGATCGAGAGGCTTATGTGAGTACAAGCTGTACAGTTTATTTCTTTTTTTGCATCAGTTGGCCACCATCATTACCACTGTGTGGTTCTGATGGCATTGCCTGCAGGCCCTGAGAACATTTTGTTCTGCAGGTGCAGTGATTTTACAGAGCGGAAATGCATTTGATTATGAAGTGAGATGAAAACTTGTCGATGCCGTCTGCTAAGCCTCTGCAGTGGGCTGGTGCTACCGGTTAACACGATGTCCCCAGGAGCGCCAGATGAACCTGATCCGCGAGCTGATGTTCAACGAGCCTCACGCGGTGAAAAACGAGACGCGCGAGAAGATGCTGCAGCTGAGCCAGTCGGTGGCGCAGGGCCGGCCTCGCGAGAGGAGGTCCTCCAACAGGCTCGGCACCATCAGCGAGAGCGTGGGTCAGTGCCAGTCGCCCTCCTCCCCCCCCCCCCTGATCGGCGTCAGCGGCGGGAGTCGGAGCCAGGGGCGGCCCGCATCACACTGTGCCAATGTGCTAAGTCGGTCCTCCAGTAAACTGGCGCGAACGATCGGCAGTGGGTTCGTTTCTGTTCCCCCGCCTTCACCGTGACCAGAAGCTTTCTCCGGTATCGTGGATGCCCTCCGTGACGGCGTACACGAGTAAAATCGCAGGTTATTAACGCTAGTGATTCTCCCAGGATTTTGTTTTGACTTTGCCTCGGAACCGTTGTTTGAGCCCAACAGTGTGGGCTTCAGCAGCTTCCAGCCCAGGCCAACCGGCTCTCCTTCGTGCGCCCGCCGCCGTCATCCGTCTAAGACTGCCAGTGGGCACCATGGCAGTTCGCGCGTCCCCACACCGTCTTCCCTCGCCGGCGCCTGTACCTGCCGCCGGGGCCGCCAGGATCGCTGCTGTCGGCCGACGACCTGTCGCTGGACTACACCGAGGAGGACCTGGACGTGAGCCACCTGCGCTCGGGCCGGGTCATCCAGCGAGGCCGCGGCCAGAAGCGCACCTCGGACGCCGACACGGAGGAGGACGACGGCCTGGGCGCCACCAGGGCGCGCCGCCGCACGCGCCGGGCCAAGGTGCGGGCCGCACGGGACGGCGACGGCCGCGCGGGCGCAGTGGTGGCTCACGGCTCGGCCTCTCTCTGCGGGTGGAGGGATGGACAGCGATTAGCAGCCGTTTTGTCGTGGGAACGTTGAGCACATGAATGGCAGCTGATGTGGCTAACCAGGCATGTATAGGGATTGTTGTTTGTACGTTGTTGCTTTGCATAGTTCGAGAATCTTGGCGTTTAAAGATCGGGCGATCCGAAATGGTCCTCGTTGATTGACCATCGTTTATCAATGGCATTCACCTGTACTCCGATCTGCCCGCACCAGATGGCTCCTTGTCTCGGGGGAATGCCGTAGCTCATGATCCAACTTCTCCGTCTGTCTACTGCAGCGCCGAAACAGGCAGTCGTCCCCTGTGGCGCCGGCGGCTGCGGCGGTGCCGTCCTCCCAGAGCTCCGACCAGGGAATCGCCGCCAGCGGGGAGGCCCTGGTGGCCACCACCACCGTCACCGTGCCCGTCTCCGGCCCCGTCACTGCCACCAGTCAGGTGAGGTTACCCCTACCCCCAGCGGGGAGGTCCTGGTGGCCACCACCACTGTTACCGTGCCCGTCTCCGGCCCCGTCACTGCCACCAGTCAGGTGAGGTTACCCCTACCCCTAGCGGGGAGGCCCTGGTGGCCACCACCACCGTCACCGTGCACGTCTCAGGCCCCGTCACTGCCACCAGTCAGGTGAGGTTAGCCGTAGTGGAGAGACACTATTCGTCGCTGCGAGATGAGACAATATGGGCTGTGCGAGTACCAGCCTTCGGCTGACTATATCCTGGACATTGTATCCGGACAGTGGATCGTGAAAATGCAGCGTGACAGTCCACGCCGCTGCTTGGCTCCTATATTTCCGTGACAGCTTTCCCCCGTTCCCAGCTGTCTGTAACCTCCGTCCCCGGCTGACTGTTGTCACTGCCCCAGCTGAGGGCCCCTCTGCCCCCAGCTGACTGTTCGGTCCCAGCTGAGGCCCCCTCTGTCCCCGGCTGACTGTTGTCTCTGTCCCAGCTGAGGCCCCTCTGTCCCCGGCTGACTGTTGTCTCTGTCCCAGCTGACGGCCCCCTCTGTCCCCGGCTGACTGTTGTCTCTGTCCCAGCTGAAGGCCCGTTCTCCGTCTCCGGCCCGCCGTCGCAGCAGCGCTGCCGCCGGCAAAAAGTCTCTGGAGCGCTCCTTCAGCGAGCCACCGCCGCTGCAGAGGACGCCGGTCAACCCGGCTCTGATCCGCACACCCTCCAGTAGGTCACCGACCAGCTGGGCTCTGGGTCGCACACCCTCCAGTAGGTCACCGACCAGCTGGGCTCTGATCCGCACACCCTCCAGTAGGTCACCGCCCAGCTGGGCTCTGGGTCGCACACCGTTCAGTTGGTCACCGCTCAACTGGGTTCTGGGTCGTACGCCCTCCAGTATGTCACTGGTCCGCTTGCTGCTGTTGGCGTACCCCCAGCAGATCACTGATCAGCCTGGTTTCCAATGAGCGAAGAGGGACGCTTTGGGTGGAATGGTCAGGGCTCTGGGTGCAGGTCTGGGTGGGTGCGGCAGTAACTTGCGGAGACGATATCTTCTTGTGCGTTTTATCCTTCGGTAGTTCATTGGCCGTGTGCGTGTTTCCTCCCGTTACTGCACGTCAGCGCCAATATCGGTTGCCCGAATCCATGTCCCGTTTCCCTCTGCCAACGGCCCCCGCCGCCTCTGACCGTCCCGCCGTGTCCTGGCCGTCCGCAGCTCTGGTGCCCTGGTGGCGCGCCGGTCTGAGACGGCCCCCGGCCGACGACTCCTCTCCGCCCTCTCAGTCCTCCACCGGTACTGGTCGGCTGCCGCCGCCGCCGGCCGCGCGGCCGCCCGTGCCGCACGGCGTCCTGGCCAGATCCAGCTGTGGACGCTTGCGACCGCTTTTGACGGACAGAGCCGGCGTCCTTGGTCCTCACACGCCGTGTTGCGGGCCGTGTGTCGGGCTCCGCGGGGCGATAAGCAGTCTGAATCAGTGCCTGTGTATCCAAGCGAATCCCGTTTATCGTGTCTCCGCCTTGACGTCGACGGCCCACCCATTTTTCCCCGTGACATCTCCGATCGCTAGGCTCTGTCTGCTCCGCGGCTGCCCAGGACGTCTAGCCGTGTCTGACCGGAGCTGTGTCCGCCCGCAGACGGCCTGGGCGGTAGTGCCTGGGACATGGGGCGCACGCCGATCGGCACCGCGCAGCGGAACCCGTACCGCACGCCCGAGACGCCGTTCTCCCCAGGTCTCAGACACTTCAACTCGGCCGGGAAGGGTGAGCGAGCGGTGGGACGATCACGCCCGGCTGTGTCGCTTCATGCGTGTTTTGGTGTTGTTCCGTCTCCGGCGTTGATCTGGGCAGTGAAGCATCGTTTCATATTCCTCGAGCTGCGGTTCCGTAACGTGTGGTTGACGGTTGCCTTTGCAGATCGATTAGACCCAGCTTCCAGCGTTATTACGTTTTCCTTTTAGCGGCTCAATTTGCGGCTTGCCCCGCTAGAGGTCTCACATCGTCTCTCGCAAAGCCCCCAACACCCACCGCCGACACCCGCCTGACCGCCGCCCGTCGCCGCCAGGCCTGGGCGGGCCGAGCCACACGTTCTACGAGAAGACGGTCATCAAGCCGGAGTCGTGCCAGCCGTGCGGCAAGCGGGTGCGCTTCGGCAAGACGGCGCTGCGCTGCCGCGAGTGCCGCGCCGTCTGCCACCCGCAGTGCCGCGACCAGGTGCCGGTGCCGTGCGTGCCGTCGGCGCTGACGCCGACGTCGCGCGGCCACCAGGCCGGCCGGCTGGCCGACTTCACGCCGCTGCGCGGCCTCATGGTGCCCGGCATCGTGCAGCACTGCGTCAACGAGGTGGAGCAGCGGGGCCTGACCGAGGTCGGCATCTACCGCGTGCCCGGCGCCGAGCGCGACGTCAAGGAGCTCAAGGTGGGCCGAGCGCGGCGCCGGGGACGTGGGGATTGTTCACGTTTGGTGTGGGCAGCGTCAAGATGGCTTTATGTTCTGACGTGCCTGTTGCCTTGCATTTGGTGAGCTCAGTAACTTCTTTTGCTAGAATAAAATGTAGCGGAACTCCATGTTGTCATGATATTTTTTTATGTCACAAACAGCGTATTCGCGACTGCCTTTAATGGTGCTGGGATGTTATCCATATGGAAATAAGACATGCTCTCTGGGTCGCTCCGGGTTGTCTGCTCCGGGTCTCCCTTCTCGGGGCTTCTGGACGCGCCGTCAGCCCGGTCTCTGGTGACAGTCTCGGCCTCCGTGGCTCGCCGTCAACATCGGACGTCGTTCCGTGCACCGAGCCACGTCACTGACGGCATGCTGTCTCCTCCGACAGGCGCGCTTCCTGCGCGGCAAGGGCATCCCGCGCCTCGACCAGGAGGACGTCCACGTCATCTGCGGCTGCGTCAAGGACTTCCTGCGCTCGCTGCAGGAGCCGGTGGTGACGCACACGCTGTGGCAGGACTTTGTGCGCGCGGCCACCTCGGACGACACGCCCGCGCTGTACCAGGCCATCTCGGAGCTGCCGCAGCCGAACCGCGACACGCTGGCGTTCGTCCTGCTCCACCTGCAGAGGTGGGCGGCTCGGGCCGGCGGGCGAACACGACGATGTTTGGGGCATGTTGTAGGGGCGTTTGGGCAGTTTTAGCGGTCGTTTTGTGCATTTGGTGTGCTGGGATCGTTGCGTAGACGAAATATGGGAAGCAGGAACGTTTGCAGGTATTGTATTGAGTTTGAACAGGTATTGTAAGTTTACGCCGTTGAAGCTAAGTTTGTTGTGCAAAGATTGTGTATATTTAATTCGATGCTACAAATAGATGTCGCTACTTTCCATTGTTGTAAGGTTTAGTGTGAACGAATGTCGTCGGTTTTGCTTGGGTGGTCGTGCCGTTGCCGAAATTCGGTTCATTAGCATTCGAACCTTTCTAGCTGTGTCGCCCATGTCATTTCATGGGTATTCTACCTGTAGAATGTTCCTTCTTCCTGAACCGAGCCGTTGTCCTCTCATCACTGCGCCCGTCTCAAGGCTGCCGTTTGCACATCGCAGGGTGGCCGAGGTGCCCGACAACAAGATGTCGGTCTCCAGCCTGGCCAAGGTGTTCGGGCCGACCCTGGTGGGCTACTCCACCTCGGACCTGGACCCGAGCGCGCTGCTGACCGAGACACGCCAGCAGCAGACGGTGGGTCGAGCTCGGCTGATGACGGCACCGACCAGGGCGCCGGCGCCGGACGTGCGGCCACGGCTACGGTTGTCCTGTGTTTTCCTCCTGCTTTCGGCTCGGTTGTTGTCGGGGTTTCTGCGTGGTGGGCGTTTTGTGTGCATCACGTTTGGGCCCGCTCGGTCCAGAAGCTGGCGCGATCTGCTCTAAAGTGTGCGCAGGCTACACCTACGACAGTGACATCAGTAATGCCGGCAGTAGAAAGCTTTGATTATTAACCCAGTCGGTTGCAGTCAGTTGTCATTCGGTCCGTTCCTGAATCTCGACCCTGATGTGCCGGGTGTCCGACCGGGTTAGATCCCTCGCCAGATAACAGAATCAAATATCGGACGGTGAGACAGAGGCTCGGCCCTCGGTTTTCCCCCGGACCGCCCGGGCGACCGATCGCCTGACTGCCCGCGCCGCCCGCCAGGTGATGGAGAAGCTGCTGGCGCTCTCCACCGACTACTGGTCACGGATCGTCGAGACGTCGGCGCAGGACCCGCACCTGTACCGGCCGGCCGGCGACGAGCCGCTCGGCACGCCGCTGCGCGCCGGCGGCGGTCCGACCCGCGCCGCCTCCCGGCACGGCTCCTACCGCTAGGTGGCGCCGCCGGCGGCCCCCGCCGGACGCAAGCGCAGAGCGGCGCGGCCGAGCGCGGAACCGCGCGCCAGAGGAAAGCGCCGCGGTGCGGCGGCCGGCAGCGGGCGCCGCGCTGCGGCGGTGGCCGCCAGCTGCGGTTGATGGTGCCGTCAATAGGCGGCAGTGCGGTCGGCGGGGAGCCGGCGCTGCCAGGTGACAGCACGGGCCGTACCGGGCGACGGCGTCGGGTGCGGTGGGATGACGCACTATGGCGAACTGGACGGCTGCTTGTGAGTGTGGTGTGTGTTTTGGTGTGGTTTTATGTCCGAGGACCACGTAGAATTTAGCCGAGATTTGTGGGTGAGTATGTGTGCGAGAAATAGCTCTTGTGTAGGGTTTTGTTGCTTCCGTAGTGGTGGAGGTGCTGTGTTCTTCCTCCTTGGGGTCGTTAATCGAAATGTTCAACTTCTCCAAATAAGTACGCTCTGTGTGCCGTTCCGTCGATGCCGTCGGTCTGGCGTTTGGACGATTCGCATCTCATGACAGATAACTGCGTCCCGGTGTCTGGGCTGGCCGACACCTGCGTGACAGAGGCCGTCTCAGGTCGGCCTGCCTCTGACTGGACGGCGGGCTGGGAGGAGCGTGAGTGTGCCGATCGGGTCAGTGACTGTCAGATCGTCTGCCTGATCATTGGTGCGTCCCTGGCACTGACTGCTGGCGGGGGATCATACAAGGACTGGCACGTTTTGAGTGGAAGGGAATCAGCTGTCCTTTGGCGTTTGCCTTGAGCCAGGGCTGCTCGCGGCGTAAATTAAGTTTTTGTAAAAAAAAACAATGCGCGTCAACCGCTTCTCCGTGGCCAGTTTCTACCTCGTCTCGTGCTTATTTCACCAATGGTTTCTTCCTTCGCTGTCCTTTCATACTCTTCGTCGTTATGTGTTCTAGATTTTAGGCTGGGTTTTATTTCGTAATGTATATACTTCCCAAAAATAGGGACCAAAAATGTTTTAAGCATGTATCAGGAAAAGTTTACCCAATACAAAACTTAAGAAGACAGCATGGCTGGCCTGTTTCGATGTACATCGCCTAAGGCTCTGAGGTATTGTAGCAGGCTGTACGATGTAGGCCTGCTGGTTCAGAATGAAATCTATTTTATTCGGCGTGAACTTACAGCGGTAGAAACTGTGAAGAGGAAACAGAAATAATGTCTGCTCCGGACGGCTACAGCGATAGACATTGCAAAGTGTGACCGAATACGAAGGAACTGCGTGGAAAAAAAGAAAAAAAGAGGCAAAAGGAACAAGTGATAGCGGAAGGTAGAAAGTCTCACGTGGGCGAGTCATTTTTGCATTCATTCATGACCCCAAATGCGTTACTTAGTGTAACACGGCTAACGGCGATGGCCTTCACGATGTGGCCGAAACACTGCCATCTATGATAATAAAACAGTACGGCCACGCCTCGCTTGGCAGCAAAGGCTGAAAGTGAACCAGTCACCAAATTCGCGGCAGTGGACAAGACGGTGATGGTTTTCGTTCACACTCGACACATCACCGAAGAGAGGACGACAGCACGATTCGCGATGCGCTCGGTCGCCGCGCGCCGCCTAGCGTTAGACCGCGGCACTAAGACCTTCCGGTGCTGCCGCTAGGCGGCGCTAGGCCCGCTGGGACCTTAAGCGCCGCGGGGCTGTTTCGGTGGACGGCCGGTGAGGCGGTCAAAACGCCTTCGGGCCATAGACGCTCTGGACTTTGGAGGTGTACTGCTTGTGGTGCATGTCGTAGCCGCGGATGTTGGACCGCACTGTGTGCAGCAGTTCGCTGATGTCGACGTCCTGCTTGGGGTACCGCATGCTGGCCGACTTGTGCGCCCGTTCCGCCCACGACTCGGCCCGCGGCGCCTCGATGCCTCGGAAACCACCTGGAACACGGCACGACGACCCAGTCAGCGACTGCACGCAGTCCGTCGCTACCTGGACCCGAAAAACACGCAGTGCACTGGCTAACTCCGGCCCACCCGCTGGAAGGTACAGTGGGCTATTTTGAGACCTGATACATAGCATTTCAACCAAGACAAACAGCAGTTTCATCATCGTCAGCTGCCGGCTCGCCATGGCTCTCGGGTTACGATGACGTGTTTACAGCGGTCGTCGGCGTTGCTCGAGCTGACGGCGGCCGGTCGGCGGCGCAGCGCGCGCGTGCGTCTCGCTTCGCTTGGATGGCGCGAGGTGGGACGGACGCCGCGCCATTTTCGCTGCGTTTCTTCGGCTGCCAGCGCCGGTGGCCAACAATTCAAGCTATTCAGCCCAGGAGAGGTGACAGCGGTCGACGTGCGACCACGGACGGTCTAAATTTAGTCCGAATCCGGGCGGCCGCGAGGCATCTGTCAGACCCTGCCCTGGTGTCCGAGACCCCTCCCGCACGGAAGAGCTGCCCGTGGCACGGCTTAGCCACCCCTGGCATCTTCTGCGATAAGATGAACCGCTTGCGCCTCCATTTGACGTGTCTGAAGCGTGATATGGAGGCTGCGTCACGTGCCTATATTCTTACACGCAACCTTCTACCAGATCAGCTATGCACATTTTTCAGTTTGTCGCAACTGATGTCTTGCATCGGTAGAGACAAATACCCATTTCTTGCTTTTTTGACATCAATGAAACTCTGCCAAGCCATGCCAGAGTGTCTTTAGTTACAAAGGGCGAAAGGACAAACTTCCTGACCCAAGTATCTAAAAAATCGTCAATTTCTATTACAAGGAATCTTCCACTTTGGTTGACTTTTCATCTACCCCGTCAAAAAACGCAGTTAGTTGAATACTATGTCCAGAAGTCATCCATCGATACGACTCAATGCATGCCAATAAATGCGCGTCTCCTACAAATGTGCATCGGCCTGCACTCGTTCGTGACGTCACGCAGCAGCTGCAAACAGGGCACGGGGAAATCGAGATAAATCGTTTTGAACCTCAATAAGGATTGTTTTGAGGCACGATGTATACTAGGCATTAGCCTCTAAATTCTACGGGCTACAATTTGGCTATCTCAGCCCAAAACACGCTTTAAATGTGAAACATTCCCCTTGAATCCCCCATCACCCTGATCAGTGCGGTTACTGTGAAAATCTTGGGAGTGACTCGTAAGAACCCAAAATTCTCAGCACGGGTTCGTGCGAAAGTGTTTCCGCATATCCACTCGGGCGTCGGCGGAGCCTTCCACTCACCGCTGGACTTGTGGTCGAGGTAGTTCACCATGCTGCGGTAGTAGTTCTCGCCGTAGTCGAAGTTCATCCGGTACATCTTGGCCTTGGGCCGGTTCCAGAACACGGGATAGGGCGACTTCCGCTTCTCGATCGGCATCGGCTCGTCCTCGCCCTCGGGAAGGCCCTCCTCGCCCTCGGCTGGGGGCGGCGCCTCACCGTCTGGGGGCGCCTCCCCCTCAGCCGGAGCCTCGGCAGGCGGCTCTACGGGGCCGCCATCATACTACGTTAGTCGACGGACTTGCACGGCCGTGTGTTCGTGTTGTCTATCGACTTCCAGTGAATGGAGCAGTTGTGTGCCGGCGACTTTATGTGGACACGTATGGAAAGAGAAATACAACTGTATAATAAAGGGCATGCACGAGGAGCGGTAAATTTGATCGGTGAATGTGACTGATATTGTTGAAATGGTCAGCAACGCATGATACTGACGAGTTTGTTCCGCCTGGGAGCTTGGGACATTGCTAGATGTTTCGCACCAAACTGCTGCCTACACGCGTCCATCACCACATTATGTTGCCAGTAAGCCCGTCAACAAAATGAAAGTATGCGTGTCTTGCTGAGATAAGATTACAAGGTACTTCCCGCACAAACCAGAGGGCCGGGCACTATACCTATATCTCTATTAATGTGTCTCTCAGCAGTGGCAGATTCTACTCGCATCAATCCAGCTCAAAGGATCGAGCTCGAACACCAACAACTCCAAAAACGATGAATTTCACGCATCGGACTATGTTGCAATATGGACCGGTCCGTTTTCAGCGTTTATTGTATGGTGTTTAACTACATTTTATTAGCAGTTAAACAAATTAACATTGAAAACATAAAGATCTGTTTCCATAAAATCCGAATCTGCACACATTTCCAGATAAACTTCACACGTCGCTATGGTTCAAGAATCATTTCACATACAATGATTACATTTTAATGTTAGAAACAGTTTGTGTTACTGTTTTAGGCTAAGTATTTTTAATAAAGCTATTTTAGGCTAGGCATTTTTAATAAAGCTCGCTTTGTCAGACAAAAGATGCTAGAACCAAACCCATGTTATGCAAGTTCTACCGTCATTAACTTATGACTAAGCTTGCCGTTACTGCACTAATGCTTTCAGGCCCAACAGCACGCTTGGTACGGTGTCGTCTACGTTATTTTTGCCTGTAAATAATGCCTGTATCCTTTTACCTCCATTCTGTGCCGACGCGTCTCCAGCCTCTGAAAGAGTCGCACAGTAAGCCATACCTGAAGGTAAATTCTGGGCTGTACTTGGGTATTTCTCAAAGAGAATTAAATGAATGTTTTTGAACCTTTGGGTCACCAATCATGCTGCTTTTCGCGTTTCATTGCGTCGCCTAAGGGGTCCTTTGACAATTTTCGCCAGGAGTCGACGTCATGGATGTAGCCGACGGCAAGGGTGAGTAGGCAGCGTCCCTACCAATTCTGGTCAATTTGAACACGGCAACCCCACTGACATGAGGAAATTAGGACTTTGTCTAACAATGATTCTCATCCCCACCAATAAACGTTCCCGTTGCTACAACTTTTGACGTCAAAAGTCTCCGTGTGTTTTGTCTATCTCGGCATGCCCATTTTACACAGCTGCTGCCAGATCAACATCATCCACGACCAATGAGCTTAGTTTTTTTCGGCGTCGGACTGGAGCACGTCGGGCGCCCGCGTGCCTAGATTTAGGCAATCGTGACGACGCGCTTCGTCTCCGACACGTGCCGCCCGCGCGTCGGGTTCGTCGAAGGCTGTCAAATGGCGCTGCGGGACGCTGGGTCGGGTCTTATCGTCGTGTGAAGGGCGGAGACGGTGCCGGAGCGGTGAGCTGGAACTCACGAGGCTCACGAGGCCAGGAGGGCCACGTCCGTTAAGCCGTTGAGTCAAGAGTCGTAGAAATAAAACGGCGGAGCGTGGAGTTTTATCGTGATCCACTATCAAACGGCACAAGCTGTGTGTGCAATTTTGTTTCATTACGTCTGTTAGATGAAGTTCTTGTAAAGAGCAGATATGGCAAGTCTACAACTGGGGTAAAACAAAACAGTGATTGATGAAATGTCTCATTTGAATCAAAGCGGAACTGAACCAATTCACGGATCAATTAAAGGATCAAATGCAGCGGCCTATCACCCTCACATACCGCCTCAAACAACAGGTCTTTAAATTGCTTTTTATCCTTAAATTGCAGTTGCTTACATCACAGTGCAGACCAGCATAACATCGACAGCTTACCCTCATTGAATTTGGGCGGCCATTCTTCCTCCTCTGGGGCGGGGGCGGGGGCGGGCTCTGGCTCGGGCTCTGGTGGCGGAGCCTCCTCTTCTTTCTTCTTGCTCTTCTTCTTTTTCTTCTTTTCTGCCGGAGCGGGCTTACGTTGCGTCACGTGCACATGTGTATCGCTTAGTTTAAACGTTTAAGTTTTCCCTTCCTAATTTCTCTTCTGTGGTCGTTTACAGCTGTTGGTGTCATTCAAGCGCAATGGAGCACAGCGTACTGCAAAAATAAAAATGCAAGGAAGGAATGTTTCGGAAGAAACCTGACTTGAAATACTGGATAACAAAAAGCGTCGTGTGTTTCGTTTTCGTTTTCGTTTCCGTTCAAGAAGGCAGGAACGTTTCCTCATGGTTGCCATCTCTGGTGCAGTGACCGGCATGAGAACACAATCTGCAGGGGCGTTGGAGCTGAGGGACAGGGACAGCTGCCCCCCAACTTTGGGCGACATTTAACATCAACCCTATGGTGCTGCATGGAAAGAAACGAGGTGAAAACCGAACTTGACACCCATCTCCACAGGGGTTCCACTGCAACAGATAATCTGTACAATCCCGTTATATCAAAGGAATTATTCGGTCGCCTCGAGCTTTTTGCCATCACCAGTGTGTGCGTCCTTCCCTGGATTAACATCAGTTTCGGCTTTTTGTGTGGTTTAATTGGTCGCACGTGCATCGCTCCAGCGGTGTCTGTGTTCGTCCGGGCCGCGCACGATGGCCGCCACTGACGAACTGCAGCTGTTTCTTCCCCCCCCCCCCGCCGACTGCATCAGCAGGCGTCCCTGCTGCCTAATGAACAGATGCAGCGTTCCAGAATTTTCGGAGAAATTTTCTGGTTCTGTTATTATTGCTGCAGCTGCGTTAACTCAATCCTCGGCATTCAGCAAGCTCGCCAACACAGGACGGGGATAATGAATGCCCTTTCTTCCCACACCACGAAATAGGCGCAATGCTAAGTCCCACAAAGGTTAGCGGAGAAGAAGAGATCTCCACGGCCACCTGTAGCGAATTGCGTTATGCCACCCTGTACTTATTGTGCGTAAGCGTATGCCCTGAAGTAGGTCGCCATTCACCCTGAGGCAACAGCTTCTCGTTCAGCTTGCGGAGCTTCGAGGAAAGCGGGCTAGGAAATGGTTTTCTGCCATCTCTCCCCGCCACGGAAAATGTTTTGCTCACCATATTCGCTGAGTCCTTCAGTAGCAAGCTAATCGGCTGTCGTTTGGAGCAGAACATTCGGTCTGCTCGTAGCAACAATTTTTCAAAAAATCAAAAAAGCCCCCTACTTGCTCGAGGATGACCACATCATTTTAGCATTCAGCGGTGCTACTGACTGCTTAAACCACTTTCAGTGTGTTCCCATTAGAGTAAAAATGCTATTGGAAATGCAACATAAATGCCCAACACAACGCCGAAGCAAAGGCTGTCATTTGACGTTCTTGCCCAGAGTTTTTTCGGTGATTCTTGATTAGCCCAGCGCACCTTCACCGGACGCTCTGGGGTCGAACAAGACTACTCGGCGTCAGCTGAATACTGTGGTCTGATGACGTCAGCAGGGTCGGACAGTGATAGCTGGCAGCTTCTGTCGATGCCACCGACATCGAAGTAGGTCATCGCACGACCATCACGGCGTGTTCTGCCAAGTTTGGGTCCGTCATCTGCTCGAAACTTAAAGCCGTCTTCACTGAAATGTGCCAGGAAAACTGACAGTTTTTTTGGACCCAATCGGAGAAGAACAAAATCTTAGTACCAATTGCTTTTTTCAACTGCTAAAGCGCACACATTTTGTATGTTTATGTTGGTGAATTCTACCGCGAGTCTCTAAAATAGCGCGTAGCGGACATCTGGCGACATATGGCGATATTTGGAGTCCAGACGTCTAGCAGTGAGTGGGAGTTTCCGCCGACATCCGATTGGATACGTGGAGACATAAGTGGAGATGCGCGGATACGCACGAGCTCGTACTGAAAATTTTGGGCTCTTACGAGTATTTGGAGTGCAAATTTTGAAAAGGAATTTCTGCTCTCGGAGCTAATTGTGATGCAGTTGATGTTACTACCTTAAATAAACAAAATTTCAACCATGTGTCGAGATTTAAGGGCTTTCTCTCAAGGCGTATAAGCTGAATTAGGATACACATAGATATTTCTCACCACATGTAGTGATTTAGGTCCCAGTCAAGATCAAGTTTCAAATATTGTTTCAAAACTGGAGCATCCCTTTTGGTTACAAAAGTGACATCAACTCTGTAAATCCACCATTAGCTATAATATAACCAGATCCCTCCCCAGGGCCCTGGCCTGGCAGGGCCCTGGCTCACCCAATGTTGATTTGGGCCCCTCCAATGTTGGTTTGCCCCCCTCCCCCGATATTTTCTGCCGGGTTTAAAGGGGAATGAACAATGATAACGAAAAGAACGGCCGCAGTAATTAAGAGGTTAGCAGAAAGTGAAGAAACAAAGTCTAAAGCCACGTATCTATCTATCTTTCTATTTTCTATCTAGATATGTATACCTGTATACATAAGGATAAATGTAATTTTTGTTTGATAAATAGTAACAAAAAATTCTAAATTTCCGTTGGTCAAAATAAAGTGGGCTAAATCCGTTGAGAAACACACATTTGAGGGAAGTAAGGTTGTCGGGCCCTCGGCTTGCCCCCCCCCCCCATCATTTACAGAAATCGCCATCCCTGGCCACTCTTACTCTCTTTCGTCTCCGCTGAAGTCATCAGGCCTGCAGTGCAGGTTCGATGGTATGTTTCGGCTCTTTTGCACCATGCGTTGTTTCGTGTAATGGGTCCTTTTTCAACATACGTTGAAACTTTACCTTTACCTTGACCTACCTACCTACCTTGACGTTTTCTTCAAATCACCAACAAACTCGGTGACGGAGTTCCGGATTTTGGATGTGGCTAAGCGACCGTTTCCATGCTGGAAGTGATTTCTCAGACCACCAGTCCTGATAATGACTGCGGTATTTTAGTTTCTTCTGGGAAACATTACTGGCTGTTATACAAGTAATACCTTTAGACCAGAACATGCTACCATAGGGCATTTTACGACTTCGTCAGTCCTCGAAGGCAGATCCAAATATAAATGTGCATGAAATTCGCAAGCCTTACATCTCAGCCAGCCCGTCGGGGAATGCTGAGTAAAGGTGACGCCATGAAAGTGACCAATGCTTCGGGTTTCGCGCCGTGGGCTCACTAGCCAGGCTCTTGAAACCTCGTTATTTTGAAAAATAAATTCTGCTCTACCACACGGGCAACGCAAAAGCAAGGGGAGACCCAGGACGATTCATATTTTTTGTGGGATTTTCCACTGGCGCACATCGAAGCAGTATGCAGTGATGCAAAGAGATAGGAGGGACAGTTCTCCACTGTCTGGAGATAGGAGAGGACGTGTAGCTTCCTCGTCCCCCGTGGCACCGACCCAAATGTCCTAAATGTCTTCATTTTCGGTGAACTTATAGCTTATCTGCAGGCGACGCAACATTCACTTAAAAAATGTCTGTCCGCCGTTGAAAAAGCTAGCATTATGCAAGAACTGGCATGTCACCACGTCTCCCGTGACAAAACCCTTCCGCTGTCGTCGGAGTTCCACGCAGCCACGAGCCATTTCACCATCCTGACCCTGTGCAGACGGAGCCCCTCCTCATCAGGCTGTCAGCCAGCCCGCGTGTGCCGAGCCCGGGGGCCACCTACCGTCCTTGTCGCCCATGATGTCGGTCAGCCGTCGGCCGTCGTCCACGAGCACCAGCGGGGAACTGAGCCGGACGGCGTCGTTCCCGACGGCAGGTCGACGGGCCAACGGGCCGACGGCGTCGGCGACCGACAGCCGACGGCGGCGACCGACGGCGAAGGAGAGTCACGAGACTGTTGACCGTCGCATTGAGGGGAACTATCACAGCACACTCTGAGTTAAAAAAGCACACATAATATTAAGCAATCCACTTCAAAAGAACAAAACTTGCAATGGTTTCAGCTGGACCTTAAATAAGCATGCTTCAAATGAAACATTTTACAGGAGTTTACGGGCAGTGCTTTTCGCTCGTTTTAGTAACTCCAATGTCGTTACTCCGAGATAAAGGCTGTAGTTAGTGAGACGGGCAAGCAGCGTCCCTGCTCCTGATCACCTGTGCGGGAAAACCTGCATTTCGTTCCCATCATGCTGAATGTTCTCAGCCTGACGGTATTCTTCACGTTTTTATAAGTAGCAATGCGTTTGCCTGGGTCATGATCAGCTTTCTTTGTATACGTGGAATTCTGGGTATGCTATAATGCGTCCTCCTCCTGATGCAGCGTTGGTTGTTTGATTGGTTTTGGGTTAGCGCACAGGCAATTGGGCTCAAGCGTCCGGTGTCCAATCCACACCACAAGTGTCAACGATCGAGAGCTAGCGGCGTCAAGACTTGAACCCACGACCTTGTGATTATGAGCCCGACATCTTTCCACAAGCTAACGAGGACATATACCTGCACAGCGTCACAGAAAAGAATGACGTGAAGTGGGGTTATCCCGCGTCCAGTGGCGCACTGGCCCTGGCACTGAATGGACTACGTCGTACCACCGTAGCTTTTATCGGGGTTTGCTAAATTACCATTGGAATTTTTCACACTGTGTGTGGACGAGAAAAATCGTTTTTTTTTTGTTGTGCGATGTCCGTGATACCTGAACACGGGGCCTGATGTCGACATTTTGTATTTTATGTTATCGCCATTCCCTTGCAGACGATTGCGTTTATCTCCGCGACCGCTGAAGGCAACGGTCCTGCTCACGACTCGCGTTTACCTTCTCACGCATACCAAAAGGCCAATGCCAGTTTATTTTAATTGCGTGTAATGGTATCAAAAACGCTTAGGAGTGTTCGCATGATAAGCGAGGTTTTGACTAGAAGTGAAACTAGGCGCCGCCGAGGGACAGCAGAGTAGGCCCTATTATCCCGGCGACGTTCACGATCAGACAGTCGACAAGCCGAACACTAGCGACGGCCGATTTCGCCTGTCGACGTTTCGTTTTTGACTCGTCGCCAACTCGCCCCCCCCCCCCGGCGGCTCGGATTCGCGACCCGCGAGGGGGTGCCCGACGGAGGGGACAGGTCTCTGCCGGTCCGACTGACCCAAATACCGCTCCCGGACGCATCGGCCAATACCCACTCGGCGGCGGCGGTGGGGTGTAGGAGCCGTCGCTGACATGCGAAGAGGTCCTCCCCCATGCACCAGGTCACGACTTCACTCGATCTGACTACGGCTGACGGTGGCTGTCAGGATGGCAGATGTTCGCAGAACTTGGAAAATATTGTCGACGACATTCGTTGCACTCAGTCTTTGCCATACACAAAACTTTGTCGGAAGTATTGAAGTTCGCCAGTTACCTGATCCAGTCACTTGGTCATTTGCAGACGTTTCTCATGTTTCCTTTTTAAGCTTCGCGCATCAGCCACATTTTTTTTCCGTAGACTCGGCAAACCGATTTAAGATTCAGTGCACTTCGAAAATTTTCATGCGAGGCCTGTATCATGGAACTCCCTTTTGCAGCCTTATCTACGCATCGCTTTGAAAAGAAAATTGTTGAAAAAGAAATCCACGCAGAACTGTTTATTTCTCGTAAGAGATCAGTTTTTAAAGACTGTCACCAAAAACAAACTTTGGTTTAGTTCAACAGGAATGTTCGAGACCATCCAATGGAAAGGGTGTTTTCCGTGATGTAGAAAAGCGTCTTCACGCACCTTGACCAGTGGTCCTTTGGAAACGGCAGCCTGTTATTGCATGGCTCTTTCCAGGTTTGGTAAGTGATACCAGCTGTTGTGTCGTCAGACTTTGTTGCCGACGCTGTCCACTTTTGGCACGTGGACTGAAGTATACCGAGGCCAACCTGGCCCTCCCACAAATCTAACGGGGCAATGACTGTCATATTTTGTCCGTGTCTGCAAGAAGCAAAACTCTGAGCATGGACGCGTCCAGTAAAGACTATTAATAGAGCCCTGGTAACTCGATATGTTGCAACTCGAATGCCAAGCACCATGATTCCTAATGTTTAGATGACTCGCTTTTCCAATTTTTCTTCCATTGCATGTTCGTGGCATTTCCGGCTTATGTGTGCGATATTTGCACGGATCTCACGGATAGTTTTCGTTTTGCCAGGACAAGCCTCTCAAGATGGGACAACGTTATCACTGCGTTTTTGTTCATGTTGTCTGCATGTTTGCACTGTACTGAGCGCCTTTTGCTAACCGAAGTCAGAAAGTTAATTTCTGGTGGCAGTGTTGAGCAAAAAAAAACAGTAGTTAATCGGGACAACACGGGATTCACAGGAAGTCAAGAGTACAGCGATATGTCATTTTTCTGCCTTGCTCTTCTGTGCCCGTGTCTGGCAATCGTCCTTTGATCTCCAGTTTACTGTGCTGTTTGCAGTCACCAACAATGCATTCAGACGCTTCTTTTATTGGTACACATTCCAAACGGTTTTATCTCCTCTTGCAATTTTGAAATGCTACACATATCTTTCTAGTCCGACAATAAGTGAATCGAAAAACTAAGTGGGGCCACCATTTATTTGATCACAGAACCATAAAAACAACTTATGCACAAAGCGGACAACATTTGATGATTATTTTGTACACTTAGCTGAACATAAGTGACGCCTACTTAGATACCACAGAGCCATGCACAACACAAGAAAACCAATACTTCTGAAAGTTACGTTACGTTGAAACTAGCGGCTTCCCGTTGCTGCACACAAACAAATGCCCTAGTTCTTCCGGGCGTGAGGACAGACAGGCGACTATCTTCCACAAGCTAAATTCAGAGGTTTTGACAAGATAGCTTAAAAATGTAATGGGGAACCGCAGTATTGCACTATCATAAAAATGTTGCAAGCTGAAGTGTTCTTCGTTGTTTTCAAGGTCGTTATCAATAACTTCAAGCAAGCGAAGGCGCCGCAAACTCCTTTGATGCTTCCAGTGAATTTGACAAAATGCCACCAAGAGAACTCGTTCATAGCAATTCGAAACCAGCAAAAGTGCATGACATGGCATTGGCATGCAATTCACTTTTGGTACGAATGGCAAACAACCCTAGGATGGCCAGCGACCACCCTAGCCATGGTCAACGCTGTTCTTAATAACAGTCAGGGTGTTACGGAAAAAATACAGATTCACACGTCAGCTGACTTGTCGCATGCTGGCCCTCGTCTGCGGCACACGTGTATCTCTGTGCACAACACTCCTGACTACACCAGAGCGTGAGCCGGAGGCTGGAAAGTGAGCTGCTGCGCCTGAGCGGCGGCTCCGGCCTGAACACGGTGAAGGGACGGCGGAGAGCCCGCGGCGCCCGGTCGCCTACGGCGGCTGCGGCGGCCGCGGCGGCCGGCTCCGATACATCCCACCCTCCCGAAATATCCGACAGCAGGGCCGGCCAACGGCCGCTGACACCGGACAGCAGACAGCAGAGCCGGCCAACGACGGACACCGAAAAACAGACGTCGGAAACCGACGAACGGCAAACAGCAGACGCCGGTCAACATGAGCAGCGAACAGAGGACAAGGCACACCGGGCGGGGAACAACGGATGGCTAGCGCCGTGAACAGCGAACGGAGGACACCGAACAGCATTATCGGACAGCGGACAGCAGACCATAAACACCGGACAGCGGACAGCGGAGATAACACATTGAACAGCGGCCACCAGGCACCTGGAACTTCGCATCGGAAAGTGCACACTGAGAGTCGAATATTAAACGGCAGCCGATTTGTGTCAGGAGGGGAGACCAGCTCTCGCAACCAAGCGATCGATTACGGGTGTTCATTGGACATTCTCTGCAGCCGCCGGTAGGACATTCTCTGTAACCGCCGGTAGGACATTCTCTGTAACCGCTGGTAGGACATTCTCTGCAGCCGTCGGCCGGTAGTAACCAGTCGACGCTTCACGCAGAGAGTGAACATCACATAGCGTAAATCGGAGAGACCGTCAGACGCTGAGGCGCGGGCTGTAACGCTAGCCAGGTAACGCAGGAGGGAGAGCATCGCATATTGAATGTCGCAGTCCTTTTACTCTGTACGTCATGGAGGGCTGTCCCTGAGCTAAGGACTTTTGATTGCGAATAGTTGCCGTCTCCAGATGACTGCAGACAGTCCACATCGGACAGTCAGTAGCTGACAGTGTGCACACGACAACAGACGTCGGACCGCTAACGCGGAAACGCTCAACAACGAACAACAAACAACGAACACTGAACACTCACCTGAAGGCCCGATTTCGAACCGACAGCCGGCAGGCATTGTACATACAGGGCTGTGATGGGAGATATATTCCGAACGACAGGAAATGTAGCAGGAAATGTAGTGCCCATTACGATTTTTGTTTCAAATGTAATCAGGTTTTTATTCCAATTCCAGATACAATTACTTTTAATTTGCGTTTCGTCTGCCGTTTTTGGACAACGTGCCATCAAGCCAATAAAACAGTCCTCCAAACCCAACAACAAACCAATTAATGTCACATCACAATCGGCTATTAGGGATTACAAATGCAAGAAAATAAACAGGACAATTAGTCCACTTGAAGTGTTATCGATATGCCAAGCAGCCAGAAACGGTTTCAGAAATGATGCTAAACACTTCGATGCTTCTTCCTGTTACGAAGTGGCAACCTAATATTATGGAGGTCAGGACAGGTTATTACCGAATCTGTCAATGCATGCTTCAAACCAGTCTACTGAAACAGAATCGCCCAAGCATGAGTCATGAGTCATGAGTCATGTCATGTAAATATATGCACCGGTTATGAGTAGGTATATTCAATAAAGATGTTGACGAGGCCCCAGCAAAACCTCATGAAAAATCTCCCATTCTGTCGGACTGCTAGCGCCGTCTCAGTTTGCTTTTTTATCTGAATGTTTAATTCCCTTAGTCGACAAAATTTCTGGGGTCCAATCGCTAGACGCACCGGTACTATTATTTCGTCCGAACTTAACCCCTGCTTACCCTAAAAGATGTCGTCATTTCTATAAGAATAATCTCCTAACTGTTATCCCGAATGTTCATGATAGCAGCTTCTCCGGACGTGACTCCATGACGTACGCTGTAGTGACTCCCGTGCCCGTCGGGGCAGGCCTCAGGACGCGGCGGCGTAAGTCCGTCTGGTCTGGTCGACGGCCTGAGTCCGTCTGGTGCAGGCCAGCTGTGCCGGCGGCTTCAGTCCAGCGGGTCGCCGGCCGGCAGCAGGGCCAGCCGGGTGCCGAACACCACCACAGCGTGGCCGTCAGCCGCCGGCTGGCCTGCCGAGCTGCGGCGGACGACCACGTGCCAGCCGATCAGCGGCAGCCGGCAGCGCACCAGGCCGCCGCCGCCGCCACCCCAGCCGCCGAGCGGCAGCGCGCGCCGCGCGCACAGCCGCGACGGCGCCGCCGGCGGGTCGTCGCCGTCGACGCGACGCCGCGGCACGACGTGCACCGTCAGCCCGCCGACCTGGGTCCGCGGCAGCCCCACGGCCGTCACCTGGTACAGGCCGGCCAGGCGCAGGGTCTGGACCAGCTCGGTCTCCGTGGAGTTCTGGAGCGTGGCCGGGTCGGTGACGTTGCGCTGGAGCTCCCGGGCCTCGACCTCTGCGGACAGAGCGGCGGGCAGGCCGATTCGCTGGCAGACGGCGCTCAGGCCGGAGAGGCAAGACGCGCGGAAGAAGTCGCGGTCGTGTGGGTCGAAGGCCACGCAGCTTTTGCGGGGCTCCGAGCTCGGCCACGTGATTATCCGGTCCCTGGGGAACCACGGCTCGCCGTCCGCGCCTCGTGAACTCGCCTTCCTCCAGCGTGTCGTCGGCTCCAACCAGCATCGGCTTTGCGATTCCCAGGGCGGAGAACGCCTCGGCAGCGGAGTCTTCGCTCGGGCGCGGCAGCAGGACCCCGCCGGTCGCCAAGCAGGCGGCGCTGGCGGCGGCGGCGCTCTCCGCCTCCACGACCGAGAACCTCCCCTCCGAGTCGTCCCACGCCGCCGACGGCAGCGGCTCGGCGAACTCGAACGCCTCGAAGCTCGAAAGCCCCTCCTGGGCGGCTTCGCGTGACGTCGACGTCTCCTCGGCAGCCTCCTGGGGCGGCGCGGCGGACTCGTCCATCGTCATCAGATGACACAGCACCAGGTCCGGCGAGTCGGCCGGCTTCCTCCACCAGGCCCAGGCACCCCGCGGTCTTGGCGCAGCGCGCGCGGCAGCCGACCAGCACGTCCTCCTGGACGTCCTTCAGCCGCTGGAACCAGCGCTGCGCCGCCGGCCGACGCACGAAGCTGCCCAGCTCGGCCCGCAGCGTGCAGCGGCTGCCTCTCTCGCGGAAGCCGGGCAGGCAGAGCGGCGCGTCCTGGCCGGGCTCGGCGGCGCCGATCAGCTGGCCGCAGTGTCGGCAGTGGATCACGGGAGGCTCTGGAAAGCAGCAGGTCTGAGCGGCGGACGGCGGCCACTTACAGAGGGCGGCAGTCCACTCCGGTCTGAATGCCGCCAGCAGGAACGGGAGTTTTCTATATTTCCCTACTCGCCAGCATTTTGGCATTTGTCCAGAATTGGCTCAGTCTACGTGGAAACAAGAAATTGTTTCAAAACCGACAATATGTTTGGAAGCCGGCTTCAGTTTTGCGTGCGTCCGTACACCAATGAACATAACGCGAGCTCCACCTACGGCTGCAGAGCTGAGAAAGCACCTGATTCTTGTAATCCGCCTCAGTAATCCATACGTAATTCGGTTTACGACTGCACAGACGGAGAACGATCTCATCATGTGGTCATATTTCCTCTTTGTGATCCGCGTAAATTTAACGAGCAACAAACGTTTGCCTACAGAGTTCTTTGTCATTTCACCACGGGGCTAGTCTCTGAGACTGAAATTTGGCTTTGTGTTCATACAATAAGTTTCTGATCATGTTCATAGGACAGGCCCCACTATATGGTAGTCACTACACTTCCCCGCCCCCGGTGAGGTCTATGGGAAACTACATCTTCCTTGGGGAATTGAAATGCTATGGTTATCATGGTTTTGTACAGTGGTTTGGTTTTGGTACAATGGTTTTGTGACCAAAAGGTCACAAAGGCGGCGTTTCACTGTTCCTCGTGACAACTCGAGTGAGAAGCTGCGGCACGAAATGATTTTGACAAGCGAATGCTTCGGTATAGCCACCAAAGGTGATGTCACTTGATGGCTTTCTGTAAACCCAATGTAAGGGCAGATCTAGGCCATATCCCAAGTGGGGACGAATTTTCATCCGTGTAGTATAACCTACCCCCAAATGTTGAATTCCTCTGCGTTGTTTTGCAATTTTCGAAAATAAGTATGTATTTTGAAAAATGTTTCGAATAAAAAAGTACCCCTCTCCGTCCGAAAGCGGGACTAAAAGACATGTTGGCTCTCCTTTTACAACAAAAGGGGCACGGTCCTGATGCCTCCGCCTCCCGATCCGCCAGTGGAGCAATAAAACGTACCTACAGTACAACAGGGGCTCATCCAGGATTTCTCCAAGGGGGAGCGAATGGTCAAAGTGGTACCCCCTTCCCGCTGGAGCCCCCCTCATTTTTTTGCCCCTCACATATGAAAAACGTTGATCTGCTCGGGCCCAGGCTAAAATATTCGATGCAACTGTCTGTTTTTCTTACCATATAAAGTAACCGACAAAATTCAAACGCCTCGCCTCACTTAGAGAAAATTTTGCGCTTTCTTCCCCCACAAAGTCGCCAAAATATGGCAATAACAGCGGCATTTGAGGCAGCTGTTATTTAATGATAATGTTTTAATTTAATGCTGGTAATGTTTTAGCATTTGTAGCTGCGTCCCTTCCTCTATTTGAAATGTCGTGTCTGTATCTGGCCCAGGAACCTTTCTGGCCCCTTGTAGGTTCCGGAGACTTTTTGCCGGTATTTTGGCGGTATCGGATCGTCTGCCGTGTCAGGGCCCTCTAGTGGTCTCAGATTCTTTTTACAGTTTCCAAGTGACCCTCGGGACGTCTCAGGCACTCCTTTGGCAGTTTCAGGGACATTGCGGGCAGTGTTATGTGCCCAATCTTAGTAACTTCAGGGAAACTTAAGCCATCCTGGGTTCCCTCCTGTCGTTCCTGGGGGATTTTCGCCACCTAGGAAGCCTCTCAGGCAGTGACAAAGCCCCTGTACAAGTCTCTCTCTGCCGTGAGTGAGACACCTCTGGTAATGTTTTAGGTCCTTTGGCCGTTTCAACAGCTGTCCAGACATCTCAAGGCTTAGCAGTTTCAAGGGCCCCTCTTGTCCTCTCAGTGGCCCCTGCTAGAGACTGTTGGTGAACGATCTCAAAGGTCCCTCTCTAGTAACCTCAGTGGGCACCGTGCTGTCCTAGGTATTCCTCTCGTCGTCTCTGGAGAACATTGTTGTCGTCTCATGGGCCCTCTGGCAGTTACAAAAGATCTTTTGGAGATTTCAGAGTCCCTATGCAGTATCATGGGCCCTCTGAACGTCTCCGGTAATCTCCGTGGCCGTATCAGGGATCTTCCTCTGTTACATGAGGTATATCTGGTAATCGGGGCCTCACTGGCAGTGTCAGGCGGACCTTGTCTATGCCAGGAGCCCGCCTAACACACTCGGGGGCTCTCTGGCCGTCCAGACCCCCCCCCCCCACACACACACCGTCTGAGAAGTCCTCTTATCCTCTTTGCCTCGCAGGGGCTCTCCGACCTTTTTGGCGGTTTCAGGGGCCATCTGCCTTGTGGGGGCCCACCTTGCCGTCTCAGGACCCCCTGACCTTCCCGGGTCCCCCTGACTGCATCACGAACCCCTCAGGTTTAAAAAAAAAACAGTGTGGCCCATTTGGGCATCTCTCGAGGTTGAGGTCATTGATGAATCCCTGTTCATGGTGCCCTTGTGGCTGGCCACGGTCTCCCTATGCCGTGCTGGGCACCCTCGTAAGTTATTGTCATCTCAGGGGTCTCTCTAGCACTTTAAGCGGTCTCATGGACCCTTTGTAGTGTTGGGGCCCCTCTACGCGTGTCAGGGATCATCTAACCGTCAGTGGCCCCTGCTTGCATCAGGAACCCGTTTCGTTTTTACAGACCTCGTGAAGCTCATACGTGGCCCCTTTTGAGTTTGAGAGGGGCCCTTCCGGGCTGGCGCGAAAGGGGTCTCTTTGGGGCCCCTCTTAGGCCTCAAGAGGTGGGGGCGATTGCCCCATCGCCCCCCCCCTTCCCTTTGGATCCGCGCCTGCAGTATAAACACACAAAATATCTATAATAGGTATTCCATATTGTAATCACCTACCCTTATTAAATACCTCGGACACATGGTCAGCGATAAACCCTGAGCTACCTCGTAGTTTCCGAGACAATTCCATAGTTATTTTCTACATTCTGGAATAATATTATGCATGTTAGCTTTGGCTTCAGCAGAAATTTTTGAAAGTTTATGTTCAATTCGCTGTCCTAGATTTCGATATCCCGCATGCATATTTTATACATGAAAACTTACCCCTGCTAGAAACAAAAGTCTCAACACAGAAGATCTGGCCAGCATTGGAACAATTTCGCATGTCATGCACAGTGAACAACATTTTTACTACGTTAAACGATTTTTTTTTATAAAGGAACTTTGAACAAAGTTTTTGCTTCCCGTCGCTTCAGTAGTGTTCCAGCTCTAAATCTCAGCCGCCCAAATGTTTATGTACACTGCGTTATCGTCATCCAGACTGTGAATTCCAATAATTGTCATATGGTGTCTGAACATACCCAGGTAATATGAGACCCAAATAGGAGATAAAACAGAGAGACAGCCTTCCTAGAACTGCTCCGTTAGAGCGCGCGACAACGCAGATAAAGCATTCAAGCATGTTGGTATGAGACATGGTTCATTAAACAAAGCATAACACTTAGCAAAAGCCTCAGCCTATCTAGCGAAATAAAAAGCATTTGTCGGGCCTTGACATGACCTTTAAAAACTCACTGAGCCTGACAGCGACAACGCTCAACACTGGCTGCTCCAGATCGTGGTCGGACAGCGTTTCGACGCCGAACGGGTCGCCGTCGAGAGGCGCGGCCTCGCGCTCCTCGTCGCTCGTCGCCGGCGCGATCATCACCAGCTGGGTCGAGAACAGCTCGCAGTTCGCCCTGTCGGGCCTGAAGGCGACGCTCCAGCAGTCCGGCGTGGCCTAGACATAACTGGAAACAGGCGCCTGCGGGGAAACACGCCGACCCAGGGTCAGGCTGCACCGTCGCGCCAGCCAACGCCGACAGAAGGAGCTGTCGTTATCGCTGTAGATGACACTGTACGTGACATATAATATTTCACGGATTACCGGCTAATGTAAAATGAAACTGAGGAAAATATCGTCTGGTCGTGAGAAGGCAGCAAGGCAACCGAAACAACTCCGACAAATTATAGCAGACATATATACTATGTCTGCTTTAATATATATTATACGTGTCTGCTTCGGAGCAGACATAAATAAAATATATGTCTGCTCCAAAGGTTTGGGATAAGTCCAAGGTGACTTGATGCTGCGTGGGGTCGAAACACGTTTGTATGAGTTTGTATGAGAATGGCATTTGGCTCATGATTCGAAGACGTCATAGCTGACTGTGCTATGGGAGCAATAAAACGTCTGCAGTTGCGATGTCATTTTCCACGTGAAACACAGGCTTTATGTTCTAAACACTCTGAAAGCCCATCATATCGTAATACGTGGAAATGATTTGTTTAAACCTGGAAGTCCCCAACCACGATCGCTTTCGTTCCGTTTCTTAGTCACACATCAATAAGAGCTGGGCCATTCTATGTCAGAACGTTTGCAGAACGCTCTGACATTTGGTGCGCTGTGCTCCAGGTTATGCAAACATGATTGCAGTAGATACTAGGCATAGATATCAATTCAGGCGTCTGGTGCAGAACACAAGAGAAAGAGTCTGGGCAATCAAAGAAGGCGACTCAGAAGCAGTCATACTCCGAGAGCCATAGGTCATAATACTTACATTGACTTGGTGAATTTTCCACATTTCGCAAAGCATGTGCCTGTCTTCTTTGCCAGGAAACGTATCTTGGGGTCGTTAGCCGCAGGGAGAGTGCTTCATTGCGGCCATAGGCACCTTGCATCTGAATCAAATCAAATGACAAAAAGCAGACGGCAATAGCTGCCCCATACGAGAGCAGCTTTGATTTAGGCATATTGGCAATGAGCCCATATGTCTGTGACCGTATGAGCCCATACGGTGTACTGCATACGTGCGAACGGCGCCGTACCTTTTATGGTTTTTTATTCGTTTGCAAAATATTCGATTTAAGGTTTGTTTTTACCAGTAAGACAGCCACTTGTCGTGTTGTAGCTACCTGTCTTGTCGCGTAAGGGCAGTCCTGCCAAAACAAGTTGGGATACTATCATATGTGTTTTTGGCACAATTAGAGGGTGTTTATTTCATTTGTGGCAGTCACGCCATCCTCTGCAAATTATTCTGGTACGCGGCGTCCTTTCATGAAAAAATAACCTGGCAGCGTCCTTAAATAGCGGTTCAAGCTTCAACTTCAGCGGTTCGATGTGGTGCTTCCTTAAAGAGGTGCATGCTTTGTTTAATTTTGCTTTTAGCGTGTTTGAGCTCATAAAGACGGAGACGTGCGTCGTCGCAGATATCGTCACTGATGTCGCTCGTAATCACATGACTTTGTGCAAAGGGCCTTGATGGATAAAGTTTTGCATGACTTGAAAACACATCGATCAAACGCTGATCAGTTTTGATGCTCGTTCGTGTCTTTTTGGTTGGGTGGCTTCCATACTTTCCGGTCTTGTTTAGACCATACTGGAGACAGATTTGCACAGGGGAAACGTCATTGGAAAGGTCATTTGTGCGGCGTAAGTCATATAACGTACCACTGCGCAGCCTTCCATAACTGGGACGTAAATTAAAGTCACGTGTGACAAGAAATTGACCCGTAGCATTACTGCAGAACAGATAACAAGTGCGACACTTTAAAAATGGTCTCAGCCCAGGCGGGTAAACTCGACAACCAATAGTCTGACCGGTTCTCAGGACGATTCATTACGATGAAAATTAAAGGAGGCAATAAGATGCCGTCCAGCACGTGTCAACGCACGCCAAGCGTCACGCACGTCGACCACGAACAAGTGAGAAGGCTGTTTACAAACGCTGCCGAATTTTGGGAAGACGCTCCCGACCCAAACACCCCAGCGGCTGCCAACATCGGCAACAGCGCAGTTCAATTTACGGCCAGTTATTTGTTATGGGATCAAAAGCTCCCAGTAGCGCACCACGTAAGGAGGGCCCCGACGATGCCTCTGTTTTAAAAACCGGAGACGATTGCACTGTGATAGCACTGAAAAGGAGTCTACTTTCTGGGACGAAAGTTCTACCTTCGTACCGCCCATCGTTTCGTGACTTATATCAATCCACATGATCTTACTGCAACGGTAAACTTTCGTGAGGCTATTTTTGGTACCGTCCTGCTTACGTGTACCAGGCCACGGGCAGTCGACAGAGTCGGCCAAAGCAGAGCAGATTTCAAGAACGAGAGAGAGGATGCCGCACTTGTCCATGACCAGCTCCACACAGGGTTTGAAGACAGCCTGCTCCGAGATGTTTTTCGGCCAGGCGGTAGGTGTCGACACCACGATTTTCCTCCGCCTCAGGAGGCACTATCTCCCCGACTTGTAGCGCCACTACCCGTGCACACTATGCATTCCTAGTTCCCCGCGCGGCCGCCAGGTGCCGGGCCCGGCGGCCCACTCTCGTCCGTCTGGCTCGGATCGAATGCAGGCAGAGCGGCCGACTGCGCTCAGTGGTGCCGCGGCGAACGTGAGTGCCATGTCAGGATGGAGGCCGCGCTAGAGCTGCGTCTGTCTGCCCAGACCAGGTCAGTGACGGCCCGGCTTCGCCCAGCGGGAACCGTGGCCTTCGCCGCCCGGCCCCTGGACCCTGCCCGGTCCTGCCGGCGACGGCCCCCTACAGGTGTCGTCCGTGGCGTGGCGGCCGGGCCATTTACGGCCCGTCTCCGCGCGGCGCGCGTTAACAGGCGGCGAACGGCCGGCCCGCTTCCGGCCACAGTCTGGCGTGCTCGCCAGCCGCGTCACGGCCGTCACGGCCGGCGTTACGTCGCCGGGCCAGTGTTTGTTTATGGAGAGGCCGGTGCGTTGCTCGGAGGGCCGGCCGGCCGGCCGGGCGGCGGCTCGTTGTGTCAGCGCCGCCGCGGGCCGGGCATTAAGCGCTAATGACGGTCCGTTGGCCTCTTCAAATATTTATCGCAAGACATAAGGCGCGGGACGCGAAAAGGAAAAACATGCCTTCGAGCCCTGCTTCTGGAGCGGAAAACGCGAGCCCATCCGCAGTGCACCCGTCAATAACGGATGCCCCCCAGCAGACTAAATGCTCCTTTCGTTACATCTCTATACGATGGATTATTATGTGAACGGCTGAACACACAATTGACTTGACATGTCACCATATTGAGTACAACTCTTTAGAACCTATCGTAATGCGCAGCTTGTAAAATAACACTGTTGTGTTATACTCGAATATCTGCAATGCTGGAAAAAGGAGGCTCAAGATTTTTGCCATTCCTGCCGTGGTCATGCGCCACCCGTTGCCCTTCAGCTATGGAAACATGTCTGATGCCCGTATCTTCCACAAACACCTGTCCACTCGATTACGGGGCGGCGGCGGCGGCTCTGCTGGCCAGCGATCCGTGAATCAATACGCCCAGACTGGAGCCGGCCGCCGACCGACCGCTCCGCCCCCGGCCGCGGAGCTCCGTCTCCTCTGCCGTTCCCCGCCGGAGCCGCCGCCGGCCCGGGCCGGCTCCGCGCAGCCATCTGGGGGCTTCTGGATTGACTCCACGCGGGCATCTGGATGAACTACGGGTTGCGATCGAGAATGAACGGTATGGCGATGCCGTGCGGGTCGGTCCAGGTGACGGGCTGGTCGTCCTTTGCGGAGGCTATCGCTCGTCCAGGCTGACCTTGCATTTTGCCTCTGGAGCGTCTTTCGTGGGCCTTGCCGCCTGCCGTCTACAGTCTTTTGAATCCTTGGTTATGGAACTTGTCCATCAACGTCCATGGTCGGCGCTCCTTACTCCGTTCGCAAAGCCCACAGCTTTACAAAAAGCCCACAGTGCAACAATGGTTCACTAATCCATGTTGTGCCACTGTGCAGCACGAAACGCAAAGGGCGCGTCGGAAACCCACGCCATTGTTCATTTGGTCAGTTTGTAAAGTCCACCACGTTCACCTGGTGCGCCATGACTCCAGCGGTCACCCGGCCACAGCACCGGCCGTGCCCGGGCTTCCCCTGCTGGCCAGCGGCCGCGCCACGCCGGCAAGTCGCGCCACCGTACCGCCGTCTGTCTGGACCGAGAGGCACGCCAGCGTGCCTCTGCTCTGCCGCTGACCAGTGGGATGCCGTGCGTCCCAACGTACCAGCCGCAGCACCCTGCGGCTGGTTCGCTGGGACCAACGCGATTGACGCATCGAGGCGGCGCGCCATGGCACCGTGCCTCCTTTGTTTCCGAGACGCAGAGGTTCATCCGAGGCCCCGTTTCGCGAGGCCCTTGCGTGGCAGACTATTCCAGCGCGTGCTAGTGTGTGGCCGCTGTTGCCTCGGATCAGCCCCGTACGTCGCCGTTTCCAGCACTGGAGTCGGCACCGCTCCCGCGATGTGACCGCACCAGCCGGACAGGTCCGAAGTATAAGTTTTGATCATTGCTTATGGGAGTGGCGTCCTGGCCTTCAGCGGCATCCCCCGGACGCAGACGGAAGACATTTACTACGTCCACCTGCATGCTTATCGTCAGTTTGAAGAATCCTTGTGCTGCGCTGACTCAGAGCTTATTGAGACACGTCACGCATGGCTGACGCTTGGAACGCCTTAAATGGGGCCTGGGCTTATTCAGGTCTGCTCTGTTTATGCCAGTTTACGTGCCAGTTTATGCCAATCTGGAGCGTATCAGGCATTGAAAAAAATTGAGCAAAAGAAACCAAGCACTCAACTGGATATAGCCACGGTGCCTCGCCATCTTTTCGACGGCTGCGTTTGGGTAGCGTGTGTCAGGTTCATGAAATGAAGACATACCCATCATAGCACGGTAGGGGCTGCGAAAACACGTTTACAAATAACAGCGACAGCCTATTTTTATGCCGAACTATGGGCCATTGCTTCTGGAACCGGGCGGACGCTTGAGTAGACATCTCAATTTGCATCAGCCTGGAACGGAAATGTTGGTAAGTTGACGAGGCACTGCGTGGACATACTATCATGATACGTAAGAAATGCATGCGCGTGATGGCTTGGCGATGTGTACGTGCGTCCTCACGGAAGAACGCGTCAGCAAACGGCTGCCAATTGGGCAATAACATTGGACTCGTACCTCTGTGCCTTTTGCCCACTGGGCTCCATTCCAAGTGAAATATGGGCCATTATCAAGGCCATTATCTTCCGCCAACACAACGTGCGTGGCTCAGTCAGCTTGCCCAGTCAAAGCTCAGCTCTGCGGCATTACTCTGCCGTCTCTCTCTCTCTCTCTCTCTCTCTCTCTCTCTTTGCGACGCCGCTGCCGCTCATGCTGCATGCATGGACTCGTGGGAGGGGCGGCGGCCGTCAGGCGAGATTGCGTTGGCGCCGACGACCGTTACCAGTTGCGTCACGCGTCGATTTCGTCGCAGCCGGCGCGTGCTCTCCGCCATTTGAGCTTCTCTGCCAGACAGTGACTTGCGGCCAGCACGTTCATCATTGCGAACAAAAGTACGGGCTTGGAATGAGTGCAGGACGGTGGCTGCGGTTCTGCACTTATGTTTCGTCACCATGAGTACGTGAGGGTCTGCGGGGCTTTCCGAGTGGTTGGTCAGTGGTCAGCTCCAGCACCTCGGCTCAGTTATTCCCAACAAGAATAAGCCCTGAATCAAAATAGCACAGGCGCTGCTTTGACCTCGCTTTTCGAGTCCCTTCCACTGATCTTTCAAAGCATAAGAGGATGTGTCGCATACTCGAACAGTCTAAATAATCGCCTGCGACGTGAATCAAAGCAAACTTCTCATTTCCGCTGTTATCTTGGCCGTTTGTAGGTGAGCCAATAACCCAGACACCAGGTGGCATTGATCAAACAAGAGTGGGACCCTATCTGTTTACAGTGCATGGCTCACTGTTGACACGGATTCGGCGCGTAAATCACTTTTTATTATGCCTGCCAAGTGGCTCCTCTCTGCCTGCGATTTGGGAGCACAACTTCGATGTACCATCACCTCGTCAAATTGTGTTTGCAAACTCTACGGATCCACGCAATGACGTTGACGTCACCGCCCCTCGTCTTCAGGGCAAATATGCCATTTCCCACCGGTCCGGAACCTTTAGTGGGAATATTCCATTTTGATCATAGACATAGGAACGTTTCGAAAAAAGGGGGGCCAGAGACCAAATTGTTTTGGCTGATGTCAAAGGGAAAGGGGTGTGGTCCGGCAAAAAAAAGGAGTGCTAAACCTAATAATTCGCTCATTCCGTATAAGTAGTGAGAATTTGAAATGTTCTTGCGAGGCAGGCCTGAAATCGGACGTGCTTCTGAAAAGGCTTCATGTTCGATGTCTCCGGACACGTCCCACGTTCAAAAAGCTGATCAGAGGTGCCTCAGGAAGCCCCGGGCAAGGGAAATCACGGAGACGTTTAGGATGTTCCCGAAGATGGTCGGTTACATGTCCTTGAAAACACCCAGCGTGGCCTCACAGACAGTCAGAGCAGCCCATGGTTGACCAGGGAGGCTCCAGTGTCGGTCGGTCACAGCAGCCCCCGAAACGGTCTGGGAATTCTCATGGCCGGTCGGATGCTATAGCGCGTGGCACCGGGATCACAGGATCGCCAGAGACGATCAGGGAAGCCCCAGGATGCAGTGAGAGAAGCTCAGTGGGCGGTGACGGCCAGGGACAGGGACGACGGACGGTATGGGAGTGACCGCAGGGACGATCGGAGAGGTCCCGGAGACGGGAGGGGGGCTCAGTGACCGCCAGGGAACCGCCGGGACACGGACAGAGGAGTTCAGAGACGACCACGGAGGCCCGGGTATGTGCAAAGGATCTAGTGACGACTAGGAGGGGTGTGAGAGTCGTCCAGTCACTCCGGGAGAGCATTTGGAACACAGGGCGGTCTTACAGTAGAAGCCTGGGGACTGTAAAGATTGCCGAGACCACCCGCCGATGGCGAAACCGAGACCATAGAAATGTATTATATATAGATATAAATTTTACGTTTGCCATTATTATTCGAATATTTATTGAGTTTTCTAGCTTTGCTTTTGAGGCAGACATTAGTGATGTAAAATGAAAGTACAAAGGTTTTCAGGGTCTGACAATCGTTGGGGATCGAAAATTAACAAGGCTGAGCCCCCCAAATATACACAGATCAAAAGCAAGAGGGGGCCTGTCCCCTTTCCCTTCATCTATGATATACCACAGAGGCTGGCATCCAGCGTCACCGCTTTTGGATAACAGTTTGAGGCAGATTTGACAACAAAACTTAAGTTGGAAAAAAGCTTTACTATTGTTCATTACCTGAAACTCCGGCGACTAAAATAAAAAAGACGGGAACTGCAAGTGGCTTCACATCTGGTCGACCAACACTGAAGCCTCAACAAGTGCAACCACGCCACCAGATCAAATGAAAGAAGACTGAAACTTCAACAGGTGCGGTCACGCCCTTAGATCATCTCACTCACTCCGCTCAGCCAAATTTATGGCCTAAGCACAGCCTAGCAGTGTCATTGCACTGGAATAATGATCAAAACCCACGGTCACTTCAAAATCAGCGGATGAAGCAAACAAAACCGAAACTTTATCAAGTGCGATCACGCCATGAGATATAATCATTCATTCCATTCGGCCAAATTCCTGCCGAATTCGACACAGCCCAGCAGCGTCTTGCTCTGTGTCAATAAACTGCATTGCTAATTAGCACCCCGGTTACTTTAGAAATCGGCGCATAGAGCAAAGAAACTGAAGCCTTAAGTGGCTGCAATAATGCCCTCAGATCATGTCACTCAACTTAGCCATATTAATGGCCTCGGCGCAACCGAGCAGTGTCATTGCACTGGACCGTTGATTAAGACCCCGGTTATGTCAGCGATTGAAAAGAATTAAGAATCAATGAATGAAACGAAGGAGACTGAAACCTCAAGGTTTGCGATTATGGCATCAGATCAACTCACTCTGTACACTTAGCTGAACTCCTGGCCTTGGCCCAGCTCAGCAATGTCATTGCACTGTATCACTAAACTGCATCATCAACTATCACGCCGGTCACTTAAAAAACCAGTGGATTAAACAAAGACGACCGAAACTTTGACAGGTGCGATCTCACCCTCATACCTTGACTGAAGCCGCTCAGCCCACTGAGGCTAACCTGACGTCGGTTAATCACAGTATCACCACTGTCTGGCCAACTCGGCATACCCACACGCCGAAATGGCCTCGGCGGCGGACGTTGGCGCGACTGAACTCGGTGGCAATGGCCAACACGTCCAGGGCATCCGTGCGGTGTTTGTGGACGGGACACAGCATAGCCGCGTTCAGCCTAGGCTGAGCATGGTGGTGCGCATGTATGTTTTTGTGCGTCTGAGCACCAAAAAGGTTCTCTCTGATGATGGCGGTGGTGACAAGGACCGTGATGAAGGGCCAAAGCGGGGTGATGACTTCATTCAACACCCTCTGCGTCACAGACCCGCCAGTGCTGGGCGTTCTTCACCGCGCTTACGATTTTATTCAGCTTCAAGTGCCCCTTGATTTGCAGCTGGCAGATGTCCGGCAGCATCTTCAGCTGCACCTGCAGCCGTGACAGGCTCAGGTATGCCCCGCACATATCCGTTACCACCCCAGGGACTGTGAAGACCGCAACGTCTCAGAAGAGTGTATAAATCACTCCGTGGAAGACCCATATTTTGACGGCCTACTGTTATGCTATTAGGTTGCCCAAAAGTCATTGTAGCTATGTCATGTTAGGGAGGAAGGCAGGCTAAAAGTCAAGAAGCTATCCTATCCAAAATTTCTGAATATATTTGCCCTTTAAATATGATTTCAGTTTCATTATCACCCTTGGTATTGGCAAAAAGCTGCACTGTCCGAGAATTACACAATACAATTGCCTTGCAAGCATGATTTCAATACCATTGTCATCTTTGGTATGGGCAACGTAGCTTCTTGATTTCGACTTTTGAAATCTACATTTAAAATGTAGTGAGAAGGTGAAGAAACGGTTTGGCGCAGAATACAGAATGCAGCTGCCCTGCAAATGCGATTTTGTTCTCATCCTTGGTATAGGCAAGGCAGCGTCTTAACTTTCACCACTTAAATGTACATTGGAAATGTGCCTACTTCCTACTTTTCTGTTAAATGTTTTTTTTTGGTGTGGCCTTTTGCCTTTACTTCCTAATTTTGAGCGATTTCTTGCCAAAAATTGATCATTTGTGTTTTAATGTTTTTTTTCTAAATTGTTTCAATACTTTTTTATAATCCTGAAAACGCGTGGGGAGACAGGTACCATGGCTGGCCCTTCCACTTTTAGAAGTGGGGGGGGGGGGCATGGCCCACCTGCCCACTTCCTGCACCCATCACCTATGGCTCTGACACGGGTTTGAACTGAAATAGTCAGGTTGCGACCTGTGCTCACAGACGTCAATCTGTAATATGCATCGCGTTGCAAAACTCCGCACATACGGAGGTTCAAAGCAATTGCCCACGGTTTCCCCTCGTGTTCTACTCAGCCTTGTTCTGCTTGCATTTGCTGCGTGGCGCCGCGTCGCAACATTGATTGGGCGCCGGCCAACGATCGCCTGCATCCATTAGCCCGAGCAGTGCGCAGACCACGATCATTGCGTCATGTCGGTGGATGACTAGAGGAGATCGCTTTTCACGCATTAAATTTGCCAAAACTTCCAAAAAAAAATCCCAAAAATGAGCACTGAAAACATCATCGACATTTTTCAGTCCTAACGAAGCCTATTCATGAAAAGGTGAATAAGGTGGAGCATCCCTTTTTAATACTGCTGTTTTATTATATCTGTATATTTGGTTGCGATGAGGTTTTCTGCGGCCAGTTACATTATCACTGCGTAGGTTATAATTACACCATCCTCGGCGGCCTGGCAGACAGCGCTGACGGTGTGCCACTGTTCTGTTGTCTCGATATCTCCCGGTCTCCCCACAGTTTCAGATCACCGAATGGAAAGAGAGGTCCGTCAGGGCTGCGACTGGACACCGGTTTGTTCGCTTGTGAGCGGATCAGTGAATTTGCCCGACGAAATATCTGCGCGTTTCCGCTCTCACAATGTCATCATCGAGATGTTTACGAAATGCGTTTATTCTCTGGGCCCGCGGCTGGCTTCCGTCACGTTTTTACGTCCGGCGGGGTTGCAGGGACGTGGGGCTATCACTCCGAGGCCGGCCGGTTCACTCGGACTGACGTGCCCCAGGCGCCGGTGCCTGTTTGTCTCCATCGCCACCCTCGCGGCATCACGTGCGGACGGTCAGTCGGTCTGGCAGAGACGAACCGCGCCGCTCGCGAGGCTCCAACCAGCGGCGCGGAGCTGGTACTGGTGTTTGGGAGCGAAAGGGAATATAACCTAGGTTCCCCTGCGTAACGAAAATAAAGTACCAAGGGTCAGTCGCAGTGGCCCGATGACCCGGATTCTCGGAAAGAAGACCTGAAGTGACGTCGTTAAAGATGTCATGAAGCGGATGAGATTTGTTGCATAATTTGTGGAGTGGACTCTCAATAAAAAAAAACATCAATCAAAACTCAACTAGTTTTAGAGTTTTAGAAAGGTTATTTATATTTGATCCACGAGATTTGTTTAATTCTAAGGACTTTAGCTGCTTAAGAACCCTCTCTCTCTCTCTCTCTCTCTCTCTCTCTCTCTTTGTGACTGTTTTGCTCTCCAAAGAAGGAGCTGAAGGGTTTGCTGGCATGACCTCAGGTGGCGCGCCTGTCACCAATGGCGAGTCGTGATTTGTCGTCACAGGCATCATCCGATGAGCATGCGGGGACAGTCTGGCCCCGAAAATATCGCATTGTCATGAGGTCAAGAACCTCTGTGCCTTCGTGACGTCACCCTTATGTGTCTGATCGCATGAGTTTGACTGACCAATATTCTACATCCATCATCCATGTCTGACTGATGTTTAGAGCATTCCACGGGCTTACGTGTACAGAGGCCCGTCTGTGTCGGCGCAAAACAATGTCATGACACAAAGATAGATAGGTCTTAGTTTCAGTCGAGCGGCAAGTCGGCTGTCTTTTTGCGCCCAGTTATGTCTTTTATCACCGTTATGCGTGCCATTCATTTGCCTTTTGCGTTTCGCAAATCTCAGTCACACTTTTCTTTTACAGCGCCCGCAAACACAGTTCTTGATCTCGGGCAAATGTGCTTATACGCTTGCACCTGATCATATCGATCAGTGTTTGCTCAGGTGGCGTTCTGACGCCACCAGAACCTTACGTCCTGAGTCAGCAGGATTGCAGCAGTGCCCGAAACTGTGTTACAGTCCCATTCGGCGGGGTTAGGTTATTCTAAATCGCCGCCTCTTGCTCGTGCCTCTCAAAACCAGCTCTCTGTTTCACGCCACCACGGGATCAACACCGCTTTGACATACGTTGGGCGTAATAGATACGAAGTGAGCGAGAGGGTTTTTGGCGCCGCGGCTCACCACGTGCGGACGCCGTGGCCGGCCGCTGCGCGTGGGCGGGCACCGCGCGGGCCGAACACTTGCCGACCTGCCCCTCCGGCTTGCGCGACTGGCGATAATCAGTCTGTCAGGTGTGAGCCACAATCGATCGCCGAAGGCCGGCCGTTGGCGAGCAGGCCATGGGTTCGGGCCGGGTCACGTGCTGACCCGCACGGCAGCGTGGGTCTCGGCGGCGGCGCGCGCCGAACACGGGCCGCCGCGGCCGCGTCGAGGCCGCTGAAGCCGCACTGGGAAGGCTGAGACCGCAGCGAGATTTCTGCGTTGGTGCGGAACGGCGTGTGGTCTCCGACAACGAGGCCACGTGGTCTCGGCACGTGGTTGCCTTCCCTCGCGGGCTTATAGCGGTTTTTTAGCAATGGCTGGTAAAACGCATGTCAGTTTCGGCGGGTAGGTGCGGAGCCGTGTCATGTTCTTCTGCCTTCCGATCTTGTCGACGTCCGCGGGCGTTGCCATCGTCAGCGATTCCAAAGCGCTGATCAGGAGCCTGCCGCCGATGGCCGGTCCGTCAGACGACCCCACCAAAGCGCGGCGGGCGGCCGTCCTGCCCGGACCTCCTGCGTCACTGGACAACGCACCGGCCGCCGAGCCGCCGCCGGACCGACCGTCCCGTTCGGCCCCGCTCGGCCCGCGCCAGCGGCGCCGCCGCCTGCTCTGCCGGCACGACCGCGCCGCCGCCGGACGGGTAACGACCACATCGCGCCACAAAGGGCGCCGTCCGTCCGTGGGAACCGCGAGCCGGCGCCGACGGGCCGCTGTTGACATTCTTATCGGGCCGAGGACGATTATTTCCGACCACAAAGGCGGCGGCGGAGGCTGCGGCCGCCGCCGGCCGGGCCGGGGGAGGTCGGGCTGTCTGGTCGCAGCCGGCCTCTCGCTCATCTGCTCACTCTGCGGGCCAGCCTTGGGCTTTATCGGCGGCTGCTGAGTTGCGGACTGCTCCTGCTGCTCTCTCGCCAGCCAGAGTTTCCGCACTTCGTTGGTCGCTGCGACCGATTGTTTTCTACTTACTTCATTGTCACTCCCTCCCTCCACGCATGGTGCTAAGTCCCTGCGCCATATTTAGTACGCATGTGTCATACTATTATTGCTCGTTTACACCGGCAGCTGCTTCTTCTGGTATCTGCGTTGGCTACCTCCTTATTCTTCTTCCAATGGTCCCCTCTCTGCCATCTCTTCTGCCTCTGCGCAGTAGCCTCGATCGGCTGAATCGGCGTACTTTCCGATGGCGTTCTCTGCAGGCTCACCGCTGGCCGTTCTGATGGTCCCTCCAGTCATCTCCACGTCGACTTGTTTTGCTTGCCTCCTCTCCGTTTGTTTCGTGGTCACTGCAGCATTTTTGCCTGTCGGTGGTGATGAAAACAGTAAAATTTCCAATGTTGCCGCCAGTCGCTGACTGGGCCTTGGTTGAATGGCAGTCGCAGCTTCATTTCGGTAACATTTCCCCTCTTCTTAATTTGCCCTTTTTCATAACTTACTTCGACTTTGAGTGAGTCGACTCATCTGTTGACCGCTCCCTCATCCAAACAAAGGGTGATCTTAGTCGTTCATCATTTCAAACGGAACCTGGACCACACTGTCCAAAAGTGAATAGCCATTGGTCAGATCTCGGTCTCTGACCCGCGAGGTCTGAGAGACGGAGAGAGAGAGGGAGAGAGGGAGAAAGAGGGGGAGAGGGAAAGAAACAAAGAGCGAGAGGTAGAGAGAGAGGGGGGGAGAGTTCGACCCTAGGAGGCTCTCGGACCTGGCCAGTGCCGTCTGCCAAAGCCGGTGGGCCCACAGGGCGAGGTGCATGCACCGGTGATCAATAGCAGCGCGCCTCGCAGGCGCCCGATCCAGCCTCGCCCGGTGTGACGTCACTCCTCACCCCTGGGACCCGTCGCTCGCAGGCGCCATGATGCCGCTCCGCGCTGCTTCGTAGCTGACGTCACAGCGACGCACCATCGCGTTACTTACGTTGCGGCGGCGCACGACCGCGTAAATCTGATGTCATAGCGGTTCGTCGTTACGTAACTGAAGTGACAGCGGTCTTCCATCGCCAAACTGGCACCACAGCGGAGCACCACTAGTGAATGGTCTCCAGGGCGTTTACTCTGACTTCCAGGCGGCAGTGATGCGTGGTTTACTTTGAAATTGAGCTGAAAGCCTGGCCCTCAATTGCTGAAATGCAAAAGTTTGGGGCGAGAGGTTAACAGTAGTTTTCTCTGGCCGTTGTGATAAAATAAAATAATATCTGGACGTTTCTTCTGGCTTCCTTATAGCGAGCAACCAGTGAGCGCCGGTCGGATAGTGATAGGAGATCCAGCTGTTTTGGAGGAGCAGCGCAGAGAAAAATAACATCATTGATTCGCCGGTTTTGCTCGGCTGAATTGTGATGGCCTGCTGGATGACACTGCCCTTGGAGTGAATGGAAAACATGTTTTTGACACATTGGTCGAGATTATAGCGATGGCTTACAGACAAACGGCCGAAGCTCTGTGTGGATTTGCAGCGGTAGCTGAAATGTGGCGATGATCAGCACTAGTTTGATGCGTTAAGTGAAGCCTGGAAGCGTATCGCAAAATAGCCAGGATATATGTTGCCAGTTTCTTATCTCTTTATCTGGATATGACAGATTCTAGTCATTTTAGAGTGTCTAGTCTGACGACATTGCAAAATGTGTCACTTGCCAGGTTTTGCTCAAAATAACTCTCGCCTTGGATAGCGTAAAACACAAGTCATACGGACCAGAATGAGTTCATGATTATCTATTTTTTGTCGAAAGGGTCCCATACGGTGTGGGCCTGTCCAAACGACGGCCCTCGACGTACGGTGCAGAGGCTCATATCTGGGTCAGAAGCCCTCAGCCGCCGTTGGGAAGGAGCAAGTGCGGACAATTATTCCTGACCTCCGCGCGCCTGCTGTGCGGATTGGAGCGCAGCTGGCAGGGACATAACCAGAGCGCCTCCCGCGCCAGCCCGCAGGATCCTCCCTTCCCCTCCCCGCTCTGGATGACTGATGGGGTGGGGACGTGACTGGCGGATGTGATTTGGATATGACAAAGGATGTCGACGGGAAAAGACAGGTCTCTATCAACTCGTGGCTAAGGAACGTCCCTTTACCACTGAGGAGATGAATTTAGTATCGATGCCGTGCTCCGGAAATTGAATACCATTGCGCAATGAATGCCGAAGGAATTGCCACCGTGTGATGCAGGGCAAACGCGGCCTAAACAGGGCCTGGCCGGCGTGGCCGGCACCAGAATAGCTTAGTCGCTTAGCTGCAGGTTGGTTCGTCCCGGCGTTGCAGGTCACCGGCGTTCGGTGGCCAAAGGGCGGCCACCACGACCTGCGTCCTGCAGGAGCGGGAACCACCAGAGTCCGTGGCGACGGCTCCTTCCGCGCATGCGCATGTGAACATGGCAAACAGTTTACCAGGCGAGAGTAAACAGTGGCCGGCCCAGCTGTCAGGGCCAGTTACACCGAGACGCGTGACGCAGTCGGCGCCGGACAGACGGTTTGTCGGTCGGAAATACAGGGCGGCCGGCGGAAACAAAGCAGAATGGCGATCTGAGAAGCGCAGCCGCATTAATTTCGAAGTGGGAAGGATGAATCATGTGTGAATGAATCTTAAACGCCGTGGTACTGTTAGCGTTTCCAGGATGGAGAATTCCAGGTCTTCTCCGCAATATGCAATGGGACTTTCGGCCTGTGGGTGTTGCGTGAAGTGTGCGTGCCTTCCGTAACAGCAGCACCTAAATCGATAATGCGTAACCTAAATGTTTTGATCATTGTCAAGCTAAGACGAATGGCTTCCTGCACAATGACAAAGCAAAACCTAGTGTTGAAAACGGTAAATTGATTTCATGCAAATGGTTGTTGCGGTTTCCTGTTAGACGGGCATACGTCGGTTTTACGAGGGTCTTTTACCTGGAGTCAAGAGAAAAATTTCTACTGGCAGAAGAGCTTTCGTTCAGAAGGCCAGAGTGTGTGCAGAGAGTACATGTACATGTCGTATATCTTAACGTCCAGCTCAGTTTGGTGTCTGGTTTTCCCAACTGCGCCGAGATGCTTCCTTTTGCATAGCATTGCAGGAAATACGCATCTATAATTGCAGATTAATGACATATTATTTTCTTTTGTTTATGTGTTACCCCTTGAGCATCATCAACTTTTCGACTGTCGTGAATGGCGCCCCGACACTTGCGCTGGTATGTTGCGCCGCATTTCCACAATGCAGTGCGGTGCAGTATACGCCTCTGAATGCAGGCGGCGTCAGGCGGTACTGACATGCCACTCAGCCGCAGGAGCGCAGTCCTGCACTCCGTTCCTACACGCTTGTCAAGCTGCACAGAAAAGCGACAGTGGAAAACGACTCGCTACCAGTGACATTTGATCCGTTCGGGAAGCTGTGGGCTTTGACAAGCTCATACCGCCCAGGTGAGCGCTAAATGGAACGCCAAGAATTTCTTCATACCGCCTCCGCACACCGGCCGTTAAACCGGCTGGCTCGGCATCCACGCTGGTCGAAGACCGCCTGCTCCGTCGACCACCCTCTGCCCGCAGCTCGTGAGGACTCGGTCCGCTCCGGACCCGCGGCCGGCCGTCGCCGCGTCTGCCCTCCCGCTTCGGCCGGCCAGTGCGACCGCACGTGCAGCCGGGCGCGGCGGCGGCGGCGGCGGGCGGCGGCCGGCAGCCAGCGGGCGGCCGCGTGCCAGCGCCGCCGGGCAGGCCGCCAGGCGTCCCGCGGCGCCGGCGGCGGCCGGCGGCTGTCGGCCGGCGAACAGGTGGCCACGCGCAGCCGGCTCGGCTCTAATCGGCCGCCGGCAGCGTGATCAGCCTCCGGCGGAGGCGGCCGGCGGATAACGGCCGCCGCCGGCGAGAATCGAGAGATGACGCGGAAAGGCGGCGCGCCGGCCGCGGCGCTGAGGCCGGCCGCCCGGGGCGGGGCTTGTTGTTGTTGGCGGGAAATGGAGGTCAGTGGGCCCTTGAAGCCCGGAAAGTGGCAGGCAGAAGGAATCTGTTGCCGACGAGGAGTGCGTTCCGATTGGATGCGTAACAAATAGACGCGAAAGAAAATCGTAGTAAATATTCATTTTGTAATGCACCATGAGTGCCATCGACCTTGCAACCAAAAATAACAAATACGCAATATCTCCTTTTTCGCCCTTTTTTCATGTTTGGTTTCTGAGGACCTAGTTTTGCTACAATCCAGGCTATAATCCATAATCCTAGTTCAGTCATATTACTGCCTGCATGGAAGCAGTAGCTGACAGGGCCATGAGCGGAAATTTGTTTTCAAAGCTGGTGTGGCAAAGGTAATCCCGGTCGTCCCCATATACTCAGTTCTCCTCTACATTGCTCTCTCACCGGATTTCAACCACTCCATTTTCGGTTTCGACGAAAATGACTTAAAAAAGACTTGTTTTTCGGCCAGTGACAGGTTTACACAGTAGCGTTGGGTAAACCAGCATTGAAGAGTGCATTTAAGTAAATGGTACACACTGCACACTCTTCATGCATTGTGCAGCACGCAGGCGAAGGGACCTTTGCTCTAAAAGCCACTTGTTGAAAAAGCTCACATTTTTGGCAACCTACCCACCGATGCAAGGAACGTGCAGAGCCACTGCACAAAAAACCGAGCCAGCTAGTATGTTGAAAATATTCTGCGGGAAGTAAGATCGATTTTATTCAGTTTGCTGAAAGGTAGCATGATATTTTGTATGTGGGTGCCATTTCAATTGAAACTGGTTGAGAACTAACTGAGGAAGACTATTTTCGGCTCCACTGCACATTTACACCATTGTTTTACCTGAAAGGTAGTACGTAGGCGCCTACCCCTAGCCAAAGTTAGTTTGAGAGGTGCCTAGTTATTTCGGGGTCTTATTGGGCTTTTGGGTTGGAAACACTTTGAGAGGCACTGGATTGGAGTGCTCTATGAGGACTTTGTCCCATGTTCTGCTTGTTTCTTTTGCGTAACCTATTTTTGATTTGGTGCTTCATAATTTTGCGAAAAAAATGGGATTTGGGGCGTGAATGGTTCTATGTCCTATTCAGTTTTCGGACCACTCACTGTCAAAAGTTGGTGTGCCGGAGGCCTCGCCTGCCTCACCGCATTCTCCCCTCGTGGATAGGTCTGGTACATTGGCTGCTCTCCAGAACGGCTCTGGTCCTATCAGCCTTTACAAACGCCACTACTCTGGTGTAGGCCTAGGCACTGTCCCCGGCAGACGTAAATGAAACGGCACAAGATGTCTCACAGAGGACGTCGTATGTGTAGTAGTCTTGTTGTTGGATTTAGCTGGCTTTAGTTATGCTAGATACGGTGAACGGAAGTACTTTAGCTAACATAACGTTAGTTCACATAAATTCTTTCCTGTCGATGTGTGTGCGTGTAAAATTGTCATCTAGTGGCACTTTCTCTTCCATCTGCTTGACACCGTTGCTGCTCTTACAGCAACGGTGTCTTACAGTCAGCACCTTATAACTTCGTCGGTTCTAGAATCATCGTGTACCAGCGTCTTCCCGCCGCCCTTCGGCCCATAGCTGATCGCCCTGCGGACCTCTTCATGTTGTCGTTCGTCGACGCTCTCCGCTCACTCACGTCACTGCAGTCCCCCCCCCCCCGGCCGGTCTTGTCGGGGGTCCGCTGGCCGTCCCTGTGCTCCGCCTAATAGCCGGCCGTCTCCCCGGGGCCGGGGCCGCCCGGCCCGGCGTCAGCCCGCCAGCCGGCTCGGCCCATTTCCATCCACTCAGCGTCGGCCGGCGCCGGGCCGCCGCGCACATTAGCCCCGTCGTCGGCGACGGCCGGAAATGCACTGTGTCGTCCTGCTTCCGGTCGGCGCCGGCCGGATCAGCGGCCGCGCTGGACGTCAGCTCAGGCCGGGATCAGCACTTCCGGTCGCCGGCGACCGGATCAGCGGCGGCACTCCGAGTCATCTCGGACCGGCGTCACCACTTCCGGCTGATTGGCGGTCAGACGGCCGGGACAATCGGTGGTCAGAATTGGCTGCGTTTGTCGCCAGCTCCGCCCGGGACCACCATTTCCGGTCCGTGGAGGAGGATCAGCGGTTGCGCCCGACGCCAAGACAGACGGGGATCAGTACTTCCGGCCGGTGGCAGTGGGATCAGCAGATGTCCCAGACACAAGCTATCGCTAGATTAGTACTGCAGGTGCCTGGATCAGTAGTGTATGGGACTGAATCATGTCCTATGAATGAATCCAGATCCTAGAGAGATATTTCCGGCGTGCAGCTGAATACATACCGGGACGTAAAGGGCTGTGCGATGCAAAAAAAAAACAAACAATCCCATGAGATGCTGGAAAGAGGCAGCAGTGCGACGGTTTGGTTGTTGTTCAACACCAGACATTTTTATATCTTTATTTTTTATCGCATTTTTGTTCATATATATATATATATATATATATACTTTATCGTAAATCCGTATTCCATGTCACGATGATATTAGCCAGGGACAAATGCGGTACTTAAGAAACTCTGAATTTTGTTCATGTCGCCCTTTTTTGTGGTCACACACGAAAAAAAACGTGCGCGTCAGATAGCTCTCTTTTGACACGTGCCCAGTGGTGCCCAGTGGCTAGCCACTATTCCTCGGCAACAGGATCATCAAGCACAAGTCCCTCACTCTGTCACCCTTGGCAGCCGACAGCTGCCAAGGACGCCATGGACCGTCGTCCATCCACCCCCCCCCCCTCCGGGCGCCGCCTCCCCCTCCGGCCTGGACGTATCCGCGGCTCCGCGACCGCGAAATCCATCGGCGTCGCAAGATATCACAGATCACCGGTGCCGGCGCGGCGGCCGCTCGGCGCCCAGAAATATGGCGGCATCGATCCCAGGCCGACCTCTGACCTTTCACGGGAGAGGTAAGGAGAGCCTGGGGCGTCGTCGGTCGCTTCGGAGCCGGGCGGACAACAGGGCCGGCCGCCTGATCCGCGCCGGCGGCCGGCGGCCCGACGGCGGCCGCAGCCCGAGCTGGACGCCGCCAACTTCTGACGAGCTGCCGCCAGATGGCCGCACACTTCCGCGCCCGTAAAAGGAATTTCCAGTCGGGAGCGGCCCGGCTGGAAAGGAGGTCGGCCTTTGACAGCTTCCTTTGTTCGCAGGACGTGGATGGGCGAGCGGCGGTGTCGCCGTGTCGGCCGCGCTTTTTCGGCGGGAACACGGAGCGGTTTCTGAGAATGTCCGCTTTTGGCTGGAGACATTCGATCAGATTATTCCCTGTATCAGATAACCGAGGCTGCTCTTCAAAATATCTATTTCCATCGCTCTTGCACATATCCTAAAATAATTGGAAGAACGAACGCACTCTATTTGACAGAATCAAATTTTCCGGTGGGTTTGAGCCGCCCATACACCCATAAAACGGGCGTAAACGTCGCCAAAATTGCATGCTCGCCATCACTTAGGCTTCAATTCACCGCAGCGCCGCATGCGGCAGGGGCGTGATTCCAGCTGGAGGGGCCTCGGCGCGCGCGCCGCCGTCGCGGGCGCCCGCTTGGCATTCCTGCGGCGGCGCCAATTTGCGGCCGGACCCGTTTTACACCGGGCGGACAGTAAAGCGGTCGCTGCGGAGCCGGCGCGGCCGCGGCGCCGCCAGCCGCATGCGGAATTCAGCGCGCGGCCGATGACAGACCGACTAATGCCGAGCCGGCGGCGGCCGGCGCCGGCCAATCGGGCGCCGGCGCCGGCCGAACGAGCTCCCGGCGCGCCGAATTCGCCGCCGCCGGCCGGCGCCGATTGCGGCACGTGCTCGTGCATTATGGAGACCGGCGGCCGAGTCCGCCGGCCATCGGCGGCGGCGGCGGGAGCGCGGCGGAGGAGCGGCCGGACCGACCGTCGTCCGACCGCCGACAGGGCGCCCACCGGTCTGCCGCGCTCGCCCCCCCCTGAGCCTCGCAACATCGTTTGGATGGAGTGGAGTACCACCGTGCCGTGCCTTCCGGTTCTAGGAGAACGTCCCAAGGCCCCAGGACCGGTTGCAGCCCGTCCAGCCCGTCGTAGAGTCAGTTCGTTTCCTTGTAGCTCCTTAGCGCTGCATCGTATACCGGCCGTCCCGGCTCGTTTCGTTCCGTCCCGTACCATCCCTTCTCGCCCCCTCCCTGTTACGCCCCTTCTCGTTCCCTCCCTCCTCCATTTCTTCTCGTCCCTTCCCTGCTCCATTTCTTTTCGTCTCCTCCCTGCTCCATCCCATCCCGTCCCTTCCTTGCTCCATTTCTTTTCGTCTCCTCCTTGCTCCATCCCATCTCGTCCCTTCCCTGCTCCATCCCGTCCCTTTCCCTTTTCCCTCCATTCCGTGTCCCCTCCCTTCCCCGTCCCGCCCCGTCTCGTCTCGTTCCGTCCCCTCCCTGTTCCATCCCGTCCCGTCCCGTCGGACGCCGCCGGCCGGCCGGTCGGTCGGGCGGCGCCGCTCGGCCGGCGGCGGCGGCCGGCGGTGCTCGAGACGGGCCGGTGTCGGTATCGAGCGGGCCGGCCGGGACTGGGCCGCGCCGGCCGCCGGGCCTCCAGAGGCCGGGCAGAGCGGCGGCGGCGCGGCAGAGGCGGCCGCCACGGCTCGGCCGGCCGTCCAGGTCGGCCGCCCAGGCAGTCACCGGGAAAAGATGCGGGTGAACGGCGCGCGCGCCGGCCGAAAGGAAAACGGGGACGATATGGAGAGAAGTAAAGGGGAGAAAGAGGGCTTTGGACGGACGGAACAGATGAATGCAAATAATGAGGATGAAGGAACAAAGAGGGGAACAAGAGGCCGAGGAGCACTACACGACATAGGGCGATAAATTGAAACGATATCATTATAAAATGATGAAATACGTTTAGATGGTGACAGTACGCGAATACGACCATTGGTAAGTGGACGCATTTTACTGGACGCACACAACGGTGACCAGCACTCCGTGCCGTGTGAACAAGTGAAAAAGAACGGAACGACAGAAAATACGGATGGGGACAGACATCCACCATCCGATTCCGTGTAAGCCTTCCAGCGCTGAAATGGCAGTCGAAATCGGTGCTTCGGGCTCGAATTGTCGCGGCTCGCGTGACGGCGCTGCCGCCGCGGCCGGCAGGATGGGGAGAGGTCGCGGGCGGCCGGGCGGCGCCGTCACGCACCGGCCGTCCAGAGCCGAAGTGAAGCCGCCGCGAGCCGCCGTCGGACGCGGAGGTTGACACGGCCCGGCACGGCCGCGGCAGGGTCGATCGCCGCAACCGCGGCCGCGCGCGGCGGCCCGGTCGGACAGCCGGACGGCCGGCGGTGGCGGCGGCACTTTGGCCGCACCGCCGTCGGTGTCGCCGTCGCCGCGACACCGCCGAGCGGCCGCCGCGGCAGGCGGCCGCTCGGCGGCGCGGAGACGTGACTTGTTGCCGAAGCCGCCGCCGGCCGCGCCGACATCGATTCCGGTGCTGCAAGTGCGGCTGGGAACTCGGCCGCTCCTCCCCCTCGCTGACGTCATCTCCGGCCGTGGCGGCGACGCCGATGGCCGGCCGCCGGGGACAAAGCGTCCCGGTGGCCTTTAGCGGCCCCCCGCCGGCGCGCGCTGTGCCGCACAAAGCGTCGCCGGCCGGCCCGTGGCGGGACGTCCGCCGCCGGCCGGTTTGTAATGGGAAGTCCGGCGCCGGCCGGTTTGTAATGGGAAGTCCGGCGCCGGCGCTTCGCAGCGGGATGTGCGCCGGCCGGGACGTCGATTTGCCACCGGACGTCCGCTGTCGGCCGGTCCAAAGCAGGACTTTCGCGTCGTGGCGGCCTGCAATGCAGGCGCCGCGGGCTGGTTTAACAGGGCACGGGCTGGCTTACTCTTTGCGGCAGAAAGCCGGTCGCTGGTCGGCGTTGTTGCGAGAAGTCAGTCGGTCGGTTGGCAGCAGCGCTACATTCTGCGCCGCACTGCGCGGAATTGTGGCATCTTCCTCCTGGAATCGTGACTCCAGACAAAACCTTGCTGATGTCATGATGGTGATGAGAGCCGCAGCAGGCTGGTTTTCTTTTATACGCGCCCCTCACCGGCATCAGGAGCTCGCACCTGCGTGGCCGCGCGCCGGTACCGGCACCATCCTCGGCGTCTCGCGGGTATCAGGGCGCGCCGCCGACCGCTGCGGATTAAATATGTATCTGGCGGCGGGCCAGGCGGCCGTGAGGGGCCGCCGAGGCCGTCACGTCGCAGCTATTTGAGCCAGTCCAGGTCGGGACGTGCCCGACCGCCGCTGCCTGTTTGTGGCCGCCGCGGCCGCCGCGACCGGCGCCTGCGGTCGGCCGGGCTGCTGGCTGTGCCGGCCCAAGGCGGCTTTCTGTGTCCGGCCGGGCGGCTGCTGGCGGGGCCAGGCCGAAGCTGCCGCCCGCATCACGCTGGAGTCTTTCTCTGCGTCATATTGGGGCTGTTGCCTGTGTCGGATTCAGATTCAGAATCAGACGTCTATTCGCCGAGGGTCCACCACAACGACGGCGGCTCAGACTGGCCGGAGATGTCACGGTGCCACATTGGCCGACTGTCCAGGAGTCAGACCGGAGTTGCTGTCTGTGCCGGACCAAGGCTGTTGTCTGTGTCAGATCGGCCGACTGTATCGAGTTGTCAGACCGGAGCTGCTGTCTGTGCCGGACCAGAACTGTTCTCTGTGTCAGGCCGGCCGTCGATGTCGAGGTGATTAGGTGCATCGTCTGGTCGGAAGCGGCTGGTTCAGGCTCGGACTGGCGCTTGGCGTCGGCTGTTGCTGCGATTCGCTGACAGGCGGGCCTGACGACAGGCAGGCCGACTCGGTCTGGCCTGATGATGTCCCCGTGACGTCACCGCCGGGTGTGTGAGTGTTGGCGTCGGCCTCGAAAGTGCTGATTAGCGATGCTGATGCACCCCACTGCGATCGATCCCAGCCTCGGCTTCCGCCCGGAGGCCTGTCAGTTGTCCCGGCGGCTGGATTCCTGCGAGTTGCTGTCCAGAATGCTGAAAATAGGACGCGTCGTTTGCTCTCAACGTCAGAGCACATTTCCATACAGCGGCTTTTTCCTGCGGCATGACAGAATGCGACGTCCGTTGAATTTTGATGCTGTCTTGTCGGGACGCCTTGGACATTCACAGGCTGCAGCACGCGCAAGCAAGAGTGCGTGACGAGGAGGTGAATCGTCGTAGTGGCCCCAACTCGGGCCGGGTTGGAAATAACAACATGTTTTCTCCTTTCGCGCATTCCAGTCCATTCAGCAATGTCGCAAATTACATCCAAGGAGCCTGAGTACTCACCCATAGCCAGTATAGATTCTGATGATATTAAGACAGCTCAGTAGTCCAGCTAAAAAGGTGTTACAAATATTTTGACACGCCTCGGGTTTGGACCGCTGTGAGATGGAAGCACTAGCAACGTCATGCACGTCAGCGCGAATGTTACATTCGAAGGCAGCTCTTACAGCTGTTGGAGCACGTCAGCATTCAGCTGACGGCCAGCAAAAGGCGAAATGGCTCGTCCGATACGCGCCGCATAATGCAACGTCATCAGACAAGCGGAGCAAAAACTTCATTTCAGATTGCGCCTTAGTGGTAGATGTGATTGGCAATCCCTGTCATAGGGTGCATAAATGAATACAAAACAGTTTTCTGTCATACCGCTGGATGTGATCCCCGGTCAGTGGCGAATACCATGGTAGAAACTTCTTTTCAGGAGCTAGCGTTTCTCGGTTAAGAATTTGTAAAGTGTGTTGCCGTAGCGTTCAGTGAGGTAACGGCATTCAAGATACTCATGTCAACTCGTGGTGCCTCGGACTTGGGTCCACAGATCTGCGGCGAGGCGATGCTTTGATTCGCAGAAGCAGTGCCCAACTGTTGCTGCTTATACGCGCGTCAGAGTTGACATTAAACAGTCTGAAAGGCCATTACATAAGGAAGTTATGCAACGCATTACATGTGTTCGTATTCGGCGGTAAAGTTTGATGCACGTGAAGTATCTTCTTCCAGCCAAAATACTGAATGCCGTCGAAGCGAATCTTGTTCTATTCTGAAGCGCCCCATTTTCAATCGCCTTCGCAACCGAAACAGCACGCGAAAGGCGACCGCGAAAGGACTACACCTCACGGCGATCCAATTAGGCTGTTCTTCGCCACTCCTCCCGAAATCGTTCATCAAGTGGTCTGCGCGGGACACCATGCACGTCGCGTCTATTTGTTCAGGCATCCTGCGTGACGCGGTGTCTGGCGACAGCGTCCGAGCATAAACACGGCTCGGGTCGCCTTACGGGCGCGGCGGCGTGCTGTTCGCGGCCAGTCGCGTCGCCGGCCCTGATAGGTCCTCTTCCGCCGGCCACCGCGGTCCGACGGGCCGCCCGAGAATCCGCCCAATGTCGGCGCACACCTCTCTGTTGTTGTTGGAAGCGCGACCAGTGAGGCGGACTTGAAGCGGTGAGTGTCAGCGAAAGGAGGGTCAATATTGGTGACGCTGTGTCTCGTTTAGGACGACAAAGTGAAAAACGGGCGGCAAACACTGCTGTCGCGATTGAATGGAACATAAGAGCCAGCGCGGGTATTTGTCCACGGAAACAAATAAATCTTGCAGATATTTGTTCGGGCTGTCAGATGCTTTTCAATTGCCATTACTTCACTTTGCCTTGGTTACAATGTCTGGTCTCTGATGCCATATTAATCGTTCTTTCCTACTAAGTCTGTACCAAGTACCGCGGCACTAAGTAAGATATCAAATATCCTTCTAGCTGCCTGTCATGAAAAGACTGCTGTTCAGATGAGCGGAGCCAGCCTCCGTCAGCAATTGCTCCGTAACAGTGGCGGCACCAGGGCCCCGCAACGGGTAAGACACTATCATGGCTGGAACACTTCGTCAAGGGGAGGAAAATAATGGCTTACCAACGTGGGACAGCTTTTGTCCGAATTTCGGCCACCTTAATTTTGCCTATAAGGTTTTGGGTTTTCCTTTGCGTTTCCATGCCCATCATAGCTACCCTTATTACGGTATTGGAGGAATAGAATTAGAGGCCAGGTTCTTTTGGGTATAGCTTGGCGGAATGTTTTAACACTTATTACATTTCTCTGACTCGCAGCGTCTTTTTGGGCTCGATTCCTGATATGATCCAGTTGCAGAAAGCTGACCACGATCCCCACGAGGCACGTTACATAATTTACGAATGTCCCCGTACCTTGACATATCCGCCGCCCTCCAACAGAAGCATCGTATCATTTTTTTTTTTGTTAAACGCATATTTCAAAACAGCCAGGGAACATCAGCCTGTCTTCTTTGGAGGGAGCTTTGAACTTTTCTGTTATCGTTGATGTTTGCACATTTTGTTTACGTCTGGCGCCCGAAAATGTCAATGCCAGGATTACCGGGGCAGGCATCCGCATCGCCCGCGGCCATAAAACCGGGATCTGAAACGAGGAACTCTTATAAGATACCTCCCTGTGATCAGGTACCCCTATTACAAGATACCGTATGTTTACCATCCTATGCATACGCTGGACTTTGATCGGAAACATAGGTGCAGTCTTGACGTCCAGATATAAAGCATTTCTTACGTATAGCAGGAGGCACAGCATGACTGGAACTCACATTTTTTAAATACTAATTCTATGGTGTTGATTCTCCCACTATTTCAACGTTCCTATGCAGCTAATCAGAACACCAAAGACCTAGTTCCCCTGCACATAAACTTCATTAGCCAACGAAGGCCCATTATCGTACGTAATATGAAAACAGACGATTTTCCAATAAAAAAAAGAAATGCAGGCCTTCGCGCCTAGGCACTGTCCTCAGCCTTAGCATGGATCAGGCGTAACAAGCATAGGTGGGCATCGTTACTAAAAAATGTAAATTCGTTACTCGTTACTACGTTACTCAAAAAAAACAGTCCGTTACTCGTTACTTCGTTACTCTGCCTTAAAAAGTAACGGAAGTTACCGTTACTCCGTTATTCCGTTACTTTTTTAAATGCAGTCAAAACCAAGCGAACGCGGGTTTTAAGTTTTTTATGCTGCTTTATGGTTGTAAAACGCATTCCATATACAAAGGGAAGAAACAAAAAGCGCTTACCCCAAACACTCCGCTAGCTGCCCACTGCCCTCACCAGCCGTTGTAGAGTCGGCGGCGCCGGGACAACAGCCGCGGCGGGTATTCTACCACTGTGTTAGCCACAATGTTCAAACCAACGAATTCCTGTTTATTGCCCGCGGCGCCGACGGAGCGGGAACAACCGGCGCTGGAGCGGACGCATGCAAAATGCGACAAACAGCGGACATCTATCGACTGGGTTTGATCAACAATGCCTCTCGAAGTATCCGCCCTGAACATAATGGTCTCCGTTCAGAGCTCGTTTCGGTCTCGCGAACTTCTTGTTTTGTTTTGAAATTATGTGTGTGTATTAGTTTGTGTACGTGCGCGTGCGTGGAGGTAAGATTCCTGATACCCGTGACGTTTTTTTTAATACCAAACGACAAAGGACTCAAAAAAACATGACTGATATGGATTTTATTATTGTGAAATAAAAGACAAAAAAGGTGCTTTAGTACCTCTTCAGCACCCTTGAAAAGACAAATTAGCCATAAAAACATGGTCATAAGTAAGATGCAACGGAGGATGTTAGCCGTTCACAAGTGGAACATTTTGGAACGATGACGTGACCTGACCTGGCCCCTGTGAAAGGCCAAAATTGATATCAATGAACTCGCTATTGTCTTACGGTTCAGTATATGTCGCTTAAGTTCAGCTTTTCAGGGACAAGGTATTGTTTCTATTTACCTAATTCCAAGGACGTGTTTTGACCTTTCATGGCGTCTGATGGCCTCAAAATTGGCCTGAGGTCAAAACTCTTGAATGTTTTCGTCTCGGTTTGACAAAACCTTTCCGCCGGTGTTTTCCTTTTTTCCGTGCGATATATGGGAGCCGAGATCCTGGGAGGTGCGGAAATCCGCGCTCCCCCTCCGGCCGGGCAAAGGGCATTCTGAGCCCGGCCGGAGACGGGTTAAAAACACTTCATTTAACCCTACTCCCTGTGGGGGGGCAGATTGTGCTACCCGTGTCTTTTTGCTTGTCGCTCCCACACTGTTTGCCGCAGCGCCGCAGGATTTTCTGGCATTTCATGGAATTCATACACACGTGTTTCGTCAACATTTAAAAAAAAAATCGGTCCCGCAGAGGCGGTTCCAAGCCCCCGTTTTCGGCGGTAATGTGCTGTGCGTGAAGCTGCAAAGTTGTGCGGTTCACTATCGTGACATTCTGAGTAGAAATAAAGACCACTGACTCATTTATATAGTCATACACATCCTAAACAATGCGTATGCACACACATTTTCAGGCGAACGCACACCCAGGTACCGAAAAAATGGGGGAGCACATTATTGTGCTTATGGTGCCCTCCCAATTTTGTTTACCTGGATCCACCTCTGCGCTACATATAAACTTAAACTGGCTTGCTAGTTTAATGTTTAGTTTAATAAACATCTGATGTTTATATCACCCAAAACAAACAAAAACAAAGGAAATTTCTTATTTCAAAAATCACCATTCTTGCCCTCCCTGGAACTGCCTATGGTTTTCTATTTTAAATTTCAGCCTTCGGTATATAAAAGACTTGGACATTCCAAGCTGAACCGTGTTATTCCCATGAAAATTGGTTGGTAAACACGGCCGCAGTGACCTTTCAAAAATCCCCAAATTTTGGAGTTTGTTTGCCCCCACGCCCTATTTTCGCAATTTTTGAATTTTTGGGGTCCGGAATTGGAGATCTCGTTGAAACATATTAAATGGCATTCATTCCATCAACACTGGACGAATGCATCTCGAGATCTCTGGAAAGGGCGGGGAGGGGAGGGGGCAGAATTGGTAATCTTCACCTTTCGGCCAATGCATATTTTTCGAAGGTGCAAAAGTGGCAACGGCTCATATCATGTTTGAGTTTGGCTCCTCACTTCTGCGTCTACAAAAATAATGTGTCAGCCGAAAGGTGTTTCGGCCAGTTGATATTTTTTTCGGGAACGCAGAAGTGGTAACTCGAATCGCATGGACAATGTAGCCTGTCCTCCAAGTTAAAAATGATTTAACCTAACCTAACCTAAAACCTGTTGTATGGTTGCAAGGATGGCCCTAGATGGGCATGTAAAACTAATTTTTTGTTAGGTTCAATTTGCCTGTTTTTTGGTTTGGTTAGCTCGTATCAGCTGAAGGCAAACATGTGTCAACTGAATCAAAGTTCAAGAGTTATCTAACCAAGTCAGTTTACACATCCAGTAGGGGCCAGTGCTTAGAAAAATACCTGAATGGGCTAAATTGTTCACACAACTTGTGTTGCCACTTCCGCGTCTCCAAAAATTACGCGTAAGCGTCGGCCGAAAGGTAGATTACCGCAGATCTGCCCCCCCCCCAGGGTAATGTGAACCTCACTGCCTGCAGAGAATATTAGGTTAAGGCAAATAGTCCAAGGAATAGTCGACAAGCTTCATAATTATGCTTCACTACTGACAACTTATTGTGCACATTCTGTTCTCACCTGGAAATACCGTAAATAATGCTTCCTCTTGATATGTGCCTTTAGGTTTGAAAGACTACTCTTGTGACCCTTCATTATAACCTCTTTCGGTCGGCGCAGGACATACGTAAAAATGACGTTTTTCCCCTCCTCCTTAAACTCAAAGCACGTCTCTAGATGTGGCCATGGGTGACCCAGACCGGGCTCGTCCTCTGCCTCCGAAGCTGAGGCACCGTCGGACTCGGAGTCAAGGTTTTCGACCTCCAGTGGCGGCGTAAAGACGCCTTGATGGGACATTTTAGTGTCAGGTAGTTGAAATTTCAGGCCAGTCAAGAATCAATCACCACTCCATCGCCCCATGGACATCACAGATTCAAGGCCATGGCGGCAGTAATCATGTGCTCAACAGCCTTGAGTGATCTTGGCGGGGAACCGTGTGGCGGTGGTAAGCGATCCGTGACTGACTTGAGACAACATTGAAAACTGCCGTCAGCTGGCTGTTCCAGTATAAATGACAATAACTTTGATATCTTTTAGCCCGAAAAATGACGACTGGTCAATTTATAATTTGAAGTCATATCAAACTTACGCATAATTCAATACTTTTGTCCCAAAAGAGACCAAAGTCAGCTGGCCCTTATACTGAACCATTGCTGCCAGCTTGCCGTCAACGTTTATCAGCTGACGAATATTGTCAACAAGTCACTCCGCGATTGTCAGCTGAGTGCGCGCCCAGCCGTGCTTGTATCGCCGCACGCTATTGGGTGTTGGCTATTCAAGTAGCCAATGGCGTGTGCCGATGCAAATAAAGCCGGGCGGCGGTGTCTGTAAGGAGTTTAAAAAGTAACGGAGTAACGGAGTAACGGAGTAACGGACCAAAAAGTAACGGAGTAACGGACCACAAAAGTAACTTCCGTTACTCAGTCCGTTACAGTAAAATAAAAGTAACGGGTCCGTTACTCCGTTACTCAAAAAAGTAACTTCGTTAGTAACGGAGTAACGGAGTAACGGACCAGTGCCCACCTATGGTAACAAGTAATGTAACCAGAGGGTATGAGAAGGGTCGATCGACTACCTCCCCCCCGTTATGGTCAGTGCTTCCCACAAACTGGCTTTTATCACAAATGATTTGCTTAAAAGAGAAACATATTTCAAAACTGAAAAAAACAGCCTGCTTCAAACTCACGGTTAGGTTCTTCCTAGAACAGACGAGTTTACGCCGCACGCAAACACTTAAAGCCACGCGCAGTTCGTGCACTAATATGGCGCACTCAATAATCAGTTTGTCTGACGTGCTAAAATTGGTATTTATTAGTGTGCTGCCAATTTGAGATAGTGGCCATGTGAGGCATGTAAAATTGGGAGTTTTACCGTAGGACCTTCGGATGAGAACTAGTGCCCGCTCGTCAAAGGTACTGTACTGCAATGTGAGACACTTCTTTATGTGTCTCAATGTGAGAAACGCCACCGCTCACTCTTACTGGTCTTGAGAGCGACTGACACTTTGTGACTCCATAAATGTAAAGGATCTTTCGAGTAAGACCTTAAATTCAGCCCAGTGTTTACGGCTGTTGCTTCTTGTGAGGCCTTCCATCACTCCCATGTCCGATTGATTGATGATGTTTCCCGTGACCAGTTCAATCAATCATCGCCGTTTAGCTTGACGAGTCTGAGGTCCACTGTCACGCATAAACCAGTGGATGTTACAACTGTAGGAGACACCGGCCGAGACCATTCGATTACCAAACAGTTTCCTCATCCGCCTACAAAAGTTCTGACCAATTGATTTTAGCATTCAATGTTGCGCGGGCTTAACTGACGGAGTCCGTAGCCGCCCCAAGTTGTGATCGGACTAGTCCGCCGTTGCGTCCACCGGGACGCATATGCAGCTGTTATTACATCAGCTGTGATGTAACGGCGTCCCTTATGGCCCTCCCCTCCCCCTCAGTTGCGCCAGACCCCACTCCCTGCCGCCCTGGTCGCAGCACTTCGCCGCGTCCACTACTGCATCAGCTGTGACGCGCCATCATTTCTGCGTCAGTCACAATTTGACCGCGCCCTCTGCCGTCCCGGCTGCCACGTAGCATCGTCTGTCACCGCCCCTGTCGCCGCGTCTGTCACCGCGTGCGGGTTCCAGCGGCCGCCACCAGGTCGTTCTGCGTCCATTGGGTCGCGGACCGTGTCATTGTGGGGCCCTCGTCGGTCACACGTGGACCGGGCGATCGATGTCGCGGGGCGGGCGCCGGTGCATGCACGTGCAGTGTTGTGAGCCGTTTCCGTGGTAGTGGCGCGACGCGGGCTGCCGTTCGGCCGGCGGGCACGGCGAAGGCCGGCGGCCGGCCAGTGCGTGCCGAAGCGCGAACGCGGCGCACCGTCGGCGCTCGCTCCGCGCCCGCCGCCGCTGGACGCCGTGTGGGTCAGCCCGGGCGGGGCGTGGGGCGTACGCGGGGTGACGCCCGGTGTCCGTGCGGCCGGCGCCAGTGGACGGACGAGGTCGGCGGCCGGGCCAGCCTCGTGCCGCGCGGGCGGCCGCCGCGCCAGTACTGCGCGGGCGGCGGTGGCGGCGCGGCGCCGGCGACGGGAGACGGCCTCACACGAGGACGCGTCGCGCTGCGCCGAGTCCGAGGGCTCGTATCGCCGGGCAGCTGAGGAGGCGGAGCAGCAGGCGACCGACACGGCGGCAGCATGGACCTCCGCAGCGCCACGCGGCGCCTCTTCAGAGTAGGTGGAGTGAACGGCTGCCAGATCTGGACGTCGTTAGCGGACATCGATCCCGATAGCTCGTCAGCGATGCAGGCATCTCTTAAATGCGAGCGCCGCATAGTTTCCTCGCTAAGTAATGGACGGCAGCCATGAAAGGCATGCGAACATCCTCTGTTTGCCAGTGCTCTTGACAAGCATGCAAGAAGTGCCACGCGAATTTAATCTTGAAATGTTCCCGTGATGTACCGTCTTTAATGTCATTTTTACAAAATAACTTCAACGTCTTGAAAGTAATAAGGGAAAGGATCATTTTCCCTGATTTTGCTCACATTTGCCAATGTATGCGTCACGTTACCACGTTGAACCAGTTTCCATATGACCGCATGGCGATTTCAAACCGTACGATCTTTTCATGACATTCTGCTCAGCGCCTTATCATGTTCGGCATTTTTGACCTATGAAACACATTTCGTTCCCGACGACATTAACGAAGGCATTGCAATGAAATACTGAAACGTATAATTTTTCTACGAATTTGAGCGGAATGGTTTGTTGGGGGGTCGTATCCCGTGGTAAGCAGCGTTTGTGGCGTAGATTTCCACCCCTATACTCGAACGTGCAATTCCAGGAAGCGGCCGGAATTTTTGTGGCGAAAGTTTGACGTGCCGTCCAGGATGCGACACGACTGTCTGGTAGCCACCATGAAGCTATACCGGCCAGTCATTAGCTGACCTGCGGGCCAAGTATCGACCTGAACCCCTCTTGCCGGGACGCAGGAACCGACGCTGCGTTCATCATTCATAACAGTAACGCCTGACGCTTTTTGAGCTGGTTTATCAACAAACTAACATAAAGAAAACCATTAAACCACGTCCACTGTAGCTTTATATGACATGCAGTCTTTGAAGGAAATTCACAGTAACATAGGAACTGCCGACTGGCGTCGTGGAAAGTTTTACAGCCGCACATTTATATGCGAAAATTGTAGTTGCTGTGCTGCGCTCCAGCGACCAACGTTTGTTCCAGGACATTTAGAATTCTTTGATTTATTCGGCTTATTTGCAATAATATCCTATTTTTCGGCACTGTAAGTGGAGCGGCTTGAAGTGGAAGCCAAACGTCATCAAAGTGTATGCTAAATAACGATGAGCGATCAGCTAGCATTTGAGGTGTTAGTTATCATGTTGCCTGTTTAGCTGCGTTTCGAATCAAAATATATGCTGTTAGTTGTTTTTTTTTCGAAGAATGTAGAATAAACAAGACCGCACAAGCACAGTTTTCCCCTGAGTTCAAAACGTTTCTTTGAGCACATTTCTGTACAGCGTTTATCTGTGGACCATATTCTATGGATCCGCGTCACAACCATCATTCTAAAATGACGCGATTTGGTTGATCCTGCGGCCTAACGGAGTGGCTTCATTGATATTTATAACCTAGGGAGGCCGGCGATTTGCGAGGCTGTTCCGTGGTCCAGGGGTGTTGAAAGGAGGCGGGGAACGATTAGGATGGGCAGTTTGGAAAAACTGTCCTGGATGATGACGTTTTAAAGCTTTTTTGGAACATCGCGTATTCACTGCACTCAAATACAAATTTAATAATTTATGTTTAATTGGTAAATCAAGTTAAAATGACTGACGAATGTCGCAAATTGGGAAAAGCAAACTTGTGCATGATACGAACGATATTCCCCTTCCTGGGCGAGCCTCGTAAAACTAAGTGCTTTCCACAGCAGTGGCAGATTTTAAATGGAATTTCAGCTGTTACGGAATAATTTAATGCACATTCCTCCCGAAATCCGTGCGAAGCCATCTGCGTAGAGCATCGGTAACGTAAATGATCATTTTACGGCGACAGCTTCGATGTTGTTGTCCATTTGGCCCAGTCTAATGTTCGACGTAAAACCCAATTTCATTACAGCTAGTAGCATACTAATGAATTCCGCAGTAATCAGTCCCATGTAAGCAGTCGCAGCATTTCCTTTTCCTTTCAGTCTCCCCGCGGCGATGCAGCAGTAAAGCCATGTGCACGGTGACCTCCAGCAGATCCCAGGTCCAGCTGCTAAGCGGCCGACTGCATTGCGTCAGACTCCTCGTCCCTCCGCCTGGTCAAAGCCTGATATAGCCCCCGGCGGAAATCCGCTGTTTATCGCCAGAGTGAACGGCTTCCCGTCACCGCACTCCGCAATCGCAGCTGCACCGCTTCATTAACGAATGAACCCCAAAAATATCGACTTTGTGCCCACGTCTGCCTTGATATGCCGTGGCGTACTGGCCACCACCTTGGAACGCACCGGAGCTTTGTGAGAGATTACCGTATTAAATATCGATCGTGAGAGCCTTGACCTATTGACGCGTGGGCGGGGGATCCTGGTCAGGTGTGTTGTTTTGCAGAAGGTAATTCTGTCGTGACTGACCGCGGAATACTCACATCGACTGCGACTTGCGTAGATGTTAAAAATCGCTGTTGTCAGTGACGTTGAAGTATTTAAATCCTTCAGCGAATACACTGACGCCGTTATCTCTCACGGCAGAGTCCCTGACCCCACAACCCCAGCTCATCAGCGGCGCTGACCCTGCGACCTCTGCCCGCAGAAAGGTGTTGACTCGGCCTCCCGGAAGCCGGGCATGAGCAAGGCGGCGAGCGCCGACGGGGCGGCTGGCGGCGGCGCCGACGGCGGCGGCGCGCACCGGAACGGCGCCAGGGAGCGCGCCCCCAGCGAGGCCGGCGACGCGTTCCCCAGCGCCGTGGCGCTGCGCCGGCAGTCGCGCTCCATGACCTCCCTGCCGCCCGAGTCGTTCACCATCATGCGCAGCAAGGCGCTCAACACGCGCGTCATCATCAACGTGGGCGGCATGCGGCACGAGGTGCTCTGGTCGACGCTGGAGAGGCTGCCCCACACGCGGCTCGGGCGCCTCAAGGAGTGCAACACGCACGAGGCCATCATGGAGATCTGCGACGAGTACTCGCTGGTGGACAACGAGTACTTCTTCGACCGGCACCCGCGCTCCTTCAGCAGCATCCTCAACTTCTACCGCACCGGCAAGCTGCACCTGGTCGAGGAGATGTGCGTGATGGCCTTCGGCGAAGACCTCGAGTACTGGGGCATCGACGAGCTGTACCTGGAGTCGTGCTGCCAGCACAAGTACCACCAGCGGCGCGAGCACGTGCACGAGGAGATGCGGAAGGAGGCCGACTCTCTGAAGACGCGGGAGGAGGAGGAGTTCGGCTCTGGCCGCTGCGCTCAGTACCAGAAGTTCCTCTGGGACCTGATGGAGAAGCCGACCACCTCGCTCGGCGCCAGGGTGAGTGAGCCCGCGCGCGCGACGCGGGCTCTGGCGACCGGCTTCACTGTGGGCTGATCGGGGCTTTGCTGTGGGCTGATTGGGGCTTTTCGGTGTGTCGGGGTGCGTCGCGGGTCGGACAGGCTTTGCTGCGAGCCACGCTTTATGCACACGGCTGCGGCTTGGAACCGGGTGATGACCGTGGGTACTGCGGCCGCTTGGCTAGCAATGAACTGGCAGTGTAGGCTGTCACTTAAAGCTTCTATGGCTCGGACAACGATGACATTTGCATTCGCACGACGTATCTTACGGAGGTTTGCTTTGGCATGTAAGCCGAGAAAAGTGCAAAAGCCCGTCAAGACCTTTTATTTATGACCAGTAAGCTGTCGTCGGTGCCGACAGTCACGTCCCATAAAACATCAGTCGAACTGCGGCTTGATACAAAACCCAACGTTTTGTCGCTGTTACAGGTTTCTTCGCCACGATAAAGTCTCTCATCTAAGCGTTAAAAAGATGGTTCATTTTTGGAATAAGATCCCTTGAATCAGTTGTCTTTAAGTTTTAGTTCGCCGCGGCCTTTCTCATTACTTCGCTTTCAAACAATTGCACCGTACTGAAATCTTGCCCACTATTTTAGCATGGTATTTATTCTTTCGGATTGGCGAATGAGAAGTTTCCTTTCCATGTATGCTATTTACAGAAATCCCGAATCTGGCCCAAATCTTGCTAACCGTGCGCTGCAAACAACTTAAAATGAATAGCGCGCTGTCTTGCAGCTGATAGCGAGAAAAATATCGGGCGTCTTCGGGAAAAAACACACCATTATTTACCGACTGTTTCTCCCTGTCAAATTCCCTACAACCTTCAAACAGATATCGTCGTTGGCTATATATCTGTGGCACTTGGAGAGGCTGCGTTAATGATTATAACTGAAAATGACAAAAGGCAAAGTACTCAGCGCCTACAAAATTCAAAACTGCACTGTCTCAGGGTATTTTGTAATAGACCCTCGTGAAACACGTTAAAAGAAGCATTAGCCCTAAAGCGCCGCGCGAGCGCACTGCCCCAGCCTTGAGCGGATTTGTACAGTAATCGTTCCCGTCCGCCCCGCGTGCAGACCCCCCACAGTGTACAGTATTTTTGTACCCCATAAACCCCATAACGTCACCCGTCGTGGACATCAAAGCTCGCACTCGTGCCCCGCTCACCCCCCCCCCTGGGAGGGACCGCCGGCCGCGGCGCCGCCAGCCATCGCCGCCGCCATCTAACGAAGATGGCATCAGTCTGGCCGGGCGGCGGATTCGTTTGTCGCCGCCGGGCATTGGGGGCACGCGGCCGGCCAGATGGGTTTGTTCAGCGGCCCGTTACGCTGCCATCGCTCCGGCGGCCGTGTGGGCCGGGCCTGCGCCGCCGCCGGGGCCGGTCGGGGCCCGCCCGGCTCGTCTGCGTGGTGCGCGGCGGGCCGCCTGCACAGGATCGGCGCATGGTTGTCATGTTTAGATAGCGCACTGCGACGGGCGCGGAAGCCCACGTCACTGCAGGACGGTGCACCCACCGCTCGCTTGGTCAGACACGCGCCGCGGGCGGCTCGCCCTGCCTCGGCACGCGGCCGGCCGCACGATCGGATGCCCCACTAAAACGTTAATGCCTGGCGGCCACAGCTGGCGGCGCATCTGAACGGCGCGAGGCGCGGGCGCTTGGGCCGCGGGCCAGCCGCCGGCGGGGACTGCTGCTGTGGCCGGTGTTGTAGCCGAGGCCGGCCCCCGGCCCCATGGCGCTTGCCTGTGTGTGTACTAACGTTCTTTAGCGTCTGTCGCTAGCGCAGGTGGTGGCCGCATGCACGGCGCGGGTGTGGACGATGCTGAGGATGGGCAGAGGCGACGTACCAGTGCGCCGCCGGCCGCTGGCAGGGCGCCGCCGCCGGCCGGCGCGGGCGGCGGCGCCCTGCCAGCCGGCGGCGCCGCCTTCTGGCCGAGACATGGCGCCCCCTCCCCCCTCTTGGCGCCCCCGCCCTCCCTGACCGCGGCCTGCCGCCGCCGCCGCCGCCGCCGCGCGCACGCCTTCGCTGTTAGCTGTTCTTGTTTTGTGGCCGCTGGCAGTGTCGCTCTGGCGCCCGCTGTCGCCGCGCGGTCCGTTTGGTTCTTGGTGTCGTTCGGGGCTCTGTTGCGGGACTTGGTTCCGGGCTCGGCTCGGGTTCGCCTCGCCGCGCTCGGGGAGGCGGAAGTGCCGACCCGCCTCAGGTTCCTCGCGGCGCTCAGTCTTCACTTTATCTCTCTTTCTGTCTCTCTCCCTCTCTCTCCTTGGTTGCAGTCGTCCTGAGTTTCGCCGCCGCCCTGCATCGCCGGGCCTGTCGGTGACCAAGACGCCCTGGTCTTTTCCAGATACTGGCCATTATATCCATACTTTTCATCGTGCTCTCGACAACCGCGTTAGTGCTGAACACTTGGCCATATCTCCAAGGCGATGGCGGTGTCGATAATCAGTATCTCGCGCAAGTCGAGATCGTATGCATCACGTGGTTCACTCTTGAATACCTTTTGCGCTTCGCTGCCTCCCCGAACAAGTGGCAGTTTTTCAAGGGTGCCATGAACATCATAGACTTGTTGGCCATCATGCCGTTCTATGTGTCTCTTTTCCTCCTCGAGTCTAACAAGAAAGAGACGCAGTTTGAAGACGTGCGACGGGTCGTACAAATTTTCCGCATCATGAGGATACTGCGGATCCTCAAGTTGGCGCGCCACTCGACGGGCTTGCAGAGCCTGGGCTTCACACTGCGCAACTCGTACAAGGAGCTGGGCCTCCTGCTCATGTTTCTGGCCATCACGGTCCTGATTTTCTCGAGTCTGTGCTACTTCGCCGAGAAGGACGCCCCGAACACAGCCTACACGAGCATTCCCGAGACATTTTGGTGGGCCATCATCACGATGACCACGGTCGGGTACGGCGACATGTATCCGCGCACCGCCCTCGGCAAGATGATCGGCGCCGTTTGCGCCATCTGCGGCGTGCTGGTCATTGCGCTGCCCATCCCCATCATCGTCAACAACTTCGCCGAGTTCTACAAGAACCAGATGCGCCGCGAGAAGGCCATGAAGCGGCGCGAGGCGCTCGAGCGCGCCAAGCGCGAGGGCAGCATCGTCAGCTTCCACGATGTCAACCTGAGGGATGCCTTCGCCAAGTCCATGGACATAATCGATGTCATCGTCGACACAGGTGAGCAAAGCGTGCTTATCGATGCCACCCGATGTGCAACATGTTTACTGTACCAACCCTTTCACGACTACCCCATCACCATGACTGGCACCTCGTTGCAAACCTCATGATGCTGCAAATGTGCAGCTGCGGTGAAATTTACGTGCTCTCGATTCAAGGTCTGCAAGTCATGCGGTGAGCCTGCCCACGTGCGCCTCTCCCCCTCCCTCCCCGCGGCCGGCCACCGGCCCGCCTCGGATTCCACGGGTTCGCTTACCTCGGCCCGCAGTCGGCCCGGCGGTCGGGATTTACGCCCCGCCTCCTTCCCGGATCCCTGCCGCGAAAGAGGCCGGAGGCAATTCTGCCCGCCGTGTAGCGAGTATTATTTTCACGTTTTATGGCTCATCGCCGCCGTGGAACGGCGCGGGAGGAGAGACGTTCGTCTTTACGGCCGCGCCCCGCCGCGCCGCCGCGCCGAGAGCGTCGCGGCCGCGCCATGAACGAGACGGCGCGCGCCGCGTTCGCGCGAATACGGCCGGCGCCGTCTGGGCCCGTCAGCCGACGGTCAGCGTGGGCCGACTGAAAGGAGAGCGTGGGAAAACCGCTGTTCGCGGTCAGGAGCATTACATGTTTGCCTCAGACAATGCCAGATATTCCGGTGTCCTTATCCTATCGCAGTTCCAGCTCCATGAAGCCACCACAAGGCTATGCTGCTCATCACTTTGGAGTGAGCCTCGAGTTCCGATGTGCCTTGAGCTGTTCCGATGAACTTATCACCAGGCAATTTCCACGATTCAAGTGGTACTGGTGCCAAAACATATATGCGTGTTTTTTACCCACATGCACATTGAAGTCTGTGAAAGATCAATGTTGGCTCCAACGTCTAAACTCCACAAAAGAAAACTCTGCTCGTCCAAAATAAACAAGCTGAACAAAATAAACGATAAAAAGTGCTGCCAAAAATGACTGAATCCTTACGACTTCTGAAACAGGTAAATACGGGTATTATCTGCATTAAGCACTGGTTGCTATTCTTATGCAAACCCATGATGGGAATGGGGAACATTAAAAGGAATTAGCACGAGAGCATCTGAACCACATCAGCCACTTTCATCACCTCAATCTGTACCTTGGGTAACTGCGCCGTTTGAGCCAGGAAGTTCTTGAATGACGCAGTGGTCTCCTGTCACACTAGGAGCGTCAAAACCTACCGGTGGGTATCACGTTTTTACGTCCGCAGTTTTTCACGAACTCGCTCGTATGAATGTAGTGACTTTTTATGCAGCTTTCGTAGTCGCGAAATCGACTGCGCGACTGGTGACGGAAGTCCGGACAGAAAGCACTGCAATTCAGAGGCATTCTGGTATCTTCCGGCCAGGAGGTTCTTCTTGCCTTTCTTCTTTGCAGTTGTGAAACTATTCCTCTGCATGACCGATAAACCATAAGCTCTCTCATACGACGCGTGACATAAGTCATTCCCAGTCACGAAATAGGCAACTTGGACAGGGCGTGACAGACTCTCAGTAGCGACACCGCTCTCGCTGGGCGCCACGGGGGCTGCGTCACCGCGTCCTCTCCCGTCACCCGCCGACAGCGCCGTCCTACGCCGCCGCGCGTCTAGGTCGCCGCGGCGACGGGGTGCCGGTCGCCGCAGGACGCCCCGCGGCGCTGCCCCGGCCCGGCGAGACCCCGGCGTGATGACAAATAGATGCCGGCCGGGCCGCCGCCGGCGCCATCACAACAGCCTCTTTTCGCCGCGCGCCTCGCGCCGGCGGCACTGCGGCTGCCGCGCGCGTCAAAGAGCCGGATACGCGCTGCGGGGGCATTGTGCTCGACGCGAGGCTCGAGTTGGTGCCGGCCGGCCGGCGCGCGGCCTCGCCCGATGTCGCCCATCATCGGCGAGCGGAATCCGCGGCCGCTCTGACCGCATTGTGGGACTCGCGTCGTTTTGACACGCGGCGTAATCACTCCACGAAAGCCGTTCGTCATCGCGGCCCGTGTTTTTATCGGGGTGGCCGGAGTTGACAGGCACGTGAATGGCGTTCCGAAATAGGACCGCACCGGCTTCGTGCCATTGTGGAGGCTGAAAGAGCCCCAGGCGTGATTTGCATCGTCACGGTGGCGCAGTTTTAATTCCTTTGTTTACGGATGGTCCACTTCCCGCCTCGACGTTTGTGACAAATAACTACTTAAGCAACAATGGGGCTTTAACGATTTATAACGAAACGATGCTCTGATGTTCATCAGAAAGAGACACTATACTCGTTCAAAGAGAGTATGGGGTGCGATAAAGTGCGATTGCAGATGACGCGGCGTATTTGCCGGAAATGTAGTTTTCAGACCGACCGCAGCGCCACACCAGCATGTTATCAGCCTAATCAAAGTTTCGAGTGTATCACGAAATCGTACGTACGATGAGTGCCAGTCTGTTGCGCCGTACCAGTCGCCGCTCGCAACAAAGAAGTTTACATCCCCACTTGCGTCTGGTGTATTTCGTCTGAAATTCGTACGGAAAGGCCGATTCGCCCTGTACCGCTCTGAAATCACACCGACTACACTAGACCGATTTCAGCGAGCCAGGGCTTAAATGGAAGCCTGTGGTCCGCATTACCTTTTCGAATTCGCAAAAGTGGGGAAAAAATGTCAGTGGTGCCTTCAAGGAAGCAGAGAGGCACAAAAAGGAGGCAAGTGGGCAGTAGGCCATTTTCGTCCTCTCGCCCATCGTGCTCCGTATAAAGCCTTTTCTTCGCTTTTTTCGTTAAGTTTTTCGAACCATACATTATTTTCAGCGTGCAGCGCCCATTTACACAAAGCGTTTCTCACCCGTATGACGTTTTCTAAGTCCGCCCTTGACAGTCCCCAGACACGTTAAAGACCATGCGGCTGGTTAATTATGATGAATTTCTTGAACTGAAATATAGGATTCCCAAATACCCAGGGGCGTATATAGAGGGGATGCTATCAGGCCATGGCATCCCCATGGGCGCTGAAGGCGTCCCTGTTGAGAATACCATTTACCGTTTAACAGGGAGCCGAAGGAGTCTTGCCTGCTCGAAACTGTGCCATCCAGGCCTCGAAGGGCGGCTAAGAATATCCTGAGGATGAGAAGGAAATTAACAACTCAGTTCAGCTTAATGGTCATGAAACCCCAAAGGCGCCTCGAATTCCGGAGAAACCCCTCCCCAAAGCTCAAAGGGCGCCCATGACCTCTGGAAACATCTCGGTGGCTAAAAGGGCGTCTTGAAGAATAAAAGGCGCCCCCTAAGGCCGAAAGGGTTCTTCTTTGGTCTGAAACCATGTCTCCAGGTCTAGAATGACAACCTGGAGGGTAAAAGGACGTCCCAGATCTCTAACTAGAAGGGTTCCCCCTGAGGGCTCATTCGGGTGTCCCTGTAGTCTATGTCGCGAGATCTAGGAAGGACGTCCTAAATAATACAGGCTCCAGAGTGCGCCCCTCAGGTTTGGAGATACGTCCCAGGGGTTAGAAAGACGCTCTAAAAAGTAAAAGGGCACCCGAACGCCGAAGCGCGCCTCCGAGGGCTCAGAGGGCATCCCTCTGGTCTAAAATTTTGTCCCGAGATATGGAAGAACGCCTTGAAGAACAAAACGGCGTCCGAAATCATCGAGGGACGCCTCTAAGGACTCAAAGGACGTCCTTGTGGTCCGAAAATATGTTTGAAGGGCTAGAAAGACGCCTTAGAATCTGGTTGCTCCAAATCCTGGAGGGGCACCGCCTAGGGCCCAAAGGGCACGTACTCCTTCGAAAATATTCCCGAAGTTTAGAAGAACACCTTAAAAAACAGAAAGGCACCCAAAATCCCCGATGGGCGCTCCTGAGGTCTGAAAATGTCCCAAGGGCTATAATACCTAAAAAATAAAGGGTTTTCCCAAATTCTGGAAAGGCGCCCTCGGGGTTCAGAGAGCGTCCCTGGGATCTGAAAACATCCCGAACGCTGTAAGGATGTCCTAAAGAATAAAAAGGCACCTCAAGAGTCGCATGGGGCCTTTGGGGTGCCCTTGGTGCTTTGAAAGGGCGTCCATGGTGTTTGAAAAATGCACACAGCCCACCTTAAATGGCATTCAGGTTTCAAAGCCGCCAATGCGGAATATTTGAAGGGCGATTGCAACTTCCGTAATGATTTATTGCTCACAAGTGAGAATTTTCGCCTGGTATTTTTGTTGCAGCACTGTTAGCCCAGTGCAATGGTGTAACTGGATCACCAACGATTAATGGTCCCTGAGATCTCTTTTATCTACCTCAAATATGGAGCGTAAGATGTGTAGATTTGGGGAACCTTTAGCGCCTAGTATAGCAAAGGAAACTGAGTGCATGGAAGCATTCTGTGTGCTGTAACTGAGCATCGTCGCTAAGCACATGCATACAATGATTCGTTCCCGTGTGTCACGCTCAGTTCCACATTTCGGTAGTTCGGTGGTAGAGATCCCGCCCCGACATCGCAGCATCGCGTGCCCTGAGCACTAAAATGGCACCGAACGCATAGTGTAATGGCGGAAAGTGCCCGGCTACCTGCCAGCCAAGGCGAAGACGGGCCATCTCTCCGCACAACATTAACACGTCAAAATAAAAAATGCATGACGGGACGGGATTTTTTAGAACTTCAGTTGCCTCCACTACCATGCGTATGGGCGGCCCCCTCCCCCGAAGCCTGATGACATACTCTGGCCAGTTTCTAAATACGCCCCTACAGAACCTATTTGTTCACGACACCGATGACTCAAGAAGTTTGCACGAAACGGACGGCAAAATGGCTCGACATTCCTCCCAGAAACGTCTTCTGGAGCCGCTCCTAGTTTCTGCATGTTCCCGTCATCGGAGACATAGGAGCACATGTAACCCCCACCGTTCTGATTGCGGGTAAAAGGTGCGTTTTAATCCCCCCTACCTCTATGTCTTGTCTGTTCTGTCATCTCATGGCTAAAGCTAAAGTAAATATGGCTAAAGTAAATAAGTGGCTAAAGAAAAATATTTTTTGTTAATTTATTGCCCCGGAATTGCGTAATAAAATGGTCAAATCGTTGCAAAATAAGATTTTGAAGGCAGGTTAGGTCTGGATCCGCCAGCGTATACCCCTCGCTGAAAAATCCGTGGTGGTGCCCGTAGATCCACGCAACCCTTTACATTTCAACTGCGTAATTGTCCTCAACGCAGCGCCGGAACGGCTGACGCGCTCAGCGATGGATTCTTTTTGTTTCACCCCTGTACTCTCCCTCCATTTGGCAGGTGTCACACGACTGAGCACTCTGCAGGTAGCAACGCTCAGCTGGACACCTGCTGTCCTGTTCATATATCCTGCTATCCTTGATCCCAAACCTAGGTCGACCTCCGTCTTTGTTTATGTATGGCAGCTTCCTTCTCGTTGCATCATTTTCCCCGTGTGCGGAAAGCCTCACTGCGATCGGAATGCGCATGCGAGTCCATACAGCAAGACGTGCATGATGCTCAAACTTTGGCGTCATGAGTAATGGATGTGTAAGAAAATCCACTAAATTTCAAATTTCGGCACGAAGTTTGGTTTGGCCTCGGTTTGGCTTTAGTGCCTTGAAAAAGCTCGGAGGGGTCAAATCGAGGCCACAGGATAAGAAACATTCATCCAGAATGTGATTGAAGGAAACGACACGCAAGTGTAGACGTACGTTGCCAGGATCTAAGGTATTGGAAGGCAGAAGGCTCGTCAGCAAAGCACGAGAAACCTGAATGTGTTTGAAATACTGCTATGACTTAAGAACAGCACAGTTAACGTAAAAATGTCAACGTGAGCAGCTTTTCGAAGCCTTTGTCGGACTACGCAACCGCGACAAGATGTAGCTTACTGCGCTGTAGGCTCAGGAACAAAATGATGAATGAGGAAGGGCCATACTTTTATTCTGAGTCATTATTAGGTTCATGGCGGCGCTTCAAATCATTGCCCACAAAAGATGCGTTGTCCCACGTTCCTGTATGAATGGCGACCGCCGTCTTGCGTTTTAGTGCCACGTGTGGCTTAAACTCAATATACTGGCACTAATGGCTTCAGCAAAGGTCACGTGATAACACCCTTGAGTCATGTACGGCAAGTAACCTTCTATAGTTATGAAAGTTGCATGATGCCTCAAATTCCCCTTTCATATTTTAAACGTCTCCCATTCCTCAAGTGCGTTATCTTTTGGCCACAAACGTATTCTCTGCCGGACTTCTTTAATGACTGGTGGCTTCAAACTCATCACACCGGCTATCTTATTCTGAAAGGTGGATTTTATCAGCACGTTAGATTGCCTTCATCTGGAATTTATCAGGAAGACGGGTGAGTTGGTGAGCGTGCATTGTAAACAAATAATGTAAAACAATGTAAGCGTCCAATGGAAACGTCCACAAATTACTCAACACATCTTCCGATGTTATTAATTCGCCCATCCTTTTGCAACTCTACGTAACAGTTAGCCAAACCCCATCCCCGAGATTACTTAACGCTTCAGCCACCGCCCCCCCCCCCCCACACACGCACACACATACACGCTTTGCTTGCCTGCCCTGGCATTTTTAGTAACGTATCACATAGTATGGTTCACTGTCGTGGACAAACAGAAACTAGAGTCAGAGGCGGGTCAGAGATTTCACCGGGGGGGGGAGAGACGACGAACGGCCAGTGCGGATGACAACTCGCGGATGACCATGATCATCCGGCCGCCCCTCCATGTTTTTGTTCTTCAGAGATAATGACAGGGGAAATATTTTCTAGAGTTTTGCATTTTTTATCGTGTAAAGTAACCAAACAAATTCAAGTGCGTCACCTTATCCCCAAAAAATGTTGCCATCTGTTGCCGTACACAGTGGCCGACACATCAGAAACAAGGCCGGGTTTTAGACGGCTGTGTCCCCCCCCCCCCACCCCATTTAAAATCTGTTGTCTAGATCTGACAGTTGTTTTAAACTTGGTGAGGGGCAGTAAACGAGACCCTCAACTCCCTGCAATTTCGGGAGACCTTTCTGTCAGCTTAGATGACCTTAGGTTAGGTTTCGTCTTGCAGTTACAGAAACAATATTGGTGGCCTCAGGCCGTGTGACGTGTCAGGGTCCTCTAGAGGTCTCAGGTTCCCTGTACAGTTTTACGTGTCTCTCGGGACGTTTCAGGCGCTCCTTTGGCAATTTCAGGGCGCACCTCAGGCAGTTTCATGGACCCATCTGGCAGTTTCACGGACGCTTTGGCCATCTCGGGCTCCCTCCTGCCGTCTCTGGGACATTTTCGACATCTAAGGAGTCCCTCAAACAGTAACAAGGGCCCTCTATAAGTCTTTCTGTCGTGACAGAGGCGCCACTGGCAGTCCTCTGGGTTCTTTGGCCGTTCCAGGAACTGTCTAGACGTCTGAGGGCCTAGTAGTTTCAGGAGCCTCTGAGGTCGTCTCAAAGGCAGTTTCAGTTGAGTTTAGTTTTAGTTCAGTCGACCCCATGTTATCTTAGGTGCCCCTCTTGTCGTTCCTGGGAGATATTTTTGACGTCTCAGAGACGCCATGGCTGTTACAAAAGACCCATTAGCGATCACAATGCCCCTGTGAATGTCTCCAGTGGCCCCCATGGCTGAACCAGAGGCCTTCCTCCGTTACATGGGGTATATCGCGCAGTCCTAGGGCCCTTCTAGTGGCATCAGGGGCTTTTGTTGGAGTTCCGGAGACGTCACTGGCAGATTTAGGGGGACCTTTTCCGTGCCGAGAGTCCGCCCAACACACTCGGGGGCCCTCTGACCGTCCAGGGGCTCCTGCCGTCCTAGAGACCCTCTTATTGTCTTTGCCGTCGCAGGGGGCAAAGATTTTTTGGCTGTTTCAGGGGCCCTCTACCGTGTAGTATCCCTTCTAACCATCTCAGGACCCATCTGACCTTCCCGGGGCTCCCTGACTGCATCAAGAACCCCTTAGGTTTCCAAAAAGACCAGGATACCCCACCTGGGGCTCTTATGGAAGGCGAGAAAGTCACCGATGAATCCCCGTTCAGGGGACCCCTCCAGCTGGCCAAGAGCTCCGTATGCTGTCTCAGGTACCCTCTTCAGGCCTTGCCGTCTCAGAGGCTCCTCTGGCACTTTTAGCGGTCTCATGGACCCTTTGCCGTGTTTGGGGCCCTCTTACGGTCTCATGGGCCCTTGGAGAGTTCCAGGGCCTTTTCTATCCATCTAAGAGACCATTTTGCTGTCTCGGGGCCTCGTAACACTCCTGGAAGCCCTCTGACTGCAGAGTTAACTGCATGCACTAACTGCATCAGGAACCCCCAGTTTTTCACACAGGTCTGTGAAGCCCTTTCGGGACCCCTATGACGTTCCAGGAGTCCCCTATGCTGTCCGATGGACTCAGTCATCATCTTTGTCGCTTCAGGGGCCCTGTATGTGCTGGGGCCCTGTTGCGGTCTCAGGGGGCCTTTTGGGAGTTTCAGAGGCCCTTCTTTCCGTTTCGGCAGTTATCTAACCTTCCCGAAAGCCCCACTGACTGCACCAAGAACCAGTCAGGTTTTCACTGAGACCTCGAGAAGTCCATACGGTGCCCGTTTGAGGCCCATTTTGAGTCTGAGAAGGGCTCCTTCCAGGAATTCCTCAGGTCTCAGGGGCAGGGACGATCGTCCCATCACTCCCTCCCCGTCCCTTGGATCCGCCTCCGGCGAGAGTTACAGGGTTTGTCAGAGAGGGCCCTTTTTAGGTACTTTTTAAGCCATAAATCTCTTTTCTTCTTTGATCTGTCAGCACTACGTAACGCTCTGCCAAACCCCCTCTCTCCCCATTGTAACGCTTCGTCACGCGATGGCCAGCTCCCCCACCCATCTCAGCGTTACATAATTTGTAGACGACCCCACCGGCCTCTGAGGTCACTGACTACAACGAGGGCGGCCTTGCCCAGCCTGGAGTCATACATGGCACGGAACTGATGCGCCGTGTTGGCTGATGTCCGACGTCAGCGGCTGAAGGTGACTCGAGCGTGACCTCAGAGCAGACTTGGCTTGATTTTGCTTGACTGGAATCAACTCCGACTCAGTAACAAGGCAAATGACTCCGAATCCGTATCAAATTCCAAGCAACTGATTACAGGTGGAACTGATTCCGAATTCAATGCCAATGTAAAACTGTCTGATTCCGAATCCGAATTCGATTCAGATAGATAACGTAAATACAATGCAACCATAACATAATACAGATGAATGTAAGCAATAACAGGTTACGTATATATATATATATATGTATGTATATATATCCATGCATCACATGCACATACACATAAGATATTAATAACCAGGTAGGTAAATCTTCTGCTACCAGGGGTCAATTTAAACTCTTTGGCAGCAGCCATGGCCTCCCAATGTGGATCTGAACCCCCCCCCCGTGCAATAGGGAGGTCCCCTCCTCCAATATTTTCTACCAGTTTTAAAGATGGGAGGAAAGCTTTTAAGATGGTGATAACAAATATTAAAAATGAAAATTGATACCAGTTAAAAATAAAGCGGCGGAATCCGTTGACAAAGTCATTCGGGGGAATGTTTGGTAGCCAGGCTCTTGCTCTTCCTCCTGTTGCTATTGCCTGAAGTCAATAGCAACATTCGTAACCGGTCAACAGACGACTGACTGACGCCCGACGAGACACAAGACTCGACCCAAGACTTTGGACGCCTGAGCCCAAGAGGCTGTGTGTCCTAACTCATAAACAGACAAACAAACAAACAAGTAACCAGTCAAATACTTATCACTTCGGGCAGTAAGAGGAAGAATTTACGCTGTATATATATACACTATTCACGACGTACAGTTCTAGCGTTCTTGCGACATGCCTCAAGTCAGTAACAATCGACACTCGTCGCCGGGCAAATGGCTTTGGGGCGGTAAAAGTAAGTGGAGGTATGATAACGCTACTTAGTACCTACTTACTGCCGCCCAGGAAACTGGTGTACCATTGATGTCTATGTATCCTTTTCTCACTTTTTTGTCTTGCCTTGAGTCGAAAACCCTTTGATCTCATGTAAATGTTCTATATTTTTGGAGCACAGCCTCATTCCCAATTACCTGCCAACCTACCAGTGGTAAGTTTAACTTATCAAAGAATAATCGTACATTTTGCCTTTTGGTTCGTTCCGATTCCACTGTTTCCACGGAGTAACCAAATAAATTCCGAATCCGACTCAACACATCTCCCAAGTGAATCCATTCCGAATCCAATTCCGGGACAACTGGAAGCGAATCCGGATTCGGCTCCGATTCCGCTGGAATCGAGCACAAGTCTGCTTCAGTGGTTAGTATGGGCACCTTTGTGACGCTGGCCGCTTGTGAAGGTTCATGTAACGTCACCGGCCGAGGACGAGTTTCGTGTGACGTCAGAGCCCGATATCGTTTCACTTGTGACATCAGTGGCCGACGGCGATGGCGTCAGCTGCCGACGGCGGCTCACGCGATGACGTCGGAAGCCGACAGTGGGCCAGAGGCGGACGTCAGGTTACCGAGCCGGGCTGACGTGTGGGTTGCCGGACCCATCAGCCGCGGAGTTCACGGCTACCTCCTGAACGCAGTCGTCACACTGAACGAACCGTGACGAATCGTAACGGCCGGCGGGGACCCCGATAGGAATGCTTCGCGCGTGACGAGCTGGTGACGGCAGACGACGAGTAGACAGCTGACACGGGAAAACGCGACGCTGGACCTGGCGCGGCCATGGTTTGGCGGCCAGATTGCAGGAGTCGGCTAAAGCAGTCCGGGCGTAACCCACCGGGTGACTGACTGATAATCGCCTGATACGTGAGCTGACCGCTGTGAGTCGTGGTTACGGCTGGTTGCCGTGAATGGCAGTTGGCTGGCGTTCTGACAGTCGATCTCGTTCGTGGATTGCTGCGCCGACTGGCTGGTTGAAATGTGCAGGCGCTTACATCGGTAACTTCCGTTTCACCATGAATTAAAATCATTATTTCGTGGCAACGAAATGCAGGGACTTGACCCTTTTCGGTGCTCCTTTCCCCTGCGAACGATCAGGGGCGTAGGAACGGGGGGCAGGGGCTGCCCCCCCCCCTCCCAACTTTGGGCATTGTTTAACATTAACACTTGCGGTGCATGAAAGGAAACGAAGTAAAAATGAAGTTTGCCTCCCCCATCTCCACAGAGGCTCCGACGACACTGCGTACGATTTTGTGCTGGGGGAGGGCAGATTCTGCCGCCTGCGATCTAAAAAATTATTGGTCTGATTTCCATGGCGTTCCATAGCCTGTAGCAAGATCTAAGTTTCCAAAACAAGAGATGTTGGAAATTTTGAAAAAGGGAGATAGGGAAATCATCATGGGGGTATAAACAGCGGTTAACTTATACGAGCTTTCTGACCAGATTTTATGACCGGTTTTGTTCTTCTTGATATCATTCTACCCACAGTTGACAAGCCTATGACATATATAAGGAGGTGGTCGATTCTCAAAATTCATAGGCGTATCCAGGGCACATAAAAAAGGGGTACTTGTTTTTTCGAAACATATCGTGAATACGGTTTTGTATTGTGCTTAACGCTGGCATTCTGAGACCATTAGCGCATCGCATTTTAAAATAATAACATAGACGTAACCGGGGCACATACAAAGGGGGTATTTTTGTGGAAAGCGTTAAGCTTTTTGTCATATATTCTGAATCTGGTGGGATTATTTGTGTCAAGAAAACATTTCCGTATGTGTGATATGCTACATTATGTACGCATTGCAAGTGCTGGTAGGCAGATGCGGCTGGAGCGGCCAGACGTAGCTCTGTCAGAACGCTTTCATCAAGTGATATACCTTACCTTACTTACCTTACCTTACTTAAACTTACCTTACTTACCTTACTTACTTACCTTACTTAAACACTATCCTCATCTACGCAGAGGACCTAGAAGTGCTAGCAAAACCTGCATGTCATTAGTTGCTGCAAATGCTCGTACGAGCGAGACCGTTGCCCGAGTGATTCCTACCTCAGCAAGCAGAAAAAAGTACAGGTGCATTGCCCTGTCTGACCTGACCGTAACTCTTCACTAATGACTTCGGAGCTACTTGACATCGAATCGTGAAGTTTTCATCAGATATCTCGAAGAGTTTCGTGGTTTCATTTCCATTACGTTTTCCTTAATATTATGTTAGGGTGTGCGCCGATTTGTGGACATGACTATTTCGGGAGTGATGTTTTTGCTCGTCGACGTTCTATTTTCCGATGATCATTTTCAGCCTTTCGGTAACCACAAGGAACAACATTTCGCATGTTTGTGAGTTGTGAGGTTTCAACTGGCGATGACTAGTGTACAAATCCGTAAAGAAGATCTGAAAAGAAACTATTGCGAAATGTAGTGAGGGAAAATAGTTTTGAAACAACGCTTAAAAGCACACTTGAGCTTTCGAAGAGAACGCAAAAAGCCTCGTTCATCATGCATCCCACAAGGCGTCTTTCTGGCTTGGATAATTCATGGGTGTGAAATGAAAAAGCCTTAAAATACTTCGAAGCCACGACCACAAAGTGCCGCCCGTTGGTTTGGCAGCCAGCTATCTGCTAGGAGGCGGCAGTTTTTCTTTTTTACTTTTCGATTTGATCAGAATCGCTTCCTGATACTTGGTGTTGAAAACGAAGGTTAGAAATGGGCATCGGACGTGCTCATGTCCCAGCTTCCGAAAAAACCGCAACTTTCGGATATTTCGGCAAGTCTTCCGCGCCATATCACGACAAACCCACCGTCTACCGAACTCGGGAAACGTTGAGCTATCTCAGCTTCCTATAAAGTATCGTCTCTCACCGCGCCTCGAACGTCGAGGAACGACCGGGGAGGGAGGAGAGGGTTGGCTACCACCTTCCGTCGCTGATGGTCTTTTCGCGTGTATCGCAGTCTGGCGGCAGTGCAAGGCGGTGCGTCAATACCTTCTGGACGAGGGACCGGAGATGCACGCCAGTGTTTAACACTGGGGGTCGTGGCCAGGGTGTATCTTGAGTTTTTTGGCAGGCGCTGGGAAGCCTTTACTTGTGGGATGCCTGACAACCATCGATGATATTCCAATCTTTTCAAAGATTCACTGGAAAGCACGTTCGCTTATTTGCCTCCCGATGGCTGTATGAAACCAAAAATGATATTCATTGGCTCCCGGATTTTTGGCATGATGAGGGAACAAAAGCAGTTTTTTATGCACGGAGAGATAGTTTTTTAAACATGCATAAATCCAGAACCCAGGAATTCATGCTTGTTCTAGTGCGCGATAAAAGCCATCCTTTCTCGGTATAACGGGGTGATTGTATTGCATTTCATTTCCTAATTCTCCCTATAGATTTGATACCCTTGTTTTAAACGGTGGACATTCTGAACAGCTTCGATACCCATACATTTTGCGTTCATAGCGTCTGAATAATTGTGGCAAAGGATCAGCAAGAGAAGAAAAACGCTATTGACACGTGAGATGGTAGGACGAAATGTGTTTTCGAGGCTATTTTTGCTTCTAGCTGAAGTAAAAACAGCTCACCGTAACGAATTGTCAGTTTTGCCATTTGAAACAAAAATACACGTTGAATAAGCAAATGTATGCCCGTTTTCTCCATTTGCAAGTCTACAGATGTGAAGGTCGGCTCGGTGGCCGGATCGACAATGGGCAAAATACGAGGTTTCGTGCCATCACTATGGTTGCTACAATGTCGCACAATGTAAATGTTCAATGGTACCAACAGCAATATATGTTAATTGCTTGGTGTTGCCTACTCTTGCACTAGTTTACAACGCCGAGTCAACAAATATTAACTAAGTTCAGGCTAGATCATGTATTAGTCGGTTTCCGTCCTAATGTACGGTGCAATACCTATTTGACCAGACATTGTTGCGAGGGCACATAATATCGCAGAATTTTTTCAAGTACTTGAACGGCTTCATTCCAATCCTTATACAAAACATTCCGATGCGTGAAAGTTAATGCTATGTTTTTTTCAAAAGTTAAGATCGCAGCATTATGAAAAAATCTGGATGATTTGTAACTGTTTCAAGGTCAAGCCCGAAGAAACTGAAGCCACCGGTTGCGGGCGAGCCATTTACCAGTTAGGGGCTGAGCTCTGGGTTGGTGACAGAAAAAGTATCATGTTTTTGGGGGTTCGATCATCATGCCACGCCCGCGTTGATTCTCAGTTTGTCGTCTTGGAAGATACATACGCAGCAGTGGAAGTTAAGCATCAGCTCCAGCTGGAGCTTGAGCTTCATTGTTCCATTGCTCCGACTCTCAAGCTCCAGCTCCGGTTCAGCAAGGACGATGCAAAATGTGCAAACGGAATCGTGAGTGCCGCCGAGCACAAATCAAGAAAGTCGGCAAACGTTGCGCAGTGGGTACGGACCTTCACTGAGGAAATTAAACCCACGATTCATTGGAAATATTCTGTATCGTTACCGAGACCGTGGGTCGAGTGAGTCGTATTTCAACTAGGATTTGAGAAAAGATGTCGATCGGTCGCTCCGGCCCGTCCGTGACGCTTTCTGCTGGCTAATAACTTCGCAGCTACCATGTAATGAATAGGGACGTTGGCATCAGAAGAAAGGCCACTCATTCAAATATTTCTCTTCTCGCATTCAGTGATTTAGCCTGCATGTTCTTTTATCTACAAAACTAATTCCACGGTGACGTTTTCGCTCGATACCTTTTCTGTGAGTTTTCGAACCACTCAGTGATAACAACGAACAATACGATAGGTGCGGATGACATTAAAAACTGGATTCTTCGAGTCCAAATACCGGAACAGTTCAATGAACGTCCGTTTATATTGCGAAAGGCATCGGGGAAAATAGATGTGTGAGATGAAATTTGAGAATATATTTGCAAAGTTGAAGAGAAAGGCAGTCCGGAACGCTCGTCATGCGCTCCACAAGATGTCTTACTGTTGACATTTCTGTCAAGGTAAACTTAACGCACTTACCTGAATCGAAATTCACAAATTTGTTCACACTTTCGTGGCGTGCACGTTTCCTTTGAGATTTCATAAATACGGCTTGGAAAGAAGTAAATACTATAAGGCAGTGAAAACTACTAAATATCTGCTACGTTGTACGGCATATTGGTTTCTTACGTGTGTATGGATTCATGAAGCAGAATATACAGTAGTTCAATCGTATGCATGAACTCTAGATACGGCTTGGAAAGAAGTCGCTGCCATAAGTCAGTGATAAATATTAGGTATCTACTAGGCTGTGCGGCATATTGATTTCTTAGGTACTGATGAAATCATGAAGCAGGAAAGACGACAGTTCATTCGTATTCATGAGCTGGAAAATTTCAGCATGTTCCAAACTAAGGGGAGTGTTAGGAAATACCCAGATAGCCGCACATCATAAACAGAAATCTTCAGTCCCGAACGGCAGTGCATTGCACTTCCAGAAGTAATTGCACGCGGCATAACTGGAAAAGATGAAAGCATGACGTACAAATGATGTTCGCCTTGCCAGCTCCTGCATGCTTTAAATGTAGCAAGTGTCCAAAACATTGAGTCATGGGCTGAATTACTGATACACGCTTCAAGACTTCTACGCGTTTTGTCTGAGCCGGTAGCAAAAAAATGCGGATGGCAATGCAGCTCAACCAGGGCGTGACATAAAATTATTTGCTGAAGAAACACGCTCGAAAAAAGTTAAATTGGATCATCAGTAAGCAAAGGTTCCGTGTTCATTAAACATCGTGCATGTTTAGTCGAACTATCCCACTGGTACGGCGATGGATCAAACCACTCATAGGCCGCAGACAATTTTACCTAAATTAGGCCGACTGGGCTCACCTTTTACAGTATTATTAGCCAAAGTATCATAACTGCCAAAACCGACCACACTTATGGAAATGTCCTAAGTGGGCCGGCATGGCAACGAACCAGAGTTGCCACAGACAGCTTTCGGGCTGCTGCCGGACAGACGGCTCGACACCCCTCATTTTCCGTCACAGATTAGCCGTCACGACATTGCCGTGCGTGGCTCGCTGCGAGCCATGCCAGGGCGCCATCGCGGCGGCCCGTGACCCGACTCCCTGATTCCCCGCGGGCCGTGTTTATTTGCCGCGTTGCCATGCCAGCCACGTCGCCGCGACGCAACACGGCTCCGGGCGCTGTTCAAGGCGGTCGGCCGCTCGCCATGCGCGGCATGCGCCGGCCGCGCGATCAATGGGGCGGCCGCCGCTGGCCGCCTTTTCCGCGGACCGGGACGGAGCTCCGCGGAACGGCGCGGAACGGCCGGAACGACCGGAACGGCGGCACGTCCTGCCGCCGCGCCGCCGCCTCCTGACGTGCCGCCGCGACGTGGCCGGCGATGAAGTCATATTGGGCGCCGTCCGCCGTCCAGCGTCCGCGGCGGCGCCGGCGCGCGCCCGCGCCGGACCCACGCTCGGCCCGCATTGGGCCGACACAGGTCCCAGGCAGGTGTGGCGGAGAGCGGACCGGCGCTGACCCTGTTCCCTCACCGCGCCGAACAGTGCCGCGCTGACCTTTCGGGGACGTGAGCCGTGCGCCGACGCCGGCGGCGTCGATTCCTTTTCGGCACGAGCTCGTCGCTCAGGATTGCCGGCGCGAGTGGCTGTTGCTTTCGGCTCGTTTGGCGTGACTTATGGCGTTCGGCCGACAAAGCGGCCAGACGAGGGCCGGCCGGCCGGCTCGGGAGGCCCGTTTACGAGCTCGCCGCCGCCGCGCCGGAAACGCCTGCGCCGCAAACGCCGCCCTGCGCGCCGCACGGATAGCGATCGGCAGCCTGTGGCGGGGCGGGTCCCAGCCGGGAGGGCCTGGAGCCGCTAAATCGATCGATTAGAGGCACAGAACTGCCATAACTCAGCTCGCTTCGAAGTCCCGTTGAAGCGCCGTTTCAGTGCGCCGGGCCTCCCTTGGTCGCGTCGCCTGGGTTAAGTGTAGGTTGAAGCTCAGTATGCAGAGCGTGAAATGGCGTCGTTTCGCCGTCGTAAACGACGCTCGTCTGGCAAAAGTGGTATTTACTGTGGTTCTTTTCGCTATGCGCCACCTCGCGATTAACTGTTGTGTCTTATGTGGCTCGGCGTTTATTTGGATCGTAGCCAATTTTAAGCTTGGCTAAAACGCCAAGCGCGTGGGTAGTTCGCAATATTCAGAACTAAATGCAGCTTAATCCTTAAACGTTTGGATCATATTGTATAAACAGGAAACAAATTACATTGTATCGCCATATTGTTACACGGGTATGATATTTCATAACAAGGCATTTTATTTTAGTGCATCATTGAAATCTTCGACACCCCGAATGACTGTAAACAGCACATAGTACATCTATGAGAGAAATACTGTTTGGTTAAATGTTGCTCAGGTCGGATGCAGTTGTGAAACAATTTTTGGCTATTGGGTCCTTCCTCCCCTCGACTGAAAAAACAAATGTGACCGCCTGTGGCAACTTGGAAGAGGATGAAGCGCCCTGGGCTCAGCCCCATCACTGGCTTATCACTTTCTTGGCAAAATAGACAAGGTACTTTGTACTTTGTAGTCTGTGTACTTTGTAGACGCTCAAAGTGCAAAGTACTTTGAGCGCCTGTATCACTGCGTGAGTGCGCTACACAAAATATCCTCCAGACCTTACGGAACCATAAACCAACAAATAAAATGGACGGTTTGAGTTATGAGATTGAAATTGCGCAAAGAGAGTTCAACATTATCCCAATGCACCAAAATAAATAAATCGATACACCACTACAACCAAACATAAGCATGAAGTAATGACTGCAGGAAGCACGAAAAAGGCAAATAACATACGCATATGATACATGGCGCACAGGGCTAATCTATGATAAGCCGTTTACGAAGTATATTATTGTACTTTTAAAGGTGGTACTTACCATCCGCACAGTAAGCTAAGTCGTTATCGAATCGTCGGCATCAGTCAGTACCATCAAACACTTCTTTTGAGAGTTTTAAGCAGAGCGCATGGTCATCCCATCAATTATTGATACAAAGCCGTCACCTTAGGCTGGTGTCCTTCCCGAGCTAGCCGTGAATAATTCATACGTGTAGGTGTGGGATTCGTGGGACTGTATGACTCAGCAAGCATACCACGAAATTGCGCTTTAGGTGATAAACTGCATACATCTGCGTGAATGCCAAGGAATTTTGTTAAAGTCTGCAGACAACTTGTACTTAAATTCGGCAGATTTCAATGCCCATGGCCAGGAAGGACAAATGCCCGGATTGTTAAGTTCTAACTGTGCCGCGGTCGTGATGGCCATCTTACACCTGCCCATGAGTTAACTAGCAGTGGTGTCGAAACGATAATTCACGGTCACATTCACGGAAATGATCCCGATCAGTTGGGAACGCCAAGGTCAAGGGTGCCAGCCGTCAGAAGCTGGAGACAGCTGTGATCTTGGCCCGTTCCCGATGAGGCACCCGAAATATTCGGGTCGAAAACACCGTCAAATGAACTCCATTTTTTACCTTTATTGTTGTTTATAGCCGTTACCACAATCGCTTTTGTCAGGCGTAAATATTTCGAAGACAGCTTCCACAACCTACGGCCGTGAATCGTAACGTTGTGTCCAGCTGACCGGTTCCATGGGACCGCATTGGACGAACCAATTCTGAGCATCAAGATGCAACTGTTCGGCACGTGGATTGCGGTGTAAAAGTGAGCAGCACGTGCTGACCGACCAAACCCCACTCCCCAGGACACAACATGAGCATAGGCGAGGGCAGTGTCACCAACAGCACCAAGGGCGACACCGGAACTGGCTGTTTCCGTAACCATGAGCACGTCATCAACAAGCTAACGGCAAGGTAAGTCCAATACCGCTCTACAGTTGGACGCCATGCTACTGCTGCGGTGGCAACTGAAGGTTGGCAAATGAAAGGCAAATAAAGGTATACGTGGGAGGGGTACAGTTTAATCAAGAGGACCCTGGCGATGGTTAAATACACGGCGATGGAAGGAGACGCTGGGGGCTGGAAGGGTTCATACACCCATTTTGCATGCATTCTGATGGTAGGCCTGTGCCAGGATCTGAAAAAAACGACTGAAATTCCATTCAGACCCTCCTCTTTCCCCAGTAACTTTTGGAAACCTCCTGCCATGACCCCGACGAAGGAGGTATGCAACGACTGTTAAAACTTTTTAAAGTCTTCATACTTGTACGAAATATTTAACTAACTGACGTGTTAACACGTAAACGTAATGTGTTTCGTTGTGTATGACTCCGGCCAAGTTGACCTCGATCCCATCGCAAGTGCGCTTTCACGACGAAGTTTCCACCATGACGCGAGGAGCTATTGTCCAAATTGCGTACACTTGAAAGGCAATTAAAGCCAAAACATCTGTCCGACTTGCCTCAAATCAGGCCCACTGCGGGGAAGAGCCAAATAGCTAATGGCCGCGAACGCTTGTCACGTGCCGAGTGTCGCCCGTGACGCGTGCGACAACCCGCCTCCGATAGGGACGCCGTGGCTCGCAAGCTTTCCTTTCCAATGGATGGCGACTTCTCCGTCGGCGTATGCAGCTGTGACAGACATTTCGGCAGGGCCGGCCAGCTGACTGTCGTCAGACCATGCTGTCCCTCGGCAGACAGCAGCGTCGTATTCGACGCAGCGGCCCCCGCTGCATGCAGGACGGTCAAAACCGTGCCGTCTGAGTTTGCTGCCAGACGTCTGGCAGCTCTCAGTGGGGTGTCTGGGAAGGGCCTCTATCTAGCTGCCAGACATATATCACGCCCAGTGATGGCAGCTCCCAACAGACTTGTCCCAGGTCCGCGGTGGAATGCACAAAAATGCGACTCTAGATTTAGCATGTTTATTGCATTGACACGTGCTACTTAATTTGATCCAGTACTTGTTCCGCAGCATCATTCGGCAACAGTAGCACAATTAAAACATTCAATTCTTCCACCCCCTTTTTCAACCAGGCCTATGAAAACCGGATTCCGGATTTCAACATGGATCATCGCTTCCGTCTGAAATAGGGATGAACTATGCATGTTTCGGCCCGCACACTGCTACTGTCAGGCTATTGATCTCTCAGTGTATTTTTGGCGTTTATTTATTTATTTATTGGTTTGGAGAGGGTCTGGCGTACCGCGTTTTTCCCAGAGTGAATCCTTTACTCCCCTGCACCTACGCCATAGCCCATTACCATGCGTTACGCTGAGACAATCGCTCGTCATTGGACACGTTCTGTTTCGTCAGGGGCCAAATCCTGTCCGGTGAACGTGCACTGTCGCCCTCCTTCCAGACCTCAGACCAGTGGTGTCCTCCAATCCGTGCACCAGCGACCCGAGATCAGCCCCTCTCCGTTCCGCGCTCTGCCTCTGCCTCAGGTCGCTCGCTGCCCCTCAGGCGTCCGAGCCAGCGGCCTTCGCCGGCGCGTATTTGCCTGCGGCGTGGGTACCGCTATCGAATTTCGATAGCGGGCTGTAGATGGAGCCCAGACGGGCTCCCAGGGGTCGGTGCGGAGGTCGGACCGGGCGCCGACCCCCCCCCCCTTCCCGATTTCCCGGGGCCCTCCCCCGCCCGCCAGTGTGGTCAAGGCTGGCCGGCAGTTCTCGGAAACCTCCGCGGCCGTTGACCTCGTTGAAAATGATTGGATGACGCACATGCGCCCCACCGGGAGTGATTTGTTTGATATGAAAGGTTCTTGACGGAAAGTAGTTTGTCTATTTGTTTCGTGAAATGCGGCGCCGTTCAATGAAACTGTCAGTCGGAATGAGAACGTAGGCGCGCTATGAAGCTCACGTCTTGCCCGCTCGAAGCATGAAGCAGGCAGAAAGGGTTGCTGATGTCATCCTCCCCCGTTCTCGAATCCCTCAGTTCACTTTAATGCCCTTACCAACAGATTTTTGCCCTGGACATTGTGCAGTTCAACATCGTGCAGTACATGGTAACACATATCGGCATGAAAATTAATGTACTTAGAACGCCGCGGAATGGAAAACTCATGACTGCAATCATGCGCATTCCCAGATAAAATAAAATGGTGGACAGTGTTTGTTGTGGATTTCCCCACCTGTCTTGCTTGTTTAGTTCTAATCTCAGATTATCATAATCCCTTCTTCACAGTCGTACCCCGAGGCTATGATGTAGATGATTGCAAACGTCAATCACCCGCCATTTTCTGGTTGCAGTTACACAGAGAGCTGGACGATGCGGCAGTAAATCAGATGATATCACGAGCTCAAGCTTCGTAAGGTATTTTTGGTCTGCGCGTATAGCTGACTCCTTGCGGGGCTATCTTCTGTCTACCCTTCATCAAACAGAAACGTGTCACTAGCCGTTAGCCCGAGACGCCCACGTGTGTGCTGCTTTTAGCAGGCGTCCAGGGCATCAGGCGGAACGGCGCATGACGGCAGCGGTGGACCGGGCAGCCATTGTCACTGATTAATTCATGCGGGACCGCACGCAACGTTGTGCGGGGACTGCGGATTGCCAACGCTTAGCGGAATTCATCAAACATTCAGCGGACCCTCAATACCAGGCCACTTCTCTGTCATGACGGCGCGCAGAACGTCGAGAACTTTAGCGTTCATGTTTGATGTAAAATATGCCCGGCGAGCTAGTGAATTCCGAATTGTCGTCATTTGGAATATGCCGGTCGGACGTGCTGGAGTTACGGCTGCGATTCACGTTCGCATGAAGTTTCCTTAGTTTTATTTTAATTGATTATTTTATAGTAGTCGTTAACCATTTCATACGTAAAAGTTTCCATTAGAACTTAGTATCGAGTGTTATAACCGACGACGATCAATAATTTTTGTCCGAAAACAGGCATCTTCTTTTGTCCTCTTAATATTTCAAATAACGGACTTGACATCCACCCATGAACGACAGCGAGCAATGAGAAGGAACTCAGCGATTTACACAGCGACTAAATCTTTTCATCAAATGCGTTGTTAATGGCTCGTCCTTGTTTTGAATTGCCGTGTCTTTCTTTGTTTCCATCTTATCATTAGGTGGACAGCAATACCCTTCCATGCCCAAGTGACTCACCTATGTTGTTTGCCAAAACCAGACTGTCTTGAATAAACAGTGGCGAGGACGTCGTCGGACGCAGTAGGTGCAGCTGCCTCGTAACTTCCGATAAATAAACACTAAAATAATGCTGCATAAGAAAAACAATTTTTTTCGCTTCCTGCATTCCGTGCGTTGTTTGTGGCGTGTTGCGCACTTGGATTCAGCCATACCACTATTCGCTGTTTCCTGGACAACCGGCCACCGTTGTCTGCGCATTGTTTTACTTCAACTAGGACAAATGAAATACTGGTTGTTTTGTTCAGCTGATGAAAAAGGGTTATGAGCAGGCGGCAGATAATGGTATTTTAGTATTGCTCGCATTTACTGCTTCTTGGGCTTGTGACGAAAAAACATTATAACTACCCCGATTTTAACGTGGTGGAAACGGCCTGTATAAATGACTGGCACAGCCGGCCGGAAAAGAGGCTAGTGTACCTTGAACAGAGGCTCTCACACCCATAAATGAAAAGACAAAACCCGCCCTCGTAACGCCACTCGCCCAATGTTCACGCCACTCGTCACACGGGTCATTCCTGAACCCGTCTGCAGAGCGTGGTCTGCAGACGTGTATTTGGGCCGCCCAGAGCGAACTCCTGGCCGTTCCAGCCGGGAGCCGACAATGGCCGTGACCCGCGCCGAGCCTGACCCAGCTGCCCCTCCCCGCAGGAAGAACAGTCAGGGTCTGGTGGCGCCCGTGTCGCCCGCCGGAGAGCGGCGGGCCGCGCCGGCCGACCACGGCACGGAGGGCGTGGCCAACACGCTCAACTCGCCGCGGCCGGAGGTGAGGGGCCGGCGAGCCGGCCTTGCGCCCCGTCAGCCGGCTGCCCGGCTGCAAACAGGCGGCCGCGCGCTGACGCGGCGGGCGGGTGCGGGGGACAGGCGGGCGCCGGCGAGGCGGGCGCTGGATGTGCCGCCGACACATTGTCGTTGCCGCGGAGCTGTTCGAACTCGATCGGACTCCGAATTGGACCCGGCCATGGATGGAATCGGGACGATTTCTGCAATGGAAAGCGTGCTTAAATTCGGGCCTGCCGCGGCGTGGTGTTGGCCGTTAAAGTAATGCTGGTGATGGAATATGTGAGGAAGATATCGGATCTGTCAAAAGTCCGTAGTCTTTGTTTCTCGTGTAATTTGTTCAGTTCCTCGCTCAGTATTTTTGGCAATGTTTTACAGACTTGTCAAGATGCAATGGCCATCCAGGCCAGTTCAGTCCTGAAAATGGAAAGGACTCGAGCATATTCAGGAACAGTTGCGCTGTGGGAAAGGTCTCGAATCAGTGTAATGCCTGTGTAACAGATAGGGCCCACTGTTTCATTGTAAGTACAAAAAAGCATGCGAACTATTTCACCTTCATTAAAGAGGCCCACCTTGTGCATCAACACTGAAAGGTGTGGCTTCCCGGTTCTAAAGCTTGAAAGCTCTACAGCTTGGTTTAAATTCTAAAACATTCCCATCGACTGCAACTTGAACTTTCTAGCGCCATCACTATGCGGACTTTGTGCCCACGTCTCTTGGCTGTAGCTTTTGCCAAACTTCTCGCTTAGCAAACTGCAACTTTTTCGAGCTCTAAAGAAGCATGTCGCAATGATGACAACCCCAGCTAGCACACGGAAAAACACCGGCTGGAAGATGCGGTTCGAGCCAGTGCTGTTCGGACTGAGTTTCAGGAGCAGACACAGTTCTATATCTCTGTTTCGTAGGCCACGCCCCGAAATTGGACGCGGTTAGCCAAGGACAGGCCAAAAAAGGAGCGGCGAGCGCCAAAAAAAGTTTCCGTAGAATGTTGCTTTTGCACCTGCGGAAAGGTACCGGCAGAGTGCCGCTGCCACGGTCGTCGTCAGGTGTTCTCGGTAGAGGCCGGGGCCATGGTGTGGTAACGGCAGTAGAGCTGCTTGATCGAAGACGTCGTGCGCTGACCTGTGGTACCGACGTGTCGTCGGCCGCCCTCCAGACGCCGCCGGGCCGCGCGTCGCAGCCGACGCGGCGGCGGCGGGGGCTTGCCGCTTCGCTCTAGACTAGCCGCGCGCCGCGGACGGGCCGTCGCGCTCTCGTCGCCGACGGCCGGGTCGCCGCCGGCGTCGGCCGGCCGGCGCGCTCCGGCGCCACCCGGCTCGCCGCAGCCCCGGTCCGAGCTTGATTACCGCCGGCGTCGCGCCCGGCAGCGGCGGCGTCTGGAGGCGACGGCGTCCCGGCCGAGTGACTTGTGTAGCCGTACATTAGCGCTAATGCCGCCACGGATACGCCCTAGTCGGCCGTGAGCATGTGGAGCGATAGATCCGAGCCAGAGTACAGCTCCCCTGTCCCGCACGAGCGTAGCGTCTCTGCACTCTGTGGCGCCGGCCGGCGCTCCGGGCTTCCTAGCTGCATGTGGCCGCTCTCTAGTCGCTGGGTCTTGGCATGCTCTGCCGCTCCTCGGCTCTTCTCTCCCTGTCTCTGTCTCGCTCCGAACTCTGCGGAAGACGGGCGGCGGCGGCGGCGCCAGCGCTCGGCGGAACCGGCAGGTCGACCTCCACGGTTAGTACCCGGCCCTGGCCTCCGACCCGGCCCGGGTCACGGCGCGAGGTCACCCGCCGCCCGGACGGCGATCCCGCGCGCCGGAGCATGCTGCGCCCGGCGAACGACGCGGAAAGCGGCGCGAACGCGGCGAGGAAACGGCGCGACAGGCAAGCGCACGGCGAAATCCAAGTCTCTGAAGCCTTCTGGTGCGTGGGCGGCGCGGAAACAGCGGCAGTCTTCCTGTATAGGAAACGTTTTATTTCTGTCGTTTAACTCTGCCCTTTTTGGAAACCGCTGTTCGGTTATTTGGTAGCCCTGGCTAGTCTGACTTCTTGGTAGATGTCATATTTCCTTTTTTCTCTCCTGTAGATGGGAGGTGGTGTTTCCAAAAGTTCACAGCAGTCCTGCGGATTTCGGGTTTATTTTAGACGCCTTTTCATTTCGCAATATTTATCGTTTTATTTGGTTGCTGCCCTTTGGTCATGCGGCGCTCAACTTGGCCCAATGCATGCTCGGTCCACCTCCTTACCACACCCTTGCTTGGTTTGAACCGCAGCACTCATTCTGAGGCTTTAGTTGGGCCTTTGTTCGAACTCCCGGGAATCGACTTAACCTGCGGGCGCGCGGTGGCCGTTCCTCGTTGCCGGTCAGGGCGCGGTCAGCCGAGCCCGCGGGTCCGCCGCAGGGCAGACCCGAGGTCACGTGGCGGCCAGAGGCGCCGGCCCGGCGCCAGCGACCGCCAGCAGCGGCACCCTCCGGACCTGTCGCGGCACCGGTGGCTAACCCATTGCATGGCATCTGGCCGACTGGCGGCGCGCGGTGCGCGCGCGCGCAGCCCGGGTTCTCTCCCTCTCCTCTCTGCCGCTTAGTTGGTGTCTGTCCGCGACTACTAATCGTGCGGGTCCGGCCGCGTCGGCGGCGGCCCCGCACCACTCTGGCTCGGATCTCCTGCAATGAGTTAGCTCCAGGGCGGCGGCGGTCGCCGGAGGGGCGCCCGAGGGGCGCCGGGGGCCGGGCGCCCCCTGCCGCCCGCTCGGGCGCCGCCTCCGGCGGGCGATGTCGTGCCGGCACCGACAGGTCGCGGGTGTGTGCTGCTTGCAGGCCCAACAGGCGCACGAGGCCGGCTACAAGGGGGCCGAGAAGGGGGAGGAGATCCCCCTGCAGGAGAAAACCGAATAAATGCTCAATATTTTGATACTCACCTTCATCTCAGGTAAGCGTAGTTCCGAGAAAGCACCGAATGAGTCCCTTCGAGAGGCTCTTGTGCATCATGACCCTGTCACAGTTTGCATTGCAGTCTGTCGTGGACTCTGAACGGTAAGAGCTGGTGCGGTGTAGGGGAAGGGCCGAGTCGGTGACGTATCACGCTCCTGCTTCTCCGCACAGCTGCCTCTTAGGAGCCGCTGGAACACGAATCCCAGTCCTGAAGAATGATCGGGCTTCGAAGTCTGTTTTTGAACCTGCCGCCAATTCCTTTAGCGTAAATCTATGGACCACTGCCAACATGCCCACACCGCTGTCACGAATCCTAAAAGCCAATCCAGCGGTGACACCTTTTGCTCCATGCACGACACAAGCTCCAGCAGACTTCCGGAAAATCTGTTCCTGGGGCACAAAATGCCGTGATTCCTCCGTAGCGTGACTGTTGACAATTTACATCGGCGTGTAACCAATATCATGCCAATGGTCGCCAGACATCATGCGGAGGTGTGCAGAGAACCGACAGGGAAACATGCAGACCAAATAAAGCCAGACATCCTCGAGACATGTGCAGGGCCGTCGTGATGATCTTGTCGCCAGTCGCTGGCGCTCTTTTGTCGCCTACGTTGTCACAGCTATCCGAAATTGCCAAGGTTTGGCTCCAGTCGCGCCCGTGATGCGTCGTCGATGTCGCAGCAAATCTCAGCGCCTCGTCCGGGCATCCAACGACCCCCAACGGGCGCCGCCGGACGCGTCCATCGGGTCCGTGTCGTCAGCCACGGGAAGTCCGTCCAGCTCGCCTGCCAGCACCGCCGGCGGGCGGGCCGCGGCGTCACCGCGTGAATCAGACGGAATACCGCGGCCGACCGAGCTGGCGGCGGGCCGGCCCGCCGGCCGCCGGTTACCCTCCAGCCGCCGTCCGGGGGCGCGCCGGCGGCCACGGCGACGGACGAGGGGACGCGTCGGCGACTGAATGCGCGGCGCGGCGGCGGCGGATCAAAAACAGATCGCGATGGGCGGCCGGCTTGTTTACGAAGTCGGCTTCGGCGCGCGGAGGGACGACGCCACGTCGGCCGGCCGCGGCTTTACGAGCCCGCCGACGGCCTCGCAAACACTGCAAACACGGCGACACCGCCGCGCGGCCGCCCGGACCGCGTCGGCCGCGGCCGGCGGCGCCGTCCTGGGCGGGGGCGTCGGGGGCCGCCGGCGGAGAGTCGCGGTGTTTTTCTCGGCGACGCGGCGCCGGAGCGGCGTCGACGCGGCGGTCGGACGAGTTTGCTTCTCCCCGGAGGCCCCGCCGGCGACGGCTGGACGCGTCGGCGCCGGCGTCGCGTCGGCGGCGAAGATCGCCGCGTCTCGGCGACGTTCGGGAGCGCCGCGGGCGGGGGCGGCCGCCCGGCGATGCGTTATTGATGAGCGCTCGGCCGCGGGATGCGTTATTGATGGACGCAGCGGCCGCCGCGCTGCCGGGTCGGCCGCTGATGATATCTCAGCGAATCGTCGCTCGCGCCGGGACCGACGACAAAGTGACGCTGTCCGGCGCGAGCGATGGGCGACCGGCGGAATAACCGGCGCTGACGGCGGCCGGCGGACGACGCGGGATGGCGACGCTCGCCGTGTGCGCGCGATCGATGGGGAAACGATCGCCGGCGACGACTAACGACGCGCTGACGCCGCCCCGCGTCGGCCCGCCGACAGACGGCCGCTCCCATGGGCGCCGCTGAGAGCCGGCGACGCTGCGGCGATTACCGTGATGACGGGAATCGGCCGGTAATGAGAAGACGTCGACGCCGCTGGCCGTGACGGGCGCCAGGCGTCAAGTCGGCGCCGACGGCCGTGACGGGCACCGGTCCCGTCCGGCGGCCCGCCGATGGAGCGTCGTCGGCGGCCGTCGTGATGGACGGCTCGGCTGAGCACGGCCCGGCGGCGTGCCCGCGAACGCGCCCGCGCGGTACGCGACTCCGACGCGTTAACGGCGTGATGAAATCCGCCGCCAGAACGTGGGGGTTCGCCAGGATGCCACCGACGGGTTTATTGGGATTGGACTTGCCGTTCGTTATTTTGTGCGCGGTTGGAATTCACGGCTGACGATTTCACGCTAGAGTTTCTGACCTGGGTCATACCTGAACACTATGAAGTCGACGCAAATAGAACATCGTGGAAGGCTGCGGCATACCGCGTACGCTCAAAATTTCGCAGGTGCAATTTGCACCCAACCCTGGAATGCATAAAAGCCGACGTGTAAAATCTGTCCCTCCTGGGCACTTACAAACCACTCTCAACAGCTGCCGCACAAGACGACCACATGAGCTCAGCTCAAACCCACATCGACCCAGACATTGTTCCAGTTCGTTGTGGTCTGACTCATAGTAGTCCCCTCTCCCCCTACAAACGCCAAACGACCTTAATCCCTCCTCTGCGAACCTTCTTTTATCACACAAGTCTGGCCCTGACACCTTATTTCGTGCCATGCCGAACCTACCCTGGCCCACACGGAGCCCGCCCTGACCCACGTCGAGTCCGCTCTGACCCACGCTGAACCCGCTCTGACCCCGCTGAACCACCTGCAGCCAGCCGCGATCCGATGCTGACGGAGGCGGTGCCGCAGGATTTCCTGGAGCCGATCGGGACGCGCCGCCAGAGCTCGGACCCGAGCCGCTCGGCGACTGCACCGATCGAGCTGCAGGCGCTCTCGCAGACCAACCTGGACCTGCTCAGTCTGGAGAGCAGCGACACCTTCACCAGCTGCCCCACGCACCCGTTCCCCTCGGAGGGCGACCTCACCGCCGACAGCAACCTGTACGTGAACCCGCTGGACGGCGGCGGGCCGGCCGGCCGGCGCGACAGCCCGCGCTCTTCGCCGCTCCGCCGACCTCGGCTGGCCAGCGCCGGCGACTCGCCGCCGGACGGCGCCGCCAGCCACCAGGGCTCGCCGATGCTCAAGCACCGCCGGGCCCGCTTCCAGGAGGTGGGTCGGCCGTGGTCGGCCGGGCGGCCCCAAAGGCGGTGTTTGTTTGTTTGTGAGTTAGGGCACGCAGCCGCTCGGGCTCAGGTGTCCGGAGTCTTGTGTCGAGTCTTGTGTCTCATCAAGCGTTCTCTGGAGGCGAGACGGCTGTGCCGCGGTAGGCGCGCGGGTGTGTGTTGTGTGTGCTCGAGGAAAGTGTGTTTGTGTGTGTGGGGGGGGGGATGTGGCGGTGTGCCCGATTGCCGGGCAGATGGGGCCGGTTTGATTCATTATGACAGCTGTCAGATTGCAGTGATAGGGTTCCGTCTTTGGTGCAAAGGAATGCCGCTTGCATACAAGCAAGGAGTCGGTAAGAAACAGTCAGGATGAATCATGTTGCATTCGTTCAGTAGAGGTAGAGGTGCCATTAAGATAACAGCCTCTTTGGGGTCCAAAATAGTTTTTAGGGAATTTTATCCGTGTGCTCGATTGTGACTTATAAATTTCCTTTCAAACAGATACCATTCCTGGCATGGCTGGCGATCCCAGGGGGGATGGGGGATATTACTGGGGATATTGCCCCCCCCCCCAATATTCGGGGATTTTAACATCGGGCCACTGGCAATGACTGGAAAGAAACGACCTGAAGTCTTATGTATATCACCACAATAATGTTAAGAAATCTCCAGCCATGATTCTTAGGGAAAAGGGACGAACACTTTCTTTCCCTGGCTTCAAATAGCTGCACTCCACCGGCGAATAAATTCGAAGCTAATTCTAGCGCAGTTAACTTCCAGCGACAGCGCGTTGTTACAGCCGTCGTTATGTACTGATCCAGTGATTATTGAGTGAATGAAGCGAAAGTGGTGATCACTAGACTTGACTGAAGGTCCGCACGCTAGGCTGCCGGCTGGCATTGCTCCATACATCATCGGATTACGTCGTAGGCTCAGTTTGATGGACGAATAAGGACGAATGAGGTCATCGGACAATTGGATCAGGCGCGGGCTGACCGAAGAAAGCGGGTTCGGCCGGTCGCAAGCCGAGATATTGAAAACATCGACTCGTGGGCAGCGAAGGGAAGGTGGTTTACATTGGCGGCCCACCCCGTCGGCTGATTTGGATGAGTTGTAAAATCCTCACGCACCACCGCGGTGTTGGGATGTTTTTAAAGCCGTGGGACCAGTCATCCTATCGTGGTTTTTTCCCATGCCAAGCCACGAGACTCACGTTGAAATGTTTGAAAGTTGGTAGGGGTGAGCCGGTGGCCATCGCGTGCCCTATGGTCTGTTTCACTGAAGCCTGCGTGCAGTTCCCGGATGTCTCTTCTCCCGCAATGATCATCACGTGTCAACGTCGTGGCGATTTTTCAAGGTGGCAGACGTTGTTTCGTGCCCTCAGAGCCGCAGTATAACTGTCCAGACGTTGTCAGCGTGGCGTGGTTCCGTGCTGAAATTATTTCGTCTGTAATCTTTCCTTCTAGCGGTTGCGTGCCGTCGATGAGTGCAAGACAAACCATTTGGAAGCGTTCCATGTCGTTCTCATCTACAGTCCTGACCATAAAGGTTTTACGAGGTGTTAGCGCCTCTAATCGTCCACTTAGCCCACTCGGACAGCACTGATGTGTCAATGACTCTTTTTCTGGCGCCTCGCGGACCGCCCTCCCTTTGTTTCACGCGCGCGGCCCGCGATGAGACTCGGCGACGCGGCGCAGTCCGTCTCTGACCCTGACCAGCAGCCCCGGACAAGGCAGGGGGCGGGGATGGGGGCGTGGGCGGGTTCGGCGCCGCCACCGTGGGAAGGCGGGACGATCCGTCGCGGTCCGCGAGCATGTTTGATGACCGCGTTCTCACGGGGCCGGCCGGCGACAGTGACTGTTCGGCACGTGCTGGGAACGTGGTGTGCGGCGTGCGTGGCCAGGGTCGGCTCGGCGGCCAGCACTCATTAGTGCCGCGCACGATCAATGGGAGGCGGTGGGCACTAATGGCACGAATGAGACGTAGTCTTTGTCCTGCGACAGGTCTTCCACGGCGGTTGTGTGCGATCCTGACGTGGGAAGTGCCGTTGTCGGAAAATGTGGGACGGTCACGTGCGACCCTGCCTCGACCAACGTCATAAGTTGCGGCATCTAGTTCAGCCGACTGTGTCAGTATGTGTGTAGTTCAGAGCGATCGTGAATGTGATTTAGGTCGCCTTGTTTAACATTCCCCTGAAGAAACCAACTGGATGTTTTTGTATCTTAAAATGCGATATGTAAGAGCAACCAAAAGTTTCTGCCAAACTGTGCATCATTGTCGCGAATGTCATTTAGGACCAGGGGCGGATCCAAGGGGAGGGGGCCGCGATGGGCGCGATCGCCCCCGCCCCCTGACTCAAGAGGAGGCCCGAAGTGGCCTCGTGTGAGCTTCACGGGGTCTCCGTGAAAACCTGACGGGTTCTTGATGCAGTCAGGAGGGTCTCCACGAGGGTTAAAGGTCCCCTAAAACGGACAGAGGGGCCCCTGAAACGCCCAAAGGGCTCCGGAGACCGCAACAGGGCCCTGCCACGGCAGTGTCTCTGAGACCACCAGAAGGGTCATACGGCCCCTGAGATGCCAGAGATGATGACTGAGTATCTAGAACGGCATAGGAGCCCCGCATGGGCTTCACGGACCTATGTGAAAAGCTGAAGGCCCCTGATGCAGTGAGAGGGTTTCCGGGAGGGTTAATCAGAGCCTGAGACGCCAAGATGGCCCCTAAGATGAGTAGAAGGACCCCTGAAAATCTCCAAGGGCCCTTGAGGCCGCGAGAGGGGTCCCCACACGGTAAAGGGTCCATGAGACCGCTAAATGCAGCGATGGCCCCTAAGACGGCAAGACCTTAAGAAGGTGCCTAGGACGGTATAAGGAACCCCTGGCCAACCAGAGGAGCCCCCTAAATGGAGATTCACTGGTGACCTTCTCAATGTCAAGAGCGGCCCCAAATGGGTTACACTGGTCTTTCTGAGAACCTGAGGGGTTCTTGATACAGTCGTGAGTCCCGGGAAGGTCAGGTGGATCCTTAGGCGGCAAGATAGGCGCGTTAGGCGGCAAGATAGGCGCGTACACGGCAGAGGGCCCCTGAGACCGCCAAAATGATCAGAGAGGGCTGCGAGGGTGAAGACGACAAGATGGCCTCTAAAGCAGTGTGGGGATCCTGGACGGCCAGAGGGCTCCCGCGTGTGTTAGGCGGGCTCCTGGCACAGAAAAGGCCCCTGAGACTGCCAGTGAGGTCCTCAAAGCACCAACAAAGGTCCATGATATGGCAAGCGGGATGATATAAGCATGCGGGATATATCCCACTAGAGGGAACCTAACCTAAACTACACTCAGCTGGCAAAAACGTTTCCAGAAACTACGAAGGGGCAAAAGGGTTCCTGGACCGTCTCTGGCCAGGTTTTTGCAAGCTGTCAGATACGGACACGCGATTTCAAATAGAGGGAGGGACGCAGCCATAAAATCTCCCCTTTTTTGTCATATTTCGGCCACTTTGTTCTGCAACAAAATAAAAAAAAATTCTCGAAGAAAGTGATGCGCTTGAATGTTGTCGGTTATTTTATGCGGCGAAAAACGGAAAATGGCATCAGATATTTCCCCCTGGAATCCCGCGGGGCCGCGCTTTTTTCACATCCGAAGAGCAAAAAAAAATGGCTCAGCGCAGGCCCCCTCCACGGCCGTTAGTGGGTCTGCGCTGACCATTCGCCTCCCTCCATGTACTCCCCCGGTCCTGGACCCGTCCTTCTTCAGGGCTGACTAATTTCGGAACTGTCTGTCGCCTCTTCCATCATATTCAATCTAAAGAACCATGACAGTTGTCTCCACTTAAGCAGCCACGCCTGGCTGCAGTTCTGTCATCGCAGACCAGCAGGCGAAATCTACCAGTGCGCGAGGATGTAACCATGGAAGCCATGCCCCCCACCCGAGCCTGGTAGTTTGCACTAGATATATGGCGATTTCGTACGAAAACGGAATATTGATCTTATATATGTCACAAGAGCAAACATTATATTTTCCTGTGCGTTAAATATGAGGTAAGTTACATAAAATTGACGCTTTTTCCCATAAATTTTGCGAAATGCCAGGGGCATGTGACGAAGTCTGACATTTGCCCCCCCCTCATGAAAATTCTGGCTACGTGCCTGCCAGTGCGTTATGTCCCTCTCGCAAAAGAGCCCGCGCCGAGTCCACATCAACCCCGCCAGACGTTTCTGCCATCCTTCTCGTTACGGGCGCAGGCGGACGTCCCTCTCTCTCATGCGCGCTCAAAGAGCGCCATGAATTCCGCTAACTCGCCGAATATCGCGGCCCGGCATCGGGCGGCGGTAAATCGGCCAGCCGGTCGTCCAATCGTACCAGCTGGTGGGGCGGCGAGAGGGCGGCCGCGGCGGCCGCGGCGCGCGACCTCCGGCCGGCCGGCCGGCGCCGGACGGGCGTCACCCAGCGCTGACCTTTGCCGGCGGCTCCTCCGCGGTCGGCCGCCGCCCCAATCAATGCCCATTCAGTGGCATCGACCGGAGCTCGCGCGTGAATGCGTTCAGAGGGCGGCGGCGCGGCGTCCGCCGGCTGGTCCGGGTCGGACCGGACCGTGGCCCGTGGACCGCGGTCCGGTCCGGACCGCTGTGGTCGCCGCGCGCTGCCGCCGGGTGCCGGCGTCGTGGGAGCGGCGTCACGTCAGTAATGCCCGCTAATGCCCGTGCTCGGGCCGGCCGCCGCCCCGCCCATCGACTGATGCGTCGTCGGCCGCGCCTGACCTAGATGCATATGCGATGGTGTGCGTGTGCGCTGTGTGTACGCGAGCCGTGAGACTAACGCCGTTTTGCTGCCGCTGCAGGCCGTTTTCTCCAGCGCCGTCGGTCCTCGGACGCCGTCCTCTGGGTCCCAGTCCTGAACTTCACTCACATGGCGAATGGCGACCGCAGTATCCAGACCACCAGACCGCAGTATCCGTGATCTCAGAACAGGGAGGGTTCCGATTGCCCCTGTCAACGAGGATCTCTCATTCAACCGAATCCTCCCTCCTTTCCCCCTCTCTCTGCCCTCCCCTCCCCACACTTCTTCCCTTCTTCCCTCCCTACCTTCCTCAGTCCCTCCCCTGCCTGCCTCCTCTCCTTCCCCAACCCCTCCTCCCCTCCCCTGCCTGCCTCCTTTCCTTCCCTACCTCCCTCCTCTCCTGCCTCCTTCCCTTCCTCCCACTTCTTTCTTTCTTCTTCCTTCCCCGCAAGCCGCATTTTCCCTGCCCGCTGACCAACAGCCCTGTCCGCAAACCGCACCCTCCCAATCCGCAGACCATACCCTCCCAATCCGCAGACCACTCTCCCAATCCGCAGACTACCCTCCCAATCCGCAGACCACCCTCCCGATCCGCAGACCGCTCTCCCTGCCCCAGAGCGCTCCCCGGCCGTCGGCCGGCCAGCCGCCGTAACGCCTGCTCTGGTCGGCAGCCGGACCCGCGCGTGGCCGTGGCCGGCCCGACCGGCGGCCGTCGAGACCCGGAGAGCACCGAGCGCTGGCGCAAGCCTCACCTCTCGGCGGCCAGAGGTATTTCCTCCGCCGTCAAACTGTTCGCCCCCTCCGCCCTCCTCGCCCGCACCGGTAAGGGAAGATTCCTTGGGCCGTTGCTCGTCGTCTGTACAGCTGCTCGGACTGGCTCCGCTCTTTCTTTCGGTTCTCCGCCGTCTTCTTTTCTCGGACGTCCGCCGCCACCGTCCTCGTCTCGTGCTCTTTCCGGTGTCGCCGTCTTCTCCGCACTTCGCGCGCTCCTCAAGCTGTCTTCCTCTTGCTTTTGTCTTTGTCCTCGAGTGCTTGTCCTACTCTTCGCATACTTCCGCGCCGTTTCCTCGGATGTGGTCCACGTGCTCCGTTCCCGGTTCCGTTTCTCTCTTTGTCTTTATTTCCGGTTGCCTGACGCTGTCTGGCTCGCTTGCGCCCGGGCCAGCGCTCCTTCGCCGCCGCCACCGCGACCACGCGCAACACCCACCGTTCTTGCGCCGGACTGCCTCGGGCTGCCCAGGCTGCCCCAGGCTGCCCCAGGGCAGTCCAAGCAGGGGCAGCACGGGTCCGGCCGCATGGTCAGGCCGCGGCCACTCACAATCTCACTGCTGATCTCACCGTCTCACTGACAGCACAGGTCCCCAGCAGGGCTGCCCGCCCGAGCACAGCACTGGCGCTGACACCGAACCGGACATTGCTGACACTGTCCCGAACACCGCTGGCACTGTCTCATACACCGGTGACGCTACCCCAGACAATCCTGATACTGTCCCGGACACCACTGATACTGGCACGGAAACTATTCCAGACACTCCTACTGTCCCGAACACCGCTGATGCTCTCCCGGACAATGGCGACACTATCCCGGACAACCCTGATGCTGTTCGAGACAACGCTGATGCTGTCTCGGACATTGATGACTCTGCCTCGATACTCCTGACACTGTCCCGGACAGTGTCCTGACCTGGTTGTTACTGACTATGCCCCGGACAGACCTAACACTGGCGGTGACCCTACACTTCTGGCACGTCAGTGACACCAGTGACTCTTTTCTTCGGGACGGACTTGACACTGTGCTGAACACTATTCACACCATCACAACACTGCCGAGACTGTCCACCGGGAGATGCCACTCGTCCTGTTCCCGACAGGATAGGCGTTGTCCGGGACATTACCGAGAAGACGGATGTTGTCCGGGACATTGCCGACAGGACGGACAGTATTTGGGACAGTACTGACTGGACACCACGATCCAGGACACGGACGTAGCCAAGGGGGGCCATGGGGGTCATGCCCCCTTGGGATTGGAAAATCAACGTTTCTTTATGCACCAGAAATAGAGAAAAGTTTGATTTCCCGGACTCGAAATTAAAATCCCATGAGTTTTCGGTTTTGAACGGGGATTTGCTTGTCCTGGTCCCCTCGTTGGCAAAATCCTGGCTACGTCCCTGATCCAGGACAACGCTGACACTGCGACGACTTCTTTTTAAGGCACTGCCGGTGCTGTGAAAGTGACAGCACTGTAGGTCTTGACCCTTAAACAGTCGCTGTCCACCAGGGTATCAGACATAACTGTTAAATAACCAATGACAACAGACACGCCGTCGGACGGGACATCGTCATGCGCTTGACCAGCTACATTTAAAACACTACCTGAAAGTGAAAGATATCGGACGTTTAAAGAGTGTAAAGGCTTGCTTGTTACACTGCGTGGGCTGTTCAGGTCACTACTTGTGCTTGTTAAGAAGATAACCAGAATTCCTCAACGCTTGCGCTACCCAAGTATTTCAGAGTACGTCTTGATATCGTAATAGATGTTAAGAACAAAACACAATCGTACCAAACCAATACGTGCTATGTTACGCAACTTCGTTATATTTCCTGTGCAGATTTGGGATACGTTTGATGGTTGTGTAATACACACGGTCAGATACGGCGTACCACAGACCTATTTCGTTCCATGTCAGGATTTGGGCATATTGGTTTTTAGGAGCATTTTCCCGCACGCAGCAAAGAAAGGTATGAAGACAGGACATTCTGTTTGTTAGATCTATTACCATTTCATGCGACCGAAGCATACTTTTTATACGGTAGACAAGTCGAGCCTTAGAGCAGACTTCGATTGTAAAAGCTTTCTTTAACATGGCCGCATTTTTCGGACAACTAATAGTGTACTGCCGTATGATACGCAGTTAACATCGCAACAGGTCGCTGCCAGAATAAATTTCATAGAATTCATTTTACCTACACTACCGCAACAGACGGCTGGTGACCACTGTAGTTCGTAGAAAAATGCATTCCAAGAATAACGCAGTGAATATGGCTTTGTGGAGGTAATCACCCTCTGTTTGAGTCCAGCTTTTTGATTACTTTCTTTCTGATCGAAAGATCATTTTCGTGATTCAATGCCAGTTATTTTGTTAATGAGTAAATTGGTCCGACTTCGCAATACACGCATCAGTACTTTCAAATCGAAGTCAGGCTTAAAGACAAAGGTTGATGTTCCGTCGGCCAGCTTCCAGCCCAATGGCAGAACATCCGTCTTGTGTTTTTATCGCCAGCCTTGTTTACCATTTGATTTTACGACGTCAGATCTCTGAAAAAATCTCCGATAAAGCTCGAGATATGTTGCTTAGTGTCTGGAAATTCCGAGCCCAAGGAATCTTTCCTGCCTGGTAGTTTGTTTTTGGACTTGGTTGTTTTTCTTCAGAATATTTATGTTTGCCGATAGGGTTTCCTTCTGAGCCAAAGAGCAACGCACAACATTTTTATCGGCCTTTGAATGTGGGGCAGCGAAGTTACCCCGGAAATCCCAGCTCAATGCATTTATTTTCTGTTTAACCACTCCTCTCGTGGTTTTCGCCAAGTGGCTCAGAACGATGCCTGTAGGATCCTAGTTTGGTCAGGAAGCCCTGTAGAATCTTAGTTTGGCTAGGAAAACCTCATTGCATCGTGAAAATATTGGTTCAGTATATCCTGATGTGTTCTTTCTGTGTAGCAGTTCCTTGGCCTGCATTGAAACAGTATCGCAGTAGACTAGTAGTCGTCCCAACGTTGTATGAAGCAGATGAGGATCATATGGTTCAACTGATGCTAAAGGATGTAAAGCTATATGTGCAAGTTTGTTAGAATCGTTAAGATTGCTCTCGTAAGGGCTAGTGAGGATGGTTAAAACTGATCTGGAGAGGGCACGAAATGCAGATTAATGCACGAAACATTCGCCGTTATTTTTGGACCCGAAATGACCATATCCCTTTGTGGCTAGATAGAACACGTGAACGTTTTTAGTGTGACTTTGTGCATGTTGTTGAACTTACTTTTGTGGCCAAAATGCAGCCTAGCATTTCTTACATCTGCATGCTAAAGGAAATAAAGAATAACTCATGGAGTGTTAGCCTAAATTACTCCATGGCCGTGCATATCGAGTGACATTTTCTTTACGTGCCGATGTCGCCAATGCCGTTTTAAAGTTATTCTGGTAAGTCGACCCATTTTCTACTGCGCTCCTCTTGTCAGTGCGCTAGTTCCACTGTCCCCTGTCAGGACTGGAATTCTCTGGGAACTTGCCGAGACTGCAGATTCAACAGAGCTCACATAGAAATAATATCTCTTTGGTATGGCTTAGTGGCGAGCTTGTGGTCAACCAAATTAAGCGGTGTTTATAAAAATTCGCTCTTACTTGTACTTACAAGTAAGAATCGCGTATTCAAGGTCACAGACAAATGCTTCATGCAGGCCAGCACTAGCATACCTAATGACCAACAAGGTTAACAAAATTTCGCTTGTCTAGTCCACATTTGTGGAATGAAAGGCTTCGTACAATAATATTCATCTCTTTGACTGATGATGGACCCGGTGATCGACTACTGGGTTCATTTAACCCAGTTCAGTGATTGGTCTGCAGCTTAAACATGCCGGAAATACGGTCACATCATATCTGTTTGCCGATACTTTGTTGGAACTTTGTGCCCGTAAAATCATTGGTCCATGTAATCCATGATACGGAAAAGTTTTCGTTGTGGAATGTAGCGGTAGCAGATTCTTGGGATAGGACTGCGCGCTTGCACAGTGTTTGGAAACCATATCTCCACCAGTTAAAGAGTAAACGTCGTCGTCATTTTTTCGTGCCAGTTACATACGATTCTGCAAATCTGGCTACGGAGTGAAGCATGTCAAAGTTTAATTGATTTTAAGGCTGCTCTAATTTGACGTAAATTCCAATATGTGAGCAAAGCATTTCATTGTTTGTCTGGTGCCAACTATATGCCATTTGTCGGAATAACCAACTATATCGGTTATTCCGAAAGCTGATGAATTAGCAATGGCATCTTAAAGTCGTGTGAAAGCTGAGTTATTCTGTAAAGCTATCTACCCAGGATGACGCCCTGGCCCTGTTCTATAGATCGACACCGTGGACCTTTGCACGGATCTTCTGAAACGGCTAGTTGTAGCTTACTAACACAACGCGTTCCGCAGCCCTTATCGTCTGGTAACGATGACCGTAAGTACGTTTTTAGCGTGTTTAGTTGGTGATGACGACTGCCGCCTAGACAGAGGCTCGGCAGTGCGAGCAATTAGATAACGCAGCAACACTAGCCGGACCAAAGCAGCCAGCGTCTAGTAATGCTGGCCATCGGTACTGTCGTTCATTAGTTATCGTTGCAAGTTGTTAGCCTTTCCAGAAGCCAACCGTTTTCGGGACAGTCTTGTAGATTGACAGGGTAGATTAAGAATCAACTGCGACAGACGTTTCGTGATTTATTTTTAAGTTTCAGTGCTGGGAGAGCATATTCGCTCAAATCGAGCGGCATTAGATGGAACGAGTGCAACGATCGGCTTTGCGACTGTGATGTCATGTCCTTATTGTAGCAAGCTAGCGAATGGGTAGTTTGTAGCAACAAAGTAAGGAGAGGCCCGTGCAGTAGATGTGATAGCTTATCAATGATGGTAGGTCAAATCATCCATTAGAAACGCTATTGCCCTGAAATGTTGTGCACTGGTCTTAGTTCATCAAAATAATCAAAATACGTTTGACCGTTCGTTCTGCTGTTGGTGGTTCCTCAGCACGGACAACCGGGCGTAATGTATTTTATTATTGCGGCACCCTTCAAATCGCCTTCGCGGATTTTTTTTTCGTCAGCCACGCATATCCTGTATTAAAAGCAACAGGCCTCGTCAAAACCATAACATGTAACAAATCTAACAAAGCCAATGCGGTCAGTGACATTTCTTTCACACTGTACCAGGGACGGGCCCTCGTGCGAGTCGCCATATTCGTATCACCGCCGAGCAACTACAACAGCGCACGACTCCTCCCCCCCCGTGCCGAGCCGGACGTCCGGCGCCGAGCCACCTCAGCCCACGTCGCCGTTGCAGGCAAGTCTGGCAGCCGCAGCTCGCTCGCCGGCGACGCGCCCGACGCCCGGCACCGCAGCCCCGAGAAGAAGAAGTCCATCCTGAAGAAGCCGGAGGCGCGCGCCGACCCGGAGACCGAGAAGCTGCTGGACGCCGCACTGGTGACCGACAGCGGCGTGGAGGCGGACGCCTCGCCGCCGGCGGCGGCGCCGCACCGGCCGGCCGACGCGGCCGCGCTGGCCGCCGGGCGGGCGGCCGAGACGGCGCGCCGCCGCGGCGCCGGCCCGCCCCGCTGCGCCGCCGCCGGCTGCCTGTACAACACGGTGGCGCTGCTGTCGCCGGCGCACGGCGAGGTGTGCCTGTGCGGTGGCCGCATGCTGCGGCCGGCCGCCAACCACGCGGCGCCGCGCAGCGGCGAGTCGTCGCCCGACGAGGAGACGACGCTGCTGCGCGCCGCCGGCCCCGCCGCCGGCCAGGTCTCCTCGTAACACCGGCCGTCGTCGGCACCAGGTGCGTGGCGGCGCCCGTCGGCCGGCCGGGTCGGGTCGGGTCGGGTCAGGACACGCCGGGACGAATCGGGTCAGGTCAGGGCAGAATGGCACAGGTCAGTACAGGTTGTGTCCGTTCAGGTCCTGTCGCGGGTACGGTCAGGTCAGGTCAGGTCGGGTCTGGTCTGGTCTGGTCTGGTCTGGTCTGGTCTGGTCTGGTCTGGTCTGGTCTGGTCTGGCCTGGTCTGGTCTGGTCCGTTGCGGTCTGGTCCGGTCCGGTCCGGTCCGGCCGCTGTTCAGGTCAGATCAGGTCCGATTAGGCCATACCTGACGCTCTGGTTCGGTCAGGTATATTCAAGTCCGGTCAGGTCCAGCCCTCCAGATCACTCCACCAGGAACCACAAACGGGCCCGTTAACCCGAGCTCCGACCACCCGCGACCAGCTGGCAGGGGCGGCGACGGCTGCCGCGGCCGTGCCAGCGCCGCGCCCGTCACGCCGTCGGCGGCCGGGCGCCGCGGCCGGCCGGTGACGTGCCGTCCTCCCGTGACGCTCCGTCGCCGTCCCGACAGGTTACGCCGTGGCAATCTTCGGGAGTGGCATTGAGCGGCTCGTTTCTGATTGATGGCCGGACCCAAGGCCGCGTGCATGGCCTTCGTTGTAATTAGGAAGGCCGCCGCAGCGCTGATGACTCTGAATCTTTCAGCGTGACCCGGTGCTCAAACCGGGCCGCAGGTCCTCATCTATTTAAGCTCTGTGCGTAGGCAGACGTGGGCGAAATCGCAGCCTGCAGAACTCCATCGATCGGCCTAAGTTACGCGCAGTAGTCCTCACGCCGTAGCGTGGGCATGCACGACAGCTTGCCGATCCGTGACATCGCCGACACACGAACTCAGCGCGGCGAATCAAAGTCATGCAATGATTAATCTTGGGAACGAGGTTAATGTCGCCTTCCCCGCAGCGTCCATACCAACAAAAAGAACAGTCACGCCGATTCCTGTCATCCTCTGCATTCTCTTCGTATGAGCCATGACCCTCAAGGATGGTTTCCTTCATCTCCAAACAGTCTCGGGAGTACCGCGTGTGCCCGCCTCGGACTGGCCAAACCACCACAGAGCAGAGCGTCCCCTCAATCTGCCGCGGGAGCCTCTCAGCCTCCGCCGGCGCCGCGGCCGGCCGGCCCGGTCCCTGAGTCCAGATCCGGCCGTCCCGTAACTCCCGAGCTGCCGCCCGGGCAGGCACGTTTGGACGCCGGTGGCCGCTGGCCCGCCCCGCTGGCACGGGGCCTATCGTCTGGCTGGAGCGGCGCGCTGTGGCTGTGGCGCGTCCCGCGGAGACGGCGGCTGACGCGGCGGCGGCAGGTGGCGTCGGCACCGTTCCGCCCAGTTTGTCCGCTCGCGAAGTCCGGTCAGTTGGCGATGCGTTCCGTTGTCGCATGTTTTCGGTACTGGGAGGCCCCCGTCCCTTGACGTGTTCGATAAAGAACGGGTCTGTCGGCGTTGAGTGGTGCACCGCGCTGTCCGACGTTGTTGACATGGCTGGTAGATTCCCCGAAAATTATTGGGATGGAGGTTCCACGTAGGATTTCAGACCGTTTCTTTCCAGTCATTGTCATCGGCAAGCTTTCAGACCGTTTCTTGGTAGTCATGGCCATAGGCCTCATGTTAAAATCCCTGACTTTGGGGGGCCCGGACCCCCGTCCTCCAGGTTTGCCAGCCGTATTTGTCGGACAGCTTACGGGTCTATCCGCATTGCCAGACAGCATGTAACTGTCCGGGTTTCCCAGACAGCGCACGGCTCAGCTTCTCAGTGCCACGCAATACGGTTCGGTCCGCCATTGCCAAACAGCGATCGGTGCATCCGTACTGCGTATTGCGTATTCCGCATTCCGGCATTGCGAAACAACGCACTGCCCTGTCCACCTTGGTCAGGCAGTGCACGGCTCTGCCCAATACTGTCCGGAACGCGCGGCTGTCCGGCGCTGTCCGACGGCGTCCGCTCCGTTCGGCGCCGGCCAGCGGGCGGCGGCCCCCGCGGCGCCGGCCTGGGCGTCCGGCCGAATCTCCCCATCCGCTCGTTGCCGGCGCCGGCACGCTCGCTCTAATTGAGCCGGTGGCCAGTGTTTACACCGGCCTCCAGACGGCGGGGGGCGCGGGGCGGGGCGCCGCCGGCACGCCGGATCGTTACCGCTCCGTGACGTCACTCTCCGTCCCGGGGGTGGTCCGGCCGGCGCCGCCGCCGCCGCGGCCGAGCCGCGCTCGGCGCCTCCTCGCGGAGGACGCGAGGACGCGAGGACATCGCCCTCCCCGGCCGGGGGGCAGCGGGGTGCCGGCACCAGAAATAGCGGCCGCCGCCGTCGTAAATTGGCGGCGGCGGCTCGTACCTGCCCGGCTGGACTGGCGGCGTTGACGGATCGTCCGCCGAAGGTGCCGAAGGAATGCGAGCGTCTGTATGTGCTCGGTCACGTTGGTGAGCTACTTAGACGTGGTCCCTTTCGTCGTTGACGGTTAAATCTGGCGATGTTCTTGGAGACATGCAGGCACAGAAGCAACCCTGAACAATTTCGATCGTTCAGAAAATATGCGTGCGTGCAAGCTTCAGATGGATAATTTAGGTGTATTGTCGGGAGTAGAGAGTTGTACTTCATGCAGAAAAAAGGAGAGAAGACAAAAGATCGACAAGGCAGAAACGGTCAAACTATAGAGCGTTCAATCAACAAGAAATGGAAACGGTCCTCCTAGGGTTGCCACGAGGACAGAACGTCACCAGTCCTTCATCCGGGCATCATAGTAACAGCAGCCGAGCCGCCAGTCGGTCGCCGACCCCCACCCCAGACCGGTGCCGTATCAGGCCCCACTTCAGTGGTCCGAGAGGGCAAACACACGGCCGCTGGTGCACCGTCTGCGTTCATTAAGCAACGTTTCCGGCCAGCGCCGATGGGGGCCGAGAGAGATAGGTACGGTGCGCAGAGGCAACGAATAGGGCGTTCTGATACACCCCAAACGAAGTACGAACGAAACTTTATGCTACAGGTAGAATGCAATGAGCGCAAAGAGAAGTCATCGTGGTTGCGTTAGAACCAGGTTGAACTTAGACGGTGGTTTGAAATAGCTGAACGAGTGGGGACAAAATTCCGAAAATAAATAAATGGCCGCGTAAGGCGGGTAACGGATAGAAAGAGCCGACTGAGTAAAACAAATGGGTCCGCGGCAGACGACCACAAAAAAAGGACGAACAATGTCCGAAGCTCCTTCGGCAAACATTATGTGGCCCAATAAAGTATCACTTTTTATTGCCGTCTTATGTCGGTTCATCTGTCATTTTAACTGACGCCGTGCCCGTGAATGCCAAGGGCAATGACATCCACCGCGGTATTTCGTTACGTGAGAATTCCTTTTCCGTCACTGTGTTCACTCATCTGAACACGCGCCGGCCCTCGTCCATTATCCGTCGCATGCCGGTGTCAGTTACGGCACCAGTGTCAGGGTGAATGATAATAGTGATCTCAGACTCGTTTACGGTGTTAGCGTCGGTGTCGATGTCGGTGTCAGTGTCGGTTGTGACACAAGTGTTTAACTGGCATCACCTGAACGGTTTTATAAGAGGCGTTGTCTGCCCCACGACCGGGCTGATGCTGTTGTCATCAATTTTGACCTCACATAAAGGTTTTGTCCCGAAATTTTTACGTACAAATGACAGGGTGTCAGCCTCAGTATCGCTATTATTTTCGGTATTAGCGCTAGCCTCAGGAACAACGCAGCTTTCGGAGACACCGTCAACCGGAGTCCACGGCCCACCAGTCCCGGTGTCACTCGCCGTGTCAGTGCCGGCTATCGGTGTCGGCCTCGGTGCCGGTTCCGGTGTCAGTATCGGCCGGCCGTCGGCGTCAGGTGCGGCCGTCGGCCGCGGCGCGGGCGGCCGAGCGCCGCCGCCTGCGCGCGTCTCAACATTGATCCCTGCGGCGCGCCGTCGTCATGACAACTGGATATCGACCGGGCTCAATTCACGATAAAGCTTTCAATGATGAACGAACCGTGTCGACCGTGAAGCGCGACCTGGGTCGCCGCGGCGGCCCGGGTCACGCCAGGTCACCGCCGCGGCGCCGCCGCCTCCGCCGCCGCCGCCGCCGCCGCCTCAGCCCAGCCCAGCCGGCCGACGCCGGCAGTCGGCGGCCAGCGTGCCCGACAGTTCCACCGTCCGAGCTCAGCGACAAAGCCCGCGGCCGCCGCCGTTTGCACGCCGTCTCGCGGCCGTGTCGGGCGCCCTGCACGCCGCGGCTGGGTCGGCTCGGCAGTGGGCGGCTGACGCGACAGCAGAATGCCCGCAGGCGACGCCCCGGGCGGCGGCGGCTCCGTCTTCTCGCCGCGCGGTGGAGGTAGTCGGGCTGCGGCGATGGAGGCCTCGAAGACCGGCGGTCGGGTCCGCGATATTTGAGGATATGGTCGCGACTGGAGGTCGGGTCCGCGATATGGTCGGGTCCGCGGCGGACAGGTCCGCGATATTGGAGGGGTCTGGTAACGTTGGGTGCAGGAAGACGTGCGTCGCTATGGACGTCCTCGCGGCAGACACGCGACGTTGAAAAACGGTTCCATTCGTTTCGGATTCCATAAACCGCACAGCTCTCAACCGTTCATGTGGTTTAGTTTGGCGTGTTAGTCAAGGACCTGAAATTGTGATAGAACCTGTCTTGACGGAGGACTTCTCTGTTGTTGCTTCTCAGCAAGAGCTCGGCCTTCCTCCATGCACTGTTCAGGGCTGCGACTGTTTCATGGCGCGGTTTGGTGCCGTTTCCGGCAGTCTATGAGGCGGACTTCCAAACGGCCGCCGCTCGGAGGCCACCATATCGAAATGGACCGATGTTCGGCCCTCTTGTCGGCCGCGGGCGGATGCTGGGATGGCCGGACGGACTGGCAGTTGTGGAGCCGCCACTGGAAAAGACAAATACGCGGTGTGCGTCGAATGAAGCTTGGACCTCCATAATTACACGTATTTAGCAAGTCTGAGTCGATGCACGTGTTGAACCAAGCATTCCGCGCAGTAGTCGACGTTTGGTGCAGGGCAACGCGGCGCGGGTTATGACCGTTCATCGTCGCAGATCCAGCTTCTGATTGCGCTTTCGTTCCAGAGCATTTCATTTGACTTGGAGTGTTCCGCAGCACGGTGGGATATCACGTTTCAGCTCCTCGGAGGCTCTAGGTCAAGAAACTTGCAGCCTCGTCGGCGGCTGGCTCCTTGCCCCATTAACGACGCACACCCGGCCTGTGGGCAGGCGTCTGTGGTCTGTAGGTACCCGCACCACTTCCGGCGTCTGCCGACTGCCGACGCGCCACACTGGGCGCTGTTGAAACCGCAGCTGCCGGCGGAAGCATGCCGGAACCGCTGGCCCGCCACCGCATCTCATCTGCGCCAGGTCCGACCACGTGACGCTGTGAGAACCTCGAGCCTCACCTCGGACGCGGTGCGGGCTAGCCACGCGTCCCAGGCCACTACCACGGCGCTCCTGGGGAAGACGCCCCCTCCGGGAGTTCGGCTCATCCGCCTCGCCGCATCACGGAGGCTCAGCCCAGGAATCCATCTCCCAGGCTCTCAGTGCACCCACCTTGACGTCCTCAGCCCGCCGTTATTCTGTGCTCAGTCCTTCCCGCTCCGTCTCCCCGATGTGCGTCAGTCCGCCACGGCATTCTTTCCTGGAGCTCATGGCGCCGTCGCACCAGACATCGCCCAGCCCGCAGTGTGGGGAATGGCGTCCGGTGCCCCCCACCTTCTTCCCGCCGGTTTCGGTCCGCCATGCCTGCGTGCAGTCCAGTCGAGCGCCTTCCGACGTAGCGCCGGCGCTGCGCCCGACGACGCCGTCAGAATCGCCAGGGCGGTTCGGTGGCGGTGCCGGGCGTCGGCTCGGCTTTCGACGCGAGCTCACGCTCCATTGCGGCGCGCTCCGGCGGACAAACAAGCAACAGGTCACGCCTGGCGACCTGCCGACCGGCTGCGACCGCCAACAAAGCCAGCGGAAGCCGCGGCTGGCGCGGCCTTGGCCGGATGATGGTTAGCAGTTTCACGAGATTGTCAGCCACGTGCTGGTGGTCAGCCCTCGGTTCTTCATGTCCCTGTGCAAAGCCCACTTATGTGTTACCTCTCGAGGGTCGGCCATAAAAATCCGAGTTCCCAAATCCTGTAAACCGTGTTTCCCACTAAAATGCGAGCTCCTGCGATGATTCGGTCTGACGGAGTGTAGCGGCTTTCAGTGAAGTGCACGCCAAAGGAACGCTCACACATCGCGTAGCACACGAGGTGCTGTCCGTTGGCTACCGGCAGAGGTACATCCTTTGCCCTGCCTTGCACCCAACTGACGTCATCAAACCTTTCGCATTTAGGTCGCCAGGTCTCGAGCGCCGGGCCGACCTTGCCCTGGTCTTGATCTGGCTGCAGCCCGACATCATCTGGTGCTGCCGAGCGAGCGTCGTTTCCTGCCTCCATCTCCGCTGTCCGTCTCCGTTAGGAACTAGACGTTAGCCATACGTGTCTCGAACATCTGTCTCGGCACCTCGTCTGGACCCCGCCGCTGGCGCGTGTCAGTGTAGGAACGTGACGTTTCCGGGCGCCTGCAAGGCCACCCGTCGGCCCAGATTACCCAGCGGTGACGTCACCAGCTCGTCGGCGACGTCACAGGCGCGTTGTGTCGTCGCTGGAGACCGGACTGCTGTGTTGGCGGCCCGGCATGGTTCAAATATAGCCTGATGCGTTCCCAGCTGATGGGCAGCCGGCGTCCCCGTTTCCAGGCGTCGGCTGAAAACTGGAGGCTGAAAAACAGGGGTGGCGCTAACCTGACGCCTTCCTGTAGTGACTCACTTAGGCCAGCAGCATGATGACGTACCAAGCCGATCTGGAGGAGGAGTCCGTGCCTGGGTCCTGTTGTCGTTACCAGGACATTTTGAGTGAGCGAGCGGCTTGGTGTTGCTCAGCGGCAAAACAAGCGTACACTATTATCTCCGGCCTGACGCCGACTTGAGCTTGCACGGCCTTGTATGAATTCAAGCACACGAGTAAAATATAACTTTCATGCATTGGGCCGAAAATCAGCGAACAAAAGTGACGGTTTCATTGTCAACGTTTCTGGGCCTTTGGTACGGTGAGAAAGCTGACAGAAGTGCCGTGAATCTTTAAACGGCTTAAAGCTTTTAGTAGCTGATAGGAGTAGCCAGTGATGCATCCTAATCGCGTCAATTCTGAAAGGCATTCCCCCTCCGGAACGTAGGGCAAAGGATGGGCTGCTTTGTTCGCAACGCGACACCTGGCGGAAATCCGGGTTATTTACTGCGTCGCCGACCAGGAATGTCAGACATTTCGTGGTCGTTTGACCCCGACTTTGCCGGTGGCGCCCACATGCCACACAGCTGACGCGTGCTCTCCTTCTCCCAGGCCTTGGAGACGCGACCTTTTCTTCGCCCAGGCTCACCTTTCCGGTTCCGACATCACCCTTTCCCTGCTTTGGCTCACCTTTCCGGGTCCAACACGACATTTCCTTTTCCGGACGCGATTCCTCCCTCCATCATCCGCCCATGTAACGCGACCTTTTCCGTCTCAGGTTCGGCGTGCGAGTGCGCTGTGTTCCGTGAACAAATGGTCTATCTGTTCCGGGCCCGGTGACCTGGCTGACCTCTGCTGTGGGCCCAGCTTGCCTGTCTTCCTCTTGCTGCAGGCTCACTGACCTATCATCACCTACTTCAGGCTCGCTGAACCGTCTCCTGTCTTCGGCAGATACAGCAGATACATCTGCTACAGGCCCAGCTGAGCTGTACATCTGTTTCAGGCCCAGCTGACCTGTTCTGCCTCTGCTCCAGGTCCAGCTGACCTGTTCTGCCTCTGCTCCAGGTCCAGCTGACCTGTTCTGCCTCCGCTCCAGGTCCGGCTGACCTGTTCTGCTTCCGCTCCAGGTCCGGCTGACCTGCTCTGCCTCTGCCGCAGGCCCGGCCGATCTGTTCTGCCTCTGTTGCGGACTCGTCTGACGTGTCCCGCCTCTGTTGCAGGCCCAGCTGCGGCAGAGGCGCGGCCGGCGGCGCGGCGCCCGGCGGTCAAGACTCGGCCCGGCGGCGCCCTCACCCGCTCAACGCGCAGTCACTGTTTGCCCCGCGTGTCGCTGCTCTCCGGACGGCCCGAACCGGGCCGCGCGCCACCCGGCGGCGGCCGACCGAACTACGCTCCGCGGCGCGCCGCCCGCACCGTTTGCAGGCGCGGCGCGCGAGTCGCAACGACGCGGCCCCGTGTTCGCGCACTGTTATACAGACGGCCCGCCCGTTCTCCGGCGGCCCGTTTTGGCGGGCTCGTGAGGCGCGCCGCCCGCGCGCGGCGGGCGCGCGAGAGTGCGCGCGGCTGCCGGACGGTGATATTTGGCGCGAGTCGGCCGCGCCGCATGTGATACTCGAGCGCGCGGGGGCGGGAGCGCGCAGCTCAACGGGCGCGGCGCGCCGGCGCCGCGAGCAATAGCAGCGAGTCGAATCAAACGGGCCGGCGGCGGCCGCGCGCCACTTACGGACTCGGAGATTAGCGGCGCCGGCGCGAGAGCGCGTGCGCGGCCCGCGGCCGGCCGGCGCCGACGCTCAACGGCGGCCGGCCGGCGCCGCGCCCGCTGGCGACATTCCAGGCAGCGGCCGGTCCGCCGCTCACGCTTGCGCGCCCGCGACGGGGCGCCCGGCTGCGGCGCGCTCCGCGCCAGGGGCGCTCCTCTCGGCGTCGCCGGCGTTCCAGCCGGGCGCCGGGAATCGGGCCAGCGCCGGCGGCGGCGGCCGGCCCGACGCCGCCCTCACCCCCGCCGCCGGCGGAACCCTTCACTGGCACGCCCGGCCGGCGCCCGCCGTGCCGCCGCAGTATTAGCGCACCCATAGGGCTCGAAGACGCTAGGCAACACTGCTTCTGTTCCGGTCGAGGCGCGTGCCCCGCGGTAGTATGTTTTAGCGCAGTCAGGATAAAACAGACATTTGGTATTGCCATGCCTTTATAGCACTTAGAATTCATGTTACAAGTTTTGAATTTTAATAGACTTGGAGCACGGTTGTGTCCGACGGCCGAAACCCCAGCTTGTGATATTGCGTTATATGCCGATAGCCGTTATCGTGCTTATTTCCGGTGCTGTACGGCATATTTCACTGTTGTTCCATGTCCAATTCCATACTGTACATATTACAATACAACTCTTTTTCATTCATTAACTCGTTGCCTGTGGGACTGCGTCGTGCTCGTCGTACAAACACAGGAAAGTGAATGGACGGCATGAGGGACTCTGTCCTTTGTTGCAGCGGTGTGCTGAACGTCGTTGGGCATCTTCGAATGAATAGGCTTGTCTTCCCTTCCATGACAAGCTGCCTTCGGGAAAGTTAAAAGGCTCCAAAGGCCTTAATTCGATAAGTGGTCAAATATGTCTGGCCGATGCAATTGGTTCTTAAACGTCAAATGATCCATTTAATAATGTATCATTTCGCTCACCTAGTTACTTGGCGATGCTGGGAATTCTGTTTCGTTCTGTTGCCACCCCCCATCCCCAGGGCCTTCCAATTCGTCATGCTCGGTGACCGTGAATGTTTGGCAAGCAAGACCGGGCATTACCTCGCATCGCTGATACCCTCAATAAACATCACCTGACCCTGTCTTTGGACTCTTTCTGTGTCAATAACCGATCACCATCTGACAAATCAAAAGCACCCACATCGGGACCGTCGTGCCCAGTCGTCTTTCCACTCTTAAGCGGGACTAAAGCCGCAGGAAACGCACTGCTGTCTGCCTCCAATGTATCGAAACCGAGACGCCCTCCTATCACCAGGTTGAGCACCACACCCTTCCGACAGCGTCGGCACCGCGCCGAGACAAACACCAGCCGGCCGGCCACAATAAATAACACCCGGGCCGGCGTCGGTCCGGCAGGCCGTCCGGCGGCTAGTCGGCGGCGCAGAGCACCACCTCGCCGAGCACGGCGGCCGCCGGCGGCTGGTGCACGATGGTGCAGAACCAGCGCGTCACGTTCACCAGGCGGCGGCGGCGCGCCGGGCCCAACGCGCCGCCGAACGCCGGCACCAGCGCGCAGCACAGCGCCACGTCGGCCAGCGTCACGCGCTCGCCCACCAGGTACGTGCAGTCGCGCAGGTGGGCGTCGAGCCGCTCCAGCTGGCGCAGCGCCGCCTGGCGGCTGGCCTCGGCGAGCTGGCGCGGCGCGGCGGGCGCCAGCCAGCCGGCCACCAGCTGGCGCAGCTCGGCCGCCTGGAAGAGCGCGGCGAGCACGGCCGCCTGGCCGGCGGGCGCGGCTCCGCCCCGCAGCTGCTCCGGCGCCAGGTAGAGCGCGGCGGCGCCCGCGTCCCAGAGCGGGCCGTCCGGCGTCAGCAGCGCCGGCCGCCGGCCCAGTGGCGCGTCCGCCGGCGCCGGCCCGTCCGACACCGGCAGCCGGCGGCCGGCGTAGCTGGCCGCGATCAGGCAGGGCAGCGCGCGCGGGTCGCCGGCGCCGGCCAGCAGCAGGAGGCCGTCGGCGGGGACGGCGGCGGGGGCCGGCGGCGGCGCCGGGCCGCTGCCGACACCGGCGGTCGGTACCTGGGGAGCGAGGCTGGTGAGGACGAGGCGACGCTGTGTGGACACGGACGGACCAGCGCCGTGAGGGGAACGTGAGGGACTATTGTTAACCTCCAGATCTACACGCATATGAACAGGACAATTACATTTTCAAAGCGCTAACGAATTGAGCGATACAATCTTTCCCTATCTATCAAACGTGCAGGACCTTTTCTCCACATTCCCCAATCACTTCGACCGATTCGTTTGCCAAGTTCTATTCGCATCCGCCAACCTCCCTCCACTCCCGTCAACCATCCCAACTGGTTCCATTCTCCAAATATTTAGGTCCAAACGACCCTCTTTCATTCTCCCATCTCCATCGCCAGCTCATCGCTGTCTCCCGTTCTCCCGCCTTTCTCCATCCGTCTGCCCCATGCCTCTCCCCTCCCCTGCCCTCCCACTCACCTCCTTCGGCTGCGAGTCATTGCCGAGCTTGTCGCGGGCGTGCTGGCGGGCCGCCTCCAGACAGGCGGTCAGGGCGTCCGTGTTGGTGCCGGTGGCCTGCGCCGACTCCGGCTTGCCGCCGCCGCGGCCTCCCATCAGAGGACTCAGACGCTGCACCCACTCGTTGGCCTTCAGGCCGGCCGCCAGTGCCGACTGCGGGGCACAGCCAGACGAGGTCAGCAGAGGTGAGGTCAGGTCACGCCACGTCACGGCATGCCAGGTCAGACTGAGTCGAGTCGGGTTGGATCGGGTCAGGTCAGGTCAGGTCCTGTTGCGTCACGTCGGGGGACAAGCTTCCGGAATCAGGCCGGGGCCGACAACAGTTGGCTCATGTTACCTGAGGAAGGGAGGGATTTCTACGATACTCACCTAAGGTCAGCACAGATCAGGCAAGACAAAAGACCTCTGAGACCCTCCCAGCCGAGCCGGGTCAGGCCACAATGAATCGCCAATATCAAGGACGAGCGCCGGCACGCCACCCAACTCCGCGGCGGGCGGCGGGCGGCCGTCGTCAAACGAACACCGGCAGTCCAAACCCCGTCATCACGCAACCTAACGCCACGTTACATAACCGTGCGCGGCGCCAGCGCTCGGGCCGTGTCGCGCACATGAAAGCCGCCGCGCCCGACTGCCACGACACCCAGGTGGGCCGGTCCAATCGAGTCGCTCCGCCGCGGCCGCGGACCGACGTCAAACGAGACCGTGATCAAAGCGTTGGCAACGGCCGCGGCCGGGCACCACGAGCGGCGCCTGTCGCGGGCCTAATGGCGGCCCCGCGGCCACACGCGGGTCGCGATTCATTGCGAGCAGACGGCCGCGGTGCCAGTGAGGCGGCGGAGTCCGGTTTCGGCCAGGCGCGCCACGGACAGACACCAGTCGCGCCCGGAGAAGGCACACAACTGGTCTGGAGGCACGGAATAGCACCTGCTAGTTGCTACTCACGCTCACAGAACGAACGCTCAACCGACCTCGAGGTCTGTCCTGTAAGTCCCATCATACGAAACAAGACGCACGGATAACGGGCTAGACTGGACTGAACAGGAACGGGAAAATCTGAACCGACTCGAGCTGCTCAGAGTGGAACCTAGCCCGAGCCGAACCGCGCGCCACAAAACAGGACCGGTCCAGTCGAACAAAATTAAAACAAACGGCCAGCGGCCTCCTCTCAAGCCACCGGAAACCGGACACTGTTTACACGTGCCGAGTGTGTGGGCTCGACCCACTCGCCCGGCCGACAAGGCCGCTCCGACCACTCACCTTCGGCACGGCGCTGAGGCAGACGATCTTGCCGGCGTCCTCGTCCACCGAGAGGAAGAGCGCGGCCATCTCCGGCGCGATCGCCTTCACCTGCTTCAGCGCGGCGTCCAGGGCCTGCGGCGACGGCGCGCGTCACTGCCGCGGGCCGGACCGGCCAGACGAGCGGACAGGAGCGCGGGCCGCGCCGGACAGCGGCGACCCGCCGAACGGGGCAGATAACAACTACACCCACGGCAGACGGGCGGCGACCCAGACACTCGGAAAGACTAATCTGGATAGGAACAGTGCAAGTCGGACGACTGAACTGCAATTCTTCTGTCTTACAAACTTCGCATAAATCACGTAAGTAGCCTTTCGTTTAGAAAACGAACGAGATGAGGCATACTCAACATGAAAACGCGCTCGGTTCGGGCAACGGGACCAGTCCGCGGTGGCGCATCGCAGACCTGAGAGTGCGATCGCAGCGGCAATGAAGCCGTGCAAACGTGCTGGTCAGAATACAGCACACCCCACGCCAGAGCTGGACACAGCCCAACCACACGAACCAGTCCAGCAGGGGAGACACCATAAATCGAGTCCACCGCGCTGATTGGCCCGTCGGCGTCCCGACTGACCAATCAGCACGGACGGACTATCCAGCACAGCACTCATCAGCAGCCGAAGACGGCCAGCCATCTCAGTCCGCCCCAGCCCAAGCGCCGGCTTGCCTTTGAGTTGGAGTAGGCGTGGAACTGGCGCACCACCCACGGCAGGTCCTTGTTGGCCGTGACGAACGCCTTGGCCTCCTCCACGACCGAGGTCATGACGGCTGCCTTGGCGGCCTTGTCCTTGTCATCCAGTTGCTTCTTCATCTTGGACAGCGCCGTCCGCAGCTCATCCTGGCCGGGGAAGTGCAGCGAGTGAGCCGGGAAAACTATAAAGTAACTCCCTCCTTCCCTGACAGATATAACATCCCCTCGTATAAAACAAGCATCAGGGGCACATACACGCGCATAGTACAAATATGAGCTTCCAATAGTTCTAAAGAGCAGGGAGTTGATCGCACAAATTAAACACACAGTGCGACGGGGACAGACTGCGTGTTCAGTCGCGACAAAGCCGTGAGGAGCCCGAACGGCGGCCGGAAAGCGTCCGTGCCCGACCTTCTTCCACTGCTGCACGGTGGCCTGCGAGATCTCGTCGGTCAGCTCGACGATCCTCCTGACCAGCTCCTTGCTGCTGAGCGGGCTCCGGGGGTCAGCCACCTGCTCGGCCAGCGTGTTCAGCCGGTTCTCCAGGGCGGCGGACCGGTTCAGCGCCTGAGGTCAGGCAGGAAAACGGAACAGTTAACGGCCAGTTTACGGTAGCAGCTTGTGTATGTCATTTCGAAGGAAAACCGGAACACTTAACAAATGCACATGCAGCCCAATGCAACAACCGTCTCTCTTGTTAAAAAAAGAACTCTTACCATCGGCCCAATGCAACAACCGTCTCTCTTGTAAAAAGAAAAAAGAACTCTTACCACACCGTCATTCCCGTCAGGGCGATGCTACTCAACTCTTCAACACAAAGCACACTGCATCCATCCCATTCGGCAAGAGAAAATCCAAAATTATTACACTCTCACGATAAGAACAAAACCGCACTCTTGAAGGGCCCCATCGCTACAGCCCCCCCCCCCCCCTCCCCGCACCTTCTGCGCCTCGGGCCCGGTGAGCGCCACGATACGCCGGATGCCCTTGGCAATGGCCTCTTCGGAGGCGATGACGAACGGGCCGATGTGGCCGGCGCGGCGCAGGTGGGTGCCGCCGCAGAACTCAACCGACGTCTCGGTGGCGGCCGGCCCGCTCGGGTCCGCCTCCAGCTGCTCGACGGGCACGCCTGCCGAGCGAGACCGGCCAGCGTTACACGGAGCGACCGGTGGCTACTGCGGGACGACGCACGCCCGCAGAGGCCGCCGACCCGCATGCGGACGAAGATAGGCGACGGATGTCAGGACACGGACGTCAACCATGGACGTCAAACACAGACGGACATGCTTGGCCGGAGGCCAGGGTGGTAAGGAGGTGCCGGGGCGGAGGCGAACACGAGGAGACGGACAATCGTAGGACGTGTAGGCAGGGGAAACAGTCACGCGGCAACGAAGGCAGTGATGCGTCTGTGGACGAGGTGGCTGAGGAAGACATCATGAGGACGCGACTAATCACTCAACGATGCGGAAATAACACGAAAAATACGGTATAAATGAAAATGCAAGGATGAGTGAAGGACAAAATGATGCTATACAATCGATTAAGATCAGACGGGTGTCGGGTGGAGCAGCCGAGTCCCTTTATCGGTAACAGGACCGGTCCTGACCGCAGGAGGATACCGCGACTCGCCTACTGACCGATGGAGACGATCCGCACCGGGTCCGGGTACGTCTCGTCGAACACGGCGCGCAGGCCCTGGATCGACTTGGCCAGCGCCAGCGGCGAGTCCTTGGCGAACACCTCGCCGTTCTTGGCGATCAGCTCGTTGGCGGCCTGCTCGGTGCGACGCACCTGGTCCGGCTTCATGGCGTGCTGCAGGCGGAAGGTTATGGATGGCTAATGAATCCGCTCGCCGGCCGCGAACAGCGCGACATTGCAGAGACGCGACCGACTGCTGGCTTAAGGCGAGCTTCAGACCCAACACATTATCACATTGAGTGGTAACAGAATGTGACAGAGTCGTGAAGCATTATGTATGATTCATACAGCCTGCTTCACAACAATGTCCTGAGTGTTCCCATGACAATCAAGGCCTAGGGTCGAGTACCTGGCAATACACACACTCCAAACAAAACAATAAAGCAACGGCAAGATAGGCGCCCATAGATAACGACAATAATACACATTAGTACACGCGACAAGCCACTCCCACCTGTCCTTAACCACAGGAACGGCGTGCGCCCGCGGCATCACATGTGACGTCACACCGTGGGGTTGCATGCTCGCAAAACACATCCCACCAAGCCAACTAGCACCAGGACCTTCGAGTGCACAGACAAGCAGCACCACTGTTCGTACGTCCGGCTAAGGGGGTCACATTCCAACGAACACCAACACCTGCTCCCGCCTCCTACACACAAACACAAACACAAGCACACACGCATCAACAGCACACAATCGGTCGCCAGCCCGCCGAGCCGCTCACATTGCTGGTGAAGTCGAAGCGCAGCCGGTCGGGCGCCACCAGCGAGCCCCTCTGGTCGGCCTCGGCGCTCAGCACGCGCCGCAGCGCGAAGTTCAGCACGTGCGTGCCCGTGTGGTTGTTCATCACCAGTTTGCGCCGATCCTGCGGAGAGATGGGCAGGTGAGCCAAAACGGACGTCACTGAAGAGGGATCAGCTCACACCAAGGCCAGGAGCCACAAAGACGACCAGAGTCGAAATACCATGACAGGACAGAGTGCAGCAGTGGTGCGTGGTCTGCCCAGCCGACTTGTCGGCTTATGAGTATATAACATTTTTTTAGAACACGCAACCCGACTTATTTCCCGCATATAAAAACGACTTTTAACAAACAGTGATGTTAAGCCAACGATACACATGCAACTTGTGAAATATCAAATCAGTACTTCATTCGTTGAAAAAAAAACGCTGCAAACCAATAATACTGCTTTTTCTCCACGAATACTGATTCCCAGCAGTGAAGGCACAGTTCCGATTACATCACTCTGGATCTGGTTCGGCTCGATTTAGCTGAGACAGCCTCAGGTCAGCTCAGCTCAGGATAATCGGTCTCCTCGGCCGCCTGTCGGCAGTCGGCTCACCTGGTCGACGAAGATGTCGAAGACGTCGCCGACGCGGATGGTGCCCTCTCCGGAGCCGATGTGCAGCACGTAGCCGCCGCGCACCTGCACATTCTTCACAGTGAACTCAGTCTCCTGCGGGGGCATGGGTCACGTTCGTGTCAACTATTCCAGCCTCGTCCAACTGCGGATACGAACACAGTCCTTTATCTTTTACGGCCAATTACCTCCCAGCCTCAAGTGGAACCAAATTTAACTGGCGGTGCCTTCATCCAGCGTCCTTCAGCAGTTTCGCTTTCAGAGCACCACTCACGGCCGAACGCAAACCATTCGTGGCAAACTGAACACACACAACAGGCCTTTAACATCCACATCACCAGTGTCCTTCCACCGGGCACACGCGACCACCATCCCAACTCCCAGCCGCTCCGCACCGGTACGGAGCCCCGGCCGGAGCGGCCCGGCCGACGCCGTGCTCACCTCGTCGCCGTGCTTCACCATGTAGCCTTCGTCCCAGATCTGGCCGCCCTGCTCGGCGTACATGGCCGTGCGGTCCAGCAGGACGCCGCACTCCCGGCCGGACGTCACCTCCTGCACGAACTGTTTGTCGCAGCGCAGGGCGATCACCCGGCCCTGGCACGTGCCGAACTCTGCCAGGGGGGGGGGGGTGTCAGACGGGGTCGGGGACGGCAGTCGACGGCCTCCCGGGCTCACTGAGGCCGGCCGGGTCAAGTCGGGTCAACGTCGCCGCCGGGGAACAGCAAACCTCGGTCAACTTTAGACATGAAGTAACATAAAATGAGATGACAAACGAGATGCTATAGCAGTACAGACAAATGCGCTGCTGAAGGACAGACGACAATCGCCCGGTTCTGTACAACCATTTGTTTTATGGACGCCGACGTAAAACAACCGGGTCCCGTAAGAAACTAGCGGGCAACCAGCTTCCATTAGTACACTGGGGACTATCTTCATCGAAACAGACGAGTTTTGGCGTTTCCTCTAACGGAAACAATGCGGAATCACGCCAACAAAACTGAGAGCAAGAACAGGTCAGAGACACTTGAATCTAGCAACGACAGGTAACGTCTCGTGTACCACGGATGCACCATGGCTTCAACACCTCCTTCAAGCCACCTCCGATGTCCCGTACCGTAAGCGGCGTCAGGGTCTGACGAGAGGGCGCTGTAGTCGTACTTCGGCGAGTCGTCGGTAGGTGGCACCCCGCGCGCCTGCAGTTCGCTGATGGCGTGCACGTCCAGGTTGATCTGCTCGTCCACGCCCTTGCCGCCGGCCTGCGAAATCAGCTGGAACGGCCGCACCGTCGCGTTAGGAAACACTCCATAGAATCAGCTGGGGTGGGAGGGGGGGGGGGCAGCTGGGCTGTGATGGGGTCAACAGGTGCACAGAATCAACAAAAGGAAAGATCCTTTTCACACAACGCAGCTACACCACACCATGTCATGGACTGTACACAGAGATGTGACTGGCAAAACAAGATAAAACGAACCATCTCACATTCTGATGCATTTAAACACAACCACTGGCAACCTGACATTTCAGCCCACCCTCAGACCATACTGCACAACATGAACACAAAAGCTACATGACATTCTACATGAATTATAATAAAAAATGGGTAATTGAACCAAAAAAATGGGTAGATAAAAAATGGGTATGTAAAACCAGCCAGAACGCATGATAAAGCTAAACAGGGTATCAGGCATTTTGCCATCACATGAAGCAACAGACAAAAGCATTTCCCAAACAACACTATAACTGTTGCTGCGGCATACCCGGACTGACCTGGGCCTGTTTTTTGGCGGCCTCGTACGCCTCCATGTCGATGTCGAGCCCTCGTTCCTCGCTCATCAGGGAGGTCAGATCCACGGGGAAGCCGTACGTGTCGTACAGGCGCCAGGCAATGTCGCCTGACGACGTTCAGACGTGGTCACACACGACCGGGAACAGACGCGTTGGTAGGCGTGATAACTTTCAGGTCTGTTAACCATATTTCAGTCGGGAACACCAGGACGACCTGGTAGTTTCTCCTGGTATAGTCCAGGAGTACCAAAATGTAGCAAGCCTTCTACGCAACTGCTCTCGGGGCCAACGCACACATGAACCGAAAACGACGCTTGACGACTCCCCACAAACGACGCGTCATGACAATAACAGGAACGAATCCGCGCGTAAAAGACACCAGCGGACGCCACTCGCACACCCAAAATAACGACAATCACCTTACCCGAACGACAACGCCAAAAATCAGTTAACATCCAACCCTGGTGAACTGCGCGCACACCAAAACCTCTCCACAATCGATCTCGACGGGCACAATCGATCACAAAACTCGCCGCGACCGCCGGGCGACCGTCCCGCGGGGGAGGGCGACCGTCCCGCGGGGGAGGGCGACCGTCCCGCGGGGGAGGGGCCGCCGCGGGCATCACTGACCGGGGAGAGTTTTGCAGCCGCCCAGCTTGCCGATGGTGCGCTCCAGCAGCGTCCTGCCGCGGTTCAGCGTCTTCAAGAACTGCGCCTCCTCCTCGTTGATGATCTCCATCACCGTGTCCGGGTCCTTCTTCAGCTACGGACGCCACATCACGCGTCACACGGGGAACGTCACAGACACATCGCAGGGGATTCGCCACAAAGCACATCACAAACGGAAACCAAAAACTACGTCCAACACGGCAGATTATGGTACTTCACGAGAGGCACCTCAGAGAATGTTCCGTACGAGTTACGACGCCGATGGCATACGACATCTACGGCACGCCAGACACTGCACAATGACACTGCATGTCACGGACAAAATAAGAACTCATCATTAACGAAACATCACACCAGTCCATCACACACGGCATCCTGCTAGCATTTCCCGACAAAAGCAGTCAAAAATACCTCCAAAGACGGTTTCAGACTATCTCCGCAGAGTATTCTGCGGGTATCCAATACTACATGTACAACAACTGGGCTCAAAGGAGAAAAATGCATATCACGTACCATCCACCTTTCACATTACGTACCAACTGAACGAAACTTAACAACAATGCCCCAATCTCGAAAAGCCAACCTGATCCCTCCCTCCCCCGCCCCCGCCGCCCGCTCACCTCCGGGAAGAAGTCGCCGAGCACCTCGACCACGGTGGGCACGAGCGCGGCGAACACGCCCCGCTTGGCGCCCAGCTTCTCGGTGGCGTAGCGCACGCCGCGCCGCAGGATCCGCCGCAGAACGTACCTGGCGTCAGCGGGCAGCCGTGTCGGCGTCAGCGGGCAGCCATGTCGAGGGAACTCCGGACCGGCATCATCGGGACTCGGATACGGAGGACGTTCGCCACAAAAATATACATTTGCTATGGCATGAAAATCAGTGTTGTGAGGAGCCACTGTCTTGGTTAGACATCACAGAACTCAGAACACGATTTAAGATCACTTAAAAACGTACCAACACAGCTTGGACAAATTTTAACAGACGGAATTAATTGTGAAATAATGTTATAATAATATATAACATTATATAATATATAATAATATAATAATTGTGAAATACCGGTTTAAAAAACGGGTCACTGAACACGAAAACGACGACCGCCAAACGTCAAGCACCAAAAGAAAAACACTCATCCCTGTCGGTGGCCAGCCGGCGGGTTCCGGTACCACCACCAGCCGGGGCGGCGGCGGCGGTGGGACGGGGGGGGGGACGCCGTCCTCACCCGCGGCCCACGTTGTCCGGCCGGCCGCCGTCCGACAGCGCGATCGTCAGCGTGCGCACGTGGTCGGCCAGCACCCGGTACGCCATATCGACGCCGTCCGTGTCGTCGGCTCCGACGTGGCCCGTGTACGGCCGCGCCCCGGTCAGCTGGCGGAGGCCCGCCACAGGTCAGCGAGCTCAGGTCAAGGACTCAGGCCACGGGCTCAGGTCACGGACTCAGGTCAGGCACCGGTGCATTTGCTGTGCAGAATGCTGAGCGGGATGGCTACGGAATTTCTTGACTTTCCCGTGCTTTCGACTTTCGAGTGCGTTACGCAACGCAGCGACGAGAAACTAAGTCGCAAAGGCCTTGAGGACTGAGAAACCACGAAAGACAGGAACGCCGAAGGACATCTAATCAAAAGATATATCCGAACCACGCATCCAGACCTCAAGGTGTCCCGGCGTCGTTACTGACAAAGACATGAGTCCACTACCGCTGCGTAACCAACAGCGGCTAGCCTCACTCGACACAACACGTCCACGGCAGCCGAGCGCGGTCCGCTACCTTGGTGATCTGCTGGAAGATGGGCTGGAACAGGTCCGTGTCGTAGTTGGACAGTTTGCCCTGCAGGATGGAGACGAGGCGCTCCAGGCCCAGCCCGCAGTCCACGTGCTTCTTCGGCAGCAGCTTCAGCGAGCCGTCCGTCTCCCTGTAGACGCAGCACGTCACGTACAGCACGAACGGAGCGGTGGCGGAAGCCGCACTCCCGGCAGCACACGAGAACAGAATCAGCTGCTTTGGGTGAGTCACGTCGACAGGTAGCAAGACATTATCAACATAAAGTACGTGCACTTCTTCGTATCTACGCGAAACACAGTCAAACCGGCCGGGACCAAAACAAACTCTATTCACACATCCCATTTGCGACACATAATTCATGCATCCAGGCTATCGCCCACCTGTTGAACTGGATGAAGACCAGGTTCCAGATTTCGACCACGTCCGGGTCGTCCATGTTAACCAGGTGGGCGGCGTCGCGGCCGCCGATCCTGTCGAAGTGGATCTCGGTGCAGGGCCCGCACGGGCCCGTGTCGCCCATCTCCCAGAAGTTATCCTTCATGTTGCCCTTCAGGATACGTTCCTCCGGGATCCTGAAGTCGGCGACAGTGGCGCGTCAGACGATGTGGAAGCCGACGCGGGACGAGCTCACGACCAGGTCCCCTCGCACTCACTACGAATCACGATAAAGGTGGTACACCGCCCAGGTCTGAATTATCTGAAATGCCGACCGCACGATCCCTCTGGCACGTTGCCGAGACCACATCTACAGCTGGACACCTGGTCACTGGGTGACACTCAGCCGGCTGCTGCACTCACCCCAGTGACGACCAGATGCCCTTCGTCTCCAGGTCCGGCTCCAGGTCGGCCTCGGGCTTGCCCTCGAAATAGGTGACGTACATACGGTCCTTGGGCAGTTTGAAGACGTTGGTCAGCAGGTCCCACGCCCACGCGCAAACCTCCTTCTGCAGAAGTTGTTGGGCGTGGTCAGAAAAAAACACAGCAGCGTCACTGTACACTAAACTGCCACAGGACGCACTCATAAGAGATTGGACCGATTAACCAAAGTTATCCCACTGCTCACAACATGAACCTAAAATAATTTACCTGCAGAAAAACTAAATTGATCTTAAATGTCCGATCACACAAACCGCTGGGCGGCTCAACTTACCTACGCTGGTCCTTAGAATAACTAAAGGAGAAGGCAAAATAACAAGGGAACAAGAGGAAGGAATAAGCCCTAAAAACAGTCCACAGTCAGTCAAAGTCAGGGCTGGAGAAATTATGGAAGAAGGAAAGACAAAAAGCCAAAGAAAGGTCAAGTTCTTCTCACAAACCACTGCACCAAGCACCACCATCCACAATTCGGTAACTCCCGCTATGAGCTCACAAGGCCAAGTGGCACCGCTCCGGAAGGTCCAGTCTGAGACCGACTCAGGCCAAGGTTGGGTCAAGGTCAGCAAATTAGAGATGAAAACCACACCCTCCACTATGGAAAGAAACACTGGAAAGCCAAACCAAAGCTTGAACCAATCATTCCAACGACCATCCCACTCACCGTTCCGCCCCGAAACCGAAAATTTTGCCTTTATTGTACTATATGTTTCTCTAAATAGATGGACAAAACATAAAAATGTGACGCGCCTCCCCAACCCACCACTAAACTACCGCCCTTATAAGTCTAGCTTGTTGGGACGCCTGATGTTTCTGCCACTTCTCGTCTGTTTTTCCACACTCCCCCGGCAGAAACATCAGGCGCCGCAACATCATTCGACTCAAGATCACCCTCAAGAAAGTAAAGACACTGCACTGCTCTCTTTAGAGTACCACTCTTGGTCTGAACTATGACCGCGCGAGTGTTGCCATCCTGTCCCGTAAGTAGCTGCTTTACAATCCCAGTGACCCAGTTCTGTCTACCCGTGCTGTCGGAAATCAGCACCACGTCACCAACTCGAATTCTACGCATCTTTCCTGTCTCAGTCGCCTGTCGACTAAGACTCAGTTCAGGCAAGTATTCTTTGGAGAAGTATTTCCAGAATACATCCCTCTGAATCTCCAAGGAACGAAAGTGATCCGAAAGAGGAATGTTGGTGCTGTCCTTCTGTTCCTGGACCGGTCGGTCGATCCCAAGTAGGCGCTTGCCACTCAGAAAATGTCCAGGTGTGAGCGGCTCACCATCTTGGTGATCAGAGTACACGTACGTGAGTGGTCTACTGTTCAGAATCCCCTCGATTTCACACAGAACCACCTCAAATTCCTCCTTGGTCAGGGACTTCCCAGCAAACGTTCTTCTCAGCGGGGATTTGATGGCTGCTACCAACCTTTCCCAGAAACCACCCCACCAAGGTGCGCGGTCGACAATGAAGTCCCACTTGACACTGCGAGAAGCGCAGAACTGTTGTACCTCTTCACTGTCCACCAGATCCCAAAGGTTATCCAAGGCATTCGCTGCCGCCTTGAACGTCCGAGCATTATCCGAGACAATGACAGAGGGCAGTCCTCTCCTACCAATAAACTTTTTCAAGCACATGAGAAAACTGGCTACTTTCAGCGACGTGACCAATTCAAGGTGTACCGCCCGTGTAACGGCGCACGTAAATAGACAAATGTATCCTTTCTCCTGACTTTCCCGAAAATAAACAGGCCCAGCAAAATCCACCCCTACCACATCAAAAACGGCACACTTGGTGACCCGAAAGTCCGGCAACTGGCTCGTCGGCGTCGTGAATGGCCGGGCTGCAAACCTTCTACAGACCGAGCATCCATGAATGATACGTTTCACGACCTGCCTTAGTCTCGGTACCCAGTACTGCTGACGCAACTCCACCATCACGTCACGCACCCCAGCATGTAACAGTTTAAGATGCAGGTTCATGACCATTAGTTCCACGTATCTGGCCTTATGAGGCAGGATAATCTGATGCTTGTTCTCGTAGCTCAGCTCAGAACGATCAAGCCGGCCTCCAACCCTCAGCAATCCGTCGTTGTCCATCATCGGGTTCAACGGTGCTAGCTTTGATCGAACTGAGAGCTCCCCCCGGCTAAGGCCTTCTACCTCATCACAGAACGCATCTGCCTGAGCCTTACGGATCCAGTACGTCTTTGCCCTGGCCATATATGCAGCTGAAAGATGCACCTCAGTGCGTGAACACCGCTTCAAACACTTGTCAACGAACATGTAACAGTACGCAGTGATTCGAAGCACTCGATCTAATGAACTAAATCGTGCCAAATTCAGTATGGGGTTTTCGACCTGGCTCACTGCGTACACTGGACACACTAGATTCTGCGTCTCTGCCTTGAGCTCAGGACGTGATGTCTCCTCGAGAGAATCATCCACATTCACCAACACCTCGTCGTGCCCGTCCCCAACACTTCCCGACATCAGAAATGACGGACCATGCCACCACAGATCAGTGCTCACTAGCTTGGCCATACTGAGACCCCTGGTACCTAAGTCAGCTGGGTTCTCGGAGGTGGAGCAGTAGCTCCACTGAGCAGGGTTACTCAAAGAGTGAATCTCTTCCACGCGGTTGGACACGAAAGGTTTGAACCTCCCCGAGCTCCCCTTCACCCAGTGCAGAACAATCTGCGCATCAGACCAGTAGCGACAAACGCTCAGCGGCAAGTCAAGCAGACCGCACACCTTCTGGGCTAGACGTGCACCAATCAACGCTGCCATGAGCTCCAGCCGAGGCAGCGTGAGCTTCTTGAGTGGTGCTACACGGGTCTTGCTAGCAACTAGCTTACCCCTCTGTCCAGGAGACACCACATAGACAACGGCACAGTACGCACTCTGACTGGCGTCACAGAACATGTGAACACGAACATCATCACGCCTGGCTTGGCTGAACAGGTACCTTGAGACTCTCACAGTTCTTATGAGATTAATTTCCCTTAGCCAGCCCAGTAACTGGTCCACTATGGCAGCAGGCACAGGTTCATCCCATTCCACACCTACCTGCCACAGCTCCTGCATCAAGAGTTTAGCCCTAATGACAAAGGGACCCAGGAACCCAAGCGGGTCAAAGATCTTTGAGCACCAGCTCAAGATCTTCCGCTTGGTCCAAAAAGGCACAAACTCAAAGTCATCACACCAGTCAGCTACAGCGAACTGAAACTGATCTGTTTCGCGGTCCCACTCCAAGCCCAAAACCTTTGAGACAGCTAACTTCTGCTCATTACTGTCCAACCTAACAACTTCAAGACTTTTGTCTCCAAACTCAGAAGCCAACTCGGCTGAGTTGGTTTGCCACTTCCTCAACTCCATGTTGGCATCTCCAAGCACTTTCAGTGACTCATGATACAGTTTTAACCCCTCTTCTACTGTGTCAACTGCAACGATCAGGTCATCAACATAGAAACTGGTTTTCAGTTTCTGAACAGTATCAGGGTAGAGCTCCTCAAGTCGCGCAAAGTGATGTTGCATGGTGGCAGCCAACAGAAACGGTGAACAGGTCAGTCCAAACACCACAACGCGCATCCTGTACTCCTTGAACCTGAGGGGCTCCTGGTCTATTTCTGACGGCTCCACCCAAAGAAATCGTACAAAATCTCTATCCTTTTCACTCAGCTTGACCCTCAGAAAAGCTTCCTTGATATCTGCACAGATGGCGATTTCACCACAGCGAAACCTCAACAGTAAGTCAAACAGCTTGGCATTCAGGTTGGGGCCAGGCATTAAACACTCATTGAGGGAGCTTCGACCCTTACACTTAGCTGAGCCGTCGTAAACAATGCGGAGCTTGGTGGTAGCACTTTGCTCACGAACCACAGCCCGATGAGGTAGGTAGTGGCCATCTGCAACAGGCTCCATGGAATCCCCAAGGAACTCTGCATACCCATCTGACACCAGACTTTGAACTTTCTCATTATACAGCTGCAACAACCCTGGGGTCTTCTGAAGCCTATCTACTTGTTTTTCCAGACGCCGCTTCGCCACCTCAAAGTTGGCTGGGGGCCTGGATGTACCTTTCCAAGGCAGGGTCACCTCATACTGACCATCACTGTAAGTGATCTCAGTAACCTTGTCAAGCTTTGACTTTCTGCTTTCATCTAAATCATTTATCCCCACTGCCTCTATCTCCCAGAAGGCTCTCAGCTGACAGTCAGCGTCTTCAGAACAGCTCTGCGTGTGAACAAACATCACAGTGGCCTCAGACACAGCACATGGACTGGAGACACTGTCCACACATCCAGACACCATCCAGCCAAATATGGTCTCGAGAGCCACCAGGGACTTATCCAGCCTACAGACACGTCCAGTCACCACACTCCAGTAGAAGTCTGCCCCTATCAAGACATCTACAGCCTCACTAGCCACGAGATCTTCACCAATAGGCAGACAGATTCCCACTGCTACCAGCTTTTCTTTCACCTCCTGTCCCAGGATTACATTCACTGGGGAACAGATGTGATCAAGTTCCAGAGCCTGCATCACAAGAGACTGCTTTGCTCCACTCACCTTCAGCTCTACTCTCTTGTGAGCTGATGAACCACTGGCAGCCTGCACACCACCAACACCACTGATAACCAGGGTTTCTTTACCCACTTGACTGAGGCCCAGTGCCTCTGACACATCTTTACGGATGAAAGACCGCTGAGACCCAGTGTCCAGGAGGATCCTCACCCTCTGGCTTCCAGAGTTTGCCTTCAGGACAGCAGACACGGTCTGCAACACAAACTTACTTGCCTCACCAGAGGAACTGCAGCCAACTATCACCTGCTCCTCAGATGTAGGCAGACTCACAGTCTTACCACGAGGTGGGGTAGTCATTGGGATAGTGGCTGATGCTGCATCGCTCCCAGTGAGCAATGCTTTACGACACAGCACAGTCTGATGCATACCTCCACAGGTCTTACACTTTACTCTGAACCGACACTTGACAGACAGGTGGCCAGGTCTGAGACACCGAAAGCATGCCTGTGCTTTCTTAAGCAGAGCCAGGCGCTTATCTACACCCATCTGCTGCCCACAGCTGTAACTGGGATGTTTCCCATCACAGAACACACACAGAGACTGAGGAGACTTCTGTGTAGCAGTGGTCAAGGCATGTACAGATCCTAGAGACTTTTTCTGCTTTGTTTCATCACATGAGTTTTCATATTCCATTTTCTCCCTGATCATGGCCTCACTGCGCAGGAAGCCTATGATTTCTTTGAGTGTTGGGGGGTTGCTGTCTGACCTCTGCCTGTTGAAATGAACAGCTAAACTGGGAGCCATCTTTGACTCAACCAGGGGCGCAAGTATCAAATCGTGACTGGCCACATCCACACCAAGAGCCTTCAGTGCACGACAGCGGTACTCTAAGTTGTTCAGAAATGTCTGCAGTGAAGGAAGAGAATCAGAATCCATGCTCTGCATCTGGACAAGTTTTCTTACATGCGAGTTGACAACCAGCTCCTCTCTACCAAATCTCTCCTTCAGCAGCGAGAGTGCAACTGGATAATTTGCACCTGTCAGATGAAGGCCAGCAACAACATCTTCAGCCTTCCCAACCACCAGTGACCTCAAATAAGTCAGCTTCTGGATATCAGACAGGCCAGTGCTACCAATAGCTGCCATGAAAGACTCATGGAAAGCTGGCCAGTCCTCCAGATCACCACTGAACTTTTTTATATCAAGTTTAGGCAAACTGCTGGGACTCTCCACAGGCCCTCCCCCCATTCAAGTCAGACCTCTGTAGCCCCAACTCTATCTCACTCTCTACTGCCAGGCTGCGCATGATAACATTACTAAGCATCCTGTGCTCTCTAAGCTCAGATGCTAACTCGTCGGGCTCTAAAGGCAGACCTTTGACAAGCTTCAAAGAGTTCTGCACTTCTAGCTCATAAGATTTCATGATCTTTATCTCCTGCAGCAATCTACCAGACTGACTGCGATCGCAGCTGACCAGGACCTCAGCCTGAGCCCGAATGTCTTCTGCCAACAGCTGGCGGCAGGCCACAATCTCGGCCAGCTTCTTAGCCGACTTCTCCATTTTGCTCATCTTTCCCAGTGAAAGATGACGAGAAAAAAGTGCGACTTGGCCAGATGAATCTCGATACCGGGGTCAAATTCCAAATGAGTACCGAACACCTCGAAGTTCAAAATTGCTATCAGGGAAATATTCCTATCCGGCCCGGAGGACCAAATGATCTTAAATGTCCGATCACACAAACCGCTGGGCGGCTCAACTTACCTACGCTGGTCCTTAGAATAACTAAAGGAGAAGGCAAAATAACAAGGGAACAAGAGGAAGGAATAAGCCCTAAAAACAGTCCACAGTCAGTCAAAGTCAGGGCTGGAGAAATTATGGAAGAAGGAAAGACAAAAAGCCAAAGAAAGGTCAAGTTCTTCTCACAAACCACTGCACCAAGCACCACCATCCACAATTCGGTAACTCCCGCTATGAGCTCACAAGGCCAAGTGGCACCGCTCCGGAAGGTCCAGCCTGAGACCGACTCAGGCCAAGGTTGGGTCAAGGTCAGCAAATTAGAGATGAAAACCACACCCTCCACTATGGAAAGAAACACTGGAAAGCCAAACCAAAGCTTGAACCAATCATTCCAACGACCATCCCACTCACCGTTCCGCCCCGAAACCGAAAATTTTGCCTTTATTGTACTATATGTTTCTCTAAATAGATGGACAAAACATAAAAATGTGACGCGCCTCCCCAACCCACCACTAAACTACCGCCCTTATAAGTCTAGCTTGTTGGGACGCCTGATGTTTCTGCCACTTCTCGTCTGTTTTTCCACATAAATAATTTACCCATCCGGCAAAACATCACTTCCATGTCAAAAGCAAATCCATTTCTGCCTTAGAAACCAGGCTCATACTCGTCAGCCCGAGCGCTCATCGGAGCCTCCGCCAAAGCTCGTCCGACCTGCTGACCTTAAAGTAGTCGCCGAAGCTCCAGTTGCCCAGCATCTCGAAGAAGGTGTGGTGGTAGACGTCCTTGCCGACGTCGTCCAGGTCGTTGTGCTTGCCGCCGGCGCGGATGCACTTCTGGCTGTTGACGGCGCGCACCAGCCGGCTCTGCTCGCTGCCCGGCTCCACCGTGCCCAGGAAGATGGGCTTGAACTGGCGCGGCCGGAACACGGTCAGACGTTGGCCCGGCATCGGGGGGTCAGCGGGGGGGGGGGGGCAGACGCGACCACGCGCTCCAAGCCCGCAGCTGCACTGGACAAAGCTGGGAGCGACGTCTTCATTGAAAACGTGCCATCACCGTTTCCAACGAAGCAAAAAGCCACAATGGCTTTCCCTCCACATTGCCAGCTCAACTGTCCACAATTTACCCAATTGCATTATCCAATGCGACTACCACCGTCGTGCAGCGCATCTGCCCGGCTTGAAGACGCCACCCCAAGCCCGCGTCTCACCGGACCATGGGAACACTTACCTGGTTCATGCCGGCATTGGCGAACAGCAGCGTGGGGTCGTCAAACGGGATGACCGACGACGAGTGGACGTACGTGTGCGCTTGTTTCTCGCGGAAGTAGTCGATGAAAGTGCGCCGCACCTCCGCGCCCGTGTAGGAGGCCACCATGGTCACGCGCCTGCAGACTCACTGCTGCAGAAACAGTGGCAATTGACCACCCAATGATGGGTTGTCCACCAAAACAGTCTCTTTGAGGCACATGTGGCAGTAAAAAGTGTGATTCCTTGAGGCTAGATTGCTTGCAATATGCATGATAAATGGACTATTTCATCAAGTTAGTTACTTTATCCCATTTTCAAACAGAGCAACTGACAAATGGGCAACATATCTGAGATGCTGCAATGAACAGTTTGATACTTTTCTATGCTCAATGCACATTCTCTACATTGCTGCCTAATTCAGAGCAAATAAACATTTCTACCTCTGTGGATCAGATAAAGTAAACAATTTCATATGCTTTCACACCTTCAAAGCCACCATGAAGGTATGGTACCTGTCTTCTAGACCTCAGGTCCTCTCTTCTGGACTGCTATTTCCCTAAATGACGTCTTATAGACACAAAAGAGGAATACATCAAACCACAAGCCTGATTTGGTCTGTACATTCTTAACTGGTACTAGGATAATTACACTCAAGTCATGAGACACCTCAGCTGAATGTGTTCACACCTGGCTCAACCCAATCTTCTGAGAAACACCTGTCCAAGCAAAACCACCATCCTTTCTTTTTGGTTTGAATCCTAGGTCTTTCACAGAATCAAACCAATGCATGTATGGCTAAAACAATGGTTTGGTTTGTTATTGCACCTTCTGTTCAAGTTCAAGGCTTTTTTTACAGAATCAGACCAATGCATGCATGGCTAAAACAATGGCTTAGCTTATTAAAAGTGCATTTTTGAGAATGTGACGCATGAGGGCAACAACATTTGAAATGTGTATCACATGCTTACGATAACAAACAAAATAACAAATGTCATGCCATTACAGAGGTGGACATACTGCAGAAATGTATACAGCAGGATCCATTTATGTCACACACAGTGATTGTCACTTCAGAGGACCTGGTACCTCACTTCAAATTTCAAATTATGTAAATTGCCACTTAATGCAAAGGGAGGCAAGTGTTCATCATTGGCCTTAAACTTCCCACCTTTCTTTCTACTAATTTAGTTCAAATTGACAAATACATACAACAAAGCAACAAAAACCTGTATGCATGTATTTATGACCAAAGATATGTATGCTTACAAGCAGAGAACTTTCCATGTTTGTGGGCATCTGAACATGCATAAACTTTAAATCTGTACTTTGTGAAACTGTCTGGTTTTTCATGCTGATGTTCCAAACTTACACAAAAATTGCACTTGAATGTAGTTGCACATAATTCCTCCATAAATTCCAGGAGAGTGCACAATATTAGGCAGTCATCAGTAGTTTTTGTTTTCTTTTTGGTTTGGCTCCAACAAACCACACTGCAAATAACCTCTCTCATATCCACAATGATTTTCTGAAATATCTGCATCCATCACCACAGGCAGAAGAATGGGGGGCACACAAGGGCATTGTGCCCTTTTAACTGCAAAATCTAACATTTATCCCATGGCACTGGATGGCTACAAATGGCTTGAAAAGTAGCCAGTGCCCCTTGCTGGAACATGTTCTGCCTAGACTTGTGCTCTGATTCTGAATTATCCCTTTCATCACACCAGTTGACATATGACCCTTTGGCATATCATTCCTTCCAGGGAGGACTGATGGAGAGGGAATTTAATGTCTATACAAGTCCTTTCATGTACAGTTTGAGCAGCCATTTTTGATGGTATTCTTAATGACATTTACCATGCATTTTAACAGCTGTTTAACAGCATTCTCAAAAACAGCCACTTGAACAGCACAAGGGAACTCTGGTCACATTAGCTTTTCTCACTGTTTTCACCATTGGTGACAGGCTGGCCTGAGGAAATGTCAAGCGGGGGCGACATGAAGGGTGATAACTTGGAATCAGAGTGCAAGTCTGGTTATGCCCCTGGTGTCCATGGCAAAAAAACTGATTTTGTTCCCACCTTAAATTGCATGTTCCCCTCAGCTTTTACCAGCGAACCAGTGTGTGCTATCTGCATATTGCCTACATACCTCACAGAGCTCCGAAAACAATCTCAAGGGCTTGAATGGTCTGGGAGCCTCAATTCCACTGCGTCTGATGTAATCCCATACCACAAGCAATCATACGGAACACGTGAGGAGCAGGGAAAGGCCCAACCGTATGGACACTTACAAAGACTATTTGTCACTTGTGGAATGAGTGGCACCCCGTGCTTACGTGCTACATATCAATAATTGATAACTCTAGCACGACTTCGAAGAAATGCCGCAGAAAAATCGCATTACCTTACCAGAAACCGGCTCAGCTGCGGTCGAAGCAGCCCGCACGCGACGAGCCTGGCGCAGAAAAGGGTCGGTGTTTATATCGGGAAGCCCTGAAGGCGATCGGGAAACCCACGGCGTGAGTCCGCCGCAGGACAGCATGGAAGTGGGCCAGAGACCCCGGGCGGGGGCGTGTCGGCTGTGGGACCATGATTACTGGCGATCAAAGGCGCGTCCAGGGAGAGGTCTGATGGCTCGGGTCCCCGTGGAGGAAAAAACAAAGCAGAAAAAAAATGCGCTGAAGGAGCCGATCTGCTAAACATCTCACACATCTTTTACTCATACCGCATGATTGTTTTTGATCCTTTTGTGGGTGCTCCAGCACACTCCAAAGATTTCTGAATTTAACATGTGACCATTTCACGTGGACGCAATAATTGGAAGTCCAGAATATAATGCATGGGCGCGCACCTTTTTTTATTTACTTTGACTATTCATTGTTACAAAATTTGTTTCGTTTCACAAAAAAACACAAAGAAGTTTAATAACACCATTCAGTGTCACAAAATTCCATTTGTACTTCACCGGCCTTCTCCTCCCTCTCCAGAAGAAGCCCGGTCGTGACAACAAACTTGGGATGCCGCCCAGCGAAAAATGTTTTGAAATCACCTGCTGAAAAGGCTGCGCCGCGGAGCGAGAATACCAGCAAAAGCTGTTGAAAAGCTCGGAACCGCCGATACCAGGTACAGCGCCACCCAGAATCACGATATCCTGAGCAACTGATGGGACGCACTACAGAGGCTTGTGCCGTCCATCTGGCGCCTTCTCGTCCTAGGACCTCTTGTACTGCATTAGATGGGCTGGCTGTGCAACATTGCGCAGCCTCTTCAAAACTCAGCATGACGTTCAGGAAAACAGCCTCAACTGAATGCGACTAAACGCATTCCTGCGGCGTTCGACGAAGGCTGCCGTTTTAGTCTCCTTGGCGTCGACCTTACACCAAAGGTAGTACACAAATTAATGTATAAATTATGTTTTATTTTACTTGATCCGCATTTCTTTAAGATCGCCGACATCGTCCAACGAAACTCAGTTTGTTTCCTTCAGCACATCGCCTACAATGCGGCATAACAAAAAAAGGTCCACAGGGGCCGGGTGAGAAGAGAACATGGCGGAACACACCACCACGACAATCCGAACCGCTGGACGCACTGACGACAGCATCACGTCCTTTACAGAGTGTACTGTCATAAGCATGATGAATGGACAGCACACTGGAAACAGCTGGAACTGAGGATTCAAAGTGCAGTTTTCTTGACAATGAAAAAATGAGTGGCACGTTCCTGTTCGTCATACGATGAGTGCCAATATAATGGCAAACACAGTATCTGCCAGCCACAATCGCACCCAAGCCGAAAAGGGACTCCCTTACTCCCAAGTCGAGTAGGAAATCTCGCCACCCGGCCGCAGGAACCCACGGCCAAGTACCTGCGCGGACCCTGTCTAGCCCAGCCAGCACAGACGAGCACCACGGACGCCCACCATGTTGTACTTCCTCCGACCGCCGGCCGGAGAGGCGCCGGCGGGGCCATCCGTGCAGTCTCAGCACCGCCAGTCCTGCGCCGTTGTTCGCCCGGTGCGCCGCAGCCGCCGCCACGGGCCGGACCGGACCGGATCCCAGCCGGCGATCCCCGCACTGCGGCGTCCACAGGACTCGCCGATACCGCCGAACGGAGGGGGGGACGCCGCCGCCCGCCCGCCGGGAGGAAGCAGATCGCAGATGCTGCTGACGACCGCCGCCGGCGACGACGGACGACGAAGCAGCGCGCCGGCTACAGAAGCGCCTTGGAGATGATCTCGTAGATCATGCGTCGGCGGAAGTAGGGCATGTTCTCCTGCGTGAAGGTGATCTTGGCGTCCCGGGACAGGTACTCGGCGAACTTGCAGGCGAACATGCCGCAGTCGGAGCCGTTCATCTGCTGCGGGATATCCTGCCACAGGCCAAACGGCACCGTCAACGTCTCTCGGGCCACGTCTGCAATGTAGCTCCCTCAACATCAGGACGAAAGTTACGGGCAGCAAGTCAGCTCAAATTCGAACACGTTTGTCTTGACAGAGAGGTCCGAGACTGATTACACGTTACGACCGTACAGCCGCATATTCTGTAACTTCACCTTGCAATAAGTTTTTGGTAAAAATGAGTCGTGACCCAGGATGTAAGGGGCCCCGGCCGTGCGAGATACAGGCCTCTCCGGCGACCGCACCTTCTCGTTGATGGCCTCCCAGTCGGATGTGTCCAGAGGAGTCTTCTTCTTGTCGGCGTGCTCGTCGCGCAAGTACCGCAGGATGGCGTCCAGGCCCTTGTTGTTGTTGCCGCTCATGCTGTCGAAGTAGCGGACCGTCTTGCTACGCAGGTCCACGCAGGCCAGGCACCAGTGCATGCCCAGGTGGACGGGGATCATCAGCAGGTCGTGCGCGAAGATGTCCACCTGCCGGCCCGGCATGCGTTCATGAGGCGCACCGCAGTTCGGTTTACAAACGTCCAGCCGGGGATGCCGTTTAGCAGCAGCAAAAAAAAAAACGACCAAACGAACGACGCAAGGAAAGAGGAAGAGGTCTCAGCGGAATTCACTCAAGAGGTTCACAACAGAACCATCTCGACAGAACGGTCGCAACTTGGACCCATATCAACAGCGTACATGGACAAGCATAAAAATAATTTCTGCAAGCTCCTCCTGATGAGGGTTTCAGATCCAGTATCAGCCAAACAAAGGCATGTGTCTACATCTTGGCTGATAGCATGTTCCTCACTTTGCAGCAAAAAGGAGTTGAAAATACATGGAAAATGTGGTGCAAAAAAACTGGGGCCAGTTCTTACAGCTGCAAGAGTTTAGCTCATATCCATGTATACGGGAAACCACATCAGCATCGCCAAAACACCTTGCAATGTTGTATGGATACTTCCAGCTTAATTCTATTACATTCCATCAACTCCCCTCCCGTGACAAATCATTTCGCATTTAGGTAATACAAGTAAGGCGCCAATCATTACCTTCCTCGTCCACCGCTTCACCGAACTTTGACCCTGTGACACGATCTTCCCGTAGAAGAAAGTGTTGAAGCAGTATACTTTGGGAAACTTGCCATTCGCTTTGCTTCGCTCCATAATCAAGCTCATGTAGAAGTTGATGACCTGATGGAAATAACAGCACGTCTATAACATGACACCGACATACCACAAAAACCCTACGAAAACGTCTGAACCGAAAATATCTTTAGCGACGACTATCATATAATAACAGGCTGATACCGAACAAATCTTGGTCAGAAACCGAACATATCTTGGTCAGAAAGAAACACAGAGTAAACGAATAATAACGTACCATCGACCCAGACCCGGGCTCCAAACGTCAAAAAGCCAGGACCTCTAGAGAGCCTCAATGCAGCATCATACACGTCCTCAGGCAATGGCCGACAAGGTCCTGCGGGGAACTTCTGCAAGGCCCGATCCTAGGAAGGTTCTTCTCAACCCTCCTCACGGCTGGCGTCGGCGCCCGAACCTGGACGGCCCTCACCTCGTCGTTGAGCCAGTTGAGCCCCTTCAGCGTCTGCAGGTCGTGTCGCGTGATGCGCTGGTTGAACGCCTCCGACATCAGCTCGTCGGGCGGTGAGGCCCGCAGCGCCGCCGATACCGTGCTCTGCCGCGAGGGGCGGGGGACGAGGGTGATGAGCAAAGAACCAGACCCAACGCGCCGCAGTCTGCGCAGGATAAACCCGCCCAAAAATTGCTTAGCCATTCAAGAACTTGCCAGACAAACCGGACCCAACAGATCTGAAGCAGCGCCACCCAGCGCTGGTCCCACGCACACTCCAAAAACGGCGGAGGAGCACCGCCCGATTCCCAGAGCAGCCCGCCGGCGGCGCACCTCCATCTGGGCGGTGAGCTCCGGCAGCGGCTCCTCCTCCTCCTCCTCGGGCAGCTCGGGCTCGGCCTCGAGAGCCACGCGCTGCGTGAGCCGCATCTGGCGGCGCAGCCGCTCGGTGAGGCGGCGCTCCCACTCCAGGTGGTTGACGCGCGACTCGGCGCCGCGCCGCTCCTCCTCCATGATCTGTCGCTCCCGGTCTCGCTCCGAGGCGGCGTACTTCTCCCGGCTGCCAGCGCACGGCACAGGTCAGGCGCCGGGACACGTCAGAGGCTGGGTCACAGGGCGGCACACAAGGCCGGTCATGGGACACGTCGGAAGCCGGTCACGGGCAGGTCAGAGGGCGGGACAGAAGACCGGTCACGGGCAGGTTAGAGGGCGGCGCACAGGTCGGGCCAGACGCAGGGTCGCATCAGAGGTCGGGCCACGGGTCACGTTAGAGGCCGGGTCAAGGGCCACGTCAGACACTGCGTCACAAATCACGCCATAGTTCGGGCCACTGAGCAGGTCAGACGCCGGATCACAAACTGGAATGCGTGCCATCACATGTCGGGCCACGGCCAACTCAACGGCCAGGGCGCTTAATGCGTCACAGGGCGGGCAAAAAATGTGTCACAAGCTGGGCCGCAAATCATTAAATGCTGGGTCCAGGGTTGGATGCCGCATCAGATCACCCAGTAGGTCACAGGTCACGTCAAATGCAGGGTACTACAGAGGGTTACAGAGGGTCAGGATGCACGGGCCAGATGACAGTGGACAAAAGGATGCGTTATGAGCCAGATCATCATGTGAGCCATGTATCAAACTTAGGATCAGTTTTAGGTCCCGGAGGTATGTCGTTTTACGCCATGGCTTCGACTATATGGAAGAGAAAAGCAAAGGGGCCAAGTAGGATGGCAAATGCCTGCTGTGGATGTCCGGGGCAATGTTAGTGATGAAAAATATGAGCAGATTCCGTGAACCTTATTCGAGTCGGCAAACTAAAATAACAGCATCAAAGCACTTCCAAACGAGTTCACCGCGCAGCTCCGCTTTCTGGAAAAGACGCGTTCGAACCTCGACACACTGACTCCGCCATACCGAGCGTTCCACAAACACACACATACACGCCGAACAGCGTGACACCTGGTTCGCCGCCAGCATCTGTCTCCCACCCCTCCCCCGCTGAGAGAACGGGGCCCGGTGGCCACTCACATCTCGCTGAAGTGTTTCAGGTGACGGTCGATGTCCTCGTCCAGCTGGGTCTTCCTGCGGGGCGGCGCCGGCACCACCTTCTCGATCACGACGCTGGCGTCCGAGTCCGAGACTGGCGGCGGATCGGACGCGTCAACTCCAGCTGAACAGCTCTGTCCCCAGCTGGGGTGCTCGATCGTCTGGGACCCCTCCGTCAGCTGGGGACCTTCATTATCCGCTGGGACCCAATGATCACCTGGGGACCTTCATCGACAACGCTTGTTACGTGTAAACTCTGCTGTCAACCGAGGACTCACTATCAGCTGGGAACCACCATCGTCAGCTCCAGACCTTCACTGCCGTCCAGGGATCATCACTACTAGCTCGGAGCCTTTACGTCAGCCAGCTCCCCCACCATCAACTGGGAACCGGTCTTCGCCATCAGCTGAGATTCCTTCCCAACCCTCTACCCGCTATCAGCAAGATTCAACATAAGACCCTCATCCCAGTACCATCCGCACATACCACCAGCTGGGGAACTCAATCGTCCCAAACAAACCTCAGGAGACCCAGCACTCACCGACACTGGCTTGGCGGGAGCACGATTCGCTGCCGCTGGAGGCCAGGTTGACGGTGGCGCCCCGCTGCGGTGGCGGTGGCGGCGGCGGCGGCGGCGGGCGCGTCTGGGACGCCTCACTCCCAGAGGACGTCAGGTCGATGGTGGAGACGCGCCGCTGCAGCCGCGAGGTGGCAGCCGGGTCCAGCCGGTCCCGGCGCAGCGCCGCTGCCGGCTCCAGCCTGCCGGCACACGGGCACCGCTCACCGTCCGGGCGTCGCACGGTTACGCGGAACTCGGAGCACTGTTTGTCTCACCTTTTGGTGTTTTCACCGTCTCACCTTTTAACGTTTTCAAACGTACTTATCAGTCTCCCACGCCATCACAACGCATGAAGATTACACAATGTACCATTCGATTAACATGCTCACTAGAGGGGCGGGGGAGGCGCGGGGCACCTTCGGCCACAGCTACGCAGCGCCGACTGGCCACTCACGGTGTCGACGCCATCAGGGACCTGGTCCTGAACGACGGCAGGTCGTCCACCGACGACGGAGGGCTGACGGAGCTGAGGTTGGCGAGCAGCTGCTGGTACCGCTTCTTCTCCTCCAGCCGGAAACACTGCCGGCACCGGCGGCGGCCGCTCACGCCGCGGCAACGGGTCGCAAACCACGCGGCGCCGCGGGGCCGCGGCGGGGATGTTCGGTTTGCAACGTGAGATCTGTTGTGGATCACGTGAACATACACGAGAGCAGTGCTGTGACCTCGGCGCACGTCAGGTTACGACAAGGCCACTATACTTGCCATCAGTGAGGAATTTCATTTGCAACGGTTGCAATGGAGACAATTTCGATTTCCTCTGCAACAGTTGCATGGAGAGTGGTTTTGCAACGAACAAGCGAGGAAGGGTTCAGTGGTTTCGGGCTCAGTCCTCCCTCTGGAAAAACCAGTTTGGAAGAAAATGCGCCTACTGTGTGCACTTACGTGAAGAGTGGCCATCCCACGCTTACTGCTGCTCATTCGAACTGGAGCAATGCCGATCAGCTTTTTGTACAGCGAACTGCGAACAAAAGAAAGGAAAAGAAAACAAAGGAGAAACACGTCTGATAAGAACAACCACAATTAGCCTCAAATCATGACGAACGAGCCACGCCATATACACAAGTTCATGCCATACCCGAGAAACCTGTCCTTGGCAGAGCAAAGCAAATCTGATCAACTTTAATCAGAAACTGCAGTTGACCTCCATGTGACTGGCTGACACACTCTCAGCTGTGACAGGCTGTATTCTGGCCGAGACCCAACCAGGGAAGGGGCGTCCCGGACCCACCTCTGCGCCGGGGTGGTCTGCTTCTGCTGCTGCTGGCACCGTTTGAAGGGTGAGGCGCGGCCAGCCACCCGGCCCGTCTCCAGCATCTGGCGGAAGCTACGCAGGCCCACGAAACCGGCGGACGAGCCTGCAGAAACCGCGTTCAGGTGGCGTCACACGTAATTGGAACCGAGTAACGAAACGACAGCGAAACACCAAAGGAATATTTTGTCGTCGCAAGCGACGCTTACACTTTTGACGCATGACTTCTGCGTTGCCAAAGTTGACGACACGGCAGACAGACGCTCAAGACGTTCGGACGTACAAAGACCCCTGCCGGCACGGTCCCGTCCACATTCAACATCCAGGCCCCAGTCCTCAAAAAAGCTCCAGGCCTCTAGTTCTAACCTTTCCGTGGGGCGTCTCCATTGGACACCTTCTCGCCAATGACCACCACGTCGTCGTCGGTGCCGTCGGCACCAGGGGCCGCCTTCGCCGGGTCCGGCCGCCGGGCCGCCGCCTCCGCCCCCTCCACCACCACCGGCACGCGCCGCTCGACGGGCCCGCGCCGCTCCGCCACCGGCGCGTCGCGCGCGACGGCGCCCGCCACGTCCTTCTCGACGACGATGGGCACGCTTCGGGCGGCCGGGATCTGCGGCAGTCGGAGCACAGTTTCGACAGAATACCGAACTAATTAATGGAAAACAACTTTGTATCACTTATTGCGTTTCCGAACGTTGGCCAGGATTTAGTTATTCAATTGCAACACTGACTTCCGGGGGCACTTTGCGTCGACATCTTCTTGCCGATCGTCGCAGGGAAGAACAAAACATTCCTTGTCACCTGACTCCAACACGAGAGCTCGTGGTCACGGGGAGACAGGAGCAACCCTTCCAATATGCCATTTCACTGTGTTTTGTAGCAAAACTACGTGTGCTAATCGCACAAACACGCTGTCCTTCTGCAGCACCGAGAATCGCAGTGCTCTCCGTGCTCCAAATATTCTGGTATATAGAGAGTTTCGGTGTTCTGGGTCGCGCGAGGTGCCCACCTGTGTCGTGTCGGTCAGAGGAGCGCGGGGAGGGTCGGTCAGGCGGCGGCCGGGGCGGCGGGGCAGGCAGAGGCGCGGCCGCTCCGGTTCTACGGTCGGAGACAAAATCTCCACCTCCTGCCGACACGCACGCCGCGTCAACACAGATTTCCACCTGTTGCCAGCACGCACGCGGTGTAAACACAGCTTTCGGCTTCTGCCATCACGCACGTACCATAAACACAAATCCTGACCTCCTGCTGGCATGCACACAGCATAAACAAAATCTCCATCGCCAGTCAGTACACATGCAGCATAACTACACCCTCCACCTCCTGCCAGCAGGCACACAGTAAACACAATCCTCCAACTCCTGCTGGCATGCATTTATAGCATGAACACGACACACCTCGAACAGTTTTGATACCATGAGTACTGAGCCTCGCTATGAATGCCACGCAGTCAAACATGCAGCAGTGCAGTTCACAAGGGCCAAATTTTGCAAATGTCAGTGCCACAAACTGTAGCTGTCTTCTCTAAAAAGCCAGCACCCCCTTCCGAAAACCGATTTAAGCTTCAAATCCCAGCCAACAGTTTCAGAATATTATCCTGACACTGTTTGAAGACTCTGTTTCATTTGGGGAGCATATGTAGAAAAATGCTGGAGGGATGTCTAAACTGCAGCAAACATATATGTATGTAATAGTGTAACTATGATGCTGTGGAACAGCTTTCAAATGGGCACTACAGAATGGAACAATATCTGAAGACGTGGAAAGGTGAAAAAAGACACATGAGCAATGTTCCCTGGGTGGCATTTTACATCCATTTTTGCACCAGGACCACTGCCCAACATCACACGATGGACAGCCCAAAGATGGCAAACCAGCAGCTGGGTGAACAGAATCTACTCACATCGCTCAAGGACGAATGAGACGCCAAACTGGCTTGGTTGCCACTGGTTGAACACCGGCCACAGCCAGTCATCCGACTCTCCGTCATTGATCGAAGTCGCTTGGCCAGCTCTCCCGGCTCTGATTCATCCACTTTCTTCTCTGGAAATTTGAGCACATTGGTCAGACAGCTATGTCGCTGTTGAAAGAACTGTCTGTCATATTTTCGTTCATCAGATTACAGCAGTTAGACTTCTGGTAAATGCAGGGTGTTTCTAGCTAGAACAAGGCAAAGCAAAATAAATGGCACTGGGATGAAATGTTTTGTTTGGCAAGGCTGCAATATTTTTCCTCCAGAAAGAAAATGATGCTAAAACTGCTAAGCTAAGCTAAAATTCTAAGCTATTCTAAGCTATAAAAATTCTAAGCTAAAACTGAAGGGCAGTTTTAGTGACAGTGACATGCACTTCATTCATTACCAATCACATATTAGGATTTACAGACCACTAAGTATGGATGCAGTGGATAAGGATTTTTGTGATCCAACCAGATACCTGATATGCTGGATCAGGATGACAGATACCCTGTTGGATATTCAGCTGGATGCTGGATATCATGGCTGCCTATCTTGGTTTACCATTGTTGCTGAAAAATGAAGTGAAAAATACTGAGGTGAAAAACCAAGATATGAAAAAACTGATAAATACCAAAAAAAAACATTAGTTGTTTGTGAATCATTGCCCCTAGCCTTCAGTTATTGTGAGGTTTTTGCATGTTTCTATGTAAAAAAAGAATACATAAAGAACTCAGCAAACACAGCAGAGATCACCACCTTTGATTGCAGGCAAAAGGCAAAGGCTCCAGAATATGCAGGATGCCATTATAGTGCCTTGGTAGACCTAGAACTCCTGGACTGATAAGCATTCTTTACAAATGTTAAGGTATGCCCAATCAAGGATATTGTCCCTTAATGCATCTGTATAAGAGTATTTGGGACAGACAAAAATGTTTGGAAAATAGAAAGATGATGCACCACAAAATGGGATGCAGCGCATATACTTGCTGTTGTTGAACTCTTTTGAGCTTAAGTCCCACCCTTGCAAATTCTGTCTCCTGAACTAAGAAGAAGCCTCCAGAACTAAAAAGAAAAAGCAGTGTTCCAGACTGACTCAGGGACTGTCAGTTACATTGATAACCCTAGATAACATGGCACACTGCCCCTGAAAGTTTTATATAAAGGCATTAGAATGCCTCCATCACACAATGTATGCCAAATATCCAGCAATATTTGGCCAGATCACAGACATATCTGGCTTGGTACCAAATACTAGATTATCTTGAATTTTTGGCCAGATTAGATATCTGGTGCATCCCTACCACTAACTGACTAAATGGCCAAAATTATGCCTGAGTCAAGTCAACACTCACTGCTAATCCTTATTCTAAAGACATCTGTTAAGTGATGACCACAAGATACAATGAATATGGTAAAGTAAATGAGTTGTAGAAATTACATCTTGTCTCACTTTACAGACAAAGAGGTCAACAGTAAGATTCAGCTCGAGCGCTTACTTCCAGGGAAAATAATCGTAGTAGTGGTTGCATGGCGTTTCAAATGCAATATTGATAAGTATTACTCACGATTTCAGCCGGAAAAACCTGAAACACACATTATTTCCCCCAAAACAGATTGCGTCGTCACTGGTATGCTAACCGCCAGACGCTCGCGTAGGGATTTTTGACGTTTCTGCGTTAAATAGTTTGTTTACGTGAGATCTCGACACTGATTGGTCGTCGGTCGGACTCAAGGTCCAATCAAGAGCAATAAAAAAGTTTTGGGGGATAACTAATGCGATATAAATTATCTTTAAATAAAGAAGTTAACGGTTGTAAAAATAATAATAGTGATAATAATAGTAATAATAACGGTAATAATAATAATAATAAACAAGAATAATAAAAAAGTAAAAATATTACAGAGATGGCAAAGCGTAGTTCCAATTTGAAAAATACAAAAAAAACAAAAAGCAGTGAAATAAAATATCTGAAAAAAATCACGGAACAAAACTGGAAAATATTAGAAAGTGAAATAAAACAATAAATAAAAATTTACCCTAGCCTAACATAGTAACCAAACCTAACCTAACCTAACCTAACCTAACCTAACCTAGCCTAGCCTGGCCTAACTTAACCTAACCTAACCTAACCTAACCTAGCCTAACGTAGCCCAGCACAAGAAATCACGGAATAAAACTGGAAAATATTAGGAAGTGAAATAAAACAATAAATAAAAATTTACCCTAGCCTATCATAGTAACCTAACCTAACCTAACCTAACCTAACCTAACCTAACCTAGCCTAGCCTAGCCTAGCCTAACCTAACCTAACCTAACCTGATCTAACCTAGCCCAGCACAACCCAACCTAGCAACCTAATCTAACGAGTATTAAATGTCATAATGTAATAATACTGATATCAGACATCCCAACAATTATCTAATACAATAATATAACGGCGTAATAATTCAGCAGTTTCTCCAAGTTCAGTTTTTGGCAACAGAATAGAATTTTCCTATATATGACGTCATTAATCGCTTGAAGATGCATGCAGGATCTACACATCCTTGATGTCAATAACCTTAACCTTGGTGGCACTTCATTTTCCGCCGCGGAATAATGTTGTTCTCCGCCAGTCGACTGCAGCACGGTATTACTGTGTCGTACGTTATCGTTACAATTTTGTTGTTATTGTTTAGAAAATCAAGTAGTGGAAAGTACGGTTAGAAACAGGATGATACATTCTTTACATTGGTGGCAATTATACAAAGCGTTGTTTGCGATTTCGTCGGGCAGAAACTTACTGTTAGCCGACAAAGAAGTTGATTCCATGACCTTATTTCACTCAAATGAAGTCATTATCACTTCCTTCCCAACTATCATTTGTTTCATATCAATGAATTATAGCAGAAAATGCATTCAAAGAAAACTTATCTCATTTCTTTTTGCTACAATGAGTGGGCTTTGGTAATGTACTGCACCAGACCAGGCAACCAAGTAAGCATCTTAGGACTCCTGTCCAATTATTGAGTGAAATACATACTGAGGTGCACTGGCTGTTTCTTAATGGTGCAAAAATTATGACTGCCACCCTGAGAAGATACTTCAGCTTTTGCATGCACTTCAACCTCCATCAATACAGAAATTCACAGAAATGGCTGCAATGAGTTTGGACATTAATATTCTTATATTCTTTGATCTTTACACCCGAATCTGCCTTTAACTGCTCAGACAAAGACATTCCCCATTGTCACAAGGATCACATGCTGCCCCTGCCAGGGCCAGCTGATGGAAGCCCTTTTGACAATGCATCGATAATGTTAGTCAGGTTTTCAGACTGCTTTAATCTGACCAGAAAGCATCACAGTTGCCTATGCTGCATCCTATGAAGTAGCATGAATTATAACAGCATCTACCAGATGGAATGGTGGACATCATGGCAACTGCAGGTCAATAGCTCAACTGACTTTTTTTGCAAAAACTGCCAAATAGCGTCAAACCAAAATATTGTGGTTTTGACGGTAACAGACAAGCACTGAAATATAATTATCACCTTTGGCGCTTCCGTGATTCTCTGGGTTCCGTAGGGTTCCAAAAATTCCTACGAAACGTGTTGAATATTGACGCTAACATATCCCCACTTCCCCTTATACGTAACTACCCAAACTCTCGCATCACATCTATGTGTGGGTGTTTTCAACGCCTCTCGCGCCCATTTCGACGCGGCCGGGTAACCTGCGGCGTTTTTGCCTCCAGTGTCATCCCTGAACAAGCGATCAAGCGTCATAAATATGGTTTCTGAAAAATACGTAGAACACAGCCTCAGTAAAACTGGACTGGTGGTCAATTAAATCTTTTCTTCCTTTGAAGATACCTTTGCGAAGATAATAACGATTGTTCTAAAAAAATCAGCAGTTTATCCGCTCTTCTTTTTCAAACGAACGCAGGTAACACATTTGGTGTATAAGCAGCTACGGAAAAGGCCATAACGTACGTCATGTCAATGAGTTTCTACAACCATTTTGTTCATTTTGCACCATGGAACTTTATCAAATTAAGCAATATAAGTTATATATGTCTGGTATTGATACTATTTCAATAAATTCGCTGAAATATTTAAAGAAATCCGCCACTGGTTTATAATTAATACATCACTGTTTACACGCAAGGACTTACTTTCTCCGTTGTTAGTGCCTATGAAGCCGGTCAGGCGCGTTCCCCGGAAACGCGCGCAGCTCAGGTCCATCGCCGGACGGGTCTGTGTACGCCCCGGCTAGACAGCCTGATCGGCTAGCATGTCGCGAAGTGTGCTGCTTTCCCGGGGAAGACGTTCGCCTCCATTGCCGGTCGATGCCCGTGGCTGTTGCCGTCCGCACCGGACGCCAATTAGTATAGCACCTGTGTCTGCGCGGAGAACGGAGATTGCTGCGAGGGATCCAACCTTTTCATGAACGCCCGGTTTCGTTTTGCTTTTCCGGCGACTGCTGGACGCCAGCTCGGTGGTTGTTATATGCGCTGAACCAAGCACGTAGCCAGGATTCTCCTCGGGGGGGGGGGCTGCCAAATGCCAAATTTTGTCATATGCCACTGGCATATGACGAAATTTACGGGAAAAAGCAGCAATTTTTGTCTAATTTGCCTTATATTTAACGCACAGGAAACCATATAATGTTTGTTTTTGCAACATATATATGATGATCACTCCGTATTCGTCCGAAATCGCCATATGTCTAGTGAAAACCGCTTGGCTCAGTGCGGGGCAATGGCCCCCATGGCCCCCTCATTGGCTGCGTCCCTGCGCTGAACGCTCTAGCGATTATGCTTTGCTGTCGGCAGTTCGTCAATTCAGGCGTAATGGGATCAGGAGGAACAGGTTTTTTTCTATGGACATATAGATGGCGGTCCCATCGACTAGACCAGCCGGGCGGCCACCAGCTGTTTTCAGCCCTGAAGAAATAATTACAGTATCTTTTGATCATCGATTGTTTACCTGCCTTGGAAAAATCCGGCCACCAGATGTTTTCAGCTATCAAGAGATAATTATGGTATCTTATGACCAAAAGTTGTTTACTTGCATTTATCTTTCTGAACTTTTTCCCATTATATTACGCCGCACACCCATATATCGGCCGGATGAACAGCGTAACGCCTTGTCACCTTTGAGTCAGTTTAAAGCAATACCTAATTGTGATCGTGACAGCAGTGGTCCCAAAACAAATTTGTGCCAGTGTCACAGGGAAAACTTTAAGTTGGAAAAGACCATGTGAATGCAACATTAAAGCAAAAAAAAAACAATGAAAAACAACAAATTCGTTGAGGGTGCGAACTCATGAAATATCAGCTACCTCAATTTTCGCATGTTCATTGTCAATAGAACATTCAGTGCAACTGTGTACAATTACTTTGTCTTCAGCAGGCCAGTCGCAGTCCCGAATCATGTGCGCCTCCGAAGGCTCTCAGCCCAGAATGATCCTCAGTCCTTCCCTTGACTGGTACTTGGTCGTTCACTTACCTCTAGTCCGATTACAGAGACTATATGGGCCCACGCGATGACGTGCATTAATAGGGCAAGGCGAGACAAAGAAGTGGTAATAGCAGGGACGTAGCCACGGCCGGAGAGCCTTGCCCGCCCCCCCCCCCCCTAGTCAAGCGGTCCTCTTTGAATGTCTGGCGAATTCGCACGAATGCGGAATAGTGATCATATATATGTTGCAAAAGCAAACATTGCATTTTTCCAGGGCACTTTCCTGGTTTTTACCTATAAATTTCGTCATATATCAGTTGCATGTGGCAGAATTTGACATTTGCCTCCCCCCAGGAAAACCCTGGCTACGTGCCTGGGTAACTGTCGACAACAGACGGATTCACGGTGTACCTTACAGGCGCAACGTTCCGGTGACGGATAACGGAGTGTTTGTCATTGCGTGTGTGGGAGGGGATGTAACTGGTTATGGATGACTTGACTTTTCCGTGGGATGGTGTGGACCCACGTCTTCAGACATGACTGGCGGAGCAGGGATCTCGCCATCTCCGCCTCCGCACAATTACATTGTGGCGTGTCGGCCGTGTCTAACGGAGTCGCACCCGTGCCCGACCCCAGGAGCCGTTCTTTTCTTTAGGGCTGCCGGCGCCGCGCTCGGCTAACACGAAGACGTCACGCCTGACCGTCGCTACGGCCGGCTGGGCCTGGTGCTCGTGGCTACCAGCATTGCTTTGCATGACTGCGTCTCTCGGTTCGGCGCCTGATGAGGGCGGTAGACGCAAGACACGGATTGTGTAGTCCGGTACCGTCTGATACCAAACGGTTTGTTTTCGTGACCCGCACGTGCTTACCCCTAAGATGAGTTGGTCTTTTGAGTGACATTTACAATATGAGTGGATTGGCTATGGGGCATCGCAACGCCGCGACGGGAAGGGATAGGGTGCTTGCTGTGCGTCCAAGTTATATGCACGTCGTAATGATTGTCAAGACCGCGGAATACGTGAACGTGTCAGCTGAAGTGGAACTTTCCTTAAATTTCTGGGGATGCGCATACTAGTCTGAGCCTAATTCTTGCCATCCAACGCCAAACTCGTTATGTTTACATTTTGTGAAGTTGGAGATGCACCTGCAACCCCAACTTACATTAACGTTGCATCCATGTCTGTCAGATAGCGGAACTGTGATGGTTGGCACCGCAGTGGTAATCAGATGCGACGGCTACATCCGTCACGTCACCCGAAGGCCGGATTTCGTGGCGAGCGTCGGTATTTGTTGGCCGGGGTGGGACACGATGCGCCGTTGGTTGTTGGGAGAAGACACGCCCCCGCCCGGACCTGTGTGGGATTCGGCGTCTGTCGGCAGCAGAAGCTCTTCCTTTCCTAGGTCGTCGGCTGCAGTCACGTTTTCCTTTTCTGGAGCTGCACATGCACGACTTCCGTCAAAAGCCAATAGTAAACAGGGCTTATTTAAACATGTTAACTAGGGGGGAATCCCCATCAGTGGCCGCCAAATCCCCCAGTGCACAGCAAAATCCCCCCCCCCAGCACGCTCGATTAGGTATCTGACACCCTTTGGGAAGAGACTGCCAATGACGTATATTTTTAGTGAGGCATCTATTCGTTAATAAGAAAAAAGAGGAAAACGAAAAATGAGCGCAGTTTTGTAACGTCAGACAGGCTTCGAGTTCCGTCATCTAGAATTTCATTGGCGTAGATGAGTGCAAAGACTAGGGCAAGGATATCACCAACAAATACTCTTCATGCTTGTGACGATTCTGCTGAATTCTTCTCCGAATGGTTCAGTCTTATGAACTGCTGCGACCGCAAGCGAAATAAACAGATCGCGCAAAAATACGGTGAATCCGGCTGGCGAGCCCATGGATACAGACACGCGAGCAGACGGCATTTGGCCGGCTCGCCTCCACCCATGTAACCCCAGAACGCGACCCCCTAGATCCCAAGTACGCCACAAGGCGCATGCGTTTCTCGGACGCACCGGTCTCTTTTTTGGCCGCTTGCCACGCCGCGCATTTGTAGCCTTTTGTGTGTAAGTATTTTCCATTCAAATCAACTTTAAGCCAAAACGCTGACCAAAGTGCCCCCGGGACCGCCCAAGGACCGCATTGCATGCTTCATTGCCAACAAACGGCTTCTGTTCGTTGAACCAAACGTCGGCAGTCTGGTCTCCGCAAAATTCTCACGCCAGCACCCCTGCACCGTTTCACAGTCATGCTGTGCACTTCAGAGCGGTTCCTGTTCAACAGTTGATCAAGCTGCCCATAATAATGTTTCACAATCGCGCTGCGAGCTCCCACGGAAAGAGACAAAGGAAAGAGGTCCTCGGCCGGCTGGCCTGCCCGTATGGCCTCACTCTTCGCGCTCGGACACACGCTCGCTTTGAGCACGGTGAACCACTCGGTCCATTTCGAATGTAAACGAGGGCAGTGCGATCCACCCAGATTTTTTCCACAGCTAATATCATTCAATTTCCCTTCATGTAGTGCCCTGACGTACAAAGCAGCCACTGCCTCGTTCCTGCTCTGTTTTCGCTTTCCCAGGTTCCCAAGTTGGTCTGGTGCAAAATGTTTTTTTATGCTCCATCTCCGTCAGTTTTCACAGTCTCAGTCTCTGTGAAGATCGCTCATACTGTCTGTCCTGTCGGGCCTGCGAATCTTCCACGGTGCCTCTGCACCTCCATCCTTTTCGGTTGGTCTCTTACGATCTAGCTCGATCCATTATTCTCTGCTAGTCTCCTTTGGTCCGTCAGTCTATCAGTCTCTCGGTCTCTCTAAAATTCGTTAAATGTCTGTCGGTCTCTGTCGGTCTCAACCGATCTTCGTCGGTTTGTTTTGGTCATTACCGGTCTCCGCCGCTCTCCACCGGTCCCTGTCGACCTCTGTCAATCTCTGCCGGTCTCCTCGGTGCTCCTCAATCTCCCCCACATTCACCCAGCTTTTTGTTAATCCCCCACATTCGCTGCCATCTCTGTCTGTCTCTGTCCCTTTCTCTGTCTTCGCCTCATTCCCTGTAACTATCTCTGTCTATGAATGGCAGTCCGTCTCTGTATAGCCCTGTTTGTGTTTCTCTATCTGCATCCGTATCTGACAAAATCTACATGCCTATTACGGCGGCATTGCTTGTCATGTAACGTATTTGAAATCCCCAAACTGAAGGTCGCGTTAAGGTCAAACCGAGCAGGATGGAATGATATAGTTTTTAGTTAACTACAAGAGAAGCTGGTTTTCGATGGGGACCAACAAAACGCGACACGCAGATCTTTTTTGTACGCTTTCATTTGGATAGACCACGAGACACACCAGACGGCTCAAACTGACGTGTTCATAATTGATTGAGGAACATAACAGTGGTATCGTAACGGTATGCTCCCAATGGTGTCGCCACGGTCTTCAATGGAACACAAATACCTCGAAATGTAACGGTATTCCGAAAAATCACGACCTGCACCGGTTTTCCTGACGCTCTTGGCAGCACAAGTTATGTGAAACATTATCATTATTTTATGGCAGCGCCAAAACGATGAAAATTCGCTAGTTCCACTGGTGTTAATTTTGCTAAAAAATCTCACTCTCCATGCCATCGCAATCACAGTGTGAACACAAACGACCCGAAAACCGAAAATGCGCACAACTTGAACTCGTGCCGCGTTTACCACCGTTTGTCGGTCGGCACTGGAGAAAAACATGCAGTCGGTACCTTGTGACGTGGGGCTACATAGTCAGTGAGTCGTTGTAACTCAAGGTTCAGTTTCGTGTTACCGTATTTTGTACAGCCTGCAAAACGGTCTTTTTAGTGTTCTGGTGGATAGGACACATCACGTGATGGTTCTCAGGCGCGGTGTTTTACATGACTGTTCTCCAAACGATTTTGTGCCGAACGGACCTGGCTTCATCTCGGTGCGCCTCCGCGGTTGGCGAGATTAGGCGCTGGGAAAGACGCCGTGTCGGCGGTTGGCAGTGGTCTCGAGCTCACTTGAAAGCAGGCGAAATCGCCTCTTGCATCGATTCATGAGGAGTTGCTTGGCCGGAACGGCCGCGGCGTACCTGATTAGTGTTTGACGTCATCGGAACGGCAAAAGAACTTTCGGTTCTTTTGCAAAAAGGGCTGTCAGTTGGTGCCAATTTCAAAGCTAGACATTAACGCTCTGACATTAATGCATTCGAAATCCCCGTGTAAACCATACTGAGCGCGTGCCGCGGCTACCCCGTCTGACGGATGAGATCAACTCCGCTAAATGATATCCTGTCGGTACCTTGTTGTGGTTGGTCATTGCCTCCTGGGGTTCGTATCTTTAACGGTTACCGAGATCTTTTCGTCAAAAAGTCACGAGAATTGTCCCACCATGACAAATGACCCAGAACCTTTGCGAAACTCGACATTTTTGCGTGTTCCCGCGACTAGCATGCGCCACGTGCCGTTACCGCCTCGGCCTTTTCAGTGCAGTGCAGTTCTCTAATTGATTCGTTGTCCTAGCCACCCGCTTTTGCATCGGTGCGATCCACCAGTTTTTGAGATTGAGCGTCCGGAAACGGCGCGCGTCTAAGTTTTCCGAAAACATGTCGGATTTTGCCCAAAATATATGCAAACACTATGGAAGTCTCCAACGCGTGCCGCGCGGCCCCGCCCTCCAGGTACCCGAAAATCTTACATAATACATAATGCCACCAAACGCCTGGAACGGCCAAGTTTCAGCCGCTTGCGGCCGGTACTCTCGTCACAACAGCCCGACAAAACCGAACTCTGACGAGGCCGGACAAAACGAGGTTGTCGAGATAACCAGATTGTGTTTTTATGTTGCTCATAATTCGACTGGCCCCTAGCGATTGACTCTTAAAAACGCCTTGGTAATTAACGAATACCACGTATAGATTCCTGGCTATGGTAGTGGGCTTGTATTAGTCGTAAACGGTGTCAAATTGCAAAATCGTGTCCCCGTACAAAATCATCCCGCAAGCCAGCTGTCTTATAAAATGCTCCGAAACGAGATAAAATGTTGTGTTAATATTACCAGACGCGGATCCAAGGGGGGGGGACGATGGGGGCCATCAACCCATCCACTGAGGCCTGCAAAGGGGCCCCGAAGGGGCCCCGTATAAGCTCCACGGGGTCTCTGTGAAAACATGACGGGTTCTTGATGCAGTCAGGGGGTCTCTAAGAGGGTTAGATGGACCCCTGAGACGCATAGAAGGGACCCTGAAGCTCCCACACGGCCCCTGAGACCACAGCAGGACCCCAGTACAGCAGATTGCCTGAGACCACTAGAAGGGTCACAAGGCCCCTGAGACGGCCAAGATGAGGACTGAGTCCCTAGGACGCAAAGGAGCCCTTGGAATGTCATGGGGGCCCCAAATGAGTTTCACGGATCTGTGTGGAAAGCTGAAGTCCCTTATGCAGTCAGAGGGCCTCCGGGAGGGTTAATGAGACCCTGATACGTCACGATGACCTGTAAGAAAGATAAAAGGGTCCCCGAAACTCCCCAAGGTCACCTGAGCCGCCAGAGGGGCCCAACTCAACAAAAGGTCCACGAGACCGCTTAAAGTACCAGAGAGGCCATTAAGACGGCAAGAACTTAAGAGGGTGGGTAGAACGGCATAAGGCAGACCCTGGCCAGCCAGAAGGGCCCCTGAACAGGGATGCATCAGTGACCTTCTCAACCTCGAGAGGAGCCCCAAATGAACTACACTGTTTTCTTTTTTTTTAATCTGAGGGGTTCTTAATGCTGTCAGGTGAGCCTTGGGAAGGTCAGGTGGGTCCTGAGACGGCAAGACGGGCCCCTACACTGCAGATGGCCCTTGAGGTCGCCAAAAGGGTCAGAAGACCCCTTGCGAGGCAAAAAAAATAAGAAGATCTCTGAGACGGTATGTGAGCCCTGGACAGCTGGAGGGTCCAAGGTGTATCAGGCGGACTCCTGGCACGGGAAGGGTCCATCTGAGACTGCCTGTGAGGCCCCTGAAGCGCCAACAAGGGCCTCTGATACGGTTTGGGGGGCCCTTAGACTGCCAGATTTACACCATGTAACAGAAGAAGACCCCTGATACAGCCATGGAGCATATCGGAGACGTTCAGAAGGCCCATGGCATTACGTATGGTCCATGAAACGGCAGGAAGGTCTCTTGTAACTGCCAGAGGGCCCTGACACGGCAAAATTCTCCTCAGAGATGACAAAAGGGGACTTAAGACAACAGAGAGTCCACTGAGACTGCTAGAAAGGGACCTTTAAGACTGCTAACTAGCAGTCTCTTGCAACAGATGTCCCTGAGACGACCGAAGGGAACCCTGAAATTACTCAGCCTTGAGACGTCTAGACAGCTTCTGAAACTGCCGAATAACCTAGAGCATTGCCAGAACCGCCTTTGTCACGGCAGACAGAGACTTCTAGAGGTGCCCCTGTTGCTGCCGGACGGGCTCCTTTACAAAAATATCCAGAGATGACAGGAGGAAACCTAAGATAGCTGAAGTGTCCCTCAAACTGCCACTTGGATCCATGAAACTGCCCGAGGTGTCCCGGAAACCGTCAAAGGAGCGCCTGAGACGTCCCGAGGGACACGTGAAACTGTAAAAGGAACATAAGAAAATCAGAGGGCCTTGACACGGAAGACGGCCCTAGACCACCAAAAGTTCCTTATAAATGCAAGAGGAAACCTAACCTAAACCAGCAAAACAGTCTCCAAAAACTGCAAGGGTACAGAGGGGCCCCTGGACCAGATACCGACATGACTTTGCAAGCAAATAGAGGGAGGGACGCAGCCGTCTAAAATCCCGCCGTTGTGATATTCCGGCCACTTTGCAGTGACGCAAAACGCAGAGTTTTCTGAAATAAGACGAAACGCCCAATTTTTTCGGTTATTTAAAATTGAAAAAAAAACGTTACATTACATCAAATGTTTCCCCTGAATCCGAGCAAAGAAACGATTTTCATATCTTAAGAACAAAAAATAGGGGGCGGCCAGGAGGGGGCTCCACGCTGACCATCCCCCCGCAAAATCCTGGATCCGGCCCTGGATATTGCATAATGTTATTCCGAGAAATGCATAAAAATTCGTGTTCCACCACGTGAATCCAACTGTTATGAAAGCATGCCAGATGGTGCGAAGGTCATTGCTTCAGTTACAAAGTTTTGTCAGAAGGCATTTTGCGTCCTCATCTTGTTTATTTTGGTCACGGATGTAAAGACAGGGATAAGTAGTGCCTAACAATCGAAAACATAGAAACAAATAAAAGGTGCGTTTACGTCTTGTTTAACGTGCACCAGACCTCGCGCATCACCTGGTATCTCGTTCTCCACTGAGCATGACAGTCACTATAGCGAGAACAACGTCGATGTACCTTAAGCACGCGGACTGAAATGCCTAGCCATCTCGTAGTACTTCTGCGTCGTAGCGACACAAACGCAGCGAGCTAACTGGTCAAAACCTCAGGTCACAAAAGCTCAGATTTCTCGAAAGGTCGTCGTCAGTCTCCGCCGAACACCGTCTGAACGTCGGTCTTAGCTGAACGTCCTGATCACGGGTGGCGTGGCTGCAGCGACAGGGTGCCACTTCACGGCTCCGCCGGATTTGGTGGTGCCGTTGTAGTGCTCGACGTCGTAGCCGATGTGGTGCTGGCAGCGGTCGTCGGTGTAGAGGTACTCGGCGTGGTAGTGCTGGTCGTGGTCGTCGTTGGTGTAGTAGTGGGCGTGGTAGTGCTGGATGTGGTCGTCGTTGGGGTAGTAGTGGACGTGGTAGTGCTGGATGTGGTCGTCGTTGGGGTAGTAGTGGACGTGGTAGTGCTAGGCGTGGTCGTTGTCGTCGTTGTGGTTGTTGTCGATGTGGTGGAAGAGCTGCTCGCCCCCTCCTCCGCTTCTTCTTCTTCCCTCTCTTCGCTGCTCTTCTTCTTCTTCTCCTTGCTGTTCTTGCGACAGCGGTGACGTTTGGAGCGCCCGCCGCGCCCTCTCCCCCTCCTTTCCCTGGAGTCAGACTCCTCCGACGCAGCCTCCTCGTCTTCCTCCCCGTCCTGTTCCTCGCACGTGCGCTCACGCGAGTGCTTGCGACGACGCTCTCGACCGCGCTTCATCGGCGAGCGCCGCAGCCGCACCAGCTCATCGTCCTCGTCGTCCTCCTCGCCGTCCTCGCCGGAGTCCTCGTCCAGCACGAGTCCGGCGTCCTCCAGACGGACGCTGAGGTCGAGCAGTCGGCGCTCCGGCTCCAGATGCTGCAGGCACAGGTCGTCGACGACGGCCAGCCGGCGGCAAAGCAGCTCGGCGCTGAGCGGGCGGCCGGCGGCCGGCGCCGCCAGCGTCACCACCACCACCAGCACGCACGCGGTCAGCGCGGCCATGGCGTGGTTGACTGGACGCTGGCGGCCGCTCTCCACCTTATAATGGTGGGTGGCGGTGAGCCGCGCCGTCCGGCGGCGGATTTTCCGCCCATGGCTCCGGGCGTCCTCTGACGGCGGTAGAAGGACGGCCTCGAATACCAGATGCACTCCAGGGAGGCCCACCTCCCAGGGCTTTGCCAGCTGCCGCTCCCCTGCATACGGCGTTAGAACGGCATGTCGACACTAATTTGACCAGGAGCAGACGAGGTAAATCACTTACATGGGCTTGCACTCCAAGATAAAAATTTTAAACGTGCGATGTGAACCCGCTAGCAAATCGATTACAAGAATATCATGTACAGTGTTAGCTATTGTGATAAGTTTTTTATGTTTATTTCTTTATTTATCTTTTATTTCTTATTCCGGCCAGGACGTGGTCGAAGCAATCAAACCATATCCGGGTGGCAGCTAAAGCAGCTGACGGGTAACGGAGATTCCTTTTGCATAATATGCACGGGCCATAAACAGCGGTTATACCGCCTGGACCGATGGTATCAGCCCCGTGCAGGGTTTGTCCGCGGCTGCAGAGCTGAGGTGACCTCAGGCGCGGGGCTGGCTCCCGAGAACCCGCGCTAACAGGCGCCGCCGTTTTTCAATTCGATGACGTCACGACTGGTCGCAGCACGGGCCGTGCTCCTCTGAGGACCGGCGTGACGTGGCGTCGTGAATTTTGCTCTCGTTAGCCTACTTCTACCCCTGCTACTGTGTGACGGTTTTACCGATCGGTAGGTAGGGGAAGCTGCCCAATGAGTGCCACCCTGCCTAACTGCCCACCCCCTTTTTATATCCTAACTGGGACAGCTGATTGCCAGGTAAAAACATGCTCTGAAAGAAACGGCATGGCTACGGATTAAGTTCTTTCCTCTTTCTCTCTGGCAGCGACACAGACGTGCGGAGCGTCCGTGAAGTTTCAGTGCAAATGAGAAATTGTTGTCTGGCTTGTGTTACACACCTGTCGGTGCCACGAAGCCAAAAAATGCCCCTATGCACTGCCTACGTTGTGGAACTACGTTTTCTCTTTGACCAGAATAGAGATGATACGAGCATTTTTTCCGCGGCTAAAAAACTCTTTCGTTACTTTTATTTCTTTATGCTCATCAAAAATCCAACTTCATACCAAATAAATCAGCGATGTTCAGTAGCCCTACCACTTTTGGGGAATTTTTGCTCATAATCATTAAACAGAAATGGGGAAAACGTTTTCTGAGTAATGGTGAAGCTGTCAAGCAACCATGATGCGCCACACCAAGCCCATCATATCACCGGATTCCCCAAAACACAGTAATTACCGAAAGACCGTTTTGTTGTAAAAGAAGCTGCTTCAGAGGTGAGTGCCCATTTTGCTTGACTGACCAATTGATAAGATGAAACAGTATCAACTGATTTTCACCGTCAGGTTCCAGAGTCTGAGCGGGTGGTCCAGGAATGTGTTGCCGTCATCTGCACTCTGTTGTCAGCGACAAGTCTTGCGTGCTGCGAGTCCATCTTTTCCTTCACTGAATTTGAACAGTTATAGCTTCTCGTCGACGAAAGTTTGCAAATCGCCATTTCAGCATGCGCGCTAATTCCTGGAAAAGGTTCGGTCGAAATCGAATGGAAATTCAGGGTACTTTACGTAAGAATCAATACTTCAAGGCTTCCTGCTACTGGGGAATGCCTGGGTAACGTCTTTGAGGCATCAGATCACGTCATGTCATGCGTCACACCGGCCATCAGACTGACACGAGGCGACCGGCCAGACCGGAAGCATCGGCACACCCGAGAGATAGCATACATCGCACCCGTGACTCTTGAGATTCCGGTCAGAATTATTAAAACGCTTGTCTCATTGTAAAGTATTCAGGAGGTTATGAATAGCTGTTGCATTTATATTAGAATCATTCTGATCAGTGATGCAACTTTATATCTCTGTGCGTGCACATGCACCCACAAACATGATCTGTGCGCCCACAATCCAGAAACAACTAAAGATCCTAAAAGCAAAACTTGGATACTTTTACAACGCGAGAAAGACCCGTTTCTTTATCTGTATACAAAGACAGCAGATATGTAGATATGTGTGGGCATCCACTATTCATGAATTAAAAAAGCAGCACAGAAATTCGACGATGAACGTATCTAATGGGCACTAACCACCTTTATGTTGACAAATTTTACCATTTTTAAATAAAGGGAAGTTCAGATCAAGTATAGTACAGCGGGTGCTACTGGCAATCATGTTAAAAGGCATGGACCCGGACAGGGCATAATGGTGCTCGACGCTTTCGTTGTTGTTAGCTTTTGTTGTTTTTACGGAAAATTTTGGACTCTGGAATCTCTGTGATGCGTTTTTGGAGCCGCGCATCTATCTCCGAAAATCCAGGATTTATGGCTGCTGGGGGAGTACACCTGGCACTGCCGGTTAGAGAAAAATAATAGAATTATTGACACGGACATGACACGGACATGCAGCGGTACGGCTTCCGACAGCTCGCACGGTGGATCCCGTGTTTCTTTCCACATCATTCTAACTGTCCACGATCCCGCATCCTTACCCACGTTCGCACAATCAATGTTTGTCTCTAAACAGCATTTCTGTTTTCTGGCTCCATTTTTAGTGGTTTCTGTACAACTGCGGTCTTTGCATGTTACAACGCGCCACCCTCCCGGTCCCCGCTCAGCAGCAATGGATGGAATGAGCTGACGCGCGGTCGGTCTGTCTCCAGCAATGGGTGGTGCCGAGCGCTGAATGGACGGAGTCGTGCATCCATGGTCTCTATCCGGGGTGTTGAGTCATCATGACTGCTTTAACGCTGAACGTTTGAGGCAACCATTCCTATTTGTTGTCCGATTCTTAACGAACCTTTTCCGGAAATCAGCATTTACGTTGAAATGGTGATGTGCAAATTTTCATCAACGAGAACTACATAATTGTTGAATCTGTCCAAAATAATTCAGAGTCGACGAGGGTAAGAGCGCGCTTTGCAGGCTGTTGGCGAAGTGAGATTTTATACCTGGCGGTCGCTCGAAAAACCTCAGATCGAAGTGTTTGTCAGCGTGTTCAAGCTTCCGACCGCGCCAGCCGATCGCGACACGTGTGGCACCATCGGGTATTACACAGACTCGGCAAACAGATTGCAGTGCAGGTTTCGAAACGAGTCGTGGCGTGTGGTACGTGCTACGTGGCGCGAGCCGGATCTCTGCAGAATTCAGTAAATCACGGGCACCGGTCGAACGGAGGGTGCTATTAACAACATGTTGTCAACGAGTCTCGACAACATGGGCCCCGCTCGCGAACATGTGCTTTTGTTGTCAACACCCACGTGCGTTCCATGCGTCGATCCAAAGGCACTTGTTTCGATATGGACTCGGGACCTTTCAGTACCGTCAAAAGCGACCTGGGCGGCTGAAATTTGATGAGTAGATAGACCAACACTAGGACTATCCAGCAGTACCCTACATGATGGGCATAGTGCAACGGGTCACGTGCAGCGCACGTGCGCCTCTTTTACACCCATGTGTTTCTTATAGGCCAATTGCCGGGATGCAAACGGCGCAGTTTGGTGCGACGATAGCTTGAAAAGGCGGACGGGCGGTCCGCAAAATCAAACGCCATCCCACAACAAGCGAGATTTAGGGTATCAATGGCCAGATGTCGTCCATGTGAGCGTGCAACTTTTTGGACGTGAATCCTTCGTTTGTGAAAAGTTTGCGATTCATGTCTTGGTACCTTTATTTAGATGAAGATACTAAGCGGTGCACAGGTCTGCGTGCGATTAAATTTCGATTTTGACCTCACACCAACCTTGTAACGCGTTGGATTTCCTCTAGTTTGACGTCACGCATGGTTTGACATCGACAGTAAAGCTTCCGCCTCCCATCCTGGAACGGCAACCACGTAGGGTTCCATTTCCAGCCAAATGCGGCTATTTTGTCCCGGTCAGCTAGGAATTTGCAAGGATGAATAGGACACTGATCAAGAAGATGGTTTTGTGTAGGCACTGTCAACACTTCAATCCAAAACTTTTGGTCTAAAATTTCCTGTTGGTTTAAAATTTCTCGATTGGGTGGTGGGCTGATGGTCCAAGCAGCAAGTGTGCTTAGCATGGACTCTGTTCCAGTAACGTCATTTCATCAGAGCATTGCGACTAAATTTATGTAACAAAATCCATCGAATGCCTAAGAAAAATTTCAGGAAAATCCACCCATGGCTCTGTTTTTTGAGTCAATATAATTCGCCAGTTTATTATTGTCGTAAATTTCATCCAAATCAAAAGAGATGATATAATTTAAAGACTGAAGAATGTTTTAGAGCATAAAGGTTGGAAACATAAATACGTAGATGGCATTTTCCATCAATGCACGTCAGCTGACATTAAAAACATGATAGTTTTTTGGTGGACGAATCGATGGGCTACTTAAATGGTCTTTTAATTTGTTTGCCTGGCAGCAGGTAATCCACCCAGGTCATGGCAGATGACGGAGACCTCCATCACATTTGTATTTACTTATCATCCTAGAGAGGTGGTTTGGTAGCAGCGATCCAGATCTGGTATGCCGATCTCCTGTTACTCGGTATCTCGTACAGGTTCTCATGGTGGCACAAACACTACTTACATCTGAAGTCAATGTAAGATCAGATGTCTGGAGTCACAGATAAGTTCATTATTTGGGCAGCGGCAGTGAGCTGACAGGTGGAACTTCCCCCCCCGTCGTGATTGCAACGTTCCTACACCTATGGAATAGCGCGATGTGGCTCGTTCTGCGGACGAACGAACGACAAAAGGCGTTCGAGCTCGCAAAATTTAGCTTCTTCATGGCCAAGCTCGCACTTCAGTGCATGTGGCGGCTAACTTCAAAGCCTTTGTTTCAGTCACATGGCTGAGGCAAGGAGTCTTCAGGGGCTGGGAAGCTTAATCCCCCTCCCCCATTTTTAGACATACTAACGTTAGGCCAAACACAGTGACTGGAACGAAACAGAGTAAAATTCTAGTCAGGCCCCTCAAATAATTTTCTGCAATCTGCAAGCATTCTTCAGTCAGGTGTGCGCGAACTGCGACCGTGAAAGGAATATTTAAAATTGCATTACATGAAATAACGTCTGTCAAGGCTTACGATGCGTTCATCTTATGGTCGTCTATGCCCCACTTTCCACATGGACAGTACATGCACACAATGCATGCAGAACTGGTGTCGTTTTGCTGTTACTATGGCAGCGTCTAGCCCGGCGTCTTGCGTGACCATCAAATAACACAGTGCCATTGCCAGAGACAATCGAAAAGCAGCAGGTTCTGATCATCCATTCATAGTCCTGTGAATAAAGAGTCTGGACTTTCCGCCGTCCATTGAGTGCTTCTTTATTCTAAGCAGACGCAAAAGTCCAGGTCATCTCTTCGCTGCAGCCTTGCATGCCACGATTATCGCCTCCCTCGCGCAGCAACGGGAACTTCACGTCAGCTAGCTAGAATCGTTACGTGTGGTCTCCGGAACTATGGTCTAGTTCAATTCTAACGGCGAAGGCTCTGTCAGATTGCCTTTGCTCGATGTCAGAGTTCAGACTCGCGTCGGGTGCTAACCGCTCGCCCTGTTTCGTTCGTGGTAACGACGATGCGCAGAAGTCCACTCCATAGCGCTACCTGTTGTGCATAAACGATGACCGAAATGTAACCTTCGTTCGTCCTCTGCTTGGAAGCGGACGACGGGTGGCCTTGGGAGGCGCTCGTAGGTGTGACACTGGTGAAGTTTGCGCTGAAGACTCCATGGGCAAACAAGCAGCGAACTGAGGGCAAGCAAAAGCTTCGGCATACAGGTGGTTGGGTGCTGTTTTTGAAGCAGGAGAAGAAGACACAGAAAATAGGCGGTGAAGCCGTTTTTTGCCCGGCGACGTTGTGTTAAGTCATCGCAGTGGGCAAAACATTTGCATTCGTTTCGGATGTACGAGAGGCAATACAAATGTGGCGACGTAGAGCACACAGCATAGACAGCTGGCTTCAGAGTAATTTTAAAACGCTGACTAGTATTACAAGGCATTTTAAGGTGCGATTTCGGTTTGAAACCGAGCACTACGTTTTCCTACGAAATCGTAGTGCTACGAAAACGAAAACCCTACGGCGGATGAGCATTAAGAACATAGAAACAGTCACCAAGTTTTAGCACCATGATGCAAACGGTCTGGCTTCAGCTCCTGGAAAAACCATCAGGGGGAACCGAATCGGCGCCCAATATAAAAATAAGATTAAAAATTGGCATCTCGGTTAAGCAGGTTACAGGTGCATAATGGTCTCTCACCGACGGAGGCAGAAACGACCGGCCCTTGTCATGGCCCTTAACGACGGAGGAGACATGGTCTCGGGCTTTGACGCGAGGCTGTCCTCGTACACGCTGTCCGAGATTGCAGCCGAAATTGTCGCCACACGAAGCTGCGATGGCAAACATCGTCATGGAATTCTAACACACGGGCGCGAGCAATTTTCAGCCGGGCTCATGCCACCTGTGCACACACACTAGCTGCGAAAACTCATCAGGCTGGGTCATGCTGAACACAGAAGCGAAACTTTTCAAGGGTGAAGCTGAGGGCGGACGAACACATGCCAAGACGACCCCGTTATCCAGACTATTCGGGGTTTTCCACGGATCGGCGGAATCGTGGGCAGCACTAGACACACCAGGCGACGGTCAGGCGACGCGTCAGGCGTCAGGCGCCTCAGGGGCGACGCGTCAGACGGGCATCACTCCGTTTACCTGTAAACTTACACGGTGACAAAGATGTGCCTGGGTGTGTATCAACCGGCAGGGTAGATAGGGCGACAGCCCTTCCAACTTTGACTTTAACATTAGTCCAATGGTACTGTATGCAGCGAAATTGCCCCAAAAATGGCTCTGGCCCTATGTAAAAACGCTCCTACAATGATGCGGTGGTCCCACGTTTTGCAACACCGTTCGCTATGGGTTTGGCGATGGAAGGCTGTGGTAGGAGCGTAGCTTTATACGAGGCTCCGTCCGGCGGGCATTTATTGCGGTCAGCACCCCGTCTGGCGTCTGCGAGTGCGAGAGGCATTTCAGTCTCCGTATGGCGGTTGCTCGGGCGAGCCGGCTACCCTGGCCGTGGCCCTGAGCGTTACCTCTGTGCTTCTTCGCATGACGTTGGTCAGGTGGCCCGGGACCCCGACCGGTCTGGTCGCGCCGTGCGTGCCGCTTGATGAAATGCTGAATATTTACAGGCAATCGATCTTGTCAGTTGACAGCAGCATTTTCAACTTGAAAATGTCCGGCGATTATTCCCCTTTACGGCCTTTCCTCTTTTCTGACGCGAACCAGACATCCAGGGGTGTAGCCACGTCTCAGAAATTGGGGGGACAGTTCAGAATATGGGGTTATTCCGACCCAAAATCGTATTTTTCAACGGGAAACTCGAAAAACGTCCACTTTACGACCAAAACGCCAGCCAACGGCTTCTGTCTGGTGAGCCAAATGTCGGCAGTCTGGTTTCCGCGAAATGCTCACGCCTGCATCCCGAGCACCAGTCGCGCGGAGTGCTTCAGTATATCTCCTGTTCAAGGGTTGACGACCCACCCACTTTACATTCCCCGCAGGACAAGGATCTCCTTACTGCCAAGTCCCGTTTCATCCATTATTTGTTCCTGAAAAGAAGCACGGCCAAACCGTTCTCCATCGATTTGGGATCGGTACCGATCGAAGGACGGGAGCACGGGAGATCTGACGTTGCAGTACGCCCGCACAGCCGCCAACTTTACGTTCACAAGCAAAACTCTGTTTTGGTTTCTGCTCAACAGATGGCATTCCAACTTACAAGTCTCACTGTTGTGAATTCATGCCTCGATATTAACGGGCTGAACTGCCAGTATATATGGCGCCTGAAAGAAATTGTCCGCGGCTTCGGTACTGCGTGGATTGACGGATGATGGGGTATGTCTCTTTCATTTGGCGACTCATATCTTAGTTCTGCATGTTTGCGTGAAGAGATGATTCCGCATTCAGAGCTAGATACCTTGCATATTTAACTCTCGCCTTCGAAAAATTTCCATTTCCGGGTCCACATTGCTAACTTAAAAGCACAAGCACCTCCGAAAGGAGCTAGCGGGGAGGGGCGGGGGGTGACGGGACACATCCCTCCACTTCGGTGAGGAAGCTGACACGCGAAGCATTGCTCTGAAGGGAACCGCTTCAAGAGAAATTCCTTGAATATATGTTGTTCAATTTAAACGTTGCTTTAACATTGCTTAAGGAACCTTTCAGAATAGAAGCAGGTTTTATGGCACAGGTACTGTCAAAAAAGTGTACAACAACTTGTTTACTTCATGAAAATTCTTCCCTGATTGGGAAAAACTAAGAGCTGTTGTGATAATCTGAGGAAAGCCAAGTACCATGGTAACCTGGAGCTGTTGTTTCTTCACCGATGGAGGCATGTCCCAAGCCCATTGCCTTTCAGTTCCCATATCAGGCGCTCCTGACTTAGCGTCGTTTCATTTACCTGCGTGATATCATTTGGCCATGAGACAAATTCGACGTTGAACACCGCGCCATAACGGTCGCATAGCTCTGCACTGGCCGTGTTGGCTTGGTGCTGCTGTGTGATGTTCCACGTCTGATGCCTTGACGAACGTCTCGCGTAATTTGGGGTGGTAAGATTTATACATTATCATTACCGGGCAACCGTGCATTGATAGCTTCTATGTTGGTCGAAGTCCGTTATATTTCATGGTTTAAGTTACGACCATTTTGATACTACGGACTGTTGACTAGTTTTGATCTCCAGTTGCCGGAAAAAATGAAGAATACCCTGATTCATATGTGTTTGCCATTTTTTTCAGAAGTGTGTTCTGGCTAGTCAACTGATTGGACTGATTTTCCTCCATAGGTTGGGAACCGAAGAAGGGCTTCATCAATAGTAACCCTATAGGTATCTCATGATGCCAGTGATGAATATTGTCAATACCATTGTGCAAGATGCTCTATAATCATCAGTTTCTCCTTGTGATCATCTGAAGGCTGCATAAGGAATTGGTGAGTAGTAATTATGCCCAATATAACAGTGAGGGTTTGCACAGTGAACTACATTCTTTGAAAACATATTGAAAACTGATGTTTTCAAAATTATTTGGGGATGCAAAAATTTCTCTGTTTCATTGATTTGAGGTAAGAAAGAGGACATGTTTCCTCAACATACCATAGTTTGGGTAGGAAATTACACTGTTGCCATCATAGTAACTACTCTACTCAGACAAGAGCAAACATTTTTTGTGTGAAAATAAAATCTAATGATAAACTAAAAATGAAAACCATATTTGGGCAATACATCACTTTTACCTTTTCACAGACCACTTTTGCTATACATATGATACAGAAGAACTCATAAACTTTCTGATGAAAGCAAGAAATGGCAACACTACCTTTCTGTTCAACACTACCTCATAGTTTCTGAAGGAAATGGGGCTGTGTTTCACCATAAGCAAACATGACTGGAATGGGTGATGCCATCTTATGTAAACTGCTTTTTTTGCTCCAAAGATACCCCATTTATTGCATAACATTTGATGACATAATCAGTAAATGATGCTAGAGGATGCAGTCTGATAAACTGATGTTCCCAGGGTGTAATGTTGCATTGAAGGTGTAACTGTGCACATTAGGCATGGTATAGGATACTAGAGGCCAACAGGGCAGTAAACAGTGCAAGCAGACTTGACTATGTCCAACAGAGATCAGATTGTATGTCTAAATAGGTTGGGTTGGGTTGGGTTGGGTTAGGCTTGGTTTGGTTAGGTTAGGTTAAGTTACATTAGGTTAGCCATCTTGTTTATTATTCATTAAGTTAGGTTATACTGGTGACATCATTTGGCCCAAAATACCTTTCACCTTGGTAATTGCCCTTTTTGAATTCATTACCATAGAATCACCACACTGCAGAAGACAAGCGGTGCAGCAGTCAGTGACAAATGGAGTGAGGATATTATTTAGTATTTTTTTACTTTCTTCATCTTGGAATGATATTATGATGCAACTGAATCACAAGTATTTGCCTTAAAACCATCTGTTGTATGATTTTTGTGCCATGTATGCCATTTTTCACTGGAAAATAAGTCTTTGGTGAAAAAGTGATGGATTGCCTTACATTTTTGTCATGCCTTGAAGCTGACACTGAGAATTTTGGAAACTGTAAATACTAGGTCTGGTAGCCTGAGTAAAGCTGTCAGTGCACAGTGATGATTAGTCTCACCATTCTGTCATTGCTGAGTTGACTGCTGGTCATTGTTTTTTTTCATTTTCAGTTAATGCATGGTACAAATGGTCAGGTCAATGCTTGAGAGAAAGGGTTCGCCCTTAGAATTTTGCCAAAGTACTGCTGATAGTGTTACAAATTAGTTTCTCATATACATTTTGTTTGAGAGATCTTCATTTGCATGATTTTCAAAAGCTCTCTCTCAAATTTAGCCTTGTGTTGTGTCAAGTTTAGTCTGTAGTGTCTTGTGTTGCTTGATTTTTTATGAACAGCTATTGAGTGGCATCATAAGAGGTGCAGGCTTGTGAGTGATTGTGTTAGACTCATGTTGACTCATATGGGTAGGGATTTCAGAATGTGGCTTTTGATTCATTGCATTATTTAATGCTTCTGGCTGTATCTCACAGGGAATGGTGAAAACTGAAGAGTGACATGCATGCTTGAAACAAATATCTTTCTGGAAAGTGGACCAGCACCAGAAATTTGTTTTTTTTTTTGCTGTTGGTGCCAGAATATAATTTTTGTTTTGGAATACAAAATTTTGCAAAGATTGGTTTGCAAAGTTGGTTTAAGTTGGCATTCTTGCTACCAGTCAGTTATGACACCATACATGCAATTTACTGAATGGAGACAGAGTCATTTGCTTGCAGAGTTAGGAATTTGTCAACATGGTTATAATGTAGCATTTTGATGGAAGCACATGATTCAACTTTTGGAGTATGAAGCATTTTTGGAGCTCATTTCCTGGCATTTTACAACATAAAAAAGCAAGCAAAAGCACCTTTTCCAGCTTTGAAGTGGACCAAGTCAAGGTAGAACATTCTATTCAGTAAGTGAAATGGAAAAACAAAAATGAAAATGAATGCCAATGAAGTTGAAACAGGCCAAGCCAGCTAATATGTGACATTCAACATATCTCTATGCTTAGTATGCTTATTCACATTGATGTGTAACACAGGGGTGGCTGAGGCAGTGCAGATTAATTTTTGCAAGTGAAGTAACCCCCAAATATATCATAGAAATATAATGCAAGTTATTTCTTGTCTTTCAGCATTATGTGTTTCTAAAACCTTGCCTCTCTGGCATCCACTTTTCCAGAACTATTTGTGGCATCATTTTGTAAAAGACCTCATAATGCTTGTACAGGCAAATACTTTTTTTCTTACATCACATATTGTGTAGCTGTGTGGGTTGGTGCACCTGGGTGTCAAATATGCCATATATTTATATATAAACTATATGATGTCATGTCATATCCATACATTCTGTTATTAATATTGTTATGAAAAATAATATTGTTATGAACAATTGCATCCATTCATGTTATATGTTTCCTTACAAAGTGTATTTAGCTAAATGTTATATTTCAAAAATAAAATGTCACTGCACTGAAAGTATGGGGCAGACACCAGGCAAAGCTATCTCATAACCCCAGCACTGCAGTGTGGCATCACACTGTGTTTTGTATTGTGTGCAGCACTGTGACCAGTATTCATGTCCCTGCTTTGTCTCCTCTGTGGGCTGTGTGTTCTGGCGGCTCTCGGTCGTCTCGATACAGAAGACCCGCTCGTTGTTGGCCTTTGGTATCCACCTGCTAAAGTGTAGACTGGCGGCCGTTATGGAGGTCTTTCTCGCACTGGCCGTCGGCTACGTGAAATTGGCTCGAGCAGACTGCGGCAGACTGCTTCCGTAACCCGTGTGGTCTTAATTCTTGAAACGCATTTTTGAGTTGTCGCGTGTACCGGTTTTTACCATTTTCACCTTGGTCTGTGGGTGCTGTAGTGATTTTTCATTGTTACATTTGTAAAATATGCATTGGTTTAATTTAATGTCATACTAGTTTACATTGAGTGTCTTTTATCATTCTGTCTTGCAGAATTTAGGTTTGACAGATTGTCATGAAAAGCCTTGATTTAGATGGATCTTGCACACAGTTCAGTGTACGAGCGGGTAAGCTGATAGTGATGGGGCTCAAACAGGCATTGGCTAAAGTTTATGACACTGTGTGAGGAAAACCAAGAACAGAACCGTGAAAGAGGGGTTTCTACATCAACAAACAAAAATAAAATCAAACAGCCTGACCTGGCCTAGCCCTGCCCTGGCGCCAAAAGTGAAACTATGCGGATAAAGGGAAAATTTTTGAGGCAGTTCTTTTCAGTCAGCGTCCTCAGACCACATGCTAAACTTACTGGACATTTGGATATTAAGGAGAAGGGGATGGGGTGGAGGGTGGGGGAGATGGCTGCCGCCCAGTTTGTACAAAAGCTACATCCTTGTGTAACTCTGCGGTTGTCAGTATCCTCACAACGCTTAGACCTTGAATCTAGCTCTCATCGGGTGATAGCTCATTTCCTTAAGATTGTTGCATGTCCATGTACTTTGCGCAAAAAAACAAGGGCTTGAGTGACGGTTCAGCCGGCAGTTCATTGAGTGGAAAACACAAATAGGATAGTAAATATTAGTTTGCTTTGCAGAATAGAACCAGGAAAAATAATTGCGCCAAGCATTAGAATTCATTATTGACTGAGGAGGCGCGGGAAGGGGGGGGGGGCGAACATTGCCGCTTGGCGAATTTTGAGATGCTTCAGAGTTTATCAGAGGCACCAGCTTAGGAATTAAAGTTCCCGTTCGTATGGCAGTTCTGTGCATTTCAGCATACATTTTGTATCGAGGCCATTCAAGGTCATTAAGGCTGTTGCCAAAATGACGTTATGAAGGCAGTCATGTTGAATATTTTCCATATGTTTCGACCTTGCATGTTCTTTCCTAAGAGGCTTGAACGGCAGGATATTGTTATGTTACGATGCATATCAGCATGTCATACCAGTCATAAATACCAGCAGTATATCATAGGACGACGGTATTTAACGCCGTTTACTCACATTAGTACATTACAAGTCAAATGTTGATTTCTTTGACTTTGAATATAGCGTCAGTTTACTTCGAAAATCGAGTTATACAGCCATTTCAAGGTTGAAGGGTAACATTTTCATAACATTTCTTCTCGTCATGTGATACAGTGTTGCCGACTGACGCCCGGCTTAATGACATCGGTCTAGTAGTTCCTGAGATCGAAGGATATTGACTTCATTTAACATCATTCATATGTGACTTTGACCTGCGAACAGTAGCATTAACCCGAGAGAAAAGGTCGGAGAACATGGATGTTGATGATCCGCTTGAAGTGTCTAAATTGCGTTTTAACCCTCGCACTTCTAGGGCTGCATAACGCTTACGCAGGGGGGAGGCTACGACCCCCCACCCCCGGCCATTTCCACACTGTGCGTCCTAAAGCGTCGCTGAAAAACCAACGTGTTCCGGATAACGAGATCTCACGACGACTGTATTACGCTTTAAGGTCTCTGGTCAGCGTCCGACGCGACCTTCCAAGTCGGGTCAGAGCTAAAATATTGGCAGAGAGTGCTACTTTTTCGAGGTTAAGGGCAAATAAACGGCAGGGGGGTAATGAAGCGAAAGGGATATCGTAGTGTACGTAAATCAGTTATGAGTCCATCTGTACTCCCAGGCACGTAGACAGAATTTTCCTCGGGGGGGGAATGTCAAATTTTGTCATGTGCGTTTGGCATGTGACGAAATTTATAGGGAAAAAGCAGCAATTTTATGTAATTTTTCTCACATTTAATGCACAGGAAAACGTATAATCTTTGCTTTTGCATCATATATATGCTCACTATTCCGTATTCGTGCGAAATCACCATATATCTAATGACGGCTTGGCTCAGGGCGGGGCCATGGCTCCCATTGCCCCCCTTGGCCACGTCCCTGGGTACTCCACATAATTGTATTTCACCCGTGGATTCCGATCCAGATCATGCTATGTCAATCCTTGTCCTTGGTCGTCGGGGCCGTCGGCTTAAATGCGTTCTCAGAGCCGTAGAAGTTTTCTTTTGTAGATGACAGTAGATGCTGAAGTCAAAGGCAGGAACTGAATTAACCGAAAGTATTTTCTATTGACTTCTGGCGGCCGTCCAAACTTATCTTAGATCATCTAAGGTTATCTTAAGCCTGTGACTTAAAGTGACGTAGGATTATCAGTACCGTCAGTCGTAACTTTTTTCTAATTTTTTTTTTTTTTAAGTATTATCTAATAGTAGTAACTAGCAGTGTCTTTTTGGTCAATACCCACTGCAGAATCACGTGTTCGCGTTGTATGCTCATTATCCCGCGCCGGCGCCTTTCCGCTCGTCGTAGCAAGTCAGGCCTTCAGTTAATTCCACCCTCTTTTCATGAAATAAAAGATGCCTTGGAAATTTATATCGTTTGATCCTTTACAGCTCATACAATCCGAATTTATGGATTATTTTGCGATACTTATTTCTTATCGCGTTTCCAGTGGTAAAAAGTGGCGTGTTCCCGCCGTAGGTGATGACTTACCCGTCACTGACGGGTACTTTGCCGCCTTCCACTGACTGGGAGGGGGCGTTTAACGCCCCCGTCTATCTCGAAAATAAATGGTCCGATTTGCATGATTTAAACGGCAGTCGATGACACCGGTCCGTGTGATCTTGTGGCACATCTTTCTCAACTTTAGGGTTACTGGTGACGTCACAGGTCAGGTCAAACACCCAAAAGTGATCCTTTTGTTCAGAGTTGCCTGATTACAATGGAAAACAGACCGAGACTGACGTTTCGATGGTAATTTATATCAAGAGGCCTGGCGTATTATGCTGAGTGCTACGTGGCTCAGGGTCATCAAAGGTCAAGGTCACAAGCTAGGTCAAATGTGACGTCTGTGCTAACGGGTCTTGTGATACATGTTTCCGGCCTTGCAACATTTTGTACTTTAAAATTCGGAGTAACGCGAATACATTATTGGCCTCGATCTGGAACCTCTGGACAACCCAGCAAGTCAGTTTGGCTCTTGTTGCACACTTTCATATCACGGAATGTTGCACAAAGTTGCAAAGACCGATATATATATATATATATATATATATATCGCTCTTTATGACAACATTTTTGATGTGATGAAGCCTGCAAATGCGCATACAGCGCTGAGTAAACGTTTCTAATTTAACTACGTCGTTATCGTCCGTAAAAAAATACCCTTAATCTAAGCTGACCAGATAAAAAGCCAGAGGCCTTTCAATTACGCGTTTTATTACACCCGGGCTGAAAAAAGAATTTCGTTTTTATCAGATATCGTCGAAATGCCTTCCTTCTTTTCTGTCTTTCCATGTACATATCATCTAAAATTCAAGATTTCTACATAAATATTTGACCGAGGATGACCTAGTATGGAGTCACGGATGACTTGCATGGACCTCTCATGTCTCCACGACGTGCAAAGGAAGCTACCGTCGCCATGCGGAAGAATTTTAACTGTAACTATGAAACGAGGTAAAGCTGTGCGTCAAACCAGAAAACATGGTTGCCCTTATGACGTCATATTGACAGGACCCAGGATGACCTTAATCACCAAATTTTGTTGGTGTGTGCCAGATTGATGTAAAGAAAGACACTGAAAGTTTCAACGCGCTCTTCTCATTTCGGAAATATTTAGAAAATGCGGGGGGGGGGGGGCGTTAAATGCCTCCCCGAGTCATTGGCGGGTTAAGTTTACACTCTCGATAATCCCGGCAGTGGGCGTAAACCTGCGAAATATAGACAAAGGCTTAAAAAAAAGAAGGTTTTGAGCAGATCGATTTATAACTCATTGCATTTGTGCACTGCAGCCATCTTACAGTGAGATAAAATTGAGACCCATGTCAGTTCGCCGCGTTGGCGCGCGAAAACGGTTGACGTGGGTCTTGTTATGACGTCATATCTCGTTACCATGGAAACGTAGAGGAAACTTTTACATTAAAGACGTGGAAAGGATGTCCAAAAGGGTACACCAAGTTTCAGGTAGATCAGATAGCCCGTTGGGAACTTATCCAGTGTTAACCTCAGGGAGGGGAAGGTTTTGCATGCCTCCCCCCCCTACGGGCGAGGGCTAGTAAGACGTGAATGAAATGTGACTATATCTTACCCTGTCCTGACGTAAAGGTGTCGGAAGATGTGACAGCTTCAGACATGACATGTACTTTCAATTTCATTATTACCCCAAATTATGTGTCAGGTGGGCTATGGAAGGGCGTTTGAGTCATGTATATCTCGGGTAGTCTAAGAGATTCGGGGGGGGACAAGTTGCCGCCTTAGAAAACTGTGTGTGTAAGAGTAGGATTAATTGGGCCTTTTTTTGTCACACTTGTCCGTGCCCTCCTGTCTTTAAATGGGCGTTTTGAGTCTAGCAAGGGCCTCCAAGGGATTTTCAAGGAGTCTCACTGAAATAATATTGAGGTTTTCTTGAACGTCCGACTGTTTTTTGCACGTCGGATCGAGCTCATGTGAAACATGACGGAACGGACTGTTGTCAGTCAGGCCGTCCGTTGGCTGCGCCACTGATGGAGCCGAATGAACAGCATTCTCTGACGGTAGACAAAGTCGAGCAATGATCCTGCCGTGCCGGAGTGGGAGGTTCTGATCTCGCCGCTGTCTCGTGGAGGGGGAAGGTGCGCTCAGGCCGTGGGAGGTCGGCTGGAGCGTCCGGCCGGCTCGGCGCGGCCGCCCCGGGCCGGCGCAGTGTGCGGCCGCCGCCCTCGGACGTCGCTGGCGGCCGGGCGGCGCGCGTCGGAGCGGCCGGCGGCGGCCGCCTGACGGACCAGTGACGGCCCGCGCTCGGGGCCCGCCGGCCCGCTGCAGCCGGCTGCGACGCCGCCGCGTCCGGCCGCGGCCGACAGTGTGAGTGATCCGAGGCCTGGGCCGCGGCCGCGCGGGGGCCGCCCGGTCCCTGCAGCCGGCCCGACCGGCCCCCTGCCGCCGGCGGCCGCATTCCCGCTCTGTGTGTCACCGTCTGCGGCCGGCGGCGGATCAGCTCGGCGACTCGCCGCGAACCGGCGGCGGCTCCGGCCCGCCGCCCGCCGGCCTCCCGCCGACCGGCCGGCCGCAGGCTGCGGCGCCGGCCCGGCCGCGATCCGAGGCTGCGGCGCCGGCCTGGCCGCCACAGCTGGGCCTGCCGAGGCACGGTCTGGTCGTTGGCGGATGTGGCGCTACCCGCGTTGGGGAGAAGCGCCTGGATGTGATGTTATCTGGAGAGCTCGGTGTCAATCACGCAGGTGTCACGCTGGGCCCGCGCGATTTCAGTGATTGATTGTATTGACTGCGATCAGTCACAGTCTCAGTACAATCGCAGACCAGCTGATGTAAATTCTCCTTCGCCGGGAGCATAAACACGATCCTCATCTGGGCCGGCGTTGGCCGAGGTGTCGGCCGCATCCGGTCCTGGAACTGCAGCCGGAACTGGCGCCGCCCGCTCGGCCCCGCCGGCGGCGCGGAGCCCGCCTGGGGCCGGCCGTGCTCGGGGCCGACGGCGGCCGGCGAGCGGCGAGGCCGACCCGCCCTGTAAGGATTCACCGGGCCGGCCAGGCCGCGGTGCGGAGCGTCGTCTGCGTGATTGAGGTCGATGCGACGGCCTGCTGGCCGGGCGGTCCGCCGGCGGCCAACGGCCGGCCGGTGACGGGCGGCGCCGGGTCTGACGACTGCGGACGGGGTTCTCGGTGCTGCGTGCTGCCGGAGCTGGACGGGAGCCGTCGCGCCGCCATGTCTGACCAGAGGGGACCTCTCCGGCTCCATGGCGCCCGCGGGCCGACGGAGGAGCCGACTTCCGGAGCGGGCCCGGAGCCGGCGCCGCGCTGGAGCGGGGAGGACCCGCGGGCCGACCCCGGGTCAGGGCCGGGGCCGTGTGTTCGCCGGTCGGCCGCCGCGCCCGTGTGCCGCCGGCCGGCCGCCGACTTGGCAGCCGGTCTGTTTGTCCGCGGCGACCTCGCGATATTTCCGCTATTGGCCCTAATTATAGCGGCGGACGCGGCGGCGGCCGCGGCCGGCTGCGTGCGCGGCCGGCCGCCGGGCTCGCCCGTGGCGTGACGTGGGTCACGGCCCGCCCGTCCGGCGCGGCTGGTCGACCGTGACGCGCCCCGGACCCGCCGCCGCCGCCGCTGGCCGACTGTGAGCTCATCCCGCGCGGCCCCCGGGCCAGAAGGGGCCGGCCGGGGGTCCCGCGGAGGGGGCGGGGGCTCAGGCGGACCTCCGGAAGCGGCGCCGGCCGACTCCAAGATCAGCACGGGCCGGCTGAATGACAGCGGCGGCGCGCGCCGCCTCCCCGGAGGCCATTCATCGTGGCCGGCGGGCGGCCGGTGACGGCCGGCGGCGCGCTCCGACCGCCGGACGGACGGGCGGCGTCCCGTTCGCCGAGCGCCGCGGGCCGAGCGGCGCCGCAGCGGCCAGCAGCCGCCGCAGCCGGAGGGAGACGGTAACCGGCCGTAGGCCGGACGGCCACGGTGACCGGCCGGTTTGACCGGCAGAGGTCGCCGCGTCGCGTTGCCGATCGTTGTGATGCAGTGCGGGTGGTCGCAGGCGGTGTCGGCCCCTTTGTCGATCCGGGGCTGAGTGCTGTTCCTTGTTGCGGAGAGTTTGCGCCTTCAGCGGCCTGTGGCGGGAGGTCTGTCAGCGGTCCGGGCCGGTCGCAAGAACAGAGCGCCAGTCACTGTGACGTAGGGTCCGTGGCTGTGATGTGGAGTTTATCGCTTTGGTGCAGAATCGTCCATTGTGACCGTTCGTTCTGTCTGCAGAGACCCGGTCACGTGACAGTTATCGGTCTCTGATGTGGCTGGGCGTTTCAAGACGTCTCGCCGCTATCTGCCCTCATCTTGACCGATTGCTTTCTGCTACTGACTGCCCACCGGAAGTGCTCCGATTTTGGCGACGACGCGCCGGTCACGTCGCTGCTCTCGCCTTGAGACGCTCTGGGTCGGAGGCGAGGGCTCCTGATTGGTTGCCATCTGGGGAATTGGAGTGGCGCCGCCTCGCTGGCCGCTCCCCACTGCCCGCCCTTATCGGCTTGCCCAGGTTGGGCCGGCTGCATTATGAATGGGACGCTGGCCGGGCGTCACGGCGCGGCGCGGCGCCGCCCGCATTGATTACACGCCTGCAGTGTCCGACGATGACGGCGGCCGCGTTCGCCGCCGAGGCGGCCGGCGCTTTTTGCCGGCGGCTGGCGCGCGCGGCGGCCGACTCCGCGGCGGCCGGCGGGCCGGCTGACGTCGGCCGGATCTGAGCAGCAGCACGTGGTGGCCCGGCCGGCCGGCGGCCGGTGTTTGTTGACTCGCCTGGGGCGGCGGGGACGCGAGGTCGGCCGGGTCGCCGCTCGTCCGCCCCCGTCCCGCTCCGGCCGATCTGGAGATCACCCTGTGAGGGCATTGGCTGGGCCGGAGGCAGCACGGCCGGCGAGGGGCCGTCGTGCCGGACAGTGCACACAGGCGGTGTCCGGCGGCGCAGGCGGTGTCCGCAGCGGGCGGTTCTGCCCAGCTGGGTCCTCCGATGGACGCTCGTCGGACCGTGCGTCGGCGCGTTCCTGAGGTCGCGTGAAGATGGGGCGATGCGCTTCTCCGGTTACTGGTGGCCGAGCCGTCAGAATAGAATTACGAGTGAGTCATGGCGGTTCGCAGGCGCCCGGCTGGCACTGGAGCCGTTCGGGCGGGGATTACTGCGGAATCGCCACGGTCTGCCGGTGCTTAGCCACAGTCGGGCCCTATTTGGGGATCCGAGACGTCTCCGGCGCATGAGCGGCGGATTTGTTGAGTCCGTCATTGCCCTAGCTTCGTTTGTGGCTTTGTTTGAGTGGAAATATTAAAGTAGGGTAAAGAGAGACGTGGTTTGATTTTGTTTCTCGTTGACCGATGGTGGAGGGAAAAACGGTTACATGAAATGAAAAGCTGTTTGGATTTACTGATGGCTTGGCACATTAGCGTAGGAACGCTTTCAGAGTTAGTAGTACCATGGCCATTTTTGCTCATTGTCTTTCTTCGTAACAACATGAGCTATAGTTTAAGTTACCTGAAGTCGGTAAGGCAGGCGCCAGGTTGGTAGGGCTCTCTCACTGCGTGCTGTATGCGCGGCTGCATGCCTTGGTACACAGTTCATGCTTATCTTATTATGTGTTGATAAGACAGCTACGTGCAAGCTAATCCTGCTAGCTAGTCGTACAGGCTAATATGCCAGCAATAGGTAACAGCCAATTTTGGTCTGAACTGGCTGCTGCCTGGTTTAAAATCAGCTCAGTGGAAATCGTAACCGGTCGGGAAATGGTGTTTAAGCCCCGTTGGTTTAATAAGTATTTAAGACTGGCATATAAGGGCGAGATGTGAAAGCGTGACTAATCTCGCGAGGCGTCATAAGGATGATCGACCTGTACGACACGAACGAATGGAAACTGAGAAGAGCGATCAGGAAATTGGAAAGAAAATACAGTTGTGGCAACTTTCTTTCATGGTGCACCCTTCTGTCCGTAGTTCTAGCTGGATAAAGGCAGACGTTGTCCAGAGAAAAGCCGAATTCAGGGGCACTGCTGGGGTGTTTCGAACAAACAGAGAAAGCCGTCAAATGCGCCAGCTGGACATACACCATTTTGCATAGCCATATAGAGATAACATGTCCCTCAAAAGCTCAAAATAAGTGGAGAACGGGACTGAATCTTCATTGCAACATCTGTTGGCGTGAAATCTTTTCATGTTATATGAAAACAAGAAAGATTTTAAGCTTTGATGGTTCCAGCTAAAAATGATGCGTAGAATACTGTCGACTAATAGTCGCCTGGCCGTCTGGTATCCGCGACTCGGGTGACGGTGACAGAGGTCCGGGACAAAGAGAATCACTTTCCCATCTATTTTGGTGTTGCCGAAGGGTTTATAACTTCCGGACCAGCTTTCAACAAATGCTGGGTCTACGGCTGCAGTTATCACCATAGGATGTCATTTTGGGAACTCGTAAAACAACCGCGACAGTTTAACAAGATACCCTTTATATGTGTATTCTTCTGGGGAAACAAAGCGTGTGGTTCTACAAAAATTTGGGATTGCCTCCTGTGTTGCAGGGATTTGTAACTATGGCACTGCGTTATATAACAGTTGAAGAGGACGTGGCTTCAATCACAGACACGATGACCTGGTATAATGGTAAATGGGCTGGATTGATCGAGTCGCTCCGCCATGATTCATGTATCCAGCAGCTGTATAGAGCTGTTGAATTGTTGACCATATTCCGTATCGTGTAATGTCGGAGCGCGGCTGCCACCCTCCGGCACTCGCTGGTGGAAGGGGGAGAGAGTACGGAGCGGGGCAGGGGAGAGAGCACACCTATATAGACACCACTGCTTCGCACAGAAAGATGCTTCTCCCCGTGGGCCAGGACACCCTGAATATGTGTTTTGCGATTTAGTATAAGAGTTCTGTCTAGTGTATGTTACTGCATTAACTGGAGGAATGTCGTATTAGATGGAATACACGTTGAAGCAAAAAAAAAACTTATCCTACGAACCAGTGTCAAGTTAGAAGCGTTGTGATAACACGGTGGACCCATCACCTGCAACCACGAGACCTTCAGGTTGCATCTGTTCGCGATGAATCCATCCTGTCGTGCAACTGGGATTTCGGCCGGCCACGGCATCGCGCTCCTGGCCCGTCTCTGCCTCGTCAGATGCTGGAGAGCGTGTCCCTGCCCCGTTCCTGCCTCGTCAGATGCTGGAGAGCGTGTCCCTGACCCGTCACTGCCTCGTCAGATGCTGGAAGCGTGTCGCTGACCCGTTCCTGCCTCGTCAGATGCTGGAGAGCGTGTCCCTGACCCGTCCCTGCCTCGTTAGATGCTGGAGAACGTATCCCTGACCCGTCCCTGCCTCGTCAGATGCTGGAGAGCGTGTCCCTGACCCGTCCCTGCCTCGTCAGATGCTGGAGAACGTGTCCCTGACCCGTCCCTGCCTCGTCAGATGCTGGAGAACGTGTCCCTGACCCGTCCCTGCCTCGTCAGATGCTGGAGAACATATCCCTGACCCGTCCCTGCCTCGTCAGATGCTGGAGAGCGTGTCGCGGCGGGCGTTCGGCGGCTCGAGCGGCACGTACAACGTGCGGGACAGCGAGCTGGCCAAGGAGCGGCAGGCGCGGGCGCTGCCCTACACTGTGCTCTTCCTGGACAACACCCAGCATGTGTTCCACCTGGAGGTGAGCGCCGCGCCCGGCCGAGCAGCGACCCTGCTGCAGTGATTTAGGAGCGGTCGTGTCGTCTCGGATGTCCGAGGTTAGCGCCGCGCGTTAGCCGTGATTCATGGGCGAAAAACTGGCTACTGTGTTGGCTCGCCGGGGTGTTGGTGTAAGGGCGGCTAGGGCGTGATGATGAGGTGCAGATTTTGAAAGGCTCTGAAGGGGAATTGGGATGGCTCGGAATCCATGTTGCATCAATTTCTGGGCAGGGATCTGAGACCTTTGAGTCTAATTTTGTGGTGCCGCTGGACTGTCAGATTTTCTTAAAAGTAATTGGCTCCGTTTGGTATGCGTCCGAAGATTTCAGTCCTTATTTCCTCATCCAGATTCAGTTTCCTCTGGTTGCCGACTTCTTGTGGTCATTTACTATTTCGCACTGTCGGTGCTGATATATCTTGAGGGTTTCGCCTGGCTGTTCCCTCTCCTGCGCACCACTGGTCCAAATCGCATATCATCGTAACGCTCGACTACAGCTCTTATCACGCAAAGCTAACGCTTACTGCGCAGTCAGCGTGTACCACTGAGCGGCGCCCACTGGGGCGCAGGCGGGCGGGTGACGCGATGGCAATACTCTCGGCCGCGGCGGCAGGCCGCGGCCTAGAGTATTGCCTTCCCAAACAGGGCGCCGCGGCTGCTCGCTGGCTCATTGAGGTCTGTGGCGGGCGGCGGCGGCGGTCGTCGGTTGTAGGCCGGGGCGCTGCCGGCTCGACGCCAGACGCCACGCACGTGCGCGGCGCGCATTCCGGGCGATGTTGCGCGCGGCGGTAAATGGGTCAGCCGGCCGCGCTGGCGCCCGGCCGGCGCTAGTTTGGTTTATGAAATCAGACGCGGGACGCCCGAGCCGCCTGCGCTCCCCGTCCCCGCAGAGCGCTGTGCGTGGCCTTGGATTCCGAGTCCCGATGTGGATCTCCCCTCGTCGTTGCCATTGATTTTCTCTTCAGTTGTTCATGGTTTGCGGACGGCCGTCGCCGCCGTCAGCGGAATCGGCACGGCCGTTCGCTGTCAATGAGCTCTTTGTGTAATGTTTCCATTTCGTTCGCTCCCGCTCGCTGCCGACCAATCTGCATGCTGTCCGCCTCCCCTCCCTGCCAGTGACGGCCGGCGTATGCATGTGTGTATGGGGGGGGGAGTTATCTCCCGGTGCCGGGCGTTTTTCGAAACTGGAGACTGCGCTCTTGATGCGTTCTATTTCGCTGCTTCCATACTAAGTCATTTTTACGATGCGCATGTTGATTCATTGTTCGGTCGTCTGTGTCGGGTTCTCCCCGCTGATGTGCTCTGTCTGCGACAGAAGAAGAGCAGGGGCCAGGCCCTGCTGGACCGCGTCTACCAGCACCTGGAGCTGATCGAGAAGGACTACTTCAGCCTGCAGTTCAGCGACACCGAGAATGACGCCTCCGTCATGGTGAGAGCGGCCGTTAGAGGGCGCTCCGCCCTGCTGGCAGGAAGTCGGGCGCGCTGAGCTTCCTGCTCAGGCAGGGTCCCGTGTTTCGACGGCGACGACATTGCGTCCGTTGCCAGCGGTTTCTTCTTCGCACAGGAACGCGATTGTCACCGCCGTTCACTCGTTCTAGATGAATTGATGAAGTGGTTAGACTGCTCTTTCTCTTGACACTGCGTCGTCCGCCAGAGCCAGCCGTGTCAAGCCGGATATGAATCGCAGACGTTGTGAGACGCGACGCCAGACACAGATACGTCGGACTGTGACGATGTCCGACCAGACGAGGTTTTCAGACGCGGACGCCTGTCAGACGCGACGCCAGACACAAATACGTCGGACTGTGACGATGTCCGACCAGACGAGGTTTTCAGACGCGGACGCCTGTCAGTCGTGACGCCAGACGCAGACGTGGTCGTCTGCTGGACGTGAATTGCGCGCCTGGCCCGGCCGCGGGGGTCTGTTTTACCGCGCGCGCTGCACCCACCCTCTGCGGCTCTGCAGAGGACGTGATGAGGTGGCCGGGTCCTGTGATAACTGTCGGACCGCGCCGATCCTGGGCTGGTTAGATTAGGGCTGGTCGCCAGCTGCTCCCCAGGTCCCAGCCAGCGGCCCGGGTGTCTGAGACATTTTAGACATTATTATAAGGCCTTCATTTGTCGTGCTGTGTTGGTGTTTTACTGTGAAAACGCCGCCGGAGACTCATTTAATTTCGTTCCGGAGCGGCGGGCGTATCAGGCCTTCCTTAGCGCTGATACGCCCGCTTTATCCTTTACTTTTACTCACTTCGTCTGTACTCAGTTCCTTTACTAACTTCGTCGGGACAGTTTGAGATGGAATTATGAAACCTGGTGACAATTATTACACTCAGTTTCGCATACGCGATGAACAGTTGTTCATCGTTATGAGGGACGGCTCCAGGAAGGATTTTGGGAAGGCATGTTCGGCCGTTTTTCGAAACTGGAGGCTGCTGTCTCGATGTGTTCTATTTCGATGTTACAAGATTCAGACAACAATCATTTTTGCGATGCACTTGCTATTTCATGTCGTACGGCGTATTTTGTATGTTTTATGACGGCAGCGTCGGGTCCATGGAAGCAAAATTGTTCCTGACTTTTTCTATGCCGCCTGCATTACGCCGTAAGTCGATCCCCGCCGTGGGAGGCTGACTCGCTCGTGTTCGGCTCCGCCGGCGGCCGTAGGTCGGGCGACCTCTGACGTCACGGCAGCCGTCCGGCGGCCGCTCCAGTTTTGGCGGGGCGCCAGGGCGGCGCGCGCCGACCGCTGGGGCGTGAGCACGCACTTCCAGCGGCCGCCGGCCGCGGACGGGCGCGACCTTGCCGTCCGACGAGCTATGATGAGTGAGGCGGCAGCGCGCTGCTCTCCCGGCCGGGGACGGCTCTGACGTCGACGCCGACGGTCCTTGCGCGGCCGCCGTGTGGGGCACGCCGTGTTTACCGGACAGACGCAGGAAGGGTTGCGCCCCGCCGGAATCCAGTTAGCAACAAGCGTCCAAGGTGGAGGCAGGAAAGGGTGGCGCCCTGCTGGTACCGAGTTAGCGCCGAGATTCCAGGGCATAGGCAGGGGAGGGCAGTGCGCTGCTGGTATCTTGTTAGCAATAAGTGTCTAAGGCGGAGGCGGGGTAGGGTGGCGTCCTGCTGGTACGGAGTTGGCAACAAGTGTCCAAGGCGGAGCCAGGGAAGGTTGGCGCCCTGCTGGTGCCGAGTTAGCGCCGAGTGTCCGGAGCAGAGGCAGGAGAGGACAGTGCGCTGTTGGTACCGAGTGTCCGGAGCAGAGGCAGGAGAGGGCAGTGCGCTGTTGGTACCGAGTGTCCGGAGCAGTGGCAGGAGAGGGCAGTGCGCTGTTGGTACCGAGTGTCCGGAGCAGAGGCAGGAGAGGGCAGTGCGCTGTTGGTACCGAGTGTCCGGAGCAGAGGCGGGAGAGGACAGTGCGCTGTTGGTACCGAGTGTCCGGAGCAGAGGCGGGGCAGGGCAGCGTCCTATTGGTCCGCGCGGTGCGCCACTCTGCCGGGCCGGGGTCGGCCGGCCAGGGTCGGCCGGGCGGGGCCGGCCGGCCGGACACTCGCGCTCGTTGGCGGCTCGTTTGTGTGATGGCCGGCCGCGGCTGCAGGACGTCCGGGACGCAGCCGGGCCCGGTTCACTGCGCCCCTTCAGCGGACCGCGCCGCCCACCTCCCTGAATGCAGTGCACGGCCGTGCTTTTACGGGCCCACGCGGCGACGGGGAACTCTGTTTATTTTGCAGGAAATAAACCAGGATGATTTTTGCCGATGCTGATGGCTTTGCGTGCGTTTTGCAGCGGGTGTGGGTCGCGTCTTGCTAAGACGTGGAAATGGGTGTCTGGCCAGGTTCCGGGAGGTATTCTGGGTCCGGTTTGGACGCCTGCGCTGGTCGGATCCGCGCTCCATTTTTCATGAAGCCGGTTCTTTATCGTTCAGATGAATCAACCGGAGTATCTCTGGGCAGCATCGCATTGAGTGTAATTTGGCGTTTACAAGCTCAAGTGCCGCCGTCTAGCCTGCCTCTGGCTGTCATGGCAACGACTTCTGCATCCCATGAACCCCGTTTCCTAATGGCTAGTCTTTGCTCATTTTTGCCACCCTCGAATCTCTGCTCATTCCATTCATTGTATTCGCACTGTTCTTGGTGTGTTTTTGCTCAGCTGTTCATGCGTTTGGAGCGCGAATCACAGTTAAGATTTTGGCGATATTCGGGCTGTCGGAAGGTAAAATACCGATGTGACGGGTTCATTGAATTCCTGTCTCTTACCGGTGGCCGATATTGACGTTTTGGAACTGGTCTCTGTGACTGGGATGTGATGCCGTCGACACGGCTTCTTGTTCCACGACACACCCCCGGATGTGTGGTGTGTCATGGTGGTGCTGCTGGCGGCGCCCAACAGAGTTGAACCTGCGACTGACCCCCTCCCCCCGCCCGCAGCGCTGGCTGGACCCGCGGAAGCCGCTGCGACGCCAGGTGGCCGGCAAGACGCAGCCCACCACGTACCACTTCCGCGTCAAGTTCTACGTCACCGACCCGAGCAAGCTGCACGAGGAGTACACGCGCTACCACTTCTGCCTGCAGCTGCGGCGGGACGTGCTGGAGGGCCAGCTGCCCGTGCTGCCGACCACCGCCTGCCTCCTGGCCAGCTTCGTCGCGCAGGGTGGGTGCCGCCGCGTCTCGGGGAGCGCGCCCGCCGACGGGTGTGTGGGGTTGTGACGCCAGGTCAGGGGTACTGCCCGCCGGCCGGCCTGTGTTGTACGTGTCTGCGGTGGCTCCCCCCCCCCCCCCTATCGTGGGTAACTTGATGAGGGGTGGCAAGGATATGTGTGTGCGTATCTTTCGGATTGCATCAGTGAGATGTTTAACTTGTAACGATTTTAAACGGGCGCTTTACAATTCTGCCGTGTGTTCTACACTGCTACACTCTTGTTACGGTTGGTGGTACCATTCCTTTTGCATGCATGACTGTGCTAGCTCATCAGGGTACTGACTCCCCGCGCTTGGCTCGGCGCCGGGTCTAAGAGTCCGATTCCCGTACGGTGAACGCACGACAGATGCCATCAGCAGAGATAGTCTTTACAGTATGCTGGTCGTTGAAAAGTAGCGCTGGCAGTTTTCTGCGTGCAACGATTTTGTGTTCAGACGCGTGGTGAATGTCTCCTCGGTGGCTTTGCTCCCCGTAGTCACACGGCTGTGTCGGATCCGGCTGCGGTCTAAAGCGCCGAGAGCCGGGCGGCCCGAGCGGAACCGGCCAATCAGGCCGAGCCGGCCGTGATTTTCCCTTTCCGCTCACGGACAATAGCCGGCCGCCGCTTCCGCCGGCTGGCCGCGGGCCGGTCCCGGCCGCCGCCGCTCAGCCGGCCGACGGCCCTCTGGCAGCGCTATCTGATGCACGAGCTTGTCGTGTCGGCGGGCCCGAGCCGCTGTCGGGGCCGTGCTCGGCCACCCAAACGGGAGGCGGCGGGGATTCTGGGTCGGCGCGGCGCTGCGGGCCGTGGTCGGCGTGGGCACCTCGCTCCTGTGGCTGCCGGACCGTCCGCGGTCAGTCGGCGGGGCTCCCTGTCGCGGGGTTTGTGGTGCTGTTCAGCACAGTCCTTTGCAGACATGGTAGCTCGGACTGTTATGTAGTAGTGCAGGCGTTTGTGTCACGTCTTGGTGCTGTTCATGCAGGCCTCTGAAAACATGTTGTTTTGGGTGGAAATTGGGTTGAAACACCCTGCGGTCCGTTTTTCACCTCACGAAATATCCTGGTCATTGAGTTTTTACCCCCTGGAAAGAGGTAATTCTTAGAAGCGGCGTGTTACATTGTAAACTGTTTTCACGACATGTGTGACTTTATTGATAAACTGGGATCAAGTTCCATTGAAGAAAAGAACAAAGGTGATATAAAGAAAAGAAATAATTATAACTCTAACAGATATGGTCAGTTTTTACATACGTGTTCATTATTGTCACGCTTTTTCACGTGGTAGCCTTAGAAATCGGGATGTAGAAACGAGGCGAATTGACGCCCTGGAGATACCCAGGCCAATCTACGTTAATTGTCCTTTTTCAAACGACCGATAGACAAAGCAGATGGTTTGACAGTAAAAAAAGGACAGCTTTGAATAGATGTAGATATATTTGTCTTTTATTCTAGCCTGAACTGACCACCGATCAGTGTGGTTTCATGGTGTATTTCATCAGCTTTCACACGTCGTTGAATTTGGACCCTGGCTCACGAAGATTCCATGCGTCTCACAGAATATTAAAACAGCGTAATGGACTGAGTTTTTTTTTACCAGTTTTGATGTATGATGAGTCATGATAAAATGCTGATAGCCAAACGAAGCGGAGAAACGAACGCTGTACATTTGGTGATTTGTAAGCAAATACTTAGACGTTCTTTTTAAAATTTCGTTACTGTTCTGAAAAGCAAAACAATATGGCAGTATGCCACTTTTTGATTTTGGGGACGTTTTTCTCCTTTTGTAACATTTAGTCACCCCTCGACACCCTGCGAAATAGCAGTTTCAGAACGTTGTGCTCATGGCCATGGTTGTGTATTTGATTAGCCATGTGGGACGCCGGTACATGCCGTGTGGTGCTCACTGAGCCGAAAAAACTGCATGACTAAGACGACCGCCAATCTTTAAGTCAGAAGCAGCGGTGTCGTGACATCGTCATTGCACGGTCCCTATCCGTTTTAGGCTTTGGGCTCGGTGAAGTGCCGCTGATCAAGAGCTACAGGTTTCTTAAGCTGTCTGTAAAGTTTTGCAGAAGAGCAGCGCTGACGTGGCGGCGCCCGTCTCGTCTCCAGTTTGTAGCCGTCGTTTTGTGACAACGCCGTAATCCTTTTTTGTGTACATGGCTTGTTGTTTGTGTGTCAGGCACTCGTTTAATCTGTAAACTTTTTGCATTATTTTGGTGCTGGCAACCCAAGGTTCTGGTTATTTTGTCACGTGACTTTTATCGCTGATGACAAAATGTGGTCTCAGCGGCACTCTCATTTGGTGGATTCTAGAGGCCAACCGGTCGGTCCATTAATCACTGGCCGTGCCGTCTTTAATAGCATTTTGATTATTCGTGGATGGTCCTGTGAAATTAAATGTCTTTTAAGAACATTGTGCGCTGTTGTGTGGCCGCGCCTGGTGGGTAAGTCCAGGGTGTCGGTTGTTGTCTCTGTGAATCACTTGCTCCCGTGTGGCCCTCGACTTCCCGCGTCGTCGGTCCACCCCGTCGTGACCTCCGTCCACCGTGTGCTGACCTGGCTGCTCCCCTGTCCACCCTGTCCCGGCCTCCGCCTGCCATGTCCTGGCCTCCGTGGACGGCGAGCTGACCTGGCTGCTCCCTCCGTGCTCCGTGTGCTGACCTGGCCGCTCCCTCTGTGCTCCGTGTGCTGATCTGGCCGCTCCCTCCGTGCTCCGCGTGCTGACCTGGCCGTTGTCTCCGTCAGCCGAGCTGGGGGACTTTTGTCCGGAGGAGCACCCGGCCGGCTATCTGTCCCGGCTGCAGCTGCTGCCCAACATCACCGACGACCTGGAGAAAAAGATCGCCGAACTGCACGCCCGGCACAGGTGGGGCACGTGGGCGCGGACACGTGGTCCCGTGACTGGTGCAGGTGGGGCGCGAGGCCGCGGGACACTTGGTCCCGGGACTGGTACAGGTGGGGCACGAGGGCGCGGAACACGTGGTCCTGGGACTGGTGCAGGTGGGACACGAGGCCGCGAAACACGTGGTCCGGGACTGTTACAGGTGGAGCGCGAGGGCGCGGGGCACTTGGTGCCGGGATCGATACAGGTGGGACACGCTGGGACTGGATCAGGAGTTCCGCTCCGTTTCCATCCACATCCACGGGCCACGAGCCCCGGAATCCGAGACATGCCGCAGTCGGGCCGGTGCACACGGTCGTCAGCGCTGATGCGGGCCTGGTCGTGTTCGGTGTGAGCGGCCGCTGAGCCTCGCGGCCGGCGCGCTGATTCAGGAGGCCCGTCCGTCGGGTGCTGACGTAGCTGGAGCTTCGGATGCGTCTTCTCTCCATGTCAGTCTGTGCCAGAGGAAGGGTCACGTGTGGTTCTTTTCACATTGCGCTCTAAACCCTGCTCACCTTTTCCACTGATAACAGTGGTATGATTGTGTCTCGGGCCCTTTTTGTTCGTGTCGGGAATTTCGGACACAGTGGAACTGCGGTTGTCAAGATGCTGTCGTCTTCGGCTCATGATTCTCTTTGATGTCAGTAGCGTCTCAACGTCTGGATATTTTGGAATACAAGGGGAGTTTTCCCTCGTTTCCGTCTAACGTTTTTGTGGTATGATTGGGCATCCGCCTCGTCTGGCTGCGTCTCGACGACCCTTCGCCCGCCAGGCTCACACACGCGTCCCAACGTCTCCACGCTTTATTTCCGACTGCCGCCGACGCCGACTGCCCCCGACGCCGCCGCACATGTCGGCCTGAAACCCGATCCGCCGCCGGGTCGGCTCCTCAGCCCCGACGTTAAAATAACACTTTGAAGGCTAAAACTAAATGATGGCGGGGACGGCCCTGACTGAATCCAGGGTCGGCACACGTGGCGACGACAGGGCGGCCCCGCTCACCAACAAAGACCACACTCCCCCCTGATCCTATGGCGGATCACCATACTGGAACAGGCGCGCTGGCCGGCGCTCTCTCGAGCTGCGACGCGGCAGCGGCCTTCCTGGACTCTCCTCCTCGCTTGAATCTTCATTTTCAGTCGCATCTTCCTCCTCGCTTGATCCGGGGTCGTGCACGGGAGCCGGCGTCTCGATCACCAGGCTGTCGTCGCCCGCGTCGCTGTTAGGTTTCTCCACCGGCGGCTCCTGCTCGACAGGCGGCGGCGCAGTGACGAGCCGCAGATCGCGCACATGACGAGGCATGCCGTCGACCTCGACATTTTGTGCAGAGACGATCCCGGTCACCGTGCCCATGGAACTCGGAACGTCGCAGCGTCGACTGGGGTGCCGAATCCACACGCGATCACCGACGCTGAAGCGGTGTTGCGCGTCTGCCGGTTGCTCACGCTCCTCCACGCCGTCGATGCCGAGTAGCCTGACCTCGTATCTGAACAGCTGGTTGGCAGGGGCGGAGGCAGGGTCGTCACTTCGCGGCATCACGTTGTAGCGATAGACGGCTTCTGCGATGCAACAGCGCTTTCGCGCAGCTATCGTCTTCACCGACCGATGACATCGCTCCGAAATCCCGTTACCGGATGGGACGTTCGCACTGCGATACCGAACACTCATCCCCCAGCGACTGGCGAATTCACGGAACATCGAACTGCGGAAGCTGGTGGCGTTGTCAGTCAACAGCTCCTTCGGCGCACCACGCTCGAAAAACACCGACTCCAGCCTCTCGATGACACTGGCCGCGTCCTGGCGTCTGAGCTGCCTCCAGATTGCGTACCGCGACGGTCCGCAGTCGATGAGCGTCAGGTAGTGTTGACCTCCGACGTGGCAGATGTCCATGCTGACTCTGCTCCAGCACTCCTTGACTCCCAGTGACCCTCTCTGCCACCTCGCTGGCGCCGGATCAATTGACTGGCAAGCCTGACACTCGCGCACAACTTTCCGCACGTGCTGCCGCGTGACCGACGGACACAGCCGTCGGCAGAAGTACAGTGTGCGCTTGACGCCAGGATGCCCACTGGTCTCGTGGACTGCAGCGATGTTTAGTTCGGGAACAGAAGTGACGACTCCACACACTGGCTGGATGCTGGCGGAAGTCAGCCACTTCTTCGGCACCCTCGTCAGCGCGTCAGCCCTGTTTTCCGCCGAGGAGACGAGCTTGACCTCGAGCTGCAGGTGGTACTCGTTGACGATCGACTTAATCGTTTCCAGGCGCCTGCGGATCAGCATCTCGCTGGCAGCCTTCGTCTTCAGACGCGACCTTCCTGATAGCGCGTCTGCCATCCAGTGGTAGACGGTTTTCGAGTCTGTCATCAGCGCCAGCTTCTTCATCTTCCAGGAGACAGCCAGATTCACTCCGCGCACCACAGCATCCAGTTCAGCGAGGTTGATATGTGTACACTCGCTCTGTCGTAACCAGGTGACGTCCTCGATGATCTCGCCGTCCACCTCCAGCGCGGCTCCCAGCGCGAGGGAGCTGGCGTCCACCCAAACGACGGCCTCATCTCCATCCACATCCCACCGACCACGAGCGGGATCAGAGCGCTTCACGCGCTGCAGCATTTCAACAGCCATCGCACGCAGCTCAGGGTCGGTCACCTCGTCGTCCCACTCATTGGTGGCTGCGGTGACTCGCCTCTTCAGATACGACGCTGCTACGCGTAACCATCCACAGACAGGAAGATGACTCGTCAGGCGCCCACACAACGAGAAGACAGCTCGTCTGGTCAGCTTCTGCGGCATCTGACCGATGTCGTTGTCGCGCTTCCAGAGCAGGCCGCGCCGCTCCCCCCAGACTCGGATGCCAAGCACTCGAGCTCCTTCTGATACACGCTCAGCTGGTTTACAGACCAGACCGTGACGGTTGAGATGGCTCTCCACCTCCGCTGCAGACGCCATACTCTCATCCACAAGGATGTCGTCCAGATAAGGCGAGGTGGCGCGGTTGATCCTCTCGTCCCAGCTCAACGCCGTGCCCAAGACTTTCTTCATTATCAGAGGCGCGATGTTGAGCCCGAATCCCAGCCGCGTCAGACAGTACCGCCGTCCGTGGAACACGACTGTCTGGTACGCCCACAGCGACTGGTGCACATGGACCTGCAGATACGCCTTGCGCAGATCGATGAGAGCGACTCTCTGCCCACGGCGACGCCACTCTCGGATCTTCTCGCCGCAGGCGTCTGCGTCGGCCGTGTGCGGACTGAGATGGGCGTTCAGCTCGCGGAAGTCCATTACCGGACGCACTTTTTCCTTGTTCCGCTGCAACACGGCCATCAACGGAATCGTCCCCTTCACTGCCCCATGGAGCCTTTCGTCATGCGGCACCAGCCAGCCGTCTGTGACCCACTGCAACAGCTCACGCTCGTACTCCTGGCGAGCCTCCGGCGGGATCCGGTACTCCGAGGCGGTGTTCAACAACCGCGGCGGCTCAGTCCCGTTGCCCCACTTCCAGGAAACCGTCCACTTCTTAGCCGACGCCTCATAAGTCACCGTGAAGTCCTTGTCGTCGATCGTGTGATCCGCTGTCGCTGTCGCTGCCGCCGCCGCCGCACAAGGCCCAAGCTCCTCGATGCCGAAACGCACGTCGTCCGGCGCTCGCACCGTCACCCCGCGAAGAGCACTCACACCGTTCATACCGAGAATGAAGCCGAAGTTCAGCGGCCTCGAGGACACCACCAGCACCTCCACGGACACCATGGCTCCCGTCGGCACACGGACGCACACCACGCCCGTCCCCTCGCACGGGTGCCGCTCGCCGCTCACTGTCGTGACACTGACATTCTGCTTCCTCCAGCGGGAGCACATGGACACGTGCGCGATGCTCTTCGTGCAGCCGGTGTCCACCAGGGCATCACAGCTTACTCCATCCACGGCCAGACGAACCACCGGCAGAGCGCCTCTCACTGACGGGCCGGAGAGGAGGCTGGCGCTGGACCCACCTCTCCTGAGCCGTTTCCCTGGCAAGAAGAAACCATGTGCCCCCGACGGCCACAGCGGAAGCAGCGCACGTTGCCGCGTGGGCCTCGGCGACCGCCGCGTTCAGCCAAGCAGTCACGCGCGAAGTGATTCGCCTGACCGCACGTGCGGCAAGTCACACCAGTTGTCGCCGGAGCCGCTGCCTGGAACTGCTGGTCGGCGTGCTCAAGGTGTAACGAGGAAACTCGCGCGGCCGACGCGCCGACATCCTCTTCCACCAACACAGCACGGGCGCGGCTCAGCAACTGGCTGATGTTCATAGCCTCCATGCGCGAGCCAGCTCGCAGGGCGCGGCGGGCGGCCTCCGGCAGGCCGGCGACAAAAGCGCAACTCAGCCCGGCGTCGGGCATGCCGCCGAACAGCGCTGCCAGACGACGCAGGTCAGCGAGATACACATCTACAGACTCGCCGTGGCCCAGCTTGCGAGCAACGAACTGCTCATAGGCGCAGAACTTGTCGACGGCGAAGGCGGAGATCAGGGCGTCCTTGATCTTTGCGAAGCTGAGCTTGTCCTCGCCGCTCAGCTGCTGATACACTGCAAACGCTCCACCACTCAGCCGCAGCGGGACGATGTTATGCGGGTCGTTGAGGCCTCGCAGTCGACACACCAGCTCCAGCTTGTCGATCCACTCGGCGACCGGATGTGAAGCGCCGTCAAACTCAGGGATCAGCCGGAGATCCATCGCAAGACCGTCCGCGCGATTCACTGCCTCCGCAGCTGAGACTTTAGACATTGCCGAAATAGCTTGTGGTATGATTGGGCATCCGCCTCGTCTGGCTGCGTCTCGACGACCCTTCGCCCGCCAGGCTCACACACGCGTCCCAACGTCTCCACGCTTTATTTCCGACTGCCGCCGACGCCGACTGCCCCCGACGCCGCCGCACATGTCGGCCTGAAACCCGATCCGCCGCCGGGTCGGCTCCTCAGCCCCGACGTTAAAATAACACTTTGAAGGCTAAAACTAAATGATGGCGGGGACGGCCCTGACTGAATCCAGGGTCGGCACACGTGGCGACGACAGGGCGGCCCCGCTCACCAACAAAGACCACAGTTTTGATCATTCTCATTAGCATGATTAATGTCTAGTTATCGTATGTTTACGTATCGCCGGTAAGGTGTTTGTAGGAAGTGTTCTCGAGCGTCGTGTTGACACCAGTCCGGCGTGCCTCTGCCGCAGGGGTCTGACGCCGGCCGACGCCGAGTTTTACTATCTGGAGCACGTGAAGCGGCTGGAAATGTACGGCCTGGACCTGCATAGGCAAGGTGGGAAAACTGCACCGCGGAGGGGGGGGAGGGGGAGAGGGGGGGAAAAAGAAAAGGGAGGGGGGGGGGGAGATCAACGTGCGGAGGGGGGGGGGGGGGAGCAGGAGCGGTGGATGTCGAGTCCGAGGATATTGCGATAGGCGCGTGGACAGGAAGGCGATTAGACCAGAGTAGCTGGTAGGAGACGTAGTACGGACGTGGAAACTGGAAGGATCCGGCGGCCACCGAGAGAGGTGTAGTGACGTCATAGGTGTGACACCATCGCGCCCTGCTGATCGCAGTGGGTGTTTATACGTTGCGGTTGCCCGGTGTATCGCTAGTCGTGGTGCGTAGTGATGGCCTGCTGTCATGTAATATAACTCTTAAAGCTAAAAATTAAAATTTGAGAGGAGCAGAAATATTTTTTTGTAATGACGTTGCCTTCTATGTTTTTTCTGTAGGGTGCCAAGGGGTCTCGGCTATGATGCAGTTTTAGCGTTTTGTTGCACGCAGCTCGCCGGACCTCTTGCGACGGTGGCGCCATCAGTTACTGTCTCATGGTGACGCCGCTGTTCGGGGTTCTGTGACAGCTGAACGTTAGGTGTCGCCCCCTGCGTGTGACGGCTGCCCTCGTGTTGGCAGGACTCCAGCGGCCGTGAAATCCAGCTCGGTGTGGCAGCCATCGGGCTGGTGGTGTTCCAGAACAAGAAAAAAATCAACACCTTCTCCTGGGCGAAGATCGTCAAGATCGCCTTCAAGAGAAAGGAGTTCTTCATACAGCTCAGGAGAGAACTGGTATGCTGGCCGCTGATCGCCGAATTGCTGACCACGGCTCCTGAGTGTTCACTGTCGGCTCTCTTGAAAGGAGCTCGAACACACGTTTCTTGCCAGAGTGCCTGGAAATGAGTATCGGACACAACGTCATGTAGAATAACGGCAGGTAGTGTCATGCGCAGCATTGTACGCTTGGTTCAATGGCCCATATATCTAGTATCACGACTGCCAGGGTGGTCATTTCGCCTTGCAACTCCTGACACCGGTCGTCGGGGGAGGGGGAGGGGGAATGTTGCTACCCGAACTTGAACAGGTGCCGTTCGGTCATACGGCGAACACGGTTACCAATACAATGTGCCCCTCCCCCCCCCACACACACGTAGTGTTATGTCATCCCATCTTGTATTTTGCGCGGGACGCGGCCTAGTTGGCGTTTTGTCGGGTACCGTCCGGCCGGCGGCTGACCGGCGTCCATGCCTGTCGCCAGTCGGAGGACTACGACAGCCTGCTGGGCTTCAGCCTGCCCTCGTACCGCGCCTCCAAGACGCTCTGGAAGACGGCCGTCGAGCACCACACGTTCTTCCGACTGAACGCTCCGCAGGCGCCGGTGCGCCGGCTGATGGGGCTCGGCAGCCGGTTCCGGTTCTCGGGCCGCACCGAGTACCAGACGCTGCAGGAGGGCCGCCACCGGGCGCGGCTGGACCGGCCGTTCGTGAGGTGAGCCGCTGCCGGGAGGTGCCCGCCGGGACGCCTGGTCGGGTGATGCCCGGCTCCTGCTCAGGTGCCGCCTGAACCCGTGCTGAGGTGCTGCCCGATGCTGGACTGCCACCAGGTCAGCGATGTCTCGGGTCACTGATGTCAGCAGGGCAGTGATGTCATTTGGTGGGAAAGCTTCGACCGTCTTGGCGCAGAGTACGTAGTCGCTGAAGTACAAGAAAAGTTTTGTTTTAGGAAGATCCGCTTAGCAGACATACAAAGCGGATTGTTGCGAGAACTCGAGAAGAAATTCCACGGCAGATTACGTCTTCCTATGACCACGGTCGCGGGAAGTGCTTGCTAAAAAAGGCTCTCGCAGGCGGCGTCAGAAAAACCGTGCACCAACGGCACGGGAAAGTGGCGGGCGCCGTGCGAATCGCATCCGCCTCCGCGGCCCGAACAGCTGCCGCAGTCCCGCTATGCCGGCGCGGAGCTCTGGTATGAGACCCGCTCACCGCCGCGACCTTGCAGTCGCCGCCATGGTGCGAAATCCCGCGCTGTTTGGCGCGGCGTTGCGGGCTCTCCTTGCGGTTTCCGGCCCGCTTCCGCGTTGGGATATGACCATGGCTGCTGGGCGGCGGTACGTGCAGATTGAGACTGGGAAGTGAACGTCTTTGATGTGTCGGGATGGTTCGCGAGGGACAGGACGCCTGTTTTTTTTTTGTTTTTTTTTTATTCGGAGAGCGAAAGTAACCTTGGCCAGTATGCGTTTGCAAGTTCGCCGTATGGACATGTCGATTGTGCCGGTTATTGCTCTCCGTTTTTAGACCGTGACATACCGTTAAAGGAAAGCGCCAATTGGGATTAACTGTCCTGCATTGCTATCAGTTCTGTCAATCCCAGTATGCGTCACTGTCTGTTTTTACATTTTGTGCGCGCACGTCTGCCTTTTGTCTACATGTGCTACCACCATCAGTGTTCGTTGTTTTTTTCTGCATGCTTACCTCTCTGACTGTACGTGTTTATTGGACATTTCCGTCTAACTGCATGCCTACCCGTCGGTCGGCCCGTATTCTTCAATGTCAGCGGGGTTGCACCTCTCCCGCCCCCTCCCCCCCAGTCCCGGCCGGGGTCGGCCCGGATGAAGAAGTTTACCGTTTCCGGCGCCGCTCCGGCCGGGGGCGCTGCGGTCGCGGGCACGCCGCCGGCCGTGCGGCGGCGGCGTGGAGGGGCCGTCCCCACGGCCGGGCGAGACGCGGCGACAGGCCCAGCCGCTCGATGGCGTGTGTGTGTGGGGGGGGGGGGCCGCCGACTGCTGTAGGTCGTCGTGGGATCGCTGGGCGCTGTTTGCGTCGGCTGTGTGCCGCACTGTGACTGCTATGTGTCGACCTGTGACGGCGTTCTGCTGACCTGTGACTGCTGCATGCAGCACTGTGACGGCTGTGTGCCGAACTGTGACGGCGTTCTGCCGACCTGTGACTGCTGTGTCACACGCGACATGTCGCGGCCGTGTGTCGACCTGTGACTGCTGCATGCGGCGCTGTAACGCGCGCGACTGTCCCGCGACGGCTGCGTGCTGCGCTGTGACGCGCGTGTGACTGTCGTGTGACGGCCGCGTGCCGCGCCGTGACGTCCTGTGACGGTTGCGTGGCTGCCGCGGGCGGTCGGGAGCTGTTTGCCGCTCTGATGGCGTGTGCGGACTCCCGGCCCGCTGCCTCGGAGTGTTGCGTGAGACGATAATTGGCACGGTTGTGGCCACATGACGCGTTTGTAGACCGGAAGGCTCAAGGCGTGATATTTTGCCGCCACATGATTCATAGGCGTTTGCTTTGAATGCAAATAGATGTGTTTTCCTGATGACCCGGCCGTCGGCGAGCCCAGAAACCTGAATAATCTAGCTTGACCTGACTAACCGGACGCAAACAAGTTGTTGCAGTCCTTCGAGCCTGCTTGTCATACGCCAAACGGACGCCGTTATCGCCGAGATCGTGCGTGCTCCGTTGTCGCGACCGCTCCAGTCGTTTGAGTGTGTGACGTGCGTGCCAAAAAGACTTGGCCCATCGACCTGTTGTTCACTGTGTGTCAGCCACCCGCTGCCTGTGCCATCGGTCTTAGTGATCCCGCTCTGTCACTGGGCTGTGGTTTTCCCGGCTTTGGCTACTGCGGGAAAGGAGATACGACCGTACTGCTTATTTGATCTGACAGTTTTCCGCGCCGTTCGTTGTCTACTGACGTCCCTCCGCCTGATCTGTCTTAGGACTCTTGTGTTCTCTCTTCGTGTCACGATTTTGTTGCACTTGGGAACCGTAGGCACAGGCCGCCACGATTCGAAATGCTGAGCGCAGTTCCCCATCCACAGGATGGAGAGTGAATTGTTTCTCTGTCCCCGTCTCTGTCTTTGTCTTTGCGTCTCCGTCTCTGTCTTTCAATCCTTTTGCCTCTTCGTCTCTCTGCCTCTCCATTTGTCTGTCTGTCTGTCTGTCTGTCTGTCTGTCTGTCTGTCTGTCTGTCTGTCTGTCTGTCTGTCTGTCTGTCTGTCTGTCTGTCTGTCTGTCTGTCTGTCTGTCTGTCTGTCTGTCTGTCTGTCCGTCCGTCCGTCCGTCCGTCCGTCCGTCCGTCCGTCCGTCCGTCCGTCCGTCCGTCCGTCCTCTGCTTTGTGGTCTCTGCTCTCTGGTTTCTGGTCTCTGGTCTTTGGTCTTTGGTCCTTGGCCCCTGGTCCCTGGTCTCTGGTCTGTCGTCTCTCGTCTTTGGCAGCGAACATTGAGGAGATCAGGTACATTTCTTTAAGAGATGTCCAGTGACGTTCATCATCATTTTCGTGGTTCCATTCTAGCCCGTTCGAACTACATCGTTTCCATTGCACTTGGAGGCCTGTGGATTGCATCGTATCTGTTTTCTGTTTACGTGCGTGCTGTATGGACACATGTTTGGCGGTGCTTTTAAGTACGCAGACTGGCCATCTCAGCAGTGCAGTGTTGTGTGTTCCGAGTGCGGTGTTGACCGGGCGCCGCGGCCGCGTGCAGGTCGGGTCCGCAGCGGGGCGGCGTCCACCAGACGCTGCCGACGCTGACGCCCGAGGAGCGCCAGCGGCTGCTGGGCCACCGGCTGGGCACGCCAACCCAGCACCGGGTCACCGCCGCCCAGCCCAGCCGGCCGGAGCCGCGCCGAGCCTGGACCGAGGACCCGCCCTCGAGGTCAGTGTCCGCAGCAGGGGATCCCCCGCCAGGTCATTATCCGCAGCAGGGGATCCCCGCCAGGTCATTTTTCGGAATACGGGACCCGCCCTCAAGGTCATTTTTCGCGGCAGGGGACTCGCCCGCCAGGTCATTGTCCGGAACAGGGGACCCACCCTCATTGTGAGTGGAGCAGGGGACCCGCCCGCCAGGGGCCCGCTCGCCAGGTGAGAGACCGACGACGTGTGACCTCCGTGAGAGAGGACCCTTCCACAACGTCAGGGACGTGTGGCATCTTCTGAGCTGCGGGGCAGGGAACCGGCTCACCAGGTCGGTACGATCCCGGCGGTCGCGTGGGACTTCTGTCTGTCCCCCTGTGGATGAGGAGCGACCGAGGCCGGCAGCGGGCTGGCGGGCCCCCGTCGCTCCGTCTGCCCCCGCCTGGACCAAGGACCCGCCCGCCATTTCACTGGCCGCCCGCAGTCTTCCGGCCCTGCTCCCTCTGGAAACGAATTCCCCGACGTTGACTGTCTGATGACTGACCGTTCCGTGGGGCGAGGGACCTGCCTCACATGGATCGGTGAGTTCGCCGGCAATCCGTCTGCCCTGCCGGGCAGTGCGGCCTCCCAGGACCGTCGGGGGCCGTCGCCTGGTCCGTCGCCGTTTGTTAGTGTTCCGAAAAAGTGCTGTGGTGTTTCGGACGGGCTGTCTTCTCGGCCACCCACGGTGTCCGTCGGGCAGGTGTTTGTTAGCGGCGGCGCGAAAGGCTTTCAGAAGACGCCGTCTATTATTGCCCGAAGACAGTGCAATAATGAATTGGCCTTTCATCGCATACGGCAGTGGACTATCGCTCCTTGATAAATAATTCACTTTACGGCTCTAGGCGGGCCTCCTTTTGGAATACTGCTCCTTTAGCGCCATGGCGCCATACGTTTGGTGGGTTTTGATATTTAGTTAGCAGATGTTAGGTTTATGACGGCACTTGTTGGCCTTGGCCAAAACAACGTAACCCTAACAAAGTCCCATATTCATCGCACTTTGTCCTGTTTGTCTGGAAAGAAGGACTGGTTTCCTTCGCTGTCGCCGCTATCTTCCTATCGTCGCCGACCTCCCCGTTGTTTTAATGTCCATCGCGGCAAGCGCCGGTCAGGTCGTAATGCCGGCGGCTATCTGACCCCATTCGACCACGCCGGGCGACCCCATTCCCCGGAACTGCTGCGGAGGAAAAGTACGTGCTGCCGTTTTTCCTGCGGTCCGGCCGCACCAGCCCGGAGGGCGACAGGACGCTGGCGCTGCGCCGGCGCGGCGTGACGGCGGCCGAGCGCGGCGCCCCCGGCGGGGCTCGGAGCCGCCGCGCGCAGCCGGCCGTCAAACAGCCGACAGCTGCGGGCGGTCGGCCCGTTTTGCGACGCGTTGTGGGGACTCTGGGCCTCCGCGGCCGGGGCGACCGCCCGGGTCGCCGCGCCTGACGACGTCGACGGCCTTCTGCGTCGAAGCAGGCGGCGGCGGCGAGTTGGCGCTTTGTGGTGGTCGGCCGTGTCGTTTTTAACCGCCGGCCGGCGCGGCTTTCAAAGGGCCGGCCGACGCCGCCGGTCGCCACAACACTATGGATTTTGTGGCCGCGCGGGCCGCCGCGTGCCCGGCCGTGTCACGGCCGCTGGGTGCGAAGGAGTCGGCCGGAGCGCCGGCCGGGCGACGTCGGGCGTCGTCGGCGACGACGCGTTGACTCAGCGCCGCTGGAGGACGTGGGAAAGTTTGGAACGTCGCCTGGCGGGTCGTCGTTCGATGCCGTGACCGTCGGGCGCGGCGGGCCGGCGAGGCCTCGGGCTTTGCCGCTTAGTTATGCATGCTCGGCCACGGACTCGGGTTGCGGTTAATGCGTCACAGGCTCGGCGCCGCCTTTACAGTGGTGACAAATGCGGTGGACTTAGCCGCCGGTCAATGTCGCGCGGGTGGTGTGAATGGGTGTTGGACACGCGCCCGGGTCGGGTCGAGGGAACCTGGCCGCACGGCCGTCCGGCGTGCGCCGCGTCGGGTGGCGGCGCTCTCGGCTGCTGCTCGGGCGGGGCGGCGGACGCCGGCTCGGTCCAGCCCGGCCCGATACCGGGCGCGACTGGGGACTGGTGGCGCCGCGACGCTCGGCGGGAAGGCTGCTCAGCGGGCGTGCAGGCGACCTGCGGGCGAAATCGGGTGGCACTGAGGGCTGGAGCGACTCGGACAGGTTTCAGGGGTGTAGCGCTGGCTGTGCTGCTCGAGTTGAGTGCGAGAGGCCAGGTGCAGACGTTAGGACTGAGTGCCAGGGGAGGGTGACTGACAAGCATTGACTCTTGGACTGAAGGGCGGCTAGGACGGAGGGTCGAAACACTCGTTTCCGGGCGGCCGGCGGGCGGCCACGTCCCGCGGCCTCGTGTCCGCGGCCTGTCACGCCGGTGACGGGCGATCGGTCAGGCAGCCTCCTCGGGGGCGGGGCGGCCGTCACCCGTCCGCCGGCGGCGGCTCCGTTTTTACCCGGCCCAGCGCGGCGGCCGGCGGCGGGTTCCCACGGGCCGCCGGCCGCTGTATCGGCCGATCGGGGCCGGCAGTCAGACGCCGTTCGATTTTCCGCCGTCCTGCCGCCGCTGCACGGCGCGGTCCCGCCCTGCCTTCCCCCCCCCCCTCCTCCGGCCGCCCCCCTCGCCTCTCGCCGGTACCCCGGCCCCGGCCGCCGGCCGGACGGAACGGAGGCGCCGGGCGACGGGGCGGCCGGCGGCCCGGCCGGCGTTGTTGACGACGCAGCCGTCGGCGTCGATAGCGCTGACAATGCGGCGTAATCGGCGCACCGCCGGGTAATCGGCGCCGCCAATTGAATGTGGCGCCGCTGTGGGACGTGGGCGTCCTCGGACGGCCGAATGGCGCGTCGGCCCATTCCGCGCGTTATGCCGCCGCTCCAGTGTTTCAAGGCCGATCTGAAGCGCCCGGGTATTGATTGTTTGGATAATCAGCGCCGTCTTTCATTCAATTGACCTTGTTTTTACGTGCCGTGGCGCGGCTATGTTATGGAGCGAAGTCGTCGGGCCAAAGTCAGAGTTCTGATTGTGTGGTCCGGCTGTGCTCCGGCGCGTTCCCGGTGCGCACGTTAAGGCCACGTGAGCGGTACGCATTCGTGGTATTTGGGGCTGCGGGCCGGCCGTGTTTCCTGGTGCATGCCAGCGAGATGACTGGGTCGTATCGTTTACGCTTAGTGAGGCCCACAGAGCGGTCACCGCGGCCGCCGATGTGGTATGTCCTGCACGGGGCCGCCGCGGTGACCAGGTCTCGCCGTCCGCGCCGGCCCGCTGAGCCCGAGTGCCCCCCGGGTCGGCGGGTGGTCACCTCTGTACTCAGCAGACGAGCTGGTCGGCCCGCGGACGTGACGCGCGCGCCTGCGTCCGGCGTCGGCTGCCGGGGCCGGAGCCGGAGCCGTGCCGCCCGGTCCCCGCGACAGCGGGGTATCCGAGTCCGTCCGCCTGCAGCGGCGACGGACCGTCCGAGCCGGCGGACTGCCGGGGGGAGGGGTCGGCGAGTCCGTCCGCCTGAGCGGCGACGGACCGTCCGAGCCGGGGGGGAGGGGTCGGCGAGTCCGTCCGCCTGCAGCGGCGACGGACCGTCCGAGCCGGCGGACTGCCGGGGGGAGGGGTCGGCGAGTCCGTCCGCCCGCAGCGGCGACGGACCGTCCGAGCCGGCGGACTGCCGGCGGGCAGGGGTCGGCGAGTCCGTCCGCCTCTCGGAGGTGGGTCCGGGCGGGCAGCGGGTACGGCGGCGCCCTGCGACCCGACGGCCGCCGCGTCCCCGTCGGTAATGCGGCGAGGCACGTTACCGGGCTGATGGGCCGGAACCGCGGCGATCGTCGGCCGACGGCGGGCTGCCGCCGGCGCCGGCGGCGGACGGCCCGCGGCGCGGTGTCGTCGGCCGGGGTGAGGTGTGCGGAGAAATCGGGGCGCCGTTGACCGCGGGCGGACGCGATCGATGCAAGGTTGGCGTTGATATGGTGATGATTCCGTGAGGGCGACGGGTTATTTGATTGAGATGATTTGCTCTACCGGTGGTGATGTTACTCACGTAACAAGCAGTTGGTTCGCACGCTGCCGTGGGATCTGAGAAGTGTTGAGTATCGGAAGTGTTGTAACGACGCCGGTTGCGACAGAGCACTCACGGAGGACTGCGCTGCGCCGCCCGTGTCCTTTTGTTTGCTCGTGAACGGCTGAGCTCCAAGGCTGCGCCGTTCATCTCACGGGTATGTTGCAACGGCCAAACCGACTATCGCAGCCTGCCCAGTGCAGTAACGGGCCTGGTTATCGACGAAGGCCGTGCACCGCGCCCTCTGTCCTCGTCCGGAAGATAGCGGCGGTGATCTCGGGCTGGCCTGCTTCGGGCACGGACTGTCCACGCGTCCGGTCGAGTGGCTCGGCTCCCAGGTTGGCCGTATCGACAGGCGGGACGCCCGGCGAGTGGCCGGTCTCCGCCGCCGCGCCGGCCGGCCGGTCACCGGAGACAAATGCCTCCCGCTCGGCGTCGGCCGGCCGGCCGGCTGCGTTGGAGCGAGACGGTGCGTCGTGTCCTCGCAGCGCGCGCGCGCCGGAGATCGGTCGGCGCAGACGGCGGCGGCCCTGGCCGGTTCTCACGCGCCGCACATTGCGAGTTGTGTAACGGCTGGAGTCGTTTGGTTTTAACGGCCTACGAGCGTTTTTGTTCACGCGTGCTACTTACGGTTGCGCCTTTTTTGTTAAGGCGGAAGATTCGTTTGCGCGTGGCTTAAGCCTGGTGGATTACGACAGGGCCGTGCGATTGTCATCTTTCCTTTATCGGGGCTGGGCTTTTCTAAAGGGCTTGCAGCAGGTGTTCAGCTAAAAGGTATTGTCTGACTCTCAAGCGTGACACCTATCATTGATCGCTGCTCTCTGAAGCAGTTGTAGTCGACAGGTTCTCGCGGCGTTCATTGGATTTGTCGAAGGCTACGACGGCTTGTCACAGCGGCCTGATGACCTACAGTGCATTGTTGTGACCGGTCGGGCGTGGCGGGAAATTTGGCATCATTTAATGGCTGGTAATAATGTGTAGGTCCTTGTGTGTAGTTGTCGGTGACGTCGTGTATAGTTGTCGGTGAGATGGTTAGATCATAGTTTTTCAAGTCCATGGTTCAGTCCATGTTTTTTGTGAATTAGAGCGTAACCATTACACCTCATGATAGTTTTGTTTCTTTGTTGGGGCTTCTGGAGAAAGGCGTTTTATTCAAGAATATCATTCTTGTCATAAAAAACGGCTCTGTACTTTCTTGTCATAAAAAACGGCTCTGTACTTTACCTATCTTCTTATGTTAGGAACACTGATGTCTGGGGTGTAAATTGGTTATGGCCATTATTGTTGATGTGGCTGATAAGAATCAAACCGTTTTAAGTAGCTACTGCGTGACTGCATCAGGTAAGGATGTTAGTGAAGTGAAATCACTCTGTTTTTCTTTGATTCCTTGGCTGTGATTTCACAAAATCCCCTTTGATACCAGTATTTGGTTTTAAAAAAGCGGTTTTCTTGCAGAAAGCGGCCCAATAATCTGCATTTTTCGCATTTGCGTTGCATTGTCGTGCATAACGCTGTTTTGCGCCTTACTTGCAGCAGTTATTAGTCGTTGAGCACGGATCCAGAAAGGCTGTGTTCAGGTCCGCTGGCGACTGTGGTCTTCGCGTTGAGCTGTACCCGTGCAGTCGCCGGTGTGAACGTTGCACGCCCGGCTGAAGCTCTTGAAGCTGGCGCTGGTTTACGTCATGGTCGCCGGCGGCCTGGTCGGCCTGCGCTTATCGCGATCAGCGGTGACCCAAGGTCAGGACGTTCCCACCGCTGTCTCGGAGCGTGCTTCTGACCTCAGGTCGCGCCCTCGTGACCCTGTTCCGGCCACTGTCAGGCGTGTCGTCCCGTCCCGTTTGGCGGCGTGCGTGCGGGGTGCGTGCGCGGCGATGGCGTGCGGCCGATCGAGTCCACAGTGGCCGGCGGCCGGCCGGCCTCCTCCTGTTGGCCCGTCTCTAGGCTACGGCCGCGCGCCGGGCCCGACGACCCCGGTCGCGGCGTCCGAGGCCAATCGTCGCGCGGACGCGGCCGAGGCGGCCCGCCGCCGCCGCCGCCGCCGCCGCCGCCATGGGGATGGTGCTAAAGGCTGCTCTGAAGGTCATCATCTGCGACCATCACGTCACGGCCAAAGTCAGGTCAGTGGCGGGCCTCGGGCAGGCGCTGAGCAGCGGCAGACACGGCCAGTCAGGTCAGTTGCAGACCCGGCCAGGGTTTGTTCGGCAGCAGATCGCGGTCAGAGTGAAGTCAGTGGCGAATCGTGGCCGGAACCAGGCCCGTGACAGTACCACGGCCCAGATCAGGTCAGTGGCGGGTCTCGCCCTGGGTCGGCTCACCGACAAGGCGCAGCCAGTCGGTTCAGTGGCGGCTCCCGCGGCTCACTGGGGGAGCGCATGGAGGCGGCGTTGAGTGGCGAGCTCGTCTGGCTCCACCGGGGCGCGCTGTTTGGGCGCCGGACAGGTGGAAATCGGGTATAACCCGGCGCAGATTGCGGCCGGCGCTGCCGGCCGATAAGGTCGCTCTCTGTTCCGGCACCGGCGCAAACCGCCGCCGCTATCGCCGCCGCCGTCTGAGGCGCCGTGACCGGCCGGGACCTTGGGCGCCACTCGTGAAGTCGGCCGCCGAGATAGCGGCCCGGTCGTGCCCTGCCTGCCGGCCGGAGCTCGGACGTGGCTGCTGGGCCCCCGGCGGCGCGAGACGCCGACCGGCACTCGCGGGAGATCAGTTTAGGCCTGGACGGATACCGGGGTCGTGTCGGGCGCGGCGTGGGCCGTCGTGCATGCACGGACCGGTCCGCTGAGCGATGTCAGAAAGTCACGTCGCTGTCGGACGCCGGTCGGCGGCAATCGATGTCGTGAGGGCGGCGTCCCGGACTGGAATGCGCATTCTGGAATGTGCATTCTGGAACTTCTTGCCTCGGACGCGCCAGAAGCTGACATGGGCTCGTTTGGCCCACGTTTGTTCATTTATAATGTGAGGAGGCCGCCTGCGCTGTCGGATGGGTTGCAGGTGCCATCAGTCAGGTCACGTATCGAAGTGGCATGGCGGAGCGGTAGCGAAATGCGGACCGAAAATACACCTGGGACAGACCGGGCGCTTTCGAAAGTGTTTTACCTGCCGCGCCTGGAAGCTTCGGCAGGGCTCTCTGTTTCTGCAGTCTGATGAACCGCGACGTGCGCTCTTCGTGGCGGGGACGCTGGCTGAGTTTAACGATTGCCTTCTTGTGCTCGGAGCATGACCGGGAGATTGCTAATCGATTGATCACCCAGACTTCCCGAGGTGCGCAGTTTGCCCTCTGCGGCGTTTTGCAGTTCGCTGCAAACATTTCGTGGAATTTTTCCGTTTTTTTATCAGGCTTAAATGGGCTGCTCGTGGTCGTTTTGCATCGATAAAAGCCGAAACTCCTTGTTTGACACTCAGCTGGCACATTGGACGTGATTGGGCGTTTTGATAGGTGCATTGCAATCTTCACAAATGATCTTTCTTAGCTTAGCGAACAACTTTTTTGATTTGCCCCTCAGCATCCTTGTGATATTATCTCTGACTCCTATGTGATTCTCAAGCTGAATGAGTCATTCACACGATCCCGTTTCCCTGGACCTGACGGTTTTCCATCGTGCACCAGCCGAGGGGCTCGCAGCCCCAGCCCACTTCTCCTCACCCACGATACCATAAAACAGAAACGCGTGCGTAGCCTGCTTCGAATGCTGTCTAGCTTGACACGTCTTGGCCTTGCCATGATGATCTCTCAGGTCACAGGAGGGAGCGTCTCATAGTCCGAGCCACGCCTCTGTTGTCGTCAGTTTTCAGAATGTCGTGGTTTTCAGAATATCATCAAAGGAATCCGCGATTTTTTTTTAGAAGCATTAAGTTGCCAAATCAAATCGACGGCAACAATTGAGCAGTGACATTTCCTATGCCTTTTGAAGTTATCCAGGACCGTTGACGTTAATTGATCTGTGAAAGGTAACAGCAGTTGGAAAGTCGAGCCGTTTCATTGAGGTTATTTCCAAATAGTCCTGTTTGAAAAAAATGCCCTTTTCCTTCAGGCTTTTGAAGGAAAGCCAAAATGCACTTCACGGCCGTCAAAATCGCCGAAACTGCCCTGGTCAACGACGTCGTCACTCAGTGACCCGACATAACCGAGCAACATATTTGTTTTAAGTTTTGCAAAGGATATAGTTTGTGGTACGGTAAATGTCATATTACTGACTCTGGGAGTGGCAGCCTTATCGGCTGGCGAGGCTCAGAACGATGGAGCAGTCGGGTAGGCATCAGAATTATTAAGATAGAAACTTCGAGCTGCCGTATTAGCTGTGTAGCTGCTACTTTGTCTTCGTTAACCTTGGCTGCAAGCAAGCGATTTTCCTAGATACACGAACCCGATGGCGAGTTTGAGGCTGTTTGGAAATGCAAGACGTTGCGTATGGCGTGTACGTAACTGCATTCGGGCATAAACAAAGCTTATAGAGGGATTTTAACTGAGCAGTCGTCTCCGTGGGTGTTTCCCTGGCGAACCACGGGTCGTAAAAATTGGCACTGATTGAAAAACGGGGTTCGGTATTTCATTGAATGTCAGTCTCTGTGTTTTCCTTCGCGCATTGTGAGCATTCCGTTTCCTCGTCGCTTTATGCAGAAAACGTCAAAATTTGTTTGGCCGCGAAGGGGCTGCGGGCAGGACCAGCTTTTTAGTCAAATTCCGCCATACCGCATAAACGTCCTGCCATGAAAGCGCTGTCATTGTCGTAATACCGGACATCCACAGAGTGGAAGACTTAGTCCGAATCCTAATGTTTTCAGTTATTGTTATCCAAAACAGACTCCGGAAATGCAACAGGCAGCTTGTTTTCGGCCAACTTTACTCGCTTAGCATTCTCCGAGCCGAAACACTACCGTAAAGAGCCATTGTTCAAGCCCGACCCGCAAAGCGTGGCTGCGCAAAGTTTCCATTCGGTCTTACCCTGCTTGTGACAGTCTTGGAACGAACGCGACCAGAGCACTCACGATCTGGGTTCCATTGTTCTCCAGAATCGGATTCCTGCGACTGCAGACATTTTGACTTTTACTTCTTCCGGCATTGGAAGTGGGCGCATTCCTAGTGGGGACATTGCCGTTCCAGAATGCTTCATTTTGCGCGCTGTCAGTCTGCGCTCGGCAAGGTGGACACGTGTCCGAAGGTGCTGTGTCGTTCTAGTTATCGCTCTGATCTAGGGCCCAATCGGTCAGCCTATCAACGGGGCTATCGTGCGTCCTATTGGATCTTCTGATAGCTCTGTTTTCTTGTCGTTGGATGAGATGCGATTTTGAGAAGGCCTGCAATATCAAGTGACTGCGCACTGTCAGGATAGTTTCTGGTCCGATTTTCCGCACATTGTCGGAGGTGTGTCACTGCCAGCTCTGCATTACCGTGAAGTCGGTATGTCCTTTTAAGGCTTTCCCCGTCGAAGGTCATTTTATTCAACCGCGTACACAACGATACAGAAGGAAGTGGATACAGTCGGCACAAAACCGATAATGCGTGCAGGCATCCAAGTTACGCAGAAATCCTTGGCCGCCGAAGATTTATTGACCATATGTTTCAGAACAGCGCTGTCTTGCGGGTGGCGATATCATTGTAGCAGAGTTTTCTGCTTGGCGTGATAGTTTTACTATTGGCGACCTCGTTTATGACAATTTTTCTCTTCTTCAGTACTTCTCTTTTCACAAGTTCTTCTTGCGAATTCTTCGTTTATTCGTCAAACACACAGAGCTTCCGCTTTCACCACCTTTATTCTTGACGTCAAACACGGACCACTCACAGCATTAGCACTTCACTACGTCACGAGCGTCACGTGGTCCGCGACATGTTGAGTTGGTTGATACACCGATAGCTACATAATGAGCGAAAACCGATCCTGCTTATATACTACTTACGAACGGAAATGATGAAAGGGGATGGTGCAATTATGATATATACAACTAATCAGGAGGCGATTTGCAATCCAAATATTCCTGAAAGACTAGGCTTTAGCCAATGAACGAGCGCGAGAACGCACAGATTTTAAAGAACTGGTTGATGTAAGGCGGATGCAAGAGCTCAGAAATTTCCGCGGATGTTAGCTATTTCAAGACTAGAAAAAAGGAAGTATCGTTTAATGTTACGGATATGATTCACCTAGCGGCAAAATGCGGCACAATTGATGTACTTAGGCGTCGATGCCTTCTCAGACGTCTTTGTCTGATTTCCTTCTGTGCCGACTCTGGGCACTAGGCTTTTGAAGGAAAATCTCAACGATTTAGAAAAAATTTGGAAAACACTGAAGTTTGAAGGTTTTCTGATACGGGAACTTTAAAGCCATGATGTGAACTTTGTAACAATCACCCATAGTATTTAATATTAGTACCGGTAATACTCTAGCTGAAGTATATTGCCAGATATACAGGAAACCCAACGTTTTTCGCAGTGGTTCGTACGGTATGACATTTCCTTAAATGTAAGTTTTCTAACGTTATATGATAATAAATGACGGGACGGCGCCTGGCGCGTGCGGCCCGGCCGGGCAGGCGACAGGAGCGTGCGGCGGCCACCTTTGGCGGCTGACGGGCCGTCAGCTCGTAAACGGACGGCCTGTTTGTCCGGCGCGAGCTCCCAGAACTATTCGGGCCGGTCGTGTTTGCTCTGGTGACCGGCCGGCCGGAGGGTTTTAGCCCGCCGGCTGTGGACAGAGCGCCCGGGCGCCGGACAGCTGTCGCGGCCGTCAGAGAGCTCGGTGAGCTGTGACCGTTCGGCGGCGCCGGAGGGCAGAAGCGACAGGCGTCGGCCGGAGCTGAGCTCGCTGGGACCTGGCCGGCGCGGCGGAGCTCGGCCTGAGGCGGCGGCGCTGGAGGCGCGCCGGCAGCGGCCGCCAGGGGGCGCCGCCGGCGGGCGGAGGCTGCCGGCCGGCGGGCGCGCCCGCCAGACGAGCTCCGAGCGAGGTCCGCGCCGCAGCCGCAGCCGCGCCGGAGCCGCGAGACACAGGTGCGGCCATACACGGTGGAGCCGCGATACCGCGCTCTGACACCGCGGCCGCCCCGCGGCGGGAGAGCCAGGTGGAGTGGAGTGCAGATAGTGCCGCGCCTGTTGACGTATCGTGTGCCAGATACGGCCACAGCGGAGTCGGGAACAGTGCGGGACGCCTAACCACCAGCAGGCTGCGCGCCGTGAAGACGTCTCGGCGAGAGTGAGCGCCGTACCGTGCGAGCGTCCGATGCCGGCGGCGCACTGCTGCGCGTGCCCGACGCACGAGCCGGGCCGGCCGGCGCGCGGCCAGGCGGCCCGGCTGGCGGCCGCCGCCGCGCCCAAGCTGGCCACGCTGCTGCAGACGCTGTGCCGTGCCGTGTGCGGCCCCAACAGCTCCAAGACCAGGTGAGCCGGCGGCCGAGCTGCTCCACTAGAGCCCGTCCCAGCGGCGCCCGGCCGGGCTCGGCGACAGGTCGCGAACAGTATGCGCTGACGGCGATGGCCTGTGTGCCCGGCGCAAACGTCGGCGGCACGTCGACGTGAAGCGACTGGCCGACGCGACTGATGACGGGCCGGGCGGCGCCGGCGATGCGGCCGGCGGCGGCGCCGGACTTCGGTCACTTCCGGCCGTGACCCGTGACCCGTGACCGCGGCGCCGCGGCGGCCGGCTGCGGGCCGCTCAGCTGGGCCGAGCCGACCTGGAATTTACGCCGCCACCGGCCATCGATCGCCGCCGCCGCCCGTGGCCCTATTCATCGCCAGCGGCCGCCCCGCCACGACCCTGGCGGCCCGCTCGAGGCTAAGGTCGCGCCGCCGCCGGCCGTTTGGCGCGGCCGCGGCCGCAGCGGCGGCGTGCAGCGCGGCCGGCCGGAACCGGGCGGATGACGCCGTGTCCGCCACGCCTGCTGCCTGAGGCGCCCGTCGCCGTCGGGGCGTGCTCTGTTGCGGCCCGGGCGGTGCGCCGGGCGCGCTGTGCGGCGGGCGGCGTGGCCGGCCACGCCCGTCCGGCGCCGGTCGGGCCGGGCCGGGTCCGCGGCGGCCGGACGGACGGGCGCGCCCGGACGTGGCCGCCGGACAGTCCGCCGCCGGGATTACCTGGCCGCGCCCGTCCGCCGCCGGACGCCGTCCCCCCCCGTCCCTCGTTCCCCGCTCTACCTGGCCACATAACAGGCCACTGGTGCGAGCCGGTACGTTTACTGCCGACTTTGTACTACTTGGCCATGCAGGAAGGCGAATTGGTTAACCTTGCGCGCTGCACGCTCCCTGCCCATGCAGTTGATGGCATGCCTCGTCCCTGGATGGCCTGTAGATTGGATGAGGTACCGCGCGGTAGTGGATGCTTTGCTGAAACCTAATTGGTAAAGGTCATGGAAAAGAAACGGCCATCGCTGGCTGGGATTAGGCTTGCCTGGCCTTTATAACGGATCATGATGTCCTGCGTTTAGATGCGCATCCAACGAATAGCTGTATTTCGTCAACACAGGAGAGCTAGCAAGCCTCTCAGTGAACCGAATCGCGACTGCGTGTTCTGCCACGGAAACGTTGCATGGCCGCCAAGCGTCTCGCCGGCGTGCAGTGGAAGCGCCGGCGTCGACGCAGCGCAGAGTGCTCTGGTCTTGATACGAGCCGGCCCTGTCTGCGGGGACGCGCTGTCGCAGCAGCTCGACGCGCCTGCCGGGCCGGCCCGAGCCGGCCCGATTGCCCGCTAAGTGGCGCGGGACCCGCCTGCCGCGCCGGACGGCCGGCTCGTGCGCGCGGCGGCGAAATCGGCGCCGCTCGTCGCCGGCGAGTGAGGCTGCCCGCCGCCGAGCGGCCCGTCCACGTCGGCTCGGCGGAGGCGGCCGACGTCGGCGTGAAACGAGGCCACGCCGCCCTGCCAAATGGCCGTGCCGCTTTGCATAATTTTGCGAGGCAGATCGTTGCGATCGAGGTCGGTGCTCGTGTTGCGGCGCCGTTGCCGTGGTCGTCGGCGGCGGCAGCGCGGCCGGACGAGATTCGGGCTCGGCAGATGGCCGCCGTGACGGCTTGAATGCCAGCCCCTGGGACCGGTCCGCGGGGACGATGACATCACGGCGGTCCGACGTCACTGCGGTCTGACGTCACCGGCAGCCCTGGACGCTGACGGTGACCGGCCAGCCGACCGGACCTCGCTGAAAAATGGTGGATATCGGCCTTGGGAGTCGGCGCGCCCCGACATTTGGTCTTGTAACTCGGAGATTACTCTCCCACGCCTGGGAGCGAGGAACACTCGAAAGGGCCAAGCTTTTCCCCGTAAACGGTCGGAGATGAAAAACGAACGGCGGGTCATGACGTGGTCTGAAAACAAGAACCAGCGGCATGTACCCGTGCATTGAGAAACTTGAGGCACCTCGGCTGTGGCGTCCTTTCTCTGGCGCGTTTACGGCGTTCTGGAGAGCGATGGCTGTTGACTGGAGCCCGGTCTCGAGATGGCGGTGAACGTGGACGCGCACCGCTCGCCGCAGTTGGGCAACGCGGCCGGGTTGGAATTGGGCCGGTTGCAGTGGAAAAGGCGGCCGAGCGGGCTGCGTGTGGCCAGAGTTTTTGTCTCCCGGCCCGCCCGAGCGCGCGCGCATGAGGAAACGCCGAGCTCCAGCTGCTGTGACCGAGCCGGGGCTGGTACGGCCTCGGCTTGGATCGACCACCGCTGCCTGTCCCCATCTGTCGCTGGCCGTTTCTGGCCGTCCCTGCCCGCTTCCGTCTGCTCCACCAGTCCCGCCACGCTGCTTCCTGCCGGCCGCTGCCGGCCGCTGCCCGCCGCTGCCCGTCCTGCCTGCTGCGGCCCGCCGCTGCCCGCCGCTGCCCGCCGCTGCCCGTCCTGCCTGCTGCGGCCCGCGTGTGAGTCCTCCCCTCAGCGTCCTGCCGGCGGAGACTAGTACCCTGAGCCATCACCAGGCCGGGGAGGCCGCGCTCTGTGACACTCCCCGGGCCGGCCTGGCAGCGGTGGGGCCCGGCCCTGCCCTCTCCGCTGGGCGCCGGGCTCGTCCCTGGCCTCCGCTGGGCGCCGCCGCCGCCGCCGCCGCGGCAGAGCCGGCGCTGGGAGAGGGACGTCAGGCGGCCTCCGTTGGCGGCGGCGGCGGGCGTGTGACCCGACCTCGGCGATGAGGCGGGCGGCGCCGCAGGATCGGGGTCGTCACGCCGGGTCAGGCGCGGCCGACGTCTGGCCGCCTCCGAGCTGGAAGAGCGGCCGTGGACCGTTCGCAGGCGCTGTGCGTTTTTGTCCTTTCGGTGGTCGGCGTGCTTTGATGCTTGACAATGGCATCGCGTTGGGGATTCGTCGAAACAGCCACTCTTTTTACGTTTGGAGATAAGTTCTTCCGTGGTTCATGTCTCGGATGACAGGTCTGTGAAACGTGTCCAGCTCTCTCTCCGTCTCCATAGCCGCCGCACCGATGTTGCATCGCTGATCAGGGCAACAAAGAGGGGTGGCAGGCTCTGTTGTTGGCTTGTGAGCGGTGCGCTGCTCACCGGTCGTAATCGGCAGCGTCTATTGAACAATCTGCGCACGGGTGGTTGGCCTTTGTAATGAAGAAATCAAGCGAGGACACTGCTGCCGACAGCCGTGCTTATCGCATCAACGGATGTCTGTTCCGAATGGCCTCGTTTTATCGGCAGTGCAGCACAGTGAAGCCGTCTGTGGAACAGTGACAGCCGAGCGTAGCCCTATCGAGTCGGTACAGCTGTTGGGGCGTCGAGGACTAGCCGGCTATGTTTGTGGTGGCGATGGAGTTCGGCCCACGACTGTCGCTTCCAGAGTATATGACGTCAGTGCGCCGTTTGCGCTCCGTTCGCGACCTTTCCTGTTGCGGGCACCTCTGTGAACCTGGACCTGGAAACGTGAGCCGCTCGAAGCTTCTTTAGGCAACTGCACGTCTACATTCGTTGGCGGCACTGGAAAGGAAAACGGAAGAGCGGACGCACGACGTCTCCGGGCGTGTGCCGTCATCAGCGGCCGTTGACCGTACCCGCGGCGCTTAAAGTCCCCGCCACTCGTCTTCGTCCGCTGCAGATCCGTTCGCGATCAGTCGGGGACGTCCACGCCGCAGCTCGTCACGGCCGCGAGCCGTCGTGCGGCTCCTGGGCGTCCGGCGACGGGCCGGCCGGCGGACCCCGGGCCGCGGGCCGCGGGCCGCCGGCCAGCCGCCCCCCGGCCGCGGGCCCCCCGGCCGCGGGCCGCCGGCTGGCGCAGGCCGGCCGGAGCCGGCCGACACTGGCTGAATCACGCCGGCGACGGAAAGTCCGGGACCGCCGGCCGCGCCCTCCAGCCCGTCGGAGCGGTGACGGAGCGCCGCCGCACCTGAGACGCCTCCGCTGAGGGGACGGCGGCCGGCGCCGGTCGCGCGGCCGACGCCGGGCGGGCGCCGGCGGCGCTGCCTGCCGGTCCGTGTTCTCACGCCGCCGAACGAGGTCGGACGCGGCGTCCGTCGGCCGGCCTCGCGCCGAGATCGTAACGATTTGAGCGGCTGCATTGAGCCTGAACAGGTCGTGATGCGGTCTGCCGTGGAATGTGATGCAAATGATGGACCTATTGCATTTTTGCGGCATGTTGGGTGGTGATTTAACGCCCCCGCCTTGTTCACGGCGTCGGAATGGGCTCTTAGGGCGCAGTATTTCACAGGGAGCATGAAGTCGTGCGCTACGTGGCTTCGATCTGTTCTCTGGTCTCCGCCTGTCGGCTCTGACGGCTGTATATTGGAATTCATTCAGACAGGTGAAACTAAGGTTGTTTCGTTTAATTGTTTGGCATTTACGATTATTGGCCAGTCGAAGAATAGGTTATGACCGGTTTGTCACTCCACTTGGCGCAACGAAGGCGGTGGCCTGTCGTCGGGTGATTAGTACGAAACAACATATATCGTGCAGACGTGGGCGTCCTAACGTGCCGTGACTTCTCAACGTTTCAGCTTTCATTCGCCTTGAACAATTTTTTTTTTTGCAGCGTGTCTTGCAACTTGGGTTATTTCGTCGTTTGTATTGGGCACACTAGCGAAAACGCAACAGCCATTTTAACGGTGGCGGTGGCGGTGGCGGTGGCCTTGGCGCAGCTACAACCATTTTCAAATTAAAAAGTCGCATGATCTCAGAATGTTTTTTTGAAAACAGGGTTGACAGGACGTTTTAGTCGATAGTTTACCTTAATTGGTGACGCCGCGCCGGCGGCAATATCCGTTTTAATTATCAGTCCATTTAGTTATCAGTATCAGGTTATCAGTCCATCCAGATGGAATCTTATGGTCTGCTTCACTGAAATTGACATAGGTTAGCCTAACATAGTTGCTACCACTTATTATTGATGAAATTAATGTGATATTACTGTAGTAAAAAAACAGGGTAGTGGTAGCAACATATGTTATCATTTTGTTAGTACGGTTCTCTAAATATAACCATCATGCACCACCATAACACCAATATCTACCTACCCTTTTTGGTATAGCTAGATCATTCTACCCGTGACTCGTGAGAATTGAAAAACGTGTAAAAAATACATAGTTCCCCAAAGCTCATTGAAAAGCTCATCTCGCCTACGGTTGATATTCTCAGGCTAGATTGTTCAGTCATTCAGAAAAATGGATTACTGGGCCACTATTTATCTTGGGATATCTCATGTGGTGCAAACGTTTTGCTGTCAAAACCCATATAGCTGAACTTAATGAAATATCATTTCTCGATATGCCTACACTCTGTTTTGCTTATGATCTTATTCCCATGTTGCAAGCTGTTCTTAGCATCCCAGTCATATTACTCCGATAACTGATGACACAGAATACGGAAAATTCAGTGAAGCACATGATAATCGGCAAACTTTAGTATGATTGGGAGACATGATATCAGGTTTATGTTGTGAAACATTAGAATGTCATGTGTCCAGAACGACGGCTGTTGTTTAAACATAGAACATGTGCAATGGAGGGCATATATCGATTAAAGTCCACGTAGACTCTGGCTTCACCAGCGACTTAAAGCGACAGATTTGACCATTTGAAACCAGACAGTGACTAACCAGCCAGTCGACGTTGGAACCGTTGACGTGCTGAAATGTTATGTGCGATCTTTGTGAGCTGTTGGGCATAACAAGATCAGGAGTTCACGGGGAAGCACCCCGTCGTTCCGCTGGATGCAGTTAAGGCAGGCATTCGTTCAGATTCTGAACGCTCAAAACACGATACCATGATGTTCGTGGTACCGCGCGTCGCCACCGCCATCTGTGGCGGCGGTGCGAAGCTCGGGTTAACATTTTCGACGTAGGCGGCGCTGGACGCGGCCTGTTTGGCTGTGCTGAGTGCAGAGAACGAATTTAAAAGGAATCGTTATTGTTATTGGAACAGATCACTAGCGGTGATGCCGTCCTCGCTTGCTGTTAGATTTGACTGTGTCTGTTTGGATGGAACTGCCGGTAACGATGCGCTCTCCCATCGGAGGATTTAGCGTGAAAACAGTCACCCCACGCTTTCGCAGGCCCCGGTTGGGGTGGCGTCGAGCGGCGCAGTTTTTGTCAGGTTGGCGCAAAATGACTCGCCTTAAAGTGAACTGCTTCGAGACGCCAAGGCGAAAGGCGTTCAGCGGCACAACCAGGCGACGTTATTTACGGTAGCGTCTGTTTACGTCGTGTCCGTATTTACGTTTTAATCTTCAGGTGTAGACACTGTATACTCTTGATGTAATATTTACTTGTAGCAATTGTTAATAAAGTCTAGTGTAATGATGCAGTGGTAATATAAGTATCGTTAAAGATGTAGGCATGCTTGGCATGAAATATTACAAGCCTTAAGACAGTAGGAAAATGTAGGGATTGTGCATTAAACTAAAAGGGCGGCTGGCATATATACGCAGAATACCAAGCTGTTGCTTGCGTTTTTTTAAGATGCTTATGAATCTGAAACGAATGACTGTGTCTCGTCTGACCCCAAGAATCGTTGGTTTTTCCGGCACCTCCCGGACGTCTTGTGTTTGACGGAGGCCGTTTGGCCAGTGTGCTGCCGGCGTCTGCTGGTGCCGTGGTCCTCGATGGCGGCCACGGCAGCGTCACCGGGCGGCCTGGGCGGCGGCCACGCCCCGGACACTCATTCTGCGCCGGATCTACCGCAGCACCGGGGAGCGGTCCCTCTTCGATACCTCTGCCCGTGCAGGCCAGCCTCGCAGCTCGTGAAACTCGCGCGGCGTGGCTGTTCGTTACCTCGGCTTCCCCGGCAGTGAGGTCCCAACGGTGCGCCGCTGGAACGATGGTCCGGACCGCCTGTCTGAGTTCACGCTCGTGTTCGGCGCGGCTGGAGCCGATCCGGGGGCTCGGCGCCGGTCTTCCGGCGGGGACGCGGCATCCGCTGCAGGGGCCGGAAGCCGCGCCGGCCTATCGGCGCCGTAATCGGCCCGGTCCGGCCGGCTGGTCGGCTGTTTATTTTCTCTGCGATAGCCGCGCCGCGCCCGGCGGCGGCACGCAGCCGGGCGGGTCGGCGGCGCCGCGGGGCCGCGCCGGCTCGGCCCTCCGTCGACGGGCCGCCGCGGCGCCGGCGGAACGCTGCGGCCGCGGCCGCCGATAGCAGCGCGGCCCGGCGCCGCTGCAGCTGGCTGGGCGGACCAGTCGCCCGGCCGGGGAGGCCGCCGCCGGGCGGACGCCGCGGCGACCGCGTCCGCCTGCCGACGCTCCGTGTCGCTGCCGCAGGCGTGCCGGGCCTCGCGGAGCGCGATGGTCCGAGCCGCCGGCGCGCGGGCCGCGTACACGCGCGGCGAACCGATCACCAGCGTGCGCGCCCTGCTGGAGGCGCTGCGCGGTAACGTGGCGCGCAAGAGGGCGCTGTTCGAGCCGGCGCCACTGCTGCGCCGCCGCCGCCCGCTCCGGTGAGTGGACGCCCCCTGAGCCGGCCCAGCTCCAGCCGCCGCCGGCGAGGAGCTTGGCTTCCAGCCTCGAGCTTCAAGCTCGTGTCTGTTCAAGCTCGTTCAAGACGACCCATGTCGATTGCGTGGCTCGATCCGGCCGTGGAAGGGTTCGTCGTCCTAAGGTCGCCTTCGGTGGTTAACACCGCCGTCCGGAAAGGAAGCGGCGCGGAACGAGCCGGACGTGTTAGCGACTGGGGTTGATGCCTGTCGGGAGAATGATCTGCGGTGTAGTCGGCGGCGGGCGTAGCGTGGGGCAGTCTGCCGGGTCGGGCCAAGACCACCCCGCTGGGGTCGGGCGCACGCCGGAAGAGCCACGTGCGCTGCAGCCGGTCTCCGGTCGTGTCCTGGCACGCCTCCACGCCTTGGAGATAGTGCGGTGTGATTCGTCACCGGTTAGACCACTTCCGGCGCTGCTGGACGCTTCCGGCGGGAGCGGGCGGGATTGGGGGTCGCATTCCGGCGCCTGTGGCGGCGGCGCCTGGAGTCTGCAGCTGCGTCTTCCTCGGAACATCGCCTGTCGTGGGGATGACTGGCGATCGGCTGCTTCAGCGCAGGGATTTTTCCGATTTCGGATTTCGGCCTCCATCTATTTCGAGGCCATAATGGTACACACGGCATGTGTTTTTGTGGTCAGATAGTGTTTTTGGAAGGGAGAGTCAAACTTTGACCGGCGGTGATGCCACCCGAACGCCGAGGACGGTCGCTGTTTAAGCCTGCACGATTTCCAGTCCTACGATGAGAGTCCGAGTGAAATCGGGCCCTCGATGACCATCGCGTCGCGTTGTGTCGGCGTGACATGTCGGGCGGTTACCGCCGGGCCGTCGGTGGGTGCTCGGTTCTGATAAGAGGGCGGCGGCGGGCGCCGTGCAGTGGCGGCCGCGTCCGTCGACGCACGGCGGCGGTACGGAACGTCTCCGGCCGGGGCCACGGCCGCTGTCCGGGTGCAGGGGCGCCTCCGACGTCGGCCTTCAGTGGGCGCCTGCGCGGACGTCGTCTGTCGAGTTGTCCAGCCGGGTAGTCGGTAGCCTCGTCGGTGCGATGTTGGGTGGCCCTGTTCATTGGTCCAGTCGGGTAGTCGGGAAGCGCCGTCGGGGGCCATGTTGGATGGTCTTGTTGGATGGTCTTGTCGCATGGTCCTGTCGCACGCGAATTACCGTCTTACGCCTGCGTCCTTGACGAAAGCGGAGTGATTAAAGCCTTCCATGTTCTGGGTCGGAAGCGTCGGGATCGCCGGCCCCGGACCGGGTCTGAAGCGTCAGGGCCAGCCCTGGTCTGGACCGCGAGGGCCAGGTCACCCCTGGGCGAGACGAAGCCGCTCCGATCTCCCCGGAGTCCGGCCGGTGGGATCAGAGGCCAGGGTCGCCCGAGCGCTAGATCAGCGGCACGGCTGGTATTTGGTGCCGGTCCCCGATGTGTGGAGGTGGGGGAGGGGCAGTGTGGAGAAACCCGAGCCACGGGAATGTGTAATCTGACGGGAAATGTTTTCAGATAGCAAATGCCATTTAGTGGTTGCTGCATAAGGTGCTCTCCCTCACAGAACGGATGCATGCGTGTTCCATGACGAGAGCCTTGCTTACATGGCAGATGCATTGCGCATGGCCGCGCGTTTTGTTTTCTGAAGGCCTGCGCCCAAATTTCCTGGCGGTTCGTAAATAACACGTTCTGAGCTCACCCGTGATTGGTACCGATGGCGCCGCTTGTGTGCACGCCGGTGCCAGCGTGTGACGTGCCTGCGTTGGTCTGTTGCAGCGATGGCAGCTTCCTGGAGCGGCTGCCGCCGGTGGTGGTGGGTTCGGTGGGCATGCCTCCGGTGGTCGACGTCAGCCAGAAGGTGGCGATACCGGTGCTGCAGGCGGCGCCGGTCGCTGTGCCTCCCGCGCCGCCTGCCCCCCCTCTGGTGCCCACCTCTGACCCGCTGGTGGACCCAGCCGTGCGGCCCTTCACGCCGGCCGGCCCTGCCAAGCTCAGCTACATGGACGAGAGCGAGGAGAGCGACAAGGGCACGCAGGAGTCGACCTCGCCCGCCAGCACAGAGCCATCTGTGGTGAGTATTGCGAACTGCGGCTTCGGAGCTCGAACGTGGTGTGTCGCTGGAGTCGAGTGGACTGTGCGGAATGGTTTCGCCTTCATTGCTGGGGGATTCCATATTTGACACGACACGTGGCGGCAAAATAAGGCGGCTGCAGCATGTGGAAATTCCATGGAAGCTCTTTTTGTACCATCCTGGTGGATTACATTTCACGGCAGGTCGTTGAACCCTTGTTTAGCGTGACCACCGGTGAGCACGCCGTTTTGGCCGGCTAGCTGCTTACTTTCCGCATATGATTGGCAGGAATTCCATTTCATGTCCTAACTAGGCTGTGTCTTGTAAAATTTTTGCTGCTGGTTATTGCGAGCACTGACGCGATGGTTCCTGTGCATCGGTGGAAAATATGGATTCGAAACAACACGATAGACATAGTTTTCTGTTGTGTTTACTATGTTTAGGCTTCCTAGGGAGTTTGTTCGCCACCCAGCAGTGCCTGGATTTCCACATTACCTTTCATGACATGATGCTGTACCTGTTCCCTTCTTATACAGTGGTATGGTTCCCAAGTGTTCACGCTATCCATCTGTCTCTGTCCCATCAATCGTGGCAACTCCGTTCTAAAAGCCAACAGTTTGCTAGGTTGCAGCTCGTCTCAAGGTTATTTGTGCCTAAGTAGCCTTCACGTTGCATGCTTAGATCAAAGAAACTTGCAAAATGTTGAGAAACTTGCTCTGGTGGTCGGATTATGTTGCCTGAATTTTTATTTTCGTTTTAGGTTGTGCTGTCGTGGGTCGTTAGCCGTGCCGTACAAATGCATCATGGTCTGCAGCGAACCGAAACACAAACCATTTACGTTGAACAAAGTCCTTTGTGTCCCGCGTGTGTTACTATGTACCCCTGTAGCGGCCCGATTTCGACGAACTGGCAGAGACGCGACCGCGACGGCGGTATTCGATCGTTGCCCGGGATACGTGGGGCTGTGACGGCAGACGTTCCCCGGAAGGCGTGGATTATGGATGTCCCAGTGGTGACGCCCGGTAACCAGGGACGCTGACGGGACCCGGCCGTTCTGTTCTTCGGCCCTCTGTGTCCGCCCCCTGTCGCCTTCACGGGAAGGCCTTCTCGCGAACCGTCCGCGCCTCGTGACTGAGTTTCCCGCGAGGCTGCCGCTTCCTGCGCGGCTTCTCGTGTTGAGTGCGACGTTCGGTTCCTGGAGCCCAGTCCTCCCCTCCGAGTGCAGGAACTCACCGCGGTTTGATTTCCAATTTATTGGCGAGTCATGCATACAAACGGATATTGGCATGGGAATCAAGTCAGCATGCGTATGACGATGTAACGGGTCATGAGAAATGTACGAGTGCAACGACAGGACACTACTGCGGGAAGTATCATATGTAAAGGCGTTTTGAAAACAACACACAGGAGGGGAACCACGGCGCTGACGGCGGTTTCAAGAGCGACTCCTGGCTGCCCGCTCCACCGCGGTACTCCTTGCGGTTACCGACCAATGCCCGAGGCTCCCAGCTGCTCCCCGCCCACCAGCGCTGTGTGCAGCTCGCTGTTGGGTCGTCACGGCTCCCCAGGCCGCGTCTGTTCCCGTTTCCCCGTATCGCCCGATGTCTGGTGCCGGCGGGCCGCGGCCGCGGCCGTCCTCCACTCTCCGCCGTCTGAAGGAGTCGCACGTGCCGTCGGCCAACGGCCGTCCGCCCAGCGTCCTCATTCCCCAGCTCTGCCGTCTGTGGCGGCGGCGGCGGCGGCGGCGGCGGCGGCGGCGCGTCGTGGGCGGACCGGGCCGTCATCGGCTCTGGGTCGGGCCGCCGAGCCGAGGGCGGCGGAACCGTTACCGCCGCGCCGCCGGCCTGCTCGGCCTTCTCTCGACGGCAGTCGGGCGGTGCCGTCGATAACGGCGTGACGTGGAGCCGACGGCCGATCGACGGCTGCCGGAAGGCGGATTTTCGGCCGGCGGCCGGCGCGATAATCGTGTTTGCGGTGACGTGGCGGCGCGCGTCATTGGCCGGTTCACGGTAGGTCAGGTCACGTCATAGGTTTTCCGAGCGTGGGCCGTCAGCGCTACGTCGGCGGCCAGGATCTTCCCGCCAGCTGCCGCGCCGCGGCGTCGGCGGCCGTGCGACTGTGGCGCGGCGCTGCGCCGGCCTGGGATCGGCTTGGGGTCCGATGTCTCCGTCTCGGTTACCAGGATGTGGGTCGGGAGCCGCAGGCGGGGACCAGCTCGCGGTGGGGTGGCGGCCAGCTGGGGCCGCTGCGGGGCGGCCAGCCGCGCACGGACGACTACCCGCAGTCGCCGAACCGCCTGGAAACAGAGCTGGTCGGTGTGCCACGAATTGTGGTCAGAAATGGAGACGTAACTGGTTGGGCACGGGTTTGCGAACAGAACAATGGCTCCGTGATGCATGGAATCGCTGTCAGGCGCTGTCGTCCGTGGTAGGTGCAGCCGGAGCTGGCCGTCCGAGGCTATTTTATGTGAACCGTGACAATGTGGCGGTAATGGAAACAGATGGCCATGGACTGGCTTTTTGGCGTTGCACTAAAAAGACGCGAAAATATGCCATTGGTCCCCCTCCCCGCCTCCACCGCACACATATCTACATGTCAGTAAAGCCGACTGTGTTTGGCAGTACGACCGTGTCGGCACAGTTTGTGTCGGTCTCTTTGGACACGGTTTGCTTCGTTTTCTCCCCACGGCTGTGGGTCCGCTCGGCGGTCGGCGAACACGATCGCGTTCGGCCGGAGCAGTCAGGCGGTGCGCGGCGGCGGCTGAACTCCTGACGTGTCCCTGCACGGGACTGCCGGTCTCGCGCCGGCCGACCGGCTGCCTCGATTGGCCGAGTCGGGAGAGGCCCCTGTGGATGGTCATGTGAGACCCGTCCGCTGTGGACGTGATGGGCGGTCAGGTTCTGTCAGTACCCGGTGGACCCGGCGCTGGCCGCGCGCCGGGCGGCCAGCTGACGCCCGCTGGCTCCGAGCCAGAGGTGGCTTAGCAGCCGTGCTCGAAGCCTTCGGACCGTCGACGGTCCAGACAGGTCGCGTTGTCTGGACGGAGAGTCTCGGTCGCAGTCGGTGGTTTTGTTTCTCAGGGTTCGGGCGTGGCTGATCAGGAGCCTGGTCGTGAACGCCGTCGTAATCTCTGGCCCGCGAACTCCGGCGGAATTAAAGGTAACGGCATTTGTAACGACACTGGAAACTATCGCGGGAAAATGGCGGCAGTAAAGCACGTTTCACCGCGTATGCGCGGCCGGCAAGCACGTGCGGTGACGCCGCCCTGCGAACTGGACTGCCGCCGGCTGGAGGCGCGCCGTTACGGCGGCGTGGCGCGGCGCCGTGAGCGGCTCGTTAGCCGGTCGTGACGCCGCGGGCGCCGGGCGGCTCCTCTGGGCGGTGAGCTGGTGGGCGGAGCGGCGCCGACCGCCGCCGGCCGCGCCGGGCCGGACGGGCGTGGCGGCCGTGTGGGAGAGCGGCCTGCCGTGGGAGCGGCGCCCGACCAAGCGCCGGTCGGATGGCGGTGCCGCAGCCGACCCGAACGCGCTGGACTGGCGCGAGCTCGGCTGGGGCCGAGCGGGATCGGTTGTTTTTGTTGTGAACTGAGCGGCACGCGGCCCGGACGGAGCGGAACTGAGCGTCGGCTGGAACGGATCGGAGCTGTCGGTCACGGACCCCGGCCGCATCGGCACGGCCGAAGTCGGAGGAAGCGGTCGGGCGTCTCGGCACGCGGTGAGGCGCGGCCGCCGCCGGGAGGTGGCGCTGAGCGGCGGCCGGCGGCGCCGCCAGGGCGCGCGCCGCCGCGCCGCCGCCGCCGTCATACGGTGCCCGGCGCTCGGTCGAGCTCGGTGTGGGCGCGGCCGCCGGGCGGTCAGAGGAACGGCCATCGCCGTACGGAGCGCAGGTATGTGCTCTGAGAGCCCGGCCCGGGGCGCGCTTCAGTAATTCATCACCGGGCCGGGCAGCCGCGCGTGTGTTTCCTAAAACGGTACGGGCCGCGGCCGGGCGGGCACCTCGCGTCGGCCGTGACGGATTGAGGCCCGGCTGTGTCCTCCCCGCCTCCTCTAACGGGATACGGCCGACACATTAGCTGCATTAGCTCAACCCAGGAGAGGCTGGATGGCTGCTTGGCTAGCATTGTGACGTGATACCTGGCGCGAAATTCCCACCCAGCGTAAGGAAATCTCGTTGGTGGTTGTTGGCCTGCATGCCGTATAGTGTGGCTCGTGGCTCTTGGAAGAGCTGGGTAGTAAGCAGGCGGTTCTGCCATGGACCCTGAAGAAGCACTGGCGAGGACCCATGGTGAGAGTGTGTGCTTACTCCCCAGCCCTTCTTGAGAGCCGCAAACCACATTATACGGCATGCATGCCAACAGCCACCAAAAAGATCCCCAATAATGCCGTAACTCGTCATCCAGCGGGCTCTCCGAGATCTCAGCCAACGTTTAAACAATCGTTAGTCTGATGAAGGTCCCTCGTTAGCTTTCTTAGTTGCGTGTCGAGGAAGCTGGTGATCTCTACTGGAGATATTCGCGGTCGATCGGTGGGTGCCACAGCGACGTCCGATGAAGCTGCCGGCTTTGATCTGTCGCAGAAGCCGGGCTGTCGGCACAGCAGATATCTCAGCTGTTCCGCGGTGAGGTCGGGGGTCGGTGTTGTCGTCAGTTGGCGTGTGTCAGGCGGCTGTCGGCTGATGCGGCGTTACCGCCGTGATTCAGGCCGCCGGCACGCCCGGCCTGCCGGCAGGCCCAAACTGGGCCTCGCCGGCCGGTCTCGTGCGCCGCCCCGGGGGCGGATCGGGGTTTCCGGGGAACGGGTCCGGCCGGCCGACCGAGCCGAGCCGGCAGGGACACCGTGCTCCCTGACCCTGCAGCTTACGGGGAGTGGCCGGGGTTCGGGGGGACGCCACCGCCCGCGGGACGGCCGCCGCGGGCCGGAGCACCTCCCGTGGGACGGGTGACGCGGGTCGATGGCGGCGCCGACGTCATCGGACGGCCCGGCTGACGCGCTTCTCACCGCTCCCGTGTGAGCTGTTTTCCGAGCGGCGTCCCGGCGCCGCCCGAGGGACGCGGCGTGACGTGCCGTGACGCAGCGGGCGGACGCGCGGGACGGCCGCGTGCCAGGTCCGTCCCCCGCCGCGCGGACAGCTCTGTTGACGGCGGGCCGCGGCCGCCTGAGTAGGCCGTCACGGCCGGCCGCGGTCGGAGGGCCGTGACGTCACGGACGCCGGTCACGCCGGGCCGGGCCGGCTCGCGCGAGCTGGCCCCGCCCCGTGTCAACAGAGCGTCGCCTGGCGCCGGCCCGGTAACGGGAAACGACTCGGCCCGGCCGCGCCGCGTTTCGCAAGAGCGCCCGCCGCGTTCGGGCCTGGCTGAATCAGCGGCGGTGACGCCCGCCCGGGACGGCGGATATCGACCCGGCGGCGCACCTTTTGTGCCGTCGAACTGGGTCGACGAGCCGTTCGGAAGTCGCCGACGTCGACGAATGGGCGGCCCAGTTAACGCCGGCCTCGTCGATGACGGCGCGGCCCGCCGCGGGCCGGCACGGGCGTCCCGGCGCGCCTGTCGGCCCGGACGAGCCTCCGAGAGCGCGCTGCCGTGGAAAGAGGTTCGGCTGCCGGGTCCGGGGTGGTGTTTGCGACGGACGTTGTAGGCCGGCCGGACGATGTGATAACCGTTACGGAAAGAGCCACGATGACCGTGCCGATGCCAGCTGAATGGTCTTCCGAAGGTCGAGCGTCGTCCCGCGCTGCGCTGCGACCAGATCGAACCGGGCTTCAGGACGCCGGCTCAGTAAAACATGGTGACCGTGCGTGCCATGACCTGCCTGATGTGCAGCGGGGTTCCGTGGCTCGGGCTAGATCTTGCTCCCGGACGCATCGCCTGCGTCGCGTGGCCGGAATATCCCAGCACGCAGTGGAGCATAGCACCCGAGGGCAGTCCGAGCCGCACGCGGTGACGAGCGTTAACACTGCAGCACGCGACAGGTAATGCCGCTCGGAATATCCGGCATCACGGATCGCTGTTGGCGGCAGCGTAGCAGCCCCGTGGCTGATGACGACGGTGGATGTTGTTCCCGTGAGCTGGCGACCGTGCGACGACGACATTTGCGACACTGTTAGGCCGAAAAATCTGACGGACGCGTCCGGCTGGGCGAGGGGGTTCCCAGTCTTTGCCGCGGCGCCGTGCTGACGTCTGGCCCGGAAGGCCGCTCGACGCTCGGGGCCATCAGATCCGGGAGGCCAGCTGGTTGGGCCCGGAGACGGCCGTTGCCGGGGCCTGGAGGTGACGGCGGCGCGCAGTCGCGGCGGCCGGCCGCTGGGCCGCCGGTGGCGCCACCTGCGGCGCCGCCGCCGCCGGCCGGCAGCGGCGGCAGCGGGTCTGCAGTGTGCCGGCGGCGCGCGCGGCCGCCCCATGGGGCTGCGACGCCACAAGAACCGGCTCCGCATCCAGGTGGACTGTGTGCGTGGCGCGCCGTGCCGTGCCGGCCCGGCCCGGCGTGACCCGGCGGTCACGTGGTCCGCGGCCGCCGGGTCAGGCGGTCCGCGCCGGCGGTCACGTGACGGTGCTCTGTCGAGTGTGGCCCCTGTCGTGTGAGGTAGCTGTTCTGTTTTGCTCTGCTGGCTGTGACGTGTTCGTGGGCTGGTTCTGTGGGAGGCCGTGAGAACTGTTTCCCGTTGGTCAGGTCTGGGACGCGTTTTGTCTCCTGGACTACATGCAGTCTGTTGAGTTGTGTTAGTTGTGTATTCCTGTTTCGGAGACCTCGGAATGATATTTCGTGCATTAGAAGCAACATCCCGTACTGCGGGGTTAGAAAGCGATCGTTTCTTGGTTTTTGGTGACAAGAAATTTGATGTTCAGTACAGTTTATGCACCCAGAATAGTTCCATTACACATGCATCAAATTGGCGTGTTTCTCATCTGTCCGTAAAATTAATCCTTTACCGAGTGTCAAATTACCAGTGAAACTGGGACTTGTCTGCCATGCCGTGTCTGTCACTACCGTACGGTATATTCGAAAGCGTTGTCTTCCGGGAGGGGTCGTTTTCGTCATCGTTCTTCGTCGTCATAAGCCCGCGCAACCGGAGATTTCCCTGACTCACCTGTCACTCTCACGGCACGTGCTTTTCATAACACATGCCTGAGCGTCTGATGAAGCGCACCAATAGTCCACCGCGCTCGTCGGTCTTTATTGTGGCGGCGGCGGCGGCTGTGTTTGGCCGGCGGCCCGAGCCGGGACCGCGGCCGCCGCCGCCCGTCACGTTACTCAGCTGACGCGGCCGATCGCCGGCGGGCAGGGCACGGCAGGCGTGGCCCGCGGCCGCCGCCGCCGCTCGCCTTCCGCCGCCTCCGCCGGCGCCGGGCCGTTTCCCGGGCGGCGGTCGCTCGCGAAAGCGGCGGCCGCGACGCGGCTGCCCGGCCGTCGCCGCCGCCCACGGCGCGCCGTATAAGGCGGCGGGAGGCCCGGTCATCGGCCGGCCGACAGCGGCGTCACGGGGCGGCGTCCGGCCGCCGCCGCCGACACGCCCTCGGTCCCGCCGCGGCGGGCCTGCCGGCTCTGTGCACGGAGAACGTTATGACGGGGCACTCTGGGGCGGAGGACACTGTGACGGGTCTTTCTACGGACGGAGAACGCTGTGACGGGGCTCTCTGGGGGCGGAGGACACTGTGACGGGTCTTTCTACGGACGGAGAACGCTGTGACGGGGCACTTTGGGGGCGGAGGACATTGCGACGGGTCTCTCTGTGCACGGATGGTGTGAACGCAGGACGCTGTGACAGGTCGCTGTGTGGACGGAGCTTGCTGTAGAGCGGCTGGTGACCCGGTTTTGGTTTCCGTGTGTCCGATGTTGATCGTAAGTGGGGAGTCAATCGTTTCTAACCAGTGGTCGTGACGACGTAGCACGGTAAATATTTTTTTTGCGACGGGACATTTGTTTATGCTTCTTGATCACTGATCAGCGGCTGGTTTTCATCTGATGACTTCATGTCGTCGTCAGCGTAGCCTTCGAACGGTTTCGTGGTAGATTTCACCCACGTGCTCCTTACGGCTTTTCTCAACCGGTGATAATTTTCAAGCCCGTTGATGTGTGGCGCGTTACTTGCCATTACCCTCTGCAATCGATGTCGTCATCGCAACTTGGTTGTTTTCTTTTTTGTATCTGTCGTAACCTGTGAATGGGAGCGTTGTGCTCACCTTGAAACGGTAAATTGGAACGATTGTGGAAACCCTGACAATCAGACGGAGACATAATTGTTTCTTACTTTCATCGCCGGGAAGGTCGCCGCACGTTTGGTATCAATTCTGATGCGTCCCAAAGCAGGCTACAGTGCGTCGGATTCTGTCCTCGCGCTCTTGGCATAGCAAAACGGGGCAGACCAAATTCCAAGGTTGGGCCGGATGACGGGTGTTTATCTCTACTACCGCCGCTACAAGGGACAGCCTCGTTCCACCGTCGCGGTCCGTGTGCTCTCCCGTGCCCTCCGGCTACCCGCCGCGCGCTGTGGCCCCGTCTGGGCAGCGGCCCGGTCCGCCGGAAGGGGACGCCGCCGCTCGGAGCGTGACACTGACCTGTTCCGGCGGAGAACAATGCGGTCGGCCGACGGGCGGCCTCTGCGCGCCGGACATCGTTAGTCTGCCGTCACCGGGTGCCGCTCGGACGCCGGGGCGCGCGTGAGGCGGGCGACACGGCCGGAGTGCGGGAGCCGGCGGGCGATACCGCACGGGGTTTTGGGAGACGGTGCTGTGCTGTTCGCGCGGGAGGAAGACGAAGGGTGGTGTTTTATGTGAGGAAAAGGAGCCGGGATGTTGTGGGCTTGCGACAGTGTTCAGTCGTTTACCTGTGCATGGAGATCACAGCATTGGAAGTAACGTCCGGTTAACGTTCGGGACAGAAACGTTGATATTAGCTATGTCTTCGGTTTGGTGCCCCGCATGGCGCAAATGTCCAACCCCTCGTCAACTCATAGCTCAACCAGCACGAGCACAAAGTAGGAACCGGGACTCTGACGATCGTGTCTGACGGACTGGGTCCCAGAACACGATCGTGAGCGGGTATCGCCATAGAAAGCTTGGGCGCTGGAGGCCGCGGCGGAGCCGGCCGCCTGTGTACCGTTTGACGGCTCGTCAGCGGTCGTCGGACGGCCGTTAATCGCCGCCGCGCCGCGCGGCCGGACGAAAAATCGCCGCCATGTGTCGACAATCAGCGCGTCGGCCGCCGAACTGATGGCCCGCCCGGGGTGTCGGCCGCCGCCGCCGGGCCGCAGTTCCCAGCGCGCCGCGGAGCCGGCGTGCCGGTCCGTCCTGCCGCGTCCTGCCCGTCGGTCCGTCGTCCGTCGTCCCTCCGTCTGTCCCGACCCCTGTCCGTGCCGTTGGCGTCCGGACCGTGCGTGTCCACCGGGTCCCGGCCACTACGCCCGCGGAAGGACTCTGCGGGGCCAGTGGATGGTGTCGTACGTTGTGAGTGTCCGCTGCCGTCTTGTGCTGTGCGTTGTGTCTGCCGTGACGTGTCCGCGTTCTGCCGCCTCTGACGCAACCTGCCGTGACCCAGCCGACGGCCGGACACGTGGGTACGTGCCCGGCACAGTCACTACCTCCGACCCCGTCACTGACTCCGACTCCGTCACTGACTCCGACTCTGTCCCTCCGCAGAGCAACGGCCACGCGGAGAGCCCGACCGGCAGCCAGGTGGTGATCCACATGAAGCCGGACGCCGAGGGCCTCTACGGCTTCAACGTGAAGGGCGGCGCCGAGTCCAACACGCCCGTCACCGTGTCCAAGGTGGCGCCGAACGCGCCGGCCGACCGCACCACGCCGCGCCTCAGCGAGGGGGACCAGGTGAGCGGAGGGTCGGGGCGAGGCCGCCAAACGTGCGCCTCGCTTACGGGCCCTGGCTGCGGATCGCAGCCGGACTGTGGAAAAAAGTGGCAGCTGGATGTTGGATCGGACTTGGATCTTTGGATGAAGCAAACATGAACCCCGGATATTGGTGGATCTCTTGGCAGAAATGTGTCCAAATGATGGATGAGAACTTGATCATGACAAGACCAACACTTGCATCTCAGACGTCTGTGGGTCTTAAGATCCTAGATCCCATTTGTGTTTTTTAATGACCACGTTGTAGGTTAAATTACAGTTAAAATCGTTAAATTGAACATTAATGTTGCATTTTTATCAGTTTAGTCTGAATGTCTTGAACTGGATGGCGTTGGGATCAGCGTCCATGCTTTGCCGGGCTTGTTGCCGGACCCTGACTCCGCCACCAGGTGTTCCCAAATATGGAATAATTTTGCCCCAGGCGCCCACCAGATTGCGCTGGAGGAACTGAATCGTGCCGTGCAACTCCACGACACGGCCGCCCCGTGACCGGCTGACGCTTTCGGTCTCGGGCCAAATACAGGTGCCCGTTCTGAGACTCAAACCCAGTGCTTCACGGCGATGACTTTCGGAACGAGCGTGTAATATTTTTTTTACGTATAAACGTCCAAGTCGCTTAAATCCACGTATTTATCCACGCAAAATATTTGTTTTCAACCGGTGAGGAGTGTGCGGTATTGAGGTGTGAACGACGTTCGCTGACGCCACCGCCAGGTCACACACGTCGTGCTCCGACGGCCGTGGCATCTGGTCTGGCCAGGTCAGATGGATTCCCCTTCAGTTGTCCGGGGCGACTTGGCGAGGCGAGAACTTTTCTCCGCCAACGCGTTACCGGGAGTCATTAGGCAGCGCGCGGCCGAGCCGTGCTGATCCGCTCGCGCCGGCCTGCACGTGCCGGCAGCGGCGCCGCCGGCGCGTGGGCGCCGCTTACCGGGCGTCGAGCGCCGGGCCCGAGCCGGACCCTGGTCCGCGGCTGAGCGGCTCCAGCTCGGCTCTGCGACTGACACGTGCGGGCGGCGGCCGGCCACGCTCGCGGCCGCCGCCGCCGCTCCGGACGGGGCCGGAGACGGCTCGGCGTGGTCTCATGGCCTGGCGCGACGTGTCGCGCTTTCAGCCGCTGTTTGGACGCCGCGCGGTGCTAATGGCGTCGTTACGCCTGTTGAAGGTATTGATCGGGGCCGGACGCTATCGGCGGAAGTGTTTGTACGTGACGCCACGATGTGACGCCTGGCGGTAGGAAGTGGCCGTTGCCGGCGTTTGTCTGGTCAGTGGACCGTCGTCTGTCGTCCTTGGCAGAACGCATTGATGGCCCGCAATGAGCCCGGCTGGTGGCGGCGTATTCGCGACAGGTTCGTTTTGTCAGTTCGACGGCCGACGGGCATTTCGCAGTTTCGCCGTACGCCGTCCGGCGATTAGCGCCGCGTCCGCGCGTCGCCTCGGCCGCGCGATCGCCTGCGGAGCCGGCGGCTTTCCCGCCAATCAGCTGATGGTCGGCGACGCGGCAATTAGCGCTAACGACTCGCGCCGCCGACTTCCGGCGGCGGCCGTCCCCGCCCCGCCACGTGCCATTAGCGACCGAGGCGTGCGGTCGGCCGAGCGGCGGTGGCGACACGCGTCGGCGCCGGGCCGCGGGGAGCGTCCGATCCCGGCTACCTGTGGCGCCCCCCCCCCCCGCCGCCGGCAGCAGGCCCCCGGGACGGCTGCCGCTGTCAGCGGGGGGGGGGAAGAAGTCTGAGGAGAAGGTGGGACGGCGCCCCCGGCCAGCCGGCAGCCGCCGTGGAAGTTTGGTGGTTCCGTTTTCCCCGCGGTGCTGGATGGGTGTCTGGAGAGGTCTTGGTTGGGACAGGAGGCGCGGCGGACAGCGCGCAGGACCGTGAGCCGCGCCGCCGGCCGCCTCTGTAGCCGGGCTGCGAGGCGTTCCGCGCGGCCGGCCGCGGGCGGCGCTCGGCCGCGTGAGTGATCATCCGGAACACCGAGCCGCGCCTCGAAACCCTGCACGGCTCTCGGCCGCTCCCGCCGCCGTCTCGCGTGTAGGTCGCACCCACTGCTCGCGCTCCTCCGGGCCGCACCCACACGGCAGAGCCGCAGGTCAGAGGCAAGTCGTAGGTCGCGGCAGGTCGCGCTTCCGGCGTGGCCTGAAGGTCACACGCGGCGCTCCGGAACCGGAACTGGCCGGCCGGACGGGGAGCGGTCGGCGTCACGACCGATCCCCGGGGTGTCGTGCGACGCGTCGCGGAGAGCGGTCACGCAGTGTGACGCGGAGGCGCGAACTCGCCGCGGCCTGACAGACGCCGCTGTTACGGTGATAAACTGGCCGCCTCCGCCGCGGGCCTGGCCTCCAAGCGTCGCCGGTGAGTGGGCGACTGCCGCAGCTCGGCGTCCGACCTGTCCGCCCTGCGCCGCGGCTGGCGGTGAACGGCCGCGGCCGGCGGGACGTGCCGGGCCGCGGGTCGGCCGCCGGCCGTGTTATCCGGCCGTGGTCTGGGTGATACCCGCGTCCTCGGCATCTCGCCAGTTCCAGGTCCTAACGGCCTGGTCTGTGGCGTCTGACCCGTCACAGACCGTGGCGGCCTCGGTCTGTGTACGGGTCACACGTCACAGGCCGTGGTCGTGAAGATCGTGTCGGCCCCGCTCTCTGACCTCTGACCCGTCACAGGTCGTGACGGCCCCGCTGTCTGACGTCTGACCTGTGACGGGACAGGGACAGCTCACCGGCCCTGCGTCACAAGTGTCCGCTGGGCCGGTGAGTCAGACGCAGCTGCACGCCCTCAGGTGTTCGTCTTGGACAACTGACCCAGTTTGCCCCCCCCCCCCGCCGTCCGCTGACGTTGTCTCTTGAGTAAATTGCTCCTGATTTGCTGGTCAGAGGAAGTCCGTGCAGTGGTCGCGAGTTTGACAGCGTGCTGGCGCAGCGGTCGAGCCGTCGAGTGGTGCTCACCGCCAGGAAATGCACCAGCTACCGGGCGGAGGTTTGGGAATGAAATAACGTTACCAGGTTACTCCTAACCGGATTTCCTCGACGCGGAAATCGTTCGGCTTAACTTCGTGCCGCGAACGGACGGGAGCAGCCGTCGGCGCTGGCAGCGCGTGCCTCGTCTGCCGCACGTTTGGCGCGGACGAGCGCCGTCCGGCGGCCGACGGCCGAAGACCGGGCCCGGCGGACCCACTCGGCCGGCGCTGGTCGCCAGGTCGCCGGGTCGCCGGGTCGCCGGCTCGGCGCGAGGCGCCGGGAGAAACTCGTCAGAGGGTGGGGCCGGCCGTCCCGCGGCGCGCTGCCGGCCGACTCCGCGGAGAGCCCGCGCTCCGCCCGGCCGCTCCCCGGCGGCCGCGAGAGGTCGTGACCGCCGGGTCCAGGCCGCGCCCCGCTGACGGGTCCTCGACCCGCCGGGCGGCCGTCCGCGCAGGAATTCGAGTCCGAGTCGCGTGCGGGCGGTGAAATCCGCTGAACTGAGGCGATGGCTTTGTCGATAGTGGTAGGACCGGTGACGGCCATCCAGGCCTGGAGGCATGCCGAAGTTTATGAGTATCGCCGTGGTGCTGTATGATGCCGATTGGAGACGTGGGCAAGTCATAGTAGTAGCCAGGTTGCGATGCCTTGTACCGACCGTGGCTGGCCGTTCTGGATAACTGGATAACTGACCGGGGCCCGGTGCCGAGCGGCGGCTGCGGGCGACCGTGATCGTTCTGCCGGCCGCCCGCCGTGAGCGGGCCGGGCCGGCTCCGGCGGTGCGCCGTAAACATAGCTGACCCGGATCGCGCGGCCGGCGGAAACCGGGCCGGTCGGCCGAACCTGGCCGGGCCGCGCCGCCGCGTCTCCCGGCTCCCGGCTGCCGGCTCTCGGCTCCCGGCTGTTGAATTCGTGTGCTGGCTGTGTCCGAGTTGTGGTCTCCTGGCCTGGCGCAGAGCTTTATTCGTTCTTGGCCTCGTGGCGGCTGGTTTAACTGTCCGGAGAAGCAGAATTCTAACGACTCATTTTGCGGCGGTGTGGAGAAACCCAGATTTGTGGCTGGGATTATCGCGTTTCATGTGGAATGTCATTGTGTACCGTGTCAAACTTTTTCCACGATGCATGAAAAAATTGCCCAAACGGGCGTGGTCGCACACACGCTTTCTGTTGCAGCGTTTCTAGTTAGAAAGGGATTCCAGGGTGTGTTGGAAATCCATGCGCGACTTTGAGTCGGCCGAGGTCCCTGAATGGTTAGGCCCAGTCACAGGTAGACACCATTTCTAACAGGTCGTGCATTGTACGTGAATCACTAATCGCTGTCAGCGCCCAGGCGTGCGCAGACGTGTCCACCTGGTACGCGTCTCTGCCTGGGGCAGTACGCCGTGCGGGGCCGGCGGTGGCCGGGCCGCGGCGGCCGTGTTTGTTTGGCTCGGTTCGGCGTTTTTCTGGGAGCCATGTCGTGGTCGGGCGCTGGTCAGTGTCGGACAACTCGGATTCGAACGTCTGGCGAGCGCCGGCGGATCACGGGCGCTGCCGTCCCGGGGCGGCCGCCGTGCCGACGTATCGATTTTAGGACGGTTGTATGGACGGGCCTTGTACCGGGAGTTTGCTCGATCGCGGTCTTAGCTGGATCGACGGGACGACGCCAGTGGCACACCCAGAGAGGTTCCAGCTTGTGTCGCAGGGGTGTAACGAAACCAAAACTCGCAGGATTCGATTTGAGGCATGCTTGTGTTTTGTTAATGTTGCCGCAGCGGTTAGAAAGGTAGTGGTGACTACTTCGTGACATTGAATAATCAAGAATGAAATAATCAAATAAAGTAGCGTTTTTTTTGCGACGAAGATGTCCTTCAGCTGTCAGACGTTACGGCCTTGGCCAGCTCCATAGCTGGGTACACGATGGTCTGGTCGGTACAAAAACAGTGATCGGTCAGTAAACGGACGACGCCAGAGGCTGCCGGGGCTGTCGCGGCCGCCGGCCGACCCGACTGATCCGCAGCCACCGCCCGGACTGTCTGCTGACTCGGTCTTCCTCCCACCCCCCGCTGTCTTCTGTCCGGTCTGTCTTGTCTGAGGTCCGTTCTGAGTCTACTGGTGGTCTGTCGTCGGCCGGGGCTCGCCGCGTACATTCTGTCGTTGGTTTGTCCTAGTCTCTGTTTCGTCTGTGGTCCCGCTGGTTTACACTCTGACCTGTCCGTACCCTGACTGGTCCACTGTCCGGTCTGTCTGGTCGGCTGGTCTTCTGTCCGGCCTGTGGTCGGGCTGGTCCTCTGTCCTGTCAGTGGTCCGGCTGGTCCTCTGTTCGCCTGGACCTCCGTCCGGCCTATGGGTCCGGCCGGCTGCCGCTCGGCCTGTCTGGGCCCGGCCTGCGGCGGCTGTGGTGAGGTCGGTCTGTGGCCGCTCTCCGCCGCCGGGCCGGCGCGGCCGGCCGACGCCGCTCTCTCAGGGTGGAGTGCCGGCCGCCGCCGGGCAGGGCGACCCGCCTCCGTCGCCGCCGTATCGGACGCCGCCATCGACTGGGCCCGCCCGGCCCGGCCCGGCCCGCCCGGGCCCGGCCCGACCCGGCAGAGACGGCGGCCGTCCTGCCCGCCGCCAACTCGGGAGGCCGTTCACCTGTTGCCGGGCGGGCCGGCAGCCTTTCACCGGGCGGCGGCCGAGCTGCGGCAGCCCGCGAGCTCGCGAGCTCGGCGCTTTCACCGGCCGACAGCGCGCCGCGCCGCGCCGTCCGGCCGCTCTGCTTGTGCAGCGCACCCCGCCCTGATTGGCCTCCGCGTCTTGAAAGAGGTTCTGAAGTCCTGACGGCGCCGAGCATACACGTCTGACGCGGGCGAGATTGCCGCGAGTGACTGCGGTAATTGCGGTTGCATAGTTGGGCCCGAGACCTTGCCGAAATCGATTTTATACAATAAGGAGAAATGCCACGAAGGCTAGCGTCCGTTTGTAGGCACCCTAATCTTGCGGATCGTAGAGGAATGACCTCCTTTGATCCAAGCAAGTGGCTTCGATCACCACATAACGCTCTGCGGCACGGTATGAGCTCCGATTTAAGGTCGGAATACCGAATCTCGTGGCATTTAACTTGGTGCATGACATCGGTTCAGCAGACGCTGATCAAACATTTCAAGACCTTGTCTTTTTCGGGCAGTGGAATACGTAATCTCGTGACATTTAACTCGGTGCATGAAAGCGTTCCAACGACAGTCGATCAAATATTTCAGCACCTTTTCCGTTTTGAGCTGCTTTAACAAGACATTGTGGTGTGATCTACGTTTGGGACACACTGCCAGTCCGCCCACCGTTGTGCCTCGCGGCCGGCCAGACGGTGCCGCACTCCCGGCCGGCGCGGCGGACGGCACTCGAATGCCCCTCCGCCGTCCTCCTCACACGTGGTTCGCCCTCCGTCCGACAGGTGGTGCTGATAAATGGCGTGGACGTGTCCAAGTTCAGCCACGACGAGGTGGTGAGCTTCATCCGGTCGTCGCGCGAGCTGCACAGCGAGCTGGTGCTGACCGTCCGCCCCAGCGGTGAGCTGCGGGCCCCTCCCCATTTCACCCTCGGGAGCTGGCGGGGGTGTGTTCTGGTCTGGCCGGATCCAAAGCTGGACGGGCTTGTGTAACGTGTGACTGCCTTTTTCGTTGAAATCTCAGAGCTGGCAAATAAAGAGTGGGCGGCTTCGAGGCGTGCCTGCTTGTCTTCGGCGCGTTTGTGGGCGGAGCCACTGATCAAGCTCGAAATGCCAGGGTGATTCGTGCCGTGCGTCGTTTGTTATCGAGGTGGGCGGACTCCCTCCGACCTCCCCCCCCCACGTTTCCGTTCCACCATCGCCATTTAGCCAATGTGCCATCGGCACGTGCTGTGTTGTCATCTCCGTGGTTGTCGGGGCCGACGCCGGGCTTTCACCTCAGGGATTCCTGGCGAAAGTGGTTGGGGCCGTGAGATTGACAGGGAATGCTAGCTCAATATGCAGTTCAAACGGAACACAAATTTCCCCACTTCATAGATATGCTGGAGAGGGGGGGGGGCTGCAAAGTCGTCCAGGATGTTGGCGAACCTCCGATCAGCTGACCTGGTCCCTCTGACGATTCCGCCGGCTGCTGACCCCACTGGCTGGCGACCCTGTTGGCCAGTCACCCTGCTGGCTGTTGACCCAGCTGTCCGGCGACCCCGCTGGTTCGGTGACCCCGCTGGCCGGTGACGCCGTCTGACGCTGGTCGCCGCTCGGCCGGCAGTGAACTACGAGGGCGGCGGCGAGGCCGAGGAGCCGCTGGTGCAGTACGTGCCCGACTCGCCGTACGTGTCGCTCTCGCTGCCCGAGGGCGACGCGCTCGCCCAGTCCATGCTGATGCTGTCCGAAGGTGAGACGCCGCCGCTGCGGCTCTGTGGACTGGTGTGGCTCTGTCGACTGGTGTGGCGTCCTGTGGACTGGTGTGGCGTCCTGTGGATTGGTGTGGTATCCGTGGACTGGTGTGTCCTGTGGGTTGTTGTGTTGTGGTGTCCTGAGAACTGGTGTGGTATCCGTGGACTGGTGTGGTGTCCGTTGACTGCTGCTGGTGGCCATGGACTGTGGTGCTGGTGTTTGTGTTCTGTGATGTGCGGTGGTGGTGTATGTGGACTGGTGGATGCGAACTGTGGCTGTTGTGCCTGTGGCTGTGGCGATGGTGTTTGTGGTCTGTGATGATTGTGTCTGTGGACTGTTTTACTGGCTTCTGAGGACCGAGGGTATCTGTGGACCATGGCACCGTAGTCTGCGTGTGTTGGGTTGACTCGCCGTGGCCTGTACGGCCGGTGAGACGGTACAGGACTGCTGACACGCTGCAGAAGGCAGGTGCTGGCCGTTACCTTTCGGAACTGTCTGGTTATAGTTTCCGGTTTCTGTAGTAGAAGCACGTCGTTTGTCGAGAGCAACATGTGCCGTCGCCCGGAAACACAGGCGGAGTAGCTCGTGCCACTGGGTGACTCGAGTCCGTGTCACTGAGGGGACTGGCATGGCAGGGATGGTTCCTTCCGTATCACGTTTTGAACAGACTTCTCGTCATGCACGTGTCGTGGTCGGATTGTGCACCCTATCGCCGATCCACGCCGGGATAGGAAGGGCACGCCTGGTGTCAGGCCGTCGGTTGAGCCACCACCGCCCACTGGGTGGTCTTATTTCGGTCCTGCCTGACGTTGTGCGGGCCCTCTCCGACTCGGTCCGCCGGGCGAGACTGGTCCGTTGTCACGGACCACGGTCCAGACCCTCTCCGGCCTGGTCTGCCGGGCGAGATTCGTCCGTTGTCGGGGGCCCGGCCGTCTGGCCTTTGAACTTCCGGGTCGCGGCTGCGGCAGGGCTCGGTGATGGCGATGTTGGCGGGACGGCGTCCCCCGTGTCCCGTAAACAGAAAGTCTGCCACAGGTTGTTACCAGATGTTGGTCCCGATCCGTTAATGTTTTAGACGTGTCGCAGTCATGCCTTTGTCCGGAAGACTGTTTCTATGCTACCGGGTGTACACAGTGCTAAAGTTGTCATTGGCCTTGTGTACATCCTTCATGTTGGGTGTGGCCTGCGTGAATCATTGCCCTGGAGCCGGATCCATTGCCTTGGTAATGTCCAAGCAAAATAGTGACGTTCCTACTTCATTCGTAGAATTCGCTGGTTTTCTGCAGTAGAATGAAATAATCTAAATGGAGGGGTGAAGTCGGGAGCTGTGCTGTCCGAAGAGTACATTATTCAGTACTATAGCAGTGTTACCATAGAAGTGTTTGTGTTTAAGGAGCGAACGTGAAGCATATCATCGTTTCAAATTCGATGGCAACCTAAACGTTGCTTGCCGAAAATGTTGGCGTGGGATTCATGTTGATTGTATCGTTATCGAATTACCGCCGAACCCCTTAATGTCATTTATTGTACGCAACCAAGTTTGATTCCTATTGCGGGAGCTGGTGCCAGTGTATCGAATGTTCCAGTCGTATAATGTATCCAGGAATATTGATGGGATTAGATCAGAACCATTTTCCGGAAACAAGTTTCTGTGCAATTCGAAGTGCTGCCGGGGACGAGTTGGCGGGAATGATAAAGTATTTGGCTATCGAATGACATTGTTTTTGGTTCTGCTACCAGCAATGAAAGGGACAAGCGAACTTCCACCGCTTTCAAACTCATGAGCCGTAAATTGTTGATTGCATCAGCCGCAAGTATGCGGCACGCCATATGCTATATACGTGGAATGCGAAGAGCTCGCTTGACGTCAGTACGCGCACGACCGCGTCATTCTTTTGCTCAGTTTTGGCGAAAGATGACAGGCGTTCAGCCATTAATCAAGACCTGGGCCGTCCAGAATTGGACCGCCTAGAGCTGGATCGTCCAGAGCTGAGCCGTCCAGAGCTCGACCGTCCAGAGCTGTGCCGTCCAGAGCTTAAACTGTCTACAGCTGGACCATCCAGAGCTCAGCCATCCAGAGCTGGACTGTCCAAAGCTCAGCCGTCCAGAGCTGGACCATCCAGAGCTGGACTGTCCAAAGCTCAGCCGTCCAGAGCTGGTCCATCTAGAGCTTGGTTATCCAGAACTCGGCCGCCCAGAGCTCGGTCGCCCGGAGCTCGGTCGCCCGGAGCTCGGTAGTCCTGAGCTCGGGCCACCGGGCACCGTGTCAACGCCGGCTGGCGGCCGCCGGAAATGGCTGGTGCCGGCCGTGCCGGCCGCCGCCGCGGCGATCGATGGCGCGCCGCGCCGCGCCGGAAACGCCGCCGATGTGGGCCGGCCGGCCATCGAGCCGCGCGACCGGCCCACGGCTGCCGCCGGCCGCACGGCCGGCCGTGGGACACGAACGGTCGCCACCAGGTGCCGCGCGGGCCGAGCTGTTGCGCGAGTGCCGCCTGTCCCGAGTTATTGCCGACGGCCGGTGTACGCTGCTGCAGAGGGGGGACGGAGGGGCTGCTCATTGCGGCTCATTTGCCAGACCTGCTGGGCAACTACTCAGATGCGATGACTGTGCCCCGTGCTGCGGCCAGGATGGGGGGGGGGGCAGGCCGGCGCGGAGGCGGCGTCGGCCAGGTGCGCTGCGTTCTCGGAAAATGTCGCCGTTGTCTCTTGCTCGATGGTCGTTGGAGCGCCGACCAGTAGGGTCTTCATCGGGTCTCTTCCGTCAGAAGGTTGCGTGGGCCGGAAAATTTACGACGCGGGCTGGCCGTGAAAATGGAGATTGTTTCGAATCTATTCTGGACAGAGAATTCATCATTATCAGTCTGTGGCTGGACTGAGCGGGGTGGCTACTGCGCAGTACGCGTGGGAAGAGGCGGGATAAAGTTTAATTTTTGCGTAAAGTGGTGCTCATTATTTACGTACCACGTAAGGGGTGTTCATTCAGGTTGTTTTGGCTTTCGTAGTGTAGTCGAATGACAGGATTCATTCGTCATTTGAGCTCAGCCATATGATTGTGCTGAGGGGGTTTTTGCTCGGAAATCGTTCACGGTGGACTTGCGCCGTTTCTCATGCGCAGTTTGCCAAGCAGGCGGAACCTGTGTGGTCCCTGCCATGTTTTCTGAACCGTGTTCGTTTGCTGCTGTTCGAACTCGGTTTGTTTGCCCGATTTTTTGCGCCATTCGTCTGGCATATTTACTCCCAGGCGGGCCGTTATCGATACAAGAGTCTCGGACTTGCTGAGCTGTATACGCCCACTCTCCGGGGACCTGTCGCCAAGCGGCTGGGTTTGCCGTGCCGGCTGTGATTTTGTAAACAGATGGCCCCTGGTGATGGGACAAACACCTCGCGTGGAGGACGACGGGGCCTGAAGTTTGTAAAAGGCACTGGGAAATGACGAAGGCCACTCTGGTGTGTCGGGCGTCGCATTTTTATTTGCGGCCTGTCGCGACGACTTTCTGACGTCCCTTCCGGGATGGTTATCACAGCCCTGCCAGCCCCCCTGTGCGCTTCAGGATGTGCCGTGTACGTGTACGTTTGAGTCGTCATTTGAGACATGGCAGTCGTGGAGTGTGACTCCGTGCCGTTGCGGCCTCTGTCCGTGCTCACGCACAGTCCCAGTTAGCGCGTGTGCTGCGGCTGTGCTGCTCCGCCAGCGACCCCGTCAGAGCCATATTTTGGTCTCCGGGTGCGGGCCGTACGTTTCTGCAGGTGTCATTTCATCGCGAGTGTGCCACGGTGGCGACGGAGATCACTCGGACCTGGCGCTGCCCGCTTCCATGAATACTGAATATTTGGCATGCTTCAGGTGACGCCTCACCGTCTGCGCTCGTGACACCGTGTTGTGTTGTGCCACGACGCGAGCTGGCGTAGCCTGGCACCTTTGTTGTTCCACTGTTTGCCTGTCGTTGTCGTTGTCGTCGCCGCCCTTCGATGCTGTGCTGTTGTGCCTCTGTGCCTCTGTGCTGCTGTGCCGCCGTGCAGCCGTGGTGCCTGTCGGCTCTGACGGTGACGCCGTCTCCCCCTCGGCAGCGCTGGCCAGCGGCGCCGCCCGGTCCGAGTTCGAGAAGCTGCCGCGCCGGGCGCCGGGCCTCAGCATGGACGACTGCCGGCTGCCGTGCAACGTGGCCAAAAACCGTTACCGGGACATCTCGCCTTGTGAGTGTGACGGCGGCGCCCGGTAGCGTTATTGCGAGAGAAACGAGCAGGGGTTGCGTCGGGCCGTACTTGACATTTGACGTCAGACACTTGTTGCTGGAGTAGGTGGTTTTGCGGGCGTAGTTCAGTGGCCTCGGGAACGATTGATTGGTAATCCTCTGGCAGCGGAAGTTCACGGCCTCTGGGACCTGGAGTGGGAAGTTTCCGCCCTAGGGAGAAGTTTTCTCGGGTTTCCGGTCGGTTGGTTCTATAGGATATTTGCGTGGACTGCAGTGCGATTGTTAGTGCCTGTCCGCTGGCATTTGACTCTTCGTCGACCTTTATGAAACTGACATGTTGTGACTGTAGTACTGTGTGTAAAAGTTGAACAGTATGCTTGGTAGTTCGCAAATCGTTCCCGCGCGTTCCTCTGCGTCGCCTTGTTGGACCTTTCTTACGGTGTTTCTCCGTTGCTCGCTCGCCAGACGACAGCACGCGAGTGCCGCTCGCTTCCGCCGCCTCGGGCGACTACATCAACGCCAACTTCGTCAACATGGAGATTCCGGGCTCCGGCGTCGTCAACCGTTACATCGCCGCCCAGGGTGAGTTGTCGGCTCTGCCGGGGAGTGTGACGGCAAGCGGGAGGGGCGTGTTCCTCCTGACAGCCGCTCGGCCGGACGCCCATGCATGACCGCACCGGGAACGTCGGCGTGGCCTTCCGCACCACGCGCCGTGGCCGCGCGTTAAGTGTCGCGTGTTGGGTAACTCCCTCCGCGGCGGCGGCGCCTACCGGACTCAGTAAGAGCTGCCTTCCGGCGGCGGGCCGCACGCCGGCCGGACGGCCGTGATTCCGTGAGCGGCGGGCACCTGGCGCTCCGGCGCCGGACGGCGGTGGGCGCCGCCGCGCCCACGCCGCCGCTGCGTCGACGGCCTCGCAGGGGGGCGCCGGGAAGGCGACCGGCGGCCGGCTCGTGGAACGGACCCGCCCGCCCGCTGCGCGAACGTCGCCCGTCCTGTAGGTTTGCGGCTCTGGTGGTCCGTAATCAGAGTGTGGGGGGCTCGTTACGGCGCGGTGTCGCGTTGAAGCATGCGCTGAGATTAGAGCCGTGCCGGTCGTTAAAAATCACGTGATTTGTCTCGGCCATGGTTGAGCTGCACGCCGAGTGCGGCCACCGCAGATTGGAAGCGCTCCTCTGCCACCCGCTGACGAGCTGCGTCCTCCGCAGGGCCGCTGAAGCACACGACTGACGACTTCTGGTCGCTGGTGTGGGAACAGCAGTGCCCGCTGGTGGTGATGCTGACCACGCTGGTGGAACAGGGCCGCGTCAAGTGCCACCAGTACTGGCCCCCGCTGAGCGAGAGCCGACTCCACGAGGGCCTGCGCGTCACCTGCACGAACGAGGAGCTCACCGACAGCTTCGCCTTCCGCGAGATCACGCTCGTCTCCGAGGAGGTGAGCCGGGCGTGTGGGCTCCGGTCGGCTCGGAAGCGAAGGCGCGTCGCAGGGGTGTGCCTTTCTTGTGGGGTTCCGTGCCTTGTGCCACTGCGCTTCACTTCGCTGCAGTCCGTTTTGCAGTGGTTCGCGTGCTTTCACGACTTGTGGGAAGGTCTCGTCGATCAGGAGTGGAAATACAATGCTTTTTAATGTCATGAGTAATTTCCGTTTTAGCCATTGGTGTGTTATCCGCAGGCACGGTACCCACACGCCGCGTGACTGTTACGTTGTGATGACTGTGTTGGAGGGCGCCGGGCGTGACGAAGCCCGTCATGTTCTGACTAGCAGCGAGTGCTTTTCGTTTACGCTCACCTTGTCTATTCGTCGGCGCGGTGTTATTGTATCGGTTGGATTTGAGCGCCTTTGGCTGTCGCGAGTGGACTTCTCCCTCTCACCGCTCGCTTTCCCGACTGCAGTGTCAGTCCCCGACCCTGCACTTCCCTTTCTCCGCAGAAGGGCGAGGAGCGGCACATCTGGCATATGCAGTACCTCTTCTATGGCCTTGTACTTTCTTCTGACTATGTATTCCTCTTTGACCCAGTACTCCCCTCTGACCTTGTACCCCTCTCTTAATAAGTGCTCCCCTGCGTCCACCGGCGGGCGATGAGCGGCACATCGCGCACATGCACCTCCTCTCTGACTCTGCCTTCGTCTTTGACCCAGCATGGCCCTGTGTCCACAGACGGGCGAGGAGCGGCACATCTCGCACATGCAGTACCTCTCGTGGCCGGACCACGGGGTGCCGGACGAGGCGGCCGACTTCGTGCAGTTCGTGCAGCGGGTGCGGGCGGCGCGCGCCGGCCTCGTCGAGCCCACTGTCGTGCACTGTTCGGCCGGCATAGGCCGCACCGGCGTGCTCATCCTCATGGAGACGGCCATGTGCCTGATCGAGGCCAACCAGCCGGTCTACCCGCTGGAGGCGGTGCGCTGCATGCGAAACCAGCGCGCCATGATGATCCAAACCCCTGTGAGTGGCCGGGGCCGGGATAACTCGGTTGTCGTGGGCTGGGAGGCGGTTTGGAGCTGCTGGGCTGTGGTGCTTTGGCTCCTGCCGATTCCAGAGAATTGGGGCAGCTCTGGGGCAGGTTTTAGTGGACCTTTTGCTATGTGTGGCTTTGTCATGGCCGGCTTTCTTAGAAACGAAGTTTGCTCTGTAATAATAGAGCGCGCCAGCTTGGTCGTAGGTCAAGAAATGTAGTACATATGCGACTGATCCGAGCACGAGTAACGGGAATGTGCCTGTTCTGCTGCAGAGTCAGTACCAGTTTGTGTGCCAGGCGGTGCTGCAGGTGTACGAAGAGGGCACGGTGCGGCCCCTCTCCGAGTACACCCAGAGGTGAGGCCGCCCCACGGACGGCCGCCACTAGTCAACGCTGCAAGTACAAGGCCGCCGTCTTCCGTCGGCGCGCTCGCCGACGGCGGAGACATCTAGTGGCCGCTGCGCCAGGCGGTAGTTCCGCGACTGCGGCGCCGCGCCGAGGTGGCGCTGCCGTGCTGGCCTGCGGTCCGGGAGCGCGACTCGTCCGCGGAGGCGCCGCCGGCTGTGGACAGTTTTGTAAAGGGTCCAGGGGCCGCGCCCCGCGCCCGTTTCGCGCGGTGGCGCGACGGCCGATCGCCGGTGTTGACGCTGCCTTTCGTCGGTCGCGGCGCTGTCGGTTTCGTCGAGCGGAGCGAATGCCGTCGGCCGCCGTCCAGCTAGTTTTGTGTGGCGACAGGGGGTCGTTGGCCGCGTCGTTGGACCGCTGGTCGCCCCGTGCGAGCCGTTCTATGGATCGCCTTTCCTAGAGCACATGCGCCCTGCTGCGAGCGTGCAGTCCTGTTCGATTGTGCTGAAATGAGCTTGGAAGTGCTTTATGATCTCGATCTTAGTTTGAGTTCGGATGTGTTGTGGCGGGTCTTTTTACGTCGCGTGGACGGCGAGTGAAGAGGTCCTCCAGGTTTTTGACTGGGGTTTTTCTCTCCAAAGGTTATATTGTTGTTTGTGGTTTTGTCCGTCAAGTGGCCACACTCCCCTGTAAAAGCGTTGTACCGTATTTATTGCGATCTGGATCATACCCCGCTGCGAATCAAACGGAAGGTTTTTTAGTTGGTTCTTTTGAGATCGACAACAATACAGAATGAGACGTACTCCTGTACTAAGTGTTTTTTTTTCTTCTGGGCTTTGGGCTCGCGATGGGCCGTGATCGTTCTTAGGTTGTCATCGGGAGGGGCTGTGATAACTTTCCAACGACTGTTGTCTAGCAAAAACCTGAAGAGAGGTCGGGAAGAAAGCGGATCACGATGTTAATCATCGGCTTGAGATGAGGCTATTCCCAACCCGGATTTCAACCACTGTTTCGCCATTTTCTAGAATAAACATGCGTTTAAAGAAGTATTTCGAAAACCAAAAAATACATATCCGCACGACAACAGGGTTGAAAAGATACGTTGCATCTACCCATTTTTACAACAAAAGTGAGGCCATCGCCCAATGTCCCTCTCCTCCCTGATCTGCCTGTAACCGCAAGTTTTTTTAACACTGAAACTTCATTTGACCATTTGGTGCTCACTTTAACGAGAGGTCCAACTTACGATTGTTCATGAAAATACATTACAGCACGTGGTTACTTCACATAGGGGAAACTGTCTGAAAAACGTGAAATATTGGAACACTTTTGGAAAACTGACCTGGAATGATACCTACTGAGATTCCATTGATCCTTTGACACACCTCTCAGCCAGGGGGGTCCATCTTAGGCCGCATTCTTGTTTAAATTCACGGACGCATCAAGCGAGGTGTTTTGCTATGCTGTATTTACCGGAATGGGTACTGGTGATTAATAGGAGTCTTCTTAATGAAACCTTATGCTCATCGTCTTCCCGGTAGGCAGTTTTCGTAACATTTCGGCTCTCGATGAGCTCCCCCCTTAAAAAAAATCCTGACTGCGATCCTGCTTTGACATACAGACATGACAACGAGGGACGGGGGCCATGACCATTCACATTTTTGGGAATTAAAAAGCTTTATGGCAAAAACTTTGGTTCCCCTTTTTTGGACGTTCCCATGTTCCTGTCCATTCATCCTCTCTGGATATTCTAGCTTCCCTGCTGGTATCCATCAGTTATCACTAAAGCTGGACTTTTATTTGAAGACAGTTCAATAAATAAAGGTAGGTTCGGTGAATTGCATCATTTAGTGGTATCGGGTACGCTCGTAACTGGAAGTAATGCAGATCTTGCAATGCTGCTCTTGAGGTTTGATGAGTGTTGTGTGATACACTGCTGTCACTTACCTCGATGTGGATTGAAGCGATGGGAACTGTATTTGTCATGTTTTTATATGAAGACCTTGAGATTTGCCCTTCTTCAAAGGACAGTCAAAAAATTCTTAAACCCATGTGTTTTCAAAACAGCGTTTCTCCAACAACGAGAGATGTTTAAATTTTTAGCTGCCTCAACCCTTACAAACCAGCCTCAGATAAGGAAGAAAATTTCCCGTACTCAGCTGGCCGCGGCCAACATACGGGACCTTCCCAGGCGCTCAGTCGTGTTTAGAAACAAGCCGCGCCCCGCCCGGCGTTTTGGTTCTAGTTTTTCTCGATGCAGTTACATATAGAAGTCCTGATGTTGTGACAAACCACTTATGTTTGACGGCACGTAGCGTTTCCCCCCGGGGTCTTCAACGTAAGTAGTCGTTTGTCGTTTCGCGAGACGATTTACGATATCGCGCTTTGGTGTCCCAAACTAGGTATTACGATTGAAATGCCTCTCATATGCATGGTTGCGGTGAGATGGTACGCCAGGATAACGTCGATTGTCTCATACCCTTGGAATGGATCGTTAATCTGGCCGTCTTGAAATGGCGGAACTGCGAATTTTATTGCGGATTTTTGAACTAATAAAGTGCGTCGCATTTGCCGCTGCCCACGCCGGATTACCGCATGGACAACAGTATCGTGGTAGCCTTGCATTGTTTTTTGAGAAGAGCAGCTAGGGCATGCTGAAACAGCATGTTTAAAGCCAGCTGTAAATGTTTCAGGATTGTCCATGACTTGATACAGTGCTGTGTGTATGTGGCCAGGTTTGTGACAAAATTTGTTCTTCCTATTGCTTGGATATCCATGTACAAGACATGGGTTGTCAAGGAACATGTCACTGGGTGTTTGGTGACACCCAAGGCAATACTGCATGTAATTGTTGATCAACACCCTTTCCAAAAGCCAAAATATGCAATACAGAATCTTGTAATCTTTGTCAGAAATGACAAAAAGTATGGCAAGAAAGGCCAACAAAGTTCTAGTTAGCTGTTAATGTGCTATGCTTTGGCAGTAGATGGTTCTCGTTGATCATGCATTTACTATCACCAGTCAAATGGTGATGACTTATGGCTGTGTTGGTGATGTTCAGTCACTGTAGCTTTGTTGACACCCACATTTCTGAAATGTGCAACATTTCAGCAAAGGTTAACACTGCAAAAATGAACACACAAAGAGGTCCAACTTTGCGACAACTTACAAATTCACAGTACAAATTAGGGCACTGGTTGTAGCCCTGAATCACGCCGCTCTGTACGCAAGGATAGCATTGTTCAAAAATTACCTCTGGAAGGTCAGATGAGGTTTTAGAACTTATTCTTTCCACCCAGCACCCATATTCATGGATATAAGCTAAATATCTGTAACTTTGAGGGCACATGCTCCCCTGCAAGTATAATACAGTTTGGTTGCTGTTTTTATATGTATTTGACACTATATATATGTATGTATCTTCCAACAGTAGTCAGCCAAATACTCACACAGGCAAGACTGACTGTTTTTTCATTGTGGGTTGATGCTGACTTTTCCATTGGCATGTCACTCAGATGAATAATTCAAGATTCATGCTGTGAAATTGTGTCACTGTCATTTTAACTTCTGTTCTTGACACAAGGGAAATAATTGATTCTTGATGCTGTTCTGGAGCAAAGAGGAAATATGAGTAAGGCCATTGAATGTAATTAAAAACTATGTGCAAAATATAATGGACCTGGTATATGAAAATTAGCTCTGCTTGAAAATAATAATCCCAGAAACTTCTGAAGACTGATTCAGGGGATGCATTTCATTGACATCTTTAGAAAGTTTTGATGCATGGAATTGATCTTGTTCATAGGAACTTGTATTGTGCATTAAATTGCATACTAATTGCCCCATAAATATTGGTAAGACATGCTGGCAGAGGGTATGCAAATTGATAGGTGCATTTTATGATCTCCACAGCTTTGCAGTTCCACTTCATCCTGGGAGTATTTCTTAACATGTCACCATCTGTTTGTTGGCCAGATGTTGTAAACTGTTGTTGGTGGTCTGTCACACTGTTATTGAAGAATAAGCAAATTTTTGCACCCATGCCATTTGTTTTCACCCAAAGATGCCAGTTCTTTCCCTCAAGGAGAACCATATTATAGAGACTGTGAGGGTGCTGTGCTGCTGCTTGCCCAACTTTCTGCAGTTCCACCATGTAATTTAGTGCATGCAGCTTCACTCTTGTGGGATATTTTGTTTTTATTTTTCTGTGTATCTGGTAAACAGTTCCTTCAGGATGAGCTGATTTTTTAATTATTCAGAACTGTAGATCACTGTTTTTGAAAGATCTCTGAAGAATTATAGTGTGTTTTTTGCTTGGGGCCTGTCACCTTCCTCCAACTTATATTTCACATCACCCCTGAGGGGATAGTTTTCCAAGGCTGAAACTGAGCAAGGAAATTGGAATCAAGGATAATTGTGAGAAGAAATGCAGGTACATTTTGGACCAAAACTTTAGCTCTTTCAGAATCTGGTCTCATGAAAATTCATGCCAGAAGGCTGCTTGTAAGTCAGATAAGTCAGTCAATGAATGTTGCCCATTTGTAACTTTGCACCATGGCCAAATATTGAGCAGCATCTTTGTCAAAAAAAATGATGTGAAAGAGGAATCATAGTTGGTGGTATAGAGTGATTTCGAGCACAAGTTCTGAATTGGATTTTTGACAGACACTGATTTCATCTCATGTATGGCCATTGCAATAAGAACTTAAGAAATGAAGAATTAATATGAAGAAGACCAGGTGTTGTTGAGCAAATATTTCCAGAATGACACACCACTTGGGTAAGGGTTTAACACTTCATCACTGTGACTGATATGTAAAAGAATGATGTAAAACAAGAAAAAGGCAGTAGTACATTGGTCTTGGTTTGACATTGATCACAAGTGGTTTGTAGTCATTTTTATAACCAGGTTTATAACCAACCAGTTATTCATGCATATGCACAATCCATGAAGCTTATGATTTCTCATTGGTCTACAATAACACAATGTATTAAAAGCATGAGCATCAGTGGATTTGTGTTGACTCATTATGGCCATTACCACATTAATCCCATTGATAATATACTTCTACTTTTAAATGTATCATTTCTGCTAAGTATCATTATTCCTTGGGGGGATGACAAAATAGACCATCAGTAAATTTTTGAGACACTGCTTAACCATGTTTGGTGTGGTGCTTTGCAGCATTGGACTATCAACAATATGCCAGGTAGAGATTGGGCATAGTAAATTATAAAACCTGTTTGTAAAAATGGCCCTGGTCATGCCTGGGACTTTGAAACTGGTATTGGTAAATTGGTGCATTTTGATTGTGCATAGTAGCACATTCTGTTTTCTTGATATTGCAGTCTGAATCCTTGGAAGAAGTTTAGCTTTTAGTTGTTTACATCATGCAGCAGGTCTCATGTAGTAGGCTCCTGAGTGAAAATGTATCCCTCATCTTCCAGTGTTCGCATAAGCCAGATTTTAGTAGAAGATTAGTTCCCAATGCTCAATTCCTGACTTGGCCTGGTGATCCTGGAAATACTGTTGTACCTTTGGATCCTGTTGACTGACTAACCTGTGCTGGGATTAATGAAAGAAATCTCTCCCTCTCTCTCTGCAAAAAATGCTTCATATCATGTGTCATTCTGTTGATAGTGGTGGTAGTGGTGTTGCTGTTCAGCAGAGGTATCACAAAAACTGTAGTTGGTGCCCTTGGAGGTCCATGACAGGTTCCCAGGACAAGTGGTAGCTCTTTTCATGTCATTGGTATGACATAGCAAAATGAAGCAAATTTTTATGGAAAAGTTGGGCACAGATTCAGGATTTTTTGTAAAAGTGGGATACAGTTTGAATAGGGGAAGGCACAAAGCCATGTAACCCCTATGTTCCCAGGAATAATTTCAGATAAGATTATCAGCAAATTTTTTTGCCAGATTTGTATTTCCTTGCAAGCCCATGTCTGTTGATTGGAAGGTGACCATTTGGTAAACAGCACAAAGTCCTTGCATATGCCCAAATGTGTGTAGGTTTTGTGCTGATTTTGATCTACAACTTGAGAAGCAGTGTGTTTCTGGTTTTTAGACCCATGGGTCTTGTTTTGTGATCTATCTTGTAATCTCATTTATATGTATGTGTATTTGTTATTGCAGGAGAAAGCTTTGCTCGATGTATGATCAGTTGAAAAAAGCAAGTAGAGTGTTCTCAGAAGTTTTGCACGAGGGAAAACTCATTTTGCCTTTATTACTTCTAGATAGGCATGATCACAACCCGTCCTTAGGTCACGTCTCCAGGCTCAGTTTTGTTGTCTGGAGATTTTCTCAATGAAATAGGTCATTTTTGGACTAGGTTGCCAATACATCATCCTTTAAACTGTACATTTGGCCGAGCTTCGAATATGCCTTGGTGACGTGTGTACGTTGCAGCCCTCTGTTTGCAGCAGGGTCCCAAAAAAAAAACGTATTCGTCACCTTTGCGCCAGTCGCGAGGCACAGTAGGATAAGACTGTATTTGAAATGCATCTACATGGCATATCGCGTTCATTGTCGTCGACGCGTCGCGTGTATGTGCCATTACATCTGACTGTTTGACCGTTTCTTTTGGTTGTTAGAATTTTCGACTGTTTACAGGGTTGATATGTGCCAGTGGATATGTGCCAGGTTGTCCGCAATTCTTCGAGGTGTACTCCGTCGCCCTTTGAGCACGGCCGGCCGGCATGTTCTCACAGTCGCTGTGTGACTCTGGTGTCAGGCCGGACAGGGGCGTCGGGGAAAGATGCTTTCCCCCTCCCCACCCACTTTTGTCACTTGTTTCCTGTAATCCTGTGTTTTCCTTCCCACATCTCACCCGCTACCCTTTTTCTGTCCTGTTTTCTCGTGACGTTTGCCCCATTGAGTTATCTAGATTTTTGGGGGAAAGGGAAGACATTTATCCTTGAATGAGATGTGTTGGAGGTTGACGACACCATGGAGTGGAGAGCACTAAATGCATGGGGTGGTGATGTCGGTGACAGGCTATTGGAGGGCAGAGCCAACATTGAAAATTAAAGTCCTCAAATTGGGCAATACAACATCCGGTCCATGATGATAGGTGAAAGATACAACAGGAAAAGTGGCATCGAATTTCTACATCTAACGCCTTTGTGATCTAATGCCTTAAATTACTCTGAACCCTGATGTCATTAAAAGGGTTCCCGTGATCTGATGTCGGCCACTGTCCACAGACTGCTCCTGGTAATGATGCCGGTACTGCATTACACATGTATGCAAAATGGGCGTGGAAATGCAACGATGTAATGTATATCTTTTCCTGACATGTAACTTACGCCTGCCGTTCCTATCCTCTTTAGGCTGTGACAGTTGTCTCAGAGGAATTTTGACGTTGCGCAATTTTTTCCTCGCGACTGCTTCGCACGAATTCGTCGCGACTCGGGTTGTGGTTTGCCACATATCGAAAATTTTGAACGCGTTCGACTTCTGGTCTTTGTCGGAAGGCTCGTCCCTCACCCGAGTGGGTGCTGTGAAAACACGAGGGTTCGCCTCGCACAGGCCGTGCTACTTGAGGGTAAGCGTCGTCGAGAGTCCGAACGCAGTACAGGCTCCCACCCCACCCCCACCCCCACCCATCGGGCTTGCCATGGGCAGGCCTCCAATTGTGCCAGGCATCCCAGAGCTCCTCAGAATCCACGAGCCGGCCCGATCAGCGCCGGAGATGGCGGCCTGTCCGCTGTGAGGTTTCGCGGATGCCAGCCGCTTCGACCCGCTGCAGACGATGTCCTGCGCGAGCGGCGTAGTGGAGCGGTTTTGTGCTTACGTGTTGACAGAAAGGTCCGCGGTTCGAGTCCAGGTCATGGCGACGTTTCGCTGTCCCCTGCGACAACGGGCGTGAGCCGTTGCGACGCGAAATGACCCTGGCGGTCGAGGGGAGGGGTCGATAAGTAACCTGAAATTGACCAACGATGTCTTGCAGAAGCACAGCGACTGTGTAGCCGCAGAGGATCGCTCGAGGGGTTATTGTGGTCCGGTCCATCCACAGCCCGGGTCTGTTAGCTGGCGGTTACCTGGTGTGATCCGAATTTGCTCCATATGCATTGAGTCCCTTAGAAACCCTTCGACGAGTGTTTTTTTTCTCGGCCTCCAAGCCGGTAGCTGGTTGGTTTCACGCGGTCCGGCGGTCAGCTGCGCTGGCCGGTGCTTGGTTCGGTCCGATGTCTGGCGGGCGGCGCTCGACCCAGCCGCTGGCGGCCGCGGGCCGGCCGGGGGTGGTCGGGCCCCCGCCGGCCGGCCCTGGCGCACCCCATCGGCGGCTGGCGGCCGGGCCCGGAGGGCGGTCCGACCGATCGATGGCGACGATCACCCCGGCCGGCATGGGGCTGTAATGACCCGTGCTGACTGCTCGTTAGTCTGTCGTGTGCGCGGCCGCCGCTGGCTGGCGGCCGGCCGGACGGCGGCCTGATGGCGTCCTGGCCCTGGCCCGGCCCGGCCCGGTACGGCCGCGGATGGTCGCCCCTCCCGCCGCGGCGTGGTCGGGCCGCAGGACCTGGCGATGGCTGGCCGCCGTCGGCGAACTGTCCAGCATCGGTGTCTTTCTCTTGGACATCTAGTTCTAGTCTAGTCGGTCGCGGGGTTTTCTGAAGTGTTGCAGGCTGCTGGCTTGGCGCCGCGCCGCCTCTCCCCGCCGTCGCACGCTGCGTCCTGTTGGCCGTCGGCGGCGCGACCGACGCTTCCCGGGCCGCCGTCCGAAGGGCCGCTTGAACTTCCCGCACCGGCGCCGGCCGCGGCACGTGCCGGCGGCTGCGCGCGCCCGCCGCCGGCCTCGCCCCGCCGGCACGGTCGGTTCGTCGCGCCTGGTGGCCGGGATCAATATGGCGGGGCGCGGCGCGCGCCTGACCCGGCGCCGGCGGCGCCGCTCCGGCCAGAGATCGGCGTCGGCCGCCAGCCACGACGGAGCGTCGCCATGCGCCAGTCGAGCCGCGCCTGAGGCCGGCGCCCGCCGCCCGCGCCCGCGTCCGCGCCCGCCCTCGCCCCGCGGCGCCACTGCTCGACCGCGAGCCGTCGCCGTCTTCGCCGCCGTCGCCGTCGCCGTCGCCGCCGGCATGGTCGCCTAGGCGCCGGACGCGAGCCGGACCGCGAGCGCCGCCGCCGCCGCCGCCGCCGCCATCTTGGCATGCGGGAGCGGCGCGCCGCCGGCGGGCATCTGCGAGAGGGCGGCGCCGCGAGCTGTCAGACAGCAGGCGGCCGCAGATAGCCGCCGGCTGACGGGGCCGGCCGCGCCGCCGGACAGCGCACGAGGTGAGGCGACAGGGCGGCGGCCGGCGCCTCCGGCTGTCCCCCCCCCCCCACCCCACTCAGACCCACCCACGGCAAGTCGGCGCGCCGGCCAGGCGCACGGTGGAGAAGGCTGGTGGTCTTTTCAGTGCGATGACGGGAGGATGCATGTTAACGGGGCAGGAGCTGGCCGGTTATGTCGTTGGTCGCTTTACACTGCGCACCCCGTACTGGAGGGCGCACGACTTACGTCAGCCTGTGGAAGTGCTTGCCGCAGTTGTTGGAGACAGTCGCAGGTTCTGAAGTAGATTGCAACTCAAACTGGAAATGCCTGCCTATGCTTGTGAGCTTAATTCGCATTGAAATGCGCCGCCTGTCAAGCGTGAGCCTTTTTCGGTGGTATTGTGCGGGAGAGTAGCGCCAGGTTCTTCAGTGAGATGTGAATTGTTGCCAGCCCGTCATTTTCATGGTTTCGCCATCGTTCAGGCAGTAGTCATTAGCTTTCGATGCGCCCTAAATCCTCGATACGGATGCCTGTTTTCATGTGTGCGGTTTGCCATTTCCTTCCAACGGTCTGGTATGGTCGCACGTCTCCAGCTCCGGCAGAGTTGTTGGACGCCATGTCCCCGTTTATTTAACTGGTTGTTCACTAAATTGGGCTAGAGTCTGAACCGACAAGGCGTTACTTTCGCCGTTTGGTACGTATCCGCTTCGTAACGCTCTCAGTGCTGTCCGGAAGTGGTGTTCTGATTACCAGCCGGCCCAGAAAGGCGCGTTTCGTCGTATTGTTTAAATCTCCAGATTCTCGCATTCGTAACGAAGAACGAGGCTGTTATTCGGACAGTGGCATGACTCATTTTCTGTGGTGGCGTTGGCATCACCTGTTTCAGTTTCAAACCTGAGTCCTCCAAACGGTGCCCTGACCAATCTGCGCATGCTGTGGGCGATTGTCGTCAGTCAGAATTTCGCAGCCACGTCCGCCCGCCCCTGCCTGGCCGTGCCGTGCGGCCGGGCTCAGCTGTTGTCCAGGCATTCCGGCCGCGTCGCATATGCGTCCCGTGCATGGCGTGACCGCATGCGGATCCCGAACGTCCCGCGGCCGCGTTTAAAGCTTGCACCGATCAGCGGCCGGTGGAGACGATAGCCATGTACGCCGATTGGGTGTTATTTGGAAAGGCAGCACTGCTCGCGAGGGCAGAGAATGCCGCAGTCGAACTCGGGCGGCCATGGTCTGGCGTCTGTTACCTGCGCATGTGAAGGCGACGAAGGCAAGGCAGAGGTTGCGAAGCGTTGGAGGTGCTGCGCCGGGTGACCGAGTCGTGCGGCGCGGCGAGCGCACCTGCTGTTCTCGTGGGAGCGTCGTCTCGTTTCTGGGACCGGATCGTCCTGGGTCCGGCGTGCCGATCGTCGACGAGGCTCCGTTTTTGCCGTCGTTGCTCGTCTCGCCCCTGTTGGACATCGCGTTCTGCGGATCTGGGAGCCGGAGTCAGTTAATACAAGGCGGTGATTTGCATCGGACACCGCTGACCTCTGTTCGCGTAGGCTCGGAAATACCCACGTGCCGTTGAACGGACCGTCATCCGAAGGTGCATGGCGGCGAGCGGTACGTTCTCCGTCCGATGTCACGTCATCTAAACCATGAGAAGCGAGAACATGACGAGGCGCTTTCATCTGTTGCGGCGAACTCAGTGTTTGAAAGCGGCCGCTTTGCGGAAGGAGACGTTCGGCTTTGCGTGACGTCGGTCTCTGATTTAGTAGGTCTTGACACCGTGGCCGTTCGTCTGTGCTTTAAGGAACAAGGAAAACATGGGAAGGGAAATTGTGAGTTTTCCCGATTGTGCTTGGTGTCTGTATCAGTATCCGGTTTCTCGTAGTTCGAGCCGTACAATCTGTATTATTGTATTGTATTACTATTATAGACACCAACAGGCACAGTCGCCCAGTTTCTGGTGCAGTCAAATATTAAAGGCATGAGTCAAAATACGATTCAGTGACGCAGTGTAGACGATGTTCTTCGCTATAGCTGTTTGGACGGATCCGTTTGGGATTTCCGCAGCCGTAGTGTTGTTTCATTTTTCTCTGTGAGATAGCAGGCCACATCCTCTCAGAGATACTTTTTAGTGTGTGGTTGCTGGTCGATGGTGCGATCATCGCCAAGAACACTCGTCGCGGGGCTTGGTACACTGCGCCGACAAATTTCTCATGCGGCCGCGGGGCGTGTCTTCATTGTTCACTCGGCGTCCCGTTCGGCCCGCCTCGGTGCACTGGCGGCCGTCCTGCTGTTCGGTCTGACGGTACTGAAACGGCACCGGCCGGCGGGTGGCCTGTCGTCCGGCTGGTTAAGCTTGGATCTCTGTGCTTTCACGGGTCAACACGACGCGGGGTGTGCAGCAGTGAAAGCTGTCACGCCGCCTACCGGCCAGCCGGTCCGTAATGTAATACCGGCTGTCAGAAGACGGGTGACGCTATCGGGGGTGGCTCGCGGATTGGAGCGTTACGTAGGTCGAGGGTCATTTGGAATATTGCTCCCTTTCTTCACCGAAACGTCAGCCTCGACATTCGTACCATGAACTAGCGACTCAGTAACCTGCGTCCGTCACGATTGCCATGTAGTCTTGTCGACGTCGTGACAACGGTGGTTGGGCGCAAAATGACCTCAGTAGTTGGCGCGCCTGAAAACACCAATAAACAACAATAAAACGACAACAGCGGTCGAACGAACGAGCTGTGTTCGCTTCTGGTGCTCCCCTCGGAGTCTTGCCGTTGTAGCCGCCCACCGGGGCTCGGCTAGAGCAAGCGCTCAATGAATTCTCGGAAACCGACAAGACGGTGCTTAAATGTTCACGAAGTACGCTACGCTAGCTTGCATCCCCGCCAACATGCAGTGCCTGCCAGGTGGGGTTTTTCCACGATCTTCGAGGCGTGGAGCGCCAGGCTTCAGGGTCGCCGGCCGTTCAAAGGCAGTTCGCGAGCGAAAACGTGAGAGGTCTGACGTGGTGCCTGTGCGGTTGTGGTTTCGTTGGCCGCTGATCTCTGCCCGACTGGCATTCCGCGGTGTATTTTGCCACTGTTAGCCTGGTGCTGGGCAGCAATAAGTGACGGGGTGGTCAGCTTGGGTTGCAGGTAGAGCTGAGGATTTAGCAACATTTAGGGGCTCAAATCCAAGGGTGACGTGGTGTAGTTACCACTTTTAAGCCGATTTCATTGGGTTTTGGCTGACCGTTCTCGACGCTTCTGCCTGCGGTGCATTTCTAATGCATCAAAAAAATGGAGGGGGGGTGTATTGGTGCCAGTTTGTGTAAGTGACGAAGTTTTGTTTTTTGATGAGGTACGGGAAAAGTATATGATAAGGTGGGCATGGTGCCGCGACGTTTCCCTTAATTCCTTGTTTGTGCGTAAAAGAGATATCTGGACTATCAGCAAGCTAATAGTCGTGCCGAGTATGAAAGCCTTGTGCATGAAAGCTTCGAAACATGGGTACAGGTTTAATCCGGCGATCAGGTAAGCCAGTGGGGCTAACCTGGCCCCATTGGCCACCTTCCACTCGCCGAGACTGAGTGTCAACACGTTCATTGTGTTGACGTCATCAACATCATCATCTCTGTACATAACACGGTTTGGAAGGTGGGAACGGGGGCAAATCCACTCCCCCCGCCCCCCACGACCTCAGATACCGCGTGGGCCAGCGACACGAAACTTGCAGGGTAGATCGGGGCTATGAAGAACTACATTGGGTCCAATTTCACGACCTTAGGTCAACAGCTTTGAGGTCAAATGGGGTTGTATGTCCAAATTTTCGACGATTTTGGCCGTTTTTGGGAGTCTGTCCCAGATAATCACTGTCTTTATTTGATGGGAAGTGTGCCAAAATGTGACTTATCCGGACTTGTCCTAGATAATCACTGCCTTTATTTGAGGCAGTGTGCCAAAATGTGACGTAGCCGGACTTATGCATGAGCAATTCATGGTGAGTCGCATCCACAAGACAACATTTGACTTCATTGCGCTTATACATAATGTCAAATGTCTCCGTCTCTGTATGGTTGACTGCGGGACCATATGTCAAAAGGTTCCGGCCGATTTTCAGTGTGTTGCTTTACACGACGCGCAAGTTGCTCATTTCAAGATGGGCCAAGAAATGAAGCTGCTTCGCGGTCTTTTTTGGCTGTCCGCAAAAAAACAAACGGGGGATCCCCCCCCCCCCCTCCACTGCGCGTATTAAACGCCTGCATCCGTTGGTCCAATTCTGTGGATGCGAGAGCCAATCGAAGGTAAGGTAATCTGATTGCCTAGGTCCATGTATCTTGTTGACTGTTGGGTCACGGGTGTCGTCGCAAGCCAAAGTGAAATGTCTTAAGTTCTCGAAATTTGTCATCGCCACATATGACATACGACGATAATTATTTACCACATATTACCCGTACGACCAAGGGTGGAACTGAAATGCATAAAATGACATGTTATAGGTAGCTGTTCATTATAACTTCCATGTGGATGTCAAGTTATCGAGATCATTCATTGTAGAGGTCAAATTCCGTTGAATCTTGCGTTACATGCTTTCTGGGTCATTTTGAGCCGAAAACCTAATAATGTGGGATCGTACTACACTAAAAGGGCTTCAGATACATGTCAAAACTGATGTTATGACGCAAATTGAGGCCATGGTTAACAAGACGCGATTCGATATATTTGACCTAAAATGAACTGGCACGCGGTCAGGGCAGTCTATACTAACCTGTGGTCACATTAGGTTAGCCACGTATCGGCATCCATATCTTGTAGCCCTATGTCATGTGTCATGTGAGTATGTCAACAAAGATCACGCAAGCTCAGAAACGGCTGGAATCGCAAGACGCGGTACTCCTGACGGTGCTGCGGCCTGAACTATTTTTTAAACAGAATGGTCGGAATCGATCCACAAGAGGCACTGCAGTTTTGCCACCACTTTGCGCGCTGGTGCGGAGTTATCTGTAGTTTGCTGTGAGAGAAGTCTGGGCCAGGGTTGGAAAAGGTGTTCTTTTTTGGTGTTGAATGCCACCAGAAAATTTATGCTCGAAAAACATGCTATGCTCCAAAAGTCTGATTTTGTGCCTCAATCAAAAAGCTACATCATAACCATGTTCACAGAGGTCTGACTGGAAGCAAATAACCCTGTCTCCATTCAGTAACAAACAGGTATGATGTCATACGTGCTTTTAGTAGCTATGACATCATACCTGACCAACACCAAGAACGCCATCGTCAACCTGTATTACTCTGCAAAATGTTGCGCTCTAAAACGAAAATTATATTCCGACACCAGGAACGAAAACGAAATGTCCAACCCTGGTCTGGGCGTTCAACCCGGCCATTGCTGGGCTATGTCGGCACCGTCGTAAAACCAGTAACCACAGCGGTTGTGTCCGGCAGTAATTAATACACTGAAATAAAGTGTAGGAGGGATGACTCAGTCCGATGCAGCACCGACTGTACGTGTTACCTTTAGTTTATTTGAACAAAAGTTCAGCCTGGAGCGTGTTTCAGTGTATTTATTGGCATATTTCAATGATGGCTTTCAGGATTCGATCGTGTTTTTAAGGATTCGGATCCTGATTTTCGGGTTTCGAATCCTGCGAATCAGAATCCTCAGCTCTGGCTGCAGGCCACGTGGTCGTTGGTCGTCCGGACAGCGGCCCTGTATGCTGGGACGGTAGTCGTCTCGACGCCGGCTCGTTATCTGGGGACGGTGGTCGTTTCGGCAGCGGCTCGGTATCTCGGGGCGGTGGTTATCTCGACACCTTGTCCCGGGACGGGTGTTCTCTCGGCAATGGCTCGGTATCCCGGGACGATGGGTCTCTCGACAGCGGCTCTGTGTCTCGGTACGAGTGAGCGGCGCCTGGCCGCCCTGGGCAGGCGGCCCGGTCGGCGTCGGCCCCGCGCTGGCTATCGGACCAGCTGGCGCTCGTGTGGACACGGCCAGAGGTCAGTCAGGAACTGCGCGGCAGGTGAGCGGCACGGGACCGCCGGCCTCCGTCGCGCGCCCCCCGTCGGCCGAAAGTGAGCTGTGTCCGGAGGTGGCGGTGCTCGTGGCGGTCGGATTAATGGTCCCGGGAGCCGATCTCGCGGCCCGGTGACGGCCGTCTGGCCGGAAAGGTGACGAAGCGTCAGCGCGGCGGCATCGGCGCTTCGGCCGCCGGCAGGCCCCGGGGCTAGCCAGGGTCGCAACGTGCCGGGCGGCCGCCGCAGACGTGGAAGACCCGATGTCGCGTCGGCGACAGTGTCGCAGGGGCAGGGAACCTCGGCGGCGAGGATCCCGTGCCGACAGCGGCTGGACGCCAGACCGAGCGTCGGCGACGCCGGCCGACGCGGACCGTGCCGGCTGGCGGCCGATCGGTCAGCGGCGGCCGCACGCGCCGCCGGCCGCCAATCCGGCGTGTTATCGGCCGGCGGGCGGCCGTCACGCGGCGGCCGGCCGATCCGTCACCGATGGCCGCCCGGCCGGACGGGCGGCCGGCCGGCGGGCGCTGCTCGCCCGGCTGCCGGGTTATCGGGCTTGCTGGAGGCCGGCATCGGGTTTCCGGCCCGGTGAGCCCTTTCGCCGGCGCTCGGGGACGGCGCGGTTTCGGCGCTATCAGGCTCGGCGGCGGCCGGACCCGGCCGGCGTCCGCCGCCGCTCGCGGCAGGACGTGTCCGGCCGCGAGCGGCGGTGCTTCCTGCTGACCGACGGACGCCGGCCGGGAATGCCCGTAGCTCGCCGGCAGCGTCGTCCCGTCTGTCTATGCTGGCAGGCCGCGGGGCGCTGACGGTTGTGTACTGGCGGACCGCGGGGCGCTGACGGTCGTGGACTGGCGGTCTGCGGGGCGCTGACGGTCGTGGACTGGCGGTCTGCGGGGCGCTGACGGTCGTGAGCTGTGGCGGTCCAACTTCGCCAGCCGCGTTCAGCTGGCCTCAGTCCGCTGCGGGTGGCAACCAGCTGTCTGTCTGGGACGGCGTCATGGCCGGCAGCGGCCGGGCACGAGATGGCCGAGGCGGCAGCTCGGCCTGTATGTCGGCGAGCTTGGCTCTGGGTCCGCTTGGCAGCAGCGGAGCGCCCGGCGATCCCGCGGCGCGGCGACGCTGCCCCGCTTTCTGTGACTGTGACGTCGTGCCCCTCCCACCCCCCGTTCCTCTGTTGCAGCCGGCACGGCGGCTGGGCGCGGGGGCGGCGCCAGCAGCGGTGTTGGTCCCGGGGGAGGTTGGTCCCCAGCCGGCCGGCTGCCGGCGCCGGCGCTGCGGGCCGCGGGCTGGGGCTGGGGCCGGTGACACCTGCCGTCCGGCTGGGGACATGGGCCTACACCTGCCGTGCGGTCGGCCGGCAGCGCTCGTTCCAGGGGGCTGCGGCTGTTCGGGCCCGGGCCTCAGGGTCTTGGACTCGGGAGGCGGGCTGGCTCGGACCGGCAGCCAGGTGTTGCCCCGTCAGAAGGAACAGGCTGGCATGAAAACCACACCACGGTTAAAAAGGGATGTTGTGGGTTATGGATTGCCCGTTTAGGTCTTTGAAAACGTCGGAGACATTGTTGCTTGCACTGATGTAGAGATTGGCGTATGCACTTATTGCTAGCAGGGTTGGCAGATTTTAGCCAGTGACTGGTTTAAACCGGATGGTCTGAATTGATTGAAGCCACTCAGTGGTTTAGACCAGACAATACGATTTAATTTCACCCACTTACGGCTTCTTGTCGCGAAATCATAAAGTAAGCTATTAAGGTTTGGTATCACACTGCTTTTGGAACTGGCCGAGAAGGACCAAAACTATCATTTTCAAAACTGAAGCCTAACATTACATCAGTCAGAACCTAAGCACCCATGACACCCAGTCACAGTTAAGCAGAAATGCCGAGACAAAGGAATGTGGGAATGCAGTCATTCTGCAGAATATGACGCTCTTGGCGAGAGTTAAGTGAATCCATTAATCAAATTCCTATTCTTGTTGGGTGCTGGGAAGGTGTACCTACGAGTAGGTGGAAATCCACCGTCTGAAATCTGAATGGACCAGAAATGCTACCATTTTGAACTGATATTCATTCCTACCTTAAAAAAGAGCATTGTGCTTGGAAGACAAAAAGAGCTTAAAACAAAAATGCTTAGATGGGTAGGCGGGATGTACAATACCGACAGGTTGAACTGTGACAGCTAGAGCTCTTTAAGATGAAAAGTTTAGGCAGAACAGCCAGAAGGCGATGTGCTAGATTAGCAGCTCTTCCAGAATACCAGGCTTCTACATACGACTGGTTCATGCACCTGCCTTCCTATGTAGTTACCTACCTACAAATTCTACGGTACTACACCTGTCACAACATACAGTTTTGATTTCAAACTGTTTTGCATGCATTGAGGCCTTGTTTGTCGCGAGGGTGGAATTTTTGTTTATTTTTTAGTGCTGCCACATTGCTGCCCCATTGCAGTAAAAAGAACTTGCATCCAGAAAAAAAATCCCGGAAATGAATGATAACCCATACTGAACCCAATATACGTACTGAAGTTATTCCATTTTTGTTGGGGTAGGTTTTCTGAAGGATAGTTGAAGCCGGCCTTTATTAACGTCAGCCGGTTTAAACCAGCTTCAGCTAATAAAAGTCACTGACTGACACAAATTCAATTAAAAGCCGGCTTTTTCCGCCCGTAATTACTAGTAATGTAAACGATGAATGTGCGTACGGTATTGTCCAATAATCTGGCGTTCATTCCTAGCTTTTAATCGCACCAAGCATATAGACATTTTTAGTGATTGCGGAAAAGGGGCATGAACCAATCAGTTTGTGAGATGGTACCGTGATTTAGCTATCACAAGACTGTGGCTATTTGATGAGGCTATTATTGTGGTGTGAGAACCTCGTGACTGGCCTTAACAGTGGCTGTGAATTGACCGTAGTTCACTGAACGAACCTGGCTGTGGCGTTGGCGTTGGTCTGTAGCAAACGTGCTTCACGGAGTGAGCTTCATTTTGGCATGGTGGGAAGTGTGTATAGTTCACTGGACGAAGCGGTTTGTGGCGCACATAACGTGACACGGATAACGTTCGCGGTTCACGGGACGAAGCCGGCCGTGGTGGCGAACGACCGGCACCTGGGCCGGAGGAGGGTAACCTGGGTATTCTCGAAGTGCAGATTGGAAGGGTTTTGGTGAACGGATGTACCGGGCATGGCCTCGTATGTTTTGGGGTTTATGTGTTGGTTTTGGACACGACCTGACCCCAGTCCCTGTACGGTTTGTTATTTATGTTTGCGATTTCAGCGATTTGTTAACTGTCATTACCTCTGAATCGCACACCTAACGAGATCTTTCTCTGTTTCAGATTTTTTATACTTAATTTTTAGCAAGTATGAATGAGTTGGATACATTGCGGCAAGAGGCGGAGACATTAAAAAACGCCATTCGAGTAAGTACGCCTTTTTCACCTGGCCTCCTCCGATGTGACGTGGTTGGTCCCCATTGCTTTATCCTGTTTTGTGAATCGTATCCCCAGCTCTTCGCTGTCCATGTGATGGAACGCATGATGTCATCGTATTTCCCCAAAAATGAACGTGAGGATTCCGTAGGAACAAATTTTTCGTCTAGAATTTTTCCGCGTCTGCTTTAAAACACTGGAAGTTACCATGACCTTACAATGGAAGTACCTGCTGCTCTGTTACGGACGATATTCTGTGGCGATAATCATTGGGAAACGCGTGCAGCATGTTCTCACAAGGGTGGTGGCCTTTGAGCCATGGGTGCGCGGTGGAGGACCTCACACCCGTGCCGGCTGGTGGCAGGCTTAGCTTGCCAGACCGTACAGAGACCCATACTCTGTGTAAACGTGGCCTTTTCCGTAAATCCTCTGGTTTTGTTTGTACTTTCCAGTGACTGCGTGTTCGAAACGCCCGAAAAGTATTGAGCACATTGCCGGAGGGTATGGGCATTACGTAATGACCATTAACCGTGGAACTGAATCGGTGTATGTAGTTCCCCGCACTTTTTCAGCGACCATTTTTGTTTGGACGTTTGTTTGCCTTCTGCTTCTCGGTGACGAGAAAAGCCCAGATCGCGCCCATCGTACGATCATTCTGTCACCGGGGTAATGGATAATGCCGAAGAGCGCCGTATCTGACGCAGTACCGATCGTTTGGGGCCCTGACGCTGATTTTGGCGGAGGTCCGGAGGCGTAGTATCGTCTGTCGGCGGTGTCGGCCGCCGCCGGCCAGAGAGGCCCGGTCGCGCGCGGCGGACGTGGCGCGGCGCGGCCGGCGCGCCGAACCCGGCGCAGCGTCGCCGCTTCTGCCGCCGCCGGCCGGTCGATCGGCGCCGCGTCCGCCCAGCTGGCGGCGGCGGCCGCCGGCGCCGTCTCCGCTCGTGCCGGAAAAGCGGAGAGCCGGCGCCGGCCGGAGGCGGCCGAGGCACGTGTCGGGTCTCGCTGACCTCGCGTCTGGGTGGCCCCGGCCCGTGCCGCGCGCCGGCCCGGCCGGGGGTTACCCCTGAACCGGGATCTGGTGTTGGATCACACGGGGATTCCGCGCCTTTGGCGCGCTCAGGTGCAGGGACGGAGCCGTCCGGTTCTAGTGGTCGGGGGCGAGTCAGGGCGTTGTCACGCGAGTTAGGGTTACGTTGCACCGCTGGAGTCGTATGTCAGGAGAGGATGCTTCGTTGACCGGAAGTCAGTTACAGGCGTTAATGTATGGTTTCGTGTACCGCTTCGTGATATTGTTGCTCCTGTGGTATTACTTTGCAGTGTCGTTTGATGTATCTTGGCTTTTTCGAAATGGCATTAAACTGCTCCGAAATGAAACCTAAATTCGTGGACAGATCCCGTTTTAGCCTTATGCTAAGACGTGGTGGGATTTGAGCGCGCTCCGAAGCTGAGGGAACATTAAAAGGACGCCTGTTCGGTCGGGAAGAGTGAGCGGGATAGCAAATTGTCTGCAGTGTTCAGCGGCGCGTGTTTGGCCCTGCGTCGCCCATCAGGCCTGTCGGCGGCGGCGTTTACTTTGGCAGCGTCTTCAAACAGAGCCGGCTGGCCTCGGCGCCGCCGTGACGTCAGGCGAGCGCCGTCACGCGGCCGCTGCGCCGCACCGGCCGAGGTGTGACGTCACCGGCGGCGTCATCGCGGCGGCGGCGGAGACCGATTGGGATAATTCGGGCCGATCAATAGCGTGTGCGTAAGATGGCCGCGGGCGGTGGTCGTCGGCGCCGCGGCCGGCGGCCGGCGCCCGGGAGGCGTGAGGCTGGGTGCAGGCAGGACGCCGGCCGCGTGCAGGCCACAGGGGGATGTGGTCGATGCGGTCAGTCGAGCCGTGGGCTGGGATTGCGTCACTGCGTGGACCACGGAGGCCGCAGGGCTCGACTCGCTGATGCAAGAGGGCCGGATGCTGGAACCGCTTTGAACCCGGTCGAAGACGTGTGGGATTGCCGTGCGCGAGGCGGCCTTCCAGTAGGGTGAATGCGGGACGCTTTCGCCGGCCAGACGGTGCTAATTCTCCGCGCGGTTATGAGGACTTGCAATGTTCGACCTTTTGGCGTTGTCGTCATTGAACGGGACAGATTGATCAGCTGTTCTGGTGTAGATTTTCACAGCGGGATATTGATAAATCAGACCCGATTTTTGTAAATGGTGAATACGTCGCGGCCGAAACGTTCTTAAGCAGGTATTCAGGCGTAGGGCACGTATAGTTGAATAGGTCATAAACGTTAAAAAAACAGGATCGATAGAACCGAGTGTTACGGGATGCCCGTGATATAGACGACCGTGAAAAGCCGTTCATGGTTTTGAGAACCGGACCAGTCTCAGGACATTAAACGTATATCGCGTTAGTCCCCACGGCGGACATCGCAGAAGCCGTGTTGTACAGGAAGGCTGTAAGCGTCAGCAGCCGACTTCCGCCTGACATGATGACAAGGAGCGCCCACTATTTTGGATCCCAATAGCACAGCTTTTTACATTGATCGGCAGCTGAGTCGTGAAAGCGCTGATCTCATTGGGGCTAAGACTGGGGCGCTTGATATTCTACCCGCGTGTCAGTTGGCAGCTGACGGAGGGCCACGCCAATGACCACCTGGTCGTGTTGTGTCGTGGACGACACGGCAAACTTTTTCCACGAAGTCTGTCAGTACCTGGGTTTGCATGATAGGACGTGGGGTCCGTGCGACAAGCTCTGCGTATGATTAGTCGTGATTCCAATCATCAGCTTAGAAAATCGCTCATATCAAATCGACACAAAGAAGAAAAATACACAGCGAGAGGATTCAAGGAAATGGTTGTCATGCATGCCTGCTAACGAAATGTTTCGGATTCGAGTTCGGCTAATCGCGACCTTGCGACGTACTCCGCGACAAGCAGCGTTGGAGGCTGCTGCGTGAGATTATGGGCTTTCGAGAGCGTGATAAATTACTCGCTAACCAGACTCCTGTATTAGGCGGTCTGGCCGCCCCTCCGTCCCCGCGGCGACTCGCGGTGGAGCGTCGCAGTGTTGTGTGGCCAGTCGGAGCTCGGCGTCGGCTGCGGTCCCACCGGCGCTCCAGCTCACCTCGCCACCGCCAGCGGCCCGGCCCGGTGTGTGTGTGAGCGGCTACCGACCTGGTCCGCCCCGGTCCCCGGTCCAGCCTTTATGGCCAGCTGCTGGCCTGCCCCGTCCCTGGCCCGGTCCGGTCCGTGTGACCGGCTACCATCGCTGAAGATTTCGGAAAATTATCGGGAGGGAGAGTCCACATAAGGTTTTGGACCGTTTGTTCCCAGTTGCCATTTCTGCTATTTGCCAGTTGCCATTTATTTCCAGTTCTAACATTGCCGTAGGCGTAATGTTACAATCCCTGAACATTGGGGTCCTGACCCTCCCCTCCCTCCACGCGTGCTCCCCGGGATCGCCAGCCATGCTGGCTACTGATCTGCCCCGCGATGTCGTCGTCCGGGTAGCACGAACCCAGAGATGCTGCCACTGCCTCGTTTGTGAAAGTCCGGAGCAAGCAGGAGGGCTGACACGGGCTGGTCTTAGCGGGCCATGGGCTTGTGCTGTGACTAGAGAGTCCGTTCCTTTGGTCTCCACGAGCGAAGAAAGCGCCGAACACCATGACGCGGCCGCTTGTCGATTTTGTCAGTCTCGCGTTGTCGGGATGGGATTCTCAATGCATCCCTGATTTTGGAGTGAACTGCGGTTTTTTCACCGTGGGGCGGAATGTTTAAGCCCGTTATCGCGGCCGACGTGCGGGCAGTAGTAGGCGGCGCCGGCCGGCGACGTCGCCGGCGCTTTTCCAGTCGATTTCGCCGTAATCTCTTGGCCTGTTTGGCGGACGCTCGTTTTTGCCCGGTCGCCGGAACGCCCGTCGGTAACCCGTGATCGTGTTGCCAGCAATCGCCGTGTCGTCAGTAAGTGACCTGTGATTGCCATGTTGCCAGCGAATGACCTGTGACTGTCATGCTGTCAGCGGCGACCTTTGATCGCCATGTTGTCAACGATTGGCATGTGACTGCCATGCTGTCAGGTCGTGACCCATGACTGCCTCTGTCATCCCGTCAGCTGTCACTGTCCTGTCATCCCGTCATGGCGGTCCGTGGCTGTCATGTTGTCAGCGATTGCCGTGTGGTCAACGTGTAGCCTGTGGCGGCTTTCTTGTTAGCCTGACTACCATGTTGTCCAGCCGGTGACCTGCGACCTTCATGTTAGCGCGTGATCTGTATCTGACATCAGCCAGTGGCCTGTCTGTCATATTGTCCGGCGACCCGTGACCATCGTAATGGCCACGTTGCCAGCTACTGACGAGCGCCGTGTCGTGCCTCAGGATGCCCGGAAAGCAGCGTGCGACACGACCCTGGTGCAGGCCACGGCCAGCATGGAGCCGATCGGCCGGATACAGATGCGCAACCGGCGCACCCTGCGCGGCCACCTGGCCAAGATATACGCCATGCACTGGGCCTGCGACTCGCGGTACGTGCAGCGTCGTTTCCTCTCCGTCGAGCTGGCGTCCAACGGTTCAGCCGCATGAAGGAGAACCCCTGCGGTAGGGTTGAAGCAGTCTCGTGTTCGGTTTGTCTCCGGCGGCATGGTGTGGGACGCTCTCTTGTGGTGCGCGACAGTTCGTCATGTGTTTCGACCCTTTGACTTGTGAGCCGGTGGCTTTCAGCTCACGTCTCCTGCCACCCGCTCTGGTTACCTGTTGGTACGAGGTTCTTCCATTCCACCGTCTGTTGGTAGTGGTATGATTTCGTACGTACCTGAAGTGGTGTGAGCTCTTTCACACCTCCGGTTTGCTGTCTCCCACCAGTCACCTACCGTTGTCCTCCGCCCACCTTCTGTTATTGCGGGATGAAGGAGTCAGAGTTGTATTCAGAACGCTTCAGCCACAGTGTAAGCGGAAGAAAAAGCTTGCTAGGCAGAAGTCATACCGGAACTGCCTCGTCTCATATTGTTACCTGGACCTTCTTGCCGCAAGTTGGTCCCCTTCGTCGGACGTGAGATGCCCACCACAATAGAGGTAGCTCCACATGTTTTGTAACTCCTGAGGATTCCCTGAGACGGAGATTAGCCGGTTTTCACGGCTGCCGCTGTACGCCGGTAAACATCGTGGGTCTTGGGTCCTGAGCTGATTAATTTGACTGACTCGGTCACCTTGGGCTGTCGAACAACGTTTGATAGTAAGGCGGATTTGAAGCAAGTGATAAAAATGATATTAGCAGCGTTGCCGTCGAGTGCCGCTTAGGCACTTGACTCCACGTAATAACTCAAATGCGTCAGCTATCGGACCCCCCCCCCCCCCGTTGGCCCACTGAATGGATACGACGCGAGTTCTGCTGCTGTATATGTGAAACAAACGCTGAGTAGCCCGCAGACGTCGAGAATATTTCAGTGTTGTCTGACTGTCTGGCGCCAGATGCCCGTGAGGTCGCTCACGCCAGATATCCGTCCGACTGACCCAGTCCGGACGGTGTCCTCTGTCGGGCCGTCTGCGAGACACGGATGCAGGGCACGGCGCCGCGGCCGTCGCGTCTGCCTGGCTACCGGCTGGCGGCGGCGGCGCCCGTGTCTCGCAGACTGTCTGTTTGCCCAGCCCCGGTCGCTGGGCCGGGCGAGGGAGCGGCGGCGCCGCCGTGCAGGTAGCCGCCCGCCGCGGCCGCCGCGCGGCCGGCCGGCCAGGAATAGCGGCTCTGTCGCTGGGCGGCGGCCGAGGGCCGCCATCGACCCCCACCATACTGTTCCCATGGCCGGCCGGCCCGGTCGATAGCGGGGAGGCGCGCCGCCGCCGCCGGAGTCGGGGCCGCAGCCGGGGCGGGGGCCGGGCCGGGCCGGGGCCAGTTCGGCTGGCCGTCGCCAGCGATGGGGCGGCGGCGGCGGACGTTCACCCAGGCCCGGCCCGGCTGCTGACTCACGGCCGGCGCCGGCCGTCGGGGCGCGCCCGTTGCCTGGCAACTGGCCCGGCCGACGCCGCCGACCGGCGCGCCGTGGGCGGCCGACGCCGGGGTTGTAGGCCCACCGACGGGCGCCCGCTGCGCCGGCTAGTCCCCCCCCCCCCCGGACGGCGCCGTGGCCGCCCAGACTGAGTGGGCGGGGCGGCTCGGCGGCTGCCGCGCTGGTCGGGGTACGGGCGCCAGAACTGAACGATGCTTTTTATTTTGACGTGGGAGGGAGATGAAAGTCATGAATGATGGACCAGTCAACGTTGTAGGGCACGTCCACCAAATTCTGCCACTGTCGATGCCTTGGCTTACTTCCAACGCTGTGTTCGCGCTCGAGGAGTTCGAAAGTCCTTGGAAGTTTTTTCACCACATTTGGGGCGGGAAATGTGATCTGTGGTCGAAGAAATCTGAGTACTGAAATGCAGCAGTCATGCGCCCCACTTTGTTAGCACGCTGGTGAGCCGAATGGTGGTCGGGGTGACTTGGGTACGTCAGATACTGCCAGCTGTCGTGGAAAGTCCGTTTTTTCTCTGTCAGGCGCCATCCCGGACGTGACTAGCCAAAACAACTCCTTCCGTGACTATCACTTTTGCAGTCCCGGCTCTGTAACTCGTTATTCGGACCGTTGAAGCTTCCTCCGTGCCCGTCAGCCAGAATGACGTTGACGGTTGGCCGGCAGGAATCTGGTGTCAGCGTCCCAGGACGGCAAGCTGATCGTATGGGACAGCTACTCCACCAACAAGGTGCACGCCATCCCGCTCCGGTCATCATGGGTCATGACCTGCGCCTATGCGCCCTCGGGCAACTTCGTGGCCTGTGGCGGCCTGGACAACATCTGCTCGATATACAGGTCAGCGAGCACCGCTTCGGAAGAGGCATGGATACTGATAGGAGATCGTGGGTAATCCCTTCTCTGTTTGACCTGGCACGCTGTGTTGCGCGTGTTGACGCTGAGTTTTATGGAGGTGTCATTCTCTAAACGCATATCGTGACGTGTGATATAATGATTGGCCGACGGTTTGTTGTTAGGGTCTTTTTTGAGGGTTGTTGTGTAACGTATAATGTTGATTGGCGGACTGTTTTGGTGTTGGGGCCCATTGTGAGTGTTGTTGTCCGTGGTTTGATTGTGCGATTGTACAGCCTAAGCCCCGTGAGAAGTGTCTCGTTCAGCAGTGAGAAATGGGGGCTTCCGTTTGTCAGTCAACTGCTGAACGCTTCAGTCGCGGACGCACTTAGTTCATCGCACACAGGCCGGTCGAACGGCCCAACGACCGCCTGCCGCCGTCCGGTGTGGGACGCCTGTTATGACGCCGTCCGGGTGCCTTTCCAGCCTGAAGACACGCGAGGGCAGCGTGCGGGTGAGCCGCGAGCTGCCCGGCCACACGGGCTACCTCAGCTGCTGCCGCTTCGTCGACGACAACCAGATTGTGACCAGCTCCGGGGACATGACCTGGTACGACCGGCGTCCGCCGCCGCAGGCCCGGCGGCCGCCGCCCTCTGCTGATGCTGGGGGGGGGACTGCTCGTTGATCGGGCTGTCCACTGATGTTTGCTGAGCCGCTCTTGCATTGTCGCTGCCTGAGTTCGTATTCTTATATTCATATATATATATATATATATATATATATATATATATATATATATATATATTCTTATGTTCATATTCTTGTTGTCGTTCGTAAGTGCCGATCATCCGTCTGGTATCAGCTGAGTCCGACGGCTTTAGATAACGCCTCACCTCTCTGCTGCTGGCCGGCGAGAAGCCACGGTGCCCGGCGTGGCCGGACCGTGAGCCTGATGTCGGTCGCCATGTAGCGCTGGTCGGAGTGGCGGGCACGACCTGTGCCGTCGCCTTGGCGCCGAGGGTCTGCCCCCTTGTGTTGACAACGTCTCCCCGTTGCAGCGCACTGTGGGACATTGAGACGGGCCAGCAGTGCACGGCCTTCACCGGCCACACCGGAGACGTGATGTCGCTCTCGCTGGCGCCCGACATGCGCACGTTCGTGTCCGGCGCGTGCGACGCCTCGGCCAAGGTACGGCGGCAGGGGCGGCTGGAGGTTTGTGTGGGGTTTCGCGGAAAGAGATGGGGCGATGGCTGGTGAGCGGCACGCCACGGTAGGAGGGGGAGAGCGTGCGTGACTGCTGGAACATCACCGGAGGTCGTGCAACTTCTGGAGGGGCTAGGTGATAAGGATGGCAACTTAGGTGGACGGCTCCGGGCGCGTGAGATTGCGCGTTATGGTTTATGGGCATTTCAGCAAGGTTCTGCACTGGGTCGGTGTTTCAGACTCGATGTGGTAGACTCGCTAGAAATCGCTCTGTCGCAGTGGGGAGCCGACGATGGTTGTCATTGTTACGCGCCCAGCACCGACTGTTTTGGTTTTGTATTTGGGATGTATTGACGTGGGTGTTTATTGTGATGGATCTGCTAACGGAACTGCGTATTGGGTATCAGGATGTGGTAACTGAGTATGGTTGTGGAAGATTACACGTGAAATGACCACCTTTGTATGGAGGCTAGTTTTTATTATTTTCCCACTGCATTGCACAAGAACTGTCCGTCGGCCGGCCGTCGTGTTTAGCCACGAATGATGTGTTTGGTTCTAGTAATGTCATCTGAATGACGTCCTGTGGCGTGTACCTCCATAGCCCTGGCCTGCCCGGTGCTCTGTGGCGTTGAGCCCCGTACCCCCGTGTTGGCGGTGCCCCGTTGTCCACCGTCACTGAGACGCCCCCCGTGCTTTGATCGATGCTGCGTGTGCGCCGCTCGGTCCGTGCGGCGCCGCCTGACGGTCGGCCGTGCCGTTTCAGCTGTGGGACGTGCGGGAGGGCGTCTGCCGCCAGACCTTCTCCGGCCACGAGTCCGACATTAACGCCATCGGGGTGAGTGGTGCGTCCGGCTGTGTGGCCAGTCCGGACAGCGGGCCGCGGTCACTGCCAGATACCGTCGGCCACCGGCTGCCGCGTGCTCCTGAGCGACGCGGCAGCATTTTGGTTCGGGGCCGCCATGTGAAGTTCGACGTGTCGGCTAGTAGTCAGAGGGTTTTTTTCAGACTTCTTGTGAGCTGTTCAGGCTGTGCTGTTGAAGCCTGACCGGTGGCTGAGCGCGTCACTCTGTATAGTGTTGTGACTAATACGGTGACTGGGCGGGTTTCAAGGCCCGTTGGGGATTGACCGGACCCGTGGGGTGGCCAGTTCTTCCCCAGCGGGAACGCGTTCGCCACCGGTTCGGACGACGCCACCTGTCGGCTGTTCGACATCCGCGCCGACCAGGAGCTGGCCATGTACTCGCACGACAACATCATCTGCGGCATCACTAGCGTCGCCTTCAGCAAGTCGGGCCGCCTCCTGCTGGCCGGCTACGACGACTTCAACTGCAACGTTTGGGACGCCATGCGCACAGAGAGGGCCGGTGAGTATGGAGGTGGAGATGACGGAGACGGAAAGGTCTCTGTTGTCTCAGGATGCTGGTTGTCTTAGTGCTGGCATTTAAGGGGTGACTTATTATTTCGGTTGCCAGAGGACTGGTGATGTGAAACGGGAAGAATTTTTGCTGCGGGAAAAGGCTGTAAGGAGAGAGCAATAGGCGTGCCAAGCTGCGTGAGCTGGAATAATTCTGAAGGACGCTTATTGGCACATGCGTCGTACTCCACAGCTAACGAATGCTGGCATCGTTTTTTTCTGTAATCGAATTGCATTTTCGTTGCTATCGTTTTCATGTACTCTCGTTTAGTATCTTCATCTGTATGCAGCACGTATGAACGGAATACGTTTTTTGGTCATCTTGGCTTTCCCAACCGGCGAGAATTTTCGTGCAGCTGCCCTCCACCTCCCCCACGAAAATACACCGCTTCCGGCATCGTCCCTCGGCATCAGTACAGCCAGCGCCGGCTGACCTTACCTAACCTAACGTGACGTGACCTAACCGTGACCGGGACGGTGCCCACAGGCGTGCTGGCCGGCCACGACAATCGCGTCAGCTGTCTGGGCGTGACCGAGGACGGCATGGCCGTCTGCACCGGCTCCTGGGACAGCTTCCTCAAAATCTGGAACTAGCGCGCCGGCGGCCAGGGGCCGCGCCAGGCGCGCGGCGGCCGGGCCAGCCGGCCGGCCGCCCGACCGACCGTGAGCGGCGCCGGCCCGCCGCGCCGACGGCGGACAGAGGGCGCGCGCGCGCCGCCGCTGCCGCCGGCCGCGCGCGTCGGCGCCCGGCGTTACGTGCGTCAGTATCGTTTTATTTTGGCTTTTATCTGGGAGAGGTGCGGGCGGCGCTAGCAGGGCGGCGGCCGGCCCGCGGGCGGCGGCACACCGGCGCCGGCCCGCCCCCGAGCCGCCGCGCCAGCTCTGTGTAGACTCTTGTGTTAAACGGCAAAATAATCATCATGTGATTTGCTGTGAGGCGTCGGTTATTTATAATGTCCCGTTTTGCAGGTGTATGTCGGAGCGGCGTGTTGCGCGCGCGCCGGCCGTCTGTGCGGCCCGCGCCGCCGGACCCGCCGGCCGCCCCACTCGGAGGCCGGCAGCACGGCCGAAAATTACCACTCCAGGGCTCAGGGTCGTGCTGCTGTCAGCCGACTGGGCGCGACCGGCGCCAGGGTCCGCCGGTGGCCGGCCGCCGGGCCGGCCCGGCCGCGCCCGGCCTCCGCCTGGCCGCGCCGCGCCGCCCCCGCCTGTCCCTTCGGGCGGCGCCGGACAGCGACCGGGCGGCGGCCGGACGTGGCCCGACCCGCCCGGGGACGGGCCGGCGCGCCGCGCTCGCCGCTCGCCGCGCGCCGTATGTTCATGTCCGTGTTTCTTATACCGAGTAAGAGTAAGTAGTGCCGCGCGCGCCGGCCCGGCGCCGCCGCGGCCGGCGGCCGGCGCGCGCCTATAGCTTTTCTAGGGGGCCGGCGGGCCTGGGCGGCGCGGCAGCCGCCCGCCTGCACGCCATGAGACACGCGCGGGGACTCGGTTCGGACTCGGCCTATGTTCCTTTGACGAAATTTTTACGCTATAGCTTCTATATCGTTCGTGGATTTTGTCATGTAAGGAACCATCCGATTTGTCCAATAAAATACTTGTCTTTACGGCTGTGGTCGGTGGCGACTGGATATGTGGAAGGGATTGCAGACTGACAAGCCCGCCCACAGGCGGCTCGTCGGTGTCGGCACGGTGAAGAACAGCGGTCCTGCAGAACGCAGTTGCCGGATGACACGACATCGTCTTCTGTCGTTAGTTTTGGCGAAAAAAAACAATCTCACAGAAAAGCCTGGGTGAACCGAACCGCTCCAATGTTTTGCCCAGTTCGAGAATCACATGGAAGTGGATTAGGCAACGTTCATATATCATTGACTTTCACCTGGCCAATGAAGTACACAATATAGTCTTGAGACGTGGGAAGTGTACTTGATAAGTGCAGTGTACAATATCAAGGCTGATCGAGCAACAGTTCATATGTTCATGTATCTAATAAGCGAAAAATGTGTGTTTTGACGTTCGTTCCCTAACTTGACCTGGAATGCAACTGCCCAACAGTGGTAGCTTGGCTGTATCATTCATAAGCATATCTTCGACGTTTGCTTGAGAATAAAAATATTTTGCATAGCGTTGGCCCGAACGTTCTATTTTTACTAATGTTCATCAGCCAGAGTGCGAAAACGGTCCCCTGCTCTCAGGACAGATTCAGAGGGAGGCGCGTGTGGGCGCCGCCATTCGCGAAGAGCTGGATGGAACAACGCTGCGTGCAAAAAATGAGGCTATTTGCAAAACAAGTAGAGTCAAAAAGCAAGAGGTCTCCAACTTCTTTAATCCTATTCCCGGCACGGGGGCCTGAACCGCCCCCCCCCCGTCGGGTTTTTTGCTTGCCAAGTCCAGGGTTTTAACGAAGCGTCACGGAACTTGGTGACTTTTCCTAGCTATTCTTTCTACGTACTGTGACAAAATTTAGAAATTCCGTTTTGCTCAGGGACCGAGCCAGGCAACGTTTTTGGGAGGCACCTCAGGCCAATTTTGGCCCTGTTGAGGATGAAAGGAAAATGACTGCCAAAAAGTGTTTTTAGGATAGGGCTCAAAACTTGATATGATGTATAACTAAATAGATGGGCAATGTACAAATACAATTTTGTTCATTTGAGGTCACTACAAAGTCAGGTCAAGGTCAAAAATCAAGATTTGCTTTTAAAGGTAATAACTTCGGCGGTATTTTTTTAAATGTCAAACCCGGAACACATATGACGAAGAATGGTGCCCTCTACTTGTGTATCAAGTTTCAACTTGACATCAGGTTGGGTCACAGAGCTGTGACCGAAAATAACAGAGCGCGTGCCCTATATCACAATAGCCATAAAATGGAATTTTTAAAGTTGAGTGAATTCAAATGATTGAAAACGTTTACAGACAATATTTAATGCACACCAGATCATTCCAAGTGACTCCAAGGTCACTGGAGGTCATTTAAGGTCAAAGGTCACAAGTTGAGCTGTAGAGCATATGAACATGACTGTTACCCCTTTTTCATGTCCCTGGCACCGCCTATGCTAATATGCAAACATTGTTATACGATTTGTGCTTGTTTAGCATGACATTAGTATCAAAACCCAAAAAGGTGCTTTGACCTTTTTTCTTCATTCACTTTTTGGAAATCTAATCCTGCTATTTTTAAAACCCTGTAAACGTCTATGAATTTCCTCAAAATTTTTAATGTGTGTATCAATGGCAAAAGTCCTATCCATAATCTCTCGATTCATGTCAATTTGACTGAAATCGGTCCATAAACAACAGAGTGATAAAAAGTCCAAAAGCACCCCCCATTTCGGTATTTTTGCCCCTTACATCCACCCCTTTCAAAACTTTGAAAGTTTATTTAAGTGTAGTTCACATCATGGCACATCGATTGCCGTTTGTTGCGATAAAATCGGATGTGTAGTTCTCGAGATCTCAGGGGGAGGCGAATCCCTCCTGCCGGGAATAGGCCATACCGTCTGGCCCTCCGGGAATAGGGTTAAGGGTCTCCTGCTGCCGAATGGGCTTCATCTGAAAACCCGTTCATCCCTAGAGAATGTTTGGTCTGCCCCTGCCAGCGGATCCAGGGGTGTCGGAGCCATGAACTCTTTCCATCGGAAGAGGGGGACTAACATAATTCTAGCTCCCCTCCCCCCTTTGGGTTTTGGAGATGTTAACGTTTTGTTTCTGGTACGAATAAAAAAAGAATACATGCGATTTAAAAAAAAAAAGCGAGCCGCAAGTGGCCGAAACCCGGCGAGAAATAAACATTTAGGGGTTATACGGACGCAAATTTTCCTCTCCACCTCAACATATGATCTGGATCTGCCCTTGTCCACCCCTTTCTTCCCACCTCGTTTCATCGTGTTCGCACCCGTAAAAATGCGGGCAATAGGCGAATCTGGGGCGACCAAGGAAAGAAAACCCTATGTTACGGCTTTCCGGCAAGACAGGCAAATGTGGCGCAGAATATGTTACACATCCATTCGCAGTCCGACGAGGGGTGCGCGTGGGATGCGCAGGGAGTTAGCAGGTCAAGATATTTAGGGTAAAGGGTGATGACGGTGTTAAGTCTTTTTTATCTCAGTGGGATTGGTTGAGGATCCGGACAATCATTTCTGTAGACAATCTGTAGAGCTCTCATTTGGCATGATAGGCATACTCCGAAAAAAAATCGGGTAAGAAATTGCCTAAAACATACCATTGATTGTGTGCTTTATATATGCCCCTGGAAACTTGTTCGTGTCACCCAGGAGCTCAGAGAGGCATGCCAGAACCGATGCATGTTCTGGGGACATCTGGCGTTGCGATTGCATGTGGAATAATCTTATTGTGAAGGCTAAAATGAAGCCATTCCAAGACTGCATGTGGAATGATGATGAAGGGCTTATAATGAAACTTTTCCCTGACTGAAAACTAGTGGTTGTGTGCCAGAAATGCACCAGAGCCCCAAGGTTCTGTTCCCCCTGCTGTGTGCATAATAGTAATGCAACCTGTTGAATTTGCTCTGGTTCAGATTAGCAGCCATGCATCACATTTTCACTAGGCACATATTGTATGAAAAACAGCATAAATGGCATCAGAATCATACAGTAGACAGTTTTAAGAGCAAACCCTTGTGATTTAGCTGCTGCATGTTCTTCCAAAATGAAGAAAGTGGGAAAATTGTCATATAATATCACCACTACATTTGTTGCAAACTTCTGCCCCACTTGTCTGTTTGATTTCTCCTGTGATTCTCCAGTAACAAATTGAAAAAGCAGTTTCCAAGGTGAAGGTATTGTGGGCCTTATGATGTCATCAGTATAACCTAGCTTAATGAGTAATGAACAAGACAGGTAACCTAACCTAGCCCTAACCTTAACCCTAACCCAAACCCAACCCCAACCTAACCTAACCTAACCTAACCTAACCTAAACTAATGTAACTCAGCCCAGTTGAGCCTAACCTAACTGAACCTATTTAGATGCATGACTTAACCTCTGCTGGACAGAGCCAAGTCCAATTGCACCCTTCATGTGCCTGTGGCCTGTGCAATCCTATACCATGTCTTGGCATGGGGTTGTACCTTTGGCGCAACATTGCACCCCATGAACAACTGTTTATCAACCTATGGCCTCTTGTATCATTTACTGGTGGCATCATCAGATGTTACACAGTACATAAGGCATCCTTGGAGCAAAGACAGCATAAACAAGATGGTGCTGCCAATTCTGGTTATTTTTGCTTATGGTGAAATATAGCTTCATTTGCTTTGGAAACTGTACTGGTAGCATTGCCATTTCTTCCTTTCACAGGAAAGTTTGTGTGCTCTTCTGTATCATATGTGTGGCTGGTCTGTGAAAAGGTGAAAATGTGATGTATTGCTGGACTGGCACACATAAGGGTTGGCTGGTAGCTGCTGGGATTTGAAGCAAGTGCTGGTAATCATTGACCTTGTTCCTATGCCCTCAAATAAAAAAGATTGGTGAGGGGAAATGGGGGACTCCTTCATCCTCTGCTTTTACCCACTTTTCTCCACAGACTGAAAAACAACAGGAGCACAGTTAAGCTCAAATGATGCAGTTTTGATTCCATCCTGATGCAGAAAACCTATGTTTTCTAAATGTAACACTTTTATAAGGCATTCAAGACCTTTGCCTGGTTTGACCAAAGGACATTGCAGTCTGATGGAGAGATTGGCATGCCTGAGCCAGTGTAAGATGACTGCACACAACCATTGGCTGAAGGGAGCATTCCAGTCTTTTCTGTGGCCTTGACTTCATAAATATCAGTCTCCAGAACTTGTAGTTATCAAGGCATTTTCTAGCAACAAAATGCAGTGCTCAAGATAATTTAGTCAAAAAATCAAGGAAACTGAAGAAAGAGCCACACATAGAATATAACATGTTTTGAATATGACAGAACATCCCAGCATACAAATTGTTTCAAATGTGTTGGTGGTCCATAGCCTTGGTGCAGACCAGCACCAAAAACCAAAACCAGCAGACTGTAGGTGTGAACTGCTGATTTAGGGATGGGGTTCCACAGGCCATCCCTGTGTGTGTCTTTCTCCACCTCAAACAACCTCATCCCATCCTGTTCTGATGGAGAACACAGGAACAAGCCTGATGTTTTACCAACAAGATTTTGATAAAACCTGCATTGTTTACAGTCTGGTTTGTAGATTAATACACCAGGAAAGATCTGCATTGGCATTTCTTTTGTTACATATAATGGTGTAATTACTGGAAACCTGTTCAGTGCAATCAGATGCAAAACTCCACACTGTGATGCAATCAGCAAGGCATACAGGGTGTTGGGCATGATCAAGAGGTTTTTTTGCAGCCTGGGAAGTTCACTGTCCCACTCTTCTTTAGGTGCATCATCCAGCCTCTTCTGGAGTATGATAGACTTGGGCCTTTCATGTGTCAGTAAGTGATCAGACACCTCCATCAGCCATCACAAACCTAGTTTAGTGAGTAGTTGTCTGCATCATAGGATTAGTAAATCTATGATACCTAGTTAACAAGGTGAGTAGGCTGTTGAACATTATCTCAACTACCAAAACCATGCCCTCTTTCCAAGATTTTGGATCTTGATGTGCGAAGTACAAAACCTTAGGAGTCATTGAAAAGAGGACAAGGCACAGGGAGATTTCAGATTAATTCTTTGAGAGTTATGCCAATGTTCCAGCTGTCATCTTGTCCAGTCAAAGGCAGCTTTTGCCTTTAGTAGACTTTGGTTATTCCATTAGTGGCATTTTGATTGTGGTGAGTAACATTATTGGGAAGGTTCACCCTGGGGTGGATTGGAGCAGGAAGTTTGCATTTTCTTGTGGTGTCAGGGTGTGAATTTTTGTTTTGAAGTGCAAAACTTTGTGATTGTTGCAGACAAAAAATCCCCATCAGCATCATTGGTTGTGTGTGAACACATTGTATCTACTTCTAGCTAGATGGAGATAGGGCTATTTACTCAGAGATGTCCAGTTTTGTGCATTATAATTCTCTCAAAAATATTAATGCAATTATTTTTGGTACAAAATGCTTTTAAAGGATATTTTTAGAGTGTCCTTCAACGTCAAAAAGGGACACTTTGCAATTCTTTCTTAGAAATTTGGTACTTCTCAGGAATTTAAGGAATATTTGCTTGAATGAGAACTTATTCCTTTACAGTGGTTCTAAAGTTCAATGTCAGCTCTGGTTTGTGTTTCAGGCCCTCCATCTGGACCTAATGCTCAAAGTAGTTTCATGATGTGAAATTCAGTTGAGTTTTAAATTATTTTATGCAACATTAGTTGAGTTAAAACATCAGTATGAATTTTGAAATCTAAAAGATGATTGGCTGCAGTAATTAGGAAGCATCAGGCAGAGTATGTCCAGTTATTTCTATCGAGGCCACTGGGCATTCTTGGCATTTTGCATCTTTTTGACCATCACTTTTGTGGTGTTCAGTAGCTGTCCAGTCTGACCTTGTTGTTTGCTTTCCAGATAATGTATTCAGTCTTCCAGTAAACTGGGTTTAAACAAACCCAGGTATTTGCCTGGTCCTTTTGGAAAGGGATTCGTGATACATCTTGTTACATTCCAAACTGCTCTTCTGTGAGTGATCCTTCATACAATTGCTGGTACTCAAGATATCAGAATCTCACCAAGATGGCAGAGCAAGGCACTGTGGAGTTTAAGGAGGACAAGGATATCACCAAAGCCAGACATGACATCTTCGTCCAGGAAATTGAGGGCATGGATGACTACTGGGGCTCAACCTTCCGCACCATCTACGGCAAGGGCGAGCAGGACCAGTTCATGCTGGAGCTTGACGAGCGGACCAAGGAGCACGACAAGAACATCGAGCGCATGTGCAACTTCCACTACCAGGGGTTCATCGACTCTATCCGTGAGCTGCTGCAGGTGCGCTCCGAGGCGAGCAAGCTCAAGCACGAGGTGGTGGCCGTCAACCAGGAGCTGACCGAGGCGTCTCGTCAGCTGCTGAAGCACGGTGACGCGCTGTCGCGCGCACGCCGGGTCCAGAACAACATCCACGAGGGCATCGAGGCGCTGCGCGCCTGCCTGCCCGTGCTGGAGACGCACGCACGGCTGCGCAAGCAGATGGCCGAGCAGCGGTTCTACCCGGCGCTGAAGACGCTGGAGACGCTGGAGCAGACGCTGCTGCCGAAGGTGGCCGGCCACAAGTTCGCGCAGGTCATCAGCGCCAGCGTGCCGGCCGTGCGCGCCAGCATCCAGGCGGCGGCCACCTCCGACCTGAAGGACTTCCTGGAGGTGGTGCGCCGCGAGTCGCCGCGCATCGGCGCCGTGGCCGTGCGCCACGCTGCCGAACGGTGCGCCGCCGAGCCGGCCGCCGAGTCGGACGCGGCCGAGCGACGCGCGCGCGACTTCCTCGGCGCCGACGGCGTGGCGCCGCGCGAGCTGGAGCCGGCGCCGCCGCCGGCCGCCGACGGCGACGACGACGAGCGGGCGGCGCAGGAGCTGGTGAACTTCTCGCCCGTGTACCGCTGCCTGCACATCTTCACGGCGCTGGGCGCCCAGGACACGTTCCGCGCCTACTACGTGAAGCAGCGGCAGAAGCAGGCCGGCCTGGCGCTCCTGCCGCCGGCCAACATGCACGAGACGCTGGCCGGCGTGCGCGACTACCTGCACGGCGTGGCCGGCTTCTTCGTGGTGGAGGACCACGTGTTGAACACGACGACCGGCCTGGTGACGCGGCAGGACCTGGACCAGCTGTGGGCGGCGGCGCTGGCGCAGGTGACAGCTGCGCTGCAGACCCAGTCGGCCTACTGCACCGACCCCAGCATGCTGCTCACCTTCAAGAGGCTGATCATGGTGTTCGCCCACACGCTGCGCGACTACGGCTTCTCGTCGCAGCCGCTGCACGACCTGCTGCTGGAGATCCGCGACCACTACAGCGAGGTGCTGATGCAGCGCTGGGTTCAGGTCTTCCGCGACATCTTCGACAAGGACAACTACCACCCGATCCAGGTGGAGACGGAGCAGGAGTACGAGCAGATCACGCAGGTGTTCCCCTACGCCAGCGAGCAGCTGGAGAAGGCGCCGTTCCCTCGCCGCTTCCCCTTCTCGCTGATGGTGCCGAAGGTGTACGCCCAGGTGAAGGAGTTCATCCACTCGTGCCTGCGCTTCTCGGACGGCCTGCACCTGAGCCAGAGCGAGCGTGACGACATGGTGCGCCGCTCCACCAACGTGCTGCTGACGCGCACCCTGTCTGGCTGCCTGGCCACGCTGATCCGCACGCCCGGCCTGGGCCTGCTGCAGCTGATCCAGATCACCATCAACACCATCTACCTGGAGCAGGCCAGCGTCTACCTGGAGGACGTCATCACCAAGCTGACCGGGTGAGTGACATCGCCGGACAGCGCCGGGGACGCTGGATACAGTGGGTACATATACATATACAGATACAATGTATACATGTATATATATATATATGTGTGTGTGTGTGTGTGTGTGCGTGCATTTACATGTATATACATGTATATGTATACATATACATACATGTATGTATGTATACATATATACATACATATATGGATACAGTGGGTACATATAAGATACAGATACGATGCATATGCTGGGCTGGCCTTGCGCTAGATGTCCTGCAGATCGAGTGTGTGCCGTAAGTGCTTGGTTAGATTGAGCAGGTAGCTTAAATGTTGCATGTATGGAAGAACATTATTTTGATCATGTTGGACTATGCGACCTAAAATAGTTACTTTTTCTGTGGCATGTGTACACCTGTAGCACACCCAGCAACGCTTTCGTTCCACAGTTTTCTACCACTGCTTTCCTGATTCAGATTTTTCGTTTTGATCTTCAAGGTGTAAGCTTGTTTTCAGGGGCGCCTTTGTCATATTTTGATCAGGTCATTGTGTTTCCCATGTGGCCTTGGATAAAGGGATATAGTTAGCACATGGCATGACTCTGGATGTGGTGATAGTGGCCCCGGTGGAAGCTCAGATCGCTGAATCCGTGCCACTGCGCTGGGCCGTCGCTGACCGAGGCCGATCATGTCTGACCCGTGCACGCGCGGCCGCCGCAGGTACAACCCGAAGCAGGAGGGCGGCGTGCACTCGCGGCTGCTGGGCCGCTCCATGTTCAAGGACGTGCGCTCCGAGACCGAACAGCAGATCTACGTCCAGCTGCAGACCAAGATCGACGAGTTCCTCAGCCTGGCCGCCTACGACTGGCTACTGCCGGAGTCGGACGGCACAGCCAGCGCCTACCTGGTCGACCTCATCTACTTCCTCAACAGCACGTTCACGGCCTTCACCAACCTGCCGAAGAAGGTGGCGCAGACGGCCTGCATGAGCGCGTGCCAGCACGTGGCGCGCGCGCTGCTGGCGCTCCTGCTGGGCGAGGAGGTGCGCCAGGTTTCCACCGGCGCGCTGCAGCAGCTGAACCTGGACGTGATTCAGTGCGAACGTGAGTCTGCCACCGTCCCGGTGGCGGTGGTGGGTGAGGGAGGGGGGGGGGAGTCGGCGGACTGGTGCGGGGACGTGGACACATGGAAAGTACAGCCGTTTGGCCGCGGTGTGTGCGTGAGGTGTGCTGGCAGTCCGGACTCGTATTCCGCGCAGGGTCCAGCTGTGTGGCGAGATGCCTGTGGGATCATTGATGGTCCGTTGACGCACGAGGCTCTGTCGGTAACTGTTTGAATGGAGCACTATTTCTTGACGTCCCCTGGCACCAAAGGTCCACATGATGTCAGGTCAGAGCACTGGGGCTTCCAACTCTCCTGCTAATGCGATCCACCTTGGCGTTCTGGTTCAGATTTTGTTTAGGCTTTGTTTATCACACTGCAGTCGTTTGCGGCCGAGAGGGGTGTGTAATATCCGGATTTCCAAGTGCTGGTCCGACCTAACTGTCACAGGGGATCTGACGGTCTGAGACTGACAGCTGTCTGAGAACCCGCGGATATCCGTGGCACTATGTTCCTGGGTGCTTTCGACTTCGACGTCATGGTGGGCGCCTCCATTGCCAGAGACGCGTCACTGCTTCCTTTTTGATAAGTTTTTCTTCCTTCTCTCTAGCAGTGTAGCTGCGGCAGTGATAATGAACGTTTTTCTTACGGAAATTGTATCACTCATTGTTTCACCGTGAAATGCCTTTCTGTTTTCCCGTAAGAGCACCCATTGGTCACGAACGTATTTGCTTGATAAGGTTTTTTGGCTCTGTAATAAGAAGTTAGTCCGCTTGAAAACGACTGTTGTCGTTTGTTGTCCGCTGTCAAACAGTCGATTTTGACGTCGGTGGCCCCCTGTTCTGTTTGTTCTCACCACTTGCCCCGCATTGCGGCTCTTTGTGTTCCGACTAGGTAAGAAAAACAGTTATCCAAGGTCGGGTGCAGACTGGGGTGTTGCTTTCCTAAAAAAAAAACTGGCCCTGAGCTTTCCGTGATTGTAGGCGTCGTCTTGCGTAGTCTGCCGTTCAGTCGTTGCAAGAGCGAATTGTTGCTGTGTCAGACGTGGCTCGTTTCGTCATCTGCGTGGCCCTCCCTAGCTGATTGGTCGGGCTCACTCAGACGCCGTCAGTTCTTGTGCCACGCTCGGTGATTTGTCACGTGATGTCCTGTTATGGTATCCTGCCGTTTGTGTTCTCACCTTGGATTGATCTGTAGCGCATTTGTATGTCATTCGGTTTCTATATTATCTCCTTTGACGTGTTCCGGTCCGGGGTATTTCTTCAGCTTTGCTGAGTCATTGCTTGTCGCTGACGTACAGTGGGCTGCGCATGGTGTGGTTTGCACTTTCTATTTGAAGTTTCGTGCTCTGTGAAAGTAGTAGGCTCTCGTGTATAATTTTTATCACCTAATTTGTTTTGAACATTTTTTGTGTGAACGTTTGCACTACTTATCGGTGAAGTTAGATCTTTGGCTCTACTCAATGTCTTTCCTGTTCACATGCAGGGTTGGGAAAAAATCGCAAACTCTAGAAACAAAGAAAAATGTTGCAGTCGTCACCAGGAGCTTCAAAGAGTGGCCATGGGTATAGATGTGTCATGTATATATATATATATATATATATATATATATATATATATATATATCGCGCATATATATATATACACCATTTGATGTACGTGTATAGTACTATATTTCAGCTGTGCATGTTTTGTCGGGAGCAGACGTATTTGGCGCTCTTGATACCAGGGACCAATTTTTCACGACCTCTGTTCGTACCTTTGACCCTTGACCCTAGGTCTTCTTCAGTTGCGCTCGTTCCTTACCGGCTGCGGCGCGTTTGGCAATGTCCGATCCCAGCTCGGGCCTCTGTGTCGTTTACGTTTGTAAGCTATCGTAAGTATACCTGTCAACAGTATTTGTCTGCTCAGAGTCCGTCTGTCTAATATAAGTCTGCCGCCTCGGAGCCAGTATCTGTCCTTGTATCTGTCCAGCATCAGTCTGTCCTATCTGGCCTGAGCCAGCGTCTGTGTCAAACCTCTCGTTTGCCGTCGGGGGAGTTAGCCCACCTCGGAGGCAGTGTCTATGTCTCTGTGTGTGTGTGATGTGCTGTTCCTCTGCTGGTGTTTGTTAGTATCTGTCCCACCCGTTCCCCCTCTGTCAGCACAGCTTGTTGCCCCGGAACCAGTGTCTGCTAGTGTCTGCGTCTGACCCGTTGCCCCTCTGTCGGCAGAATTAGCCACTTCAGAGCCGATGTCTGCCGTTGTCTGACCTGCTGTCCTCTGTGTTGTCCCGAGTTCGCCGCCTCAGAGCCGGTGTCTGTCATTGTCTGACCTGCTGTCCCTCTGTGTTGTCCAGAGTTCGCCGCGTCGGAGCCGGTGTCCGGGTTCGAGGAAGGCGCGCTGCAGATGTGCTTCGCCGACCTGCGCCAGCTGCTGGACCTGGTGCTCGATTGGGACTGGGCCACCTACTTCCAGGAGTACGGCAGCCCCGACGGGCGGTACGCGCGCGTCAGCCCCGCGCGCGCCGCCGTCGTCGTCGAGAAGCTTCGCGAGGCCGACAAGCGCAACATGTTCTCGGTGCTGAAGCGCGCCGAGCGCGACCGTAAGAAGCTGCAGGACACCGTGATCAAGCAGCTGCGCCAGCTGGCCGGCAAGGATGTGTGACGTCACCGCGGCGGTCGTCGCCCGGCCCGGCGACGTCAGAGTGGGGTGGTGGGCGGGCTGGGCGTCACGCGGCGGGCAGATTGCGCGTGACGGCGTTTCCGGTGGGCGTCGTAGGATGAAGAGGTTTCGAGGAGGCCCAGAAATTGGTCCACAGGACTGGGAGATGTGTGCGTTGTCGGAGGGATGACGTCAGAGGAGGGGAACTCGCGAAGCGGCGCTGTTGTCTGGGATGATTGTAGCACTCAGACGCAGTAATGGTATCGCTCGGCGGTCGCGGGGATCAGATAAGGCAGCCGTTTGCGTGGAAGTTGACTTAGGCTTATCCTTGTAGCACTCTGCGGTTTGATCCGCGGCGTGTTGTTACTTGTGAGGCGGACTTTGTTATATTTGTCCGTCACGGCCGGAGAGACCAATCTGTTCTCATTCCCTTGTAGTATTTCCTCTGAAAGACTTCGGTTCTATTCAGGGTACGTTTACCCAGCAACGTTGAGGGCGCCAAAACGCCCTGTTTAACTGCGAGGAATCTACTTAGATCTACTAATCTGCTTAGAGGAATCTACTTAGCCGTTCGAATGTTTTAGAAAAGGGGTTTTTCCTTTCCGGTAAAAGTGCCCTGGATGTACGCCGTTATATTGTATGCATTTCTCTCAGTATGATACAATGCGTCTTCGTGATTGAACAAGCTTAGGTAAGCTTGTTTTGTACTATTTGCGCCTGATATATGCAGAACTAGCAGCTTTTTCTCTGGTAGGAACTTATCCATTCCACGTAGAACCAATATTGCCTTCCAGTGCTGTAATATTGAAAGACTTTTTATCCTGTTGTTATAGAATGTTGTTAGATGAGGCGGGTCATGTTTGTATGTGCTTAGGATGTACGATACCAGCTTTTTGAAGTACAACTATTGTCAACAAGGGATCAAGCTATAATATTTATCACATGTACTTAGATCTGTCGTGCCAACCAGTTTACTGGCGTTGGTTGTTTACATGCCTTGTGGTTTGCGTTAGCCGTATTGTGCTTGAAATTTTGGAAGGTTTTACACAAGGGTCCTATTTGTATCGATGCCTTCATTCTGTGATGACGTTGAGGCAATGCCAATTGTTATATGCCTCGGTAATCTCTTGGAAATATAACGATGTTATCTCTAGCGAACAAAGTCGTCATAAGATTCATTGCAGACAATCTGATGGACTCTGCAATGTTGTGCCACAGTTCTGTAAAAATTATGCCTACCTTCCAAAAGCAAATGAAAGGCCTTTCACTTTTAATCACGGCTTTTTATCCGTAGTGGTGATGCAATGCGTTTTGAAGTGGGCTTTACATTGAAGCTAGCGATAATGGCAGCTCGTCATCGGCCGGTCTGCGTTTTCAAACATTGCCGCTTAATGGCGCGGCTGTGCCTCAGCGACCTTCCCAGGCACCGAAAAACCAACAACGGCGGCCTTGCAGCGTCTGACAGGGACCGTCGAGCGCCGATTCTGGGGCAGTTTACTGAAACGACGGCATGTGGGGTGAGACAAAAATGGGTGGCCTTGTGCTCGATTGTTCAATTGAATCATCCGCGACGCCAATTCCATTTTCCCTGTTCCGCAACGGTCCAGAGGGCCGCACGAAGGTTAAATGCGTTTGCCATAACCGGTCGAAACTGACTAGCGTAGTCACTGTGAGCACTTTTTTCGGACCGCGGAATAAGCTCGTCAGTTGCGCTTGGGTAGGAATATCGACTGTGAGCATTCGATGTCATTTCCCGTCCCCAGATGACCCGCTAAAATCTTGGTTACGCCACCGGCATCTGCGTTATTAGGCCTGGAAAGAATGAACAAATGTGGGAGAACATGTGCACGGGACAGAGAAAATAAGGGAATTATTACACGTAATTTTCATCTGCCGATGTCGATGCATGCGTTGAAGCCCACTGACTCATGTTGCGAAATGCTGCACGGAGAAAAGGACATGACCAGGAAGTGGCTGGGTCCTTCTTTGTGCGTGCTTTGCATGGATCACCAGTTTGCAGCGCCGACCATTTCAAGGCTTGCCTGATTATACTGACAAGGTGATCGAGATGCGTGTGCGAGTTTAACCCGCCCCCGACTGGGGGGTAGTTGACCGCCCCCGCTGAGGTTTTTCTGGGATTGCGAGAGAACAAACAAACACAGAGCCACGAAATTTTGTGTACCTTTTGCTTCATCATTTTTACACCTTGTGTCAAAGTTTTGACCTCAGGTCAGGTCAGGTGCCTGACCAAGGTCAGGTCAAACAGGCCTATGTCCAAAAAGTTTAGCGCACTGTAGGTTTTTCGCAAAACAAGACATCACAATAATACTTTCAGGAATTAGTGATCGTGATAGATGCAACAAATCTGCTATCTCAGATTTTTCGGAATTTTCCGGGTCATTGGCCTATGGTTAAGCCCATTTTTAACACATGTCGTTTTTTCGGAAATTGACGGAATATTTCATAACATTTTTAGTGTGGAGTCAAGCAGACATCTAGTTACCGTCATTGGGCAAAGTATCAATGACTTTCAGCCATTGACCTGAGGTCAGAGGTCAGAATAACTGTAGTGAGCCAAAATGTACCACCGTCAAAATCGACGATGAATTACTCAGAATGGGTAGAAAATGGCGGAACTGGCTTGCACAGACGTAAGTAATACCAGGAACCCAAAAAAGTTTGAAAAGTAGCATATTTTGGACATAAACAGGCTCTCGCGAATAAAGCTCCGCCAATTGTGTAGACTGGTAATAAACAGATTCTTCCAAAATTTAAGCATGAAAAACCATCATAAGAACCACTAAGATCAATAAAATTTACATGGATAGGCTTTTTACGCGAAAATAAAGGAACGCTAAAATTAGGTCCCGTTAATTTCTTACTGCGTACGGCTGCGGCGCATACGGACAGCCGGCGCGAAAATTGGCGTGTCTTTAACTCAACGTTTCGGCGTATATATTAAACAAATCTGAGAAATTAGATGTGTATCGGCATTCGTGGACCTTTACTTGTGCGCTGGTGCCTTTAACTATGCGTAATTAGTCACAGCCCTTGAGATTCATGTCATTTCTCGGTCTCATGTAGTCGGCTATGAGAAAATATATATAGGACGTAAATTGCTTACATATTATCTAAAACTAAAAAAAATGGGATCAGTTTCGAACTCTATTCGTCACAAGCTTTCCAACAGTGCGCTTATTTTTATCGCGCGACCAACCGCTCATGAGTTAGAGGGGGGCGGCCAACTGCCTCTCCCGTCCAGTCGGGAATGATCGTAACCGACCGACGGTCGTGCGCGGGTTAAGAACATGGAGCTTAGTAACATATTGGGTCGCACCCTCTTAGCGAACTAAGGCCCCGGGTGACGCTTTCTCCCTGACATCGAATCCTCCGAGTGGCGTGTTCAGCTGAACACCGCACCTTGTGCCGCCGCCCGAGAGACGCGTGCGGCCGCTGCGCAGTCACTGGCCGCCCGGAGGACAGCGTGACTCAGGGGCCGCGTGTGGGCGGGGGCGGAGGCCCGAACCGCCCGAGAGGGAGGCTGCCGCTCACCCACGAGGCACCGGCCGACCCACCGCCAGGGCAGCTCCGGCCAGCCCACCACAGGCGGCGGAACGGGGAAGAGGGGGGCGGGGGCACCGTGCTCCCCACCCCACCCCCCTCCCCTTAACTGGCGAAATTTAACATTCATCCAGTGGCGTTGCATGGAAACGAATAGCTCTAAAAGTAGCCGGTGCCCCTTCTTGCCGGAACAAATTCCTCCGCTACTGTGACCCAACGCCAGCACTGGCCAGCCCACCGCCGCGGTGCCATGGCTACAGATTTCCGAAAATTGTTGTGTGTGGGAGAGGGAAAGTTTGACGAGGATTTCAGAAAATTTCCTTCCATTCATTGCCACGGACCTAATGTTAAAATCCCTCACAGGTGTGAGGGGAAGGTTTTTAAAAAGGCCCCTTCCCAACCCCCGGCACCCCAGCCAGCGCTGCACAAAACAACTACCCGCCATCAGCGTCCCACTGCTGCCAGCGCCGGGGCCGGGAGAAAAGACGTCGGTTTGGAAACCTCCCATTCTGTGGGGATTCGTCTCGGCTGCAGGCGTCGCGAACGGCATCCATCTGTGCCCGTCCGCCCGCCGTCTGTTCGGCTGCGGAGCCGTGCTGGGTTTCCTGGTTCGCAGGTGTCCGCGGACCTCGTGCTGGGTGCTGCGGTTTCCCGTATGGCGTACGATCTTTTGTGGAACTCGTGCCGCGTGTGTTTGTACTCGATAGTTTCCTGGTGGATCCTCGCACCGTCGCCTGTACGTGGTTTCCTGTTTTGGTCAGTATGGCTTGGTCGCACTTTGTTACTGTAAACGCTTGCGTTGAAGACTTATCATTGGGTTTTACGTTGTAGCGCTTATCAGACACAGCAGCAACCGGAGATAGCATTAAAGATCGGCGTGCTCGAAAACAAGGCATGACCACGGAAAGTGGCTTCTTTTTAATTCGTCGCACACCTGTCGGGCACCACCATGTGGCAACCGCCCCAGTTCCCACGCGCTTATCCAGCTCTCTTCAGTCCGCAAACCTGCCGTCTGCGTGATTGTTTCAACAAGAAAGCACGCGTCACGACGAGCGAGCGTCCCAGTTTGCGTCAATGGCTCCTTGTTAACGGTGACTCACGACCCGGTTCGGCGGCCCGACCACCGCCAGGACTGCCTCGCACCGGCCCCTCCCCAGATCCCCGGCTTCGGTCCAGTCAGCGCCGGCTGCGCAGAACGGCGTCCGGCGGCCGTTATCTGCGTAATCCGCGCCGCATCATTCGAGAAGGCGCCGGCGCGCCAGCCTGCCTGGGGCCCGACAGTGACGTACGAAGCGGGCGTTGTGCAACGTTGCAGAGCCACGTGCCGACGTTCGCATGCGGGGGCGGCCGGCCCGCCGCGCCCGGCTCCAGCTCGCCGCGGAGGTCAGGCCAGGCAGGTCAGGTCAGGCCAGGTCCGGTCATGTCAGGTCAGGCCCGGTCATGTTAGGTCAGGCCAGGTCGGCGTTGAGGATGGGACTCGGTGCTCGTGCGCCTCCCACTCCCAGTTGCGATCGAAGGAGAGGACTCGCGGACTGGTGCACCGAGAATGTCGGCTGACTGGTGAGACGTTAGTTCTTTCCGCGACACGGACTCAGTTTTCATCGTCCGGCAGCGACTTCTAGGATGCAGTTAATTGAAAATCCTGCCGCCCCACTAGGCTGCAGACTGCTTGACGTCCTGCAGTTCTGCTGGACCCCGACCACACGAGACAGACTATCCCGGTAGAGTGGGGTTCGCCCAAAATCCCACCGTCCCACCAGACACCAGCCCAGGGACGCAATCAGGACTTTCTTAAAGGGATGGGGGGGGGCGGAGTTCAGTGTGAACTGAAATCGTACGAAAACCGCCTGCTGAGAAAACGATGTGTAATGGTTTTCACAAAAAATGCAAGGCTAAGGGGGATGGACGAGCCCCGGCCTCCCTTTTGGCTGCACCGGTACCCTAACCGCTCGACATACCATCAACCCAGTGGCATAGTGACCATCCGGGACTCCCACCATTTCAGAGCGAGGCCGGCTACATGAGACCCAGCCGTCCAGATGGGACCTACCACTTCAGATCCCACTATCTCAGCGTGAGACGCCGGCCACTTGCGACACTGACGTCTTGTCTGTACTCAGCCCACTCGAAATTCCACCGTCTCAGTGGAAGTCATGGATGATGTATGACTTACGCGCTAGCGGGCGAATGGTAGTCCGTTGTCTAATAATCCCTTGGGATTAGTCATTGTTTAATCCCCTGGGACACCCGCCTCCCGGGACCTCGCTGTTCTGTGTTCACGTGACCATGACGTCAAAGCCCGCTCAGCCGCGGCCAACTCGGGATAGACCCTGCGTGGCGCAGATGCCGCAGCCGGGGGAAGTACTTCGCACTGGATCAAAGGAGGCCCAGCTCTGGACTACAACAGGTACTCAAGGACTGAGCACGCCGCGGTGACGTCACGGCTTGCGGCGTCCAGCCGCGGCCAACTGACGCGCCGTCACGCGTCCGGTGCAGCCTGACGCACTGACGCATCCCGCCGGCACCAAGAGTGATTCCCGGTCAACCTCGCCGGCACTGAAACGGCGCCGCCGGCTGGTGACTATACGGAATGAATCAGTGCGTCAGCGCGCATAAATATTCTTCACCGAACAGGACAGCAGCGGTGGTTCCCGCAGAGGCGATGGGGAGGGACTTTTTCTTGATGCTGGTACGCGAGCAGGTGAGTTTGCCCGCGAGGTTCTTCCTCGCAGCCAATCCACATTCACGTCGGCTCTCCGCCAGGTCCGACGGCCACAAAGACAACGCTGGCGACGCTCGTTTGCGTGTATTATGATGGGGCACCTCCCGCAAGGCTATTTCGGGTCATGCATCAAGCGACCACGGCCGCATACAAAAATAATATGTGTAAAATCTACCGACGTCCTCTAACAACAGGGTTAGCCAGTCAAAAACGCTTCACCACGCCGAGTCTCAGTCTGCGCTCAGCACGGGGCTGACCACCCTGCCACCTTGTGACCAGCCCGACTGCGGCCGGGGCCTGGTCAGCCAGGCGGGGGCGCTGCCGACGGGGCTGGAGGAACGCACACCGCGTCGCTCCGACTGCGGCGCCGGCACCGCGGCCGCCGCCGGGCAAGGTCAAACGGGCCGGCGCACTGCGACCGGCTCGCTTCCGTTGAGCAGTCAGTATTGCGTGGCGGTGGATCACAGACGAACGAGGCGGCCCGCGGGCCGGACGCTGGCGGCGACGGCTCATATGGCAACAGGCGCAGCGCCGCGCCCGTCTTCAACACGTCCGCGCGCACACCCGCTGACGTCACTGCGACCGGTCCAGAGGACATGAGCTGCGGTCATTCGCAGCGGCGCGCGCGGCCACTCGCGACCAATCACAAGTCTGCGCGGCCACGTTCTGCGGCCGATCACAAGAGGTACGCGCAGACGCACGCTGCGGCCAGTTACAACAAACCCGGGCGCATTGCCACCCTTCCGAACAGGTCCGCGCCACGCCCCGCCGCGAAGGGTTCCGTCGACGCGCCCACGCCGCACATGCCATGTACACGGGCCCGGGCTTACACGGGCGGCCAGTCGAGCGCTACTGTAGCCTCGCGAACGGCGCGTCAAAACCGCTCGGGAGTCAGGCACGATGTGGGAGCGGGGCCGGATCGCCCCAGTCTGCGTCTGTCACGCGCCGACAGCGTCAGGCCGCGCCGCAAGGTCCCACGCGGCGGCGCTTGTACACGCGAGCCAGCGAGACGGCCTGCCGCGCCGGCAGCCGGCCGTCCAACCGCTCATCACATGCTGAAAGAGTTCACGTATCAAATATGACTAAAATCTGGTCGCGCCGATGCGGCGGGCCCGGCCGGGCCGTTGTCGGCATCCACCGCCAGGCGTCAGCACCTGCAACAGAGGAGAATCCGGTCAACCGTGAGCCTCCGAGACGCATAAAACAACCCACAACACACACACCGACAGCCACGGGAGCCACTTGTCCGTATCGGGGTCACAAAGACCACGCGCCCCCAGAAGCGGGCGACTAGGAAGCGACACGCTCGTGTTTTATCGTGAACCGTAACGCGTCCATCAAAAACGTGTAAACAAAGGCGCAAAAAGCCGGCCTTTCACTGTCCGGCTCCCGCTCCCGGCCATGCGCCGCCCCGAGCCGTCCCGGACGTCAGCAGCGGCGCACGTGGCAGCCGGCGTGACCTCTCCGACAGCCCGGCCAGAGGTCGCGGGCTGGTGACGCACCACGCGCCGCTCGTCGGCCGGGCCCACTTGAGATGCTGGCGGCGCGCCGGCCGAGGCAGGCGGCGCCGGCCGCCGGGGAGCGGGGAGCGCTTTGTGCCGGTCTGGGCGCCGTCGCCGCCGCCGGCCCCGCACAAAGGCACGCCCGCGGGAACGGCGACCCCGACCACGGCCCGGCCGTGGCGGGCAGACGACTACGGTCCGGCTGTGGAGGGCAGACGACTACGGTCCGGCTGTGGAGGGCAGACGACTACGGTCCGGCTGTGGAGGGCAGACGACTACGGTCCGGCTGTGGAGGGCAGACGACTACGGTCCGGCTGTGGAGGGCAGACGACTACGGTCCGGCCGTGGCGGGCAGACGACTACGGTCCGGCTGTGGAGGGCAGACGACTACGGTCCGGCTGTGGAGGGCAGACGACTACGGTCCGGCTGTGGAGGGCACGGCGGCCCCGACTGCGGGCTGCAGCTAGGCGAGGGTGCGGCGCGCGGGATCCCGGCTTATCACAGCCGTGATAATGTAAAGCAGGATAGAAGACACCCCTCTTTCGTGCTCAGGCCATCGCGCAGCAGGGCATGCGGGAGGGGGGGGGGACCACCTCCACATCACGCCGCAGCAGTGGCGGACAGACGAACTCAGATAAGCCGCAGCAGCGCGGGCGCGACAAGGATGTGGGACCTAAACGCGGTCCCGCACACGCTCCGGCAGCGGCAGCAGTCCGCTAGTCAGTCGGCCTGGACTCGGCGTGGCGGCCGGGCGGCCGACAGGGGCAGTTTTTGCCGCCCCCCGTGCGATGACGGTGCGCGCCGAGGGCCCAAGTCGGGAAAAACTTGTCGATGGCCTTTTAATCAGCGATGTAATACTAATGATCATCAGCCTCGTCACAACCCACAGAGATACGGGCGCCCGTGATCCGGCCGCCAACAGTTCGCACGCCAACCGTCAAATATTTACACTCGTCTATCTGGGGGATCGCATGAACCCACTGTTTTGGGGTGAACTTCGGATGCCGCGGGCCAGTTTGTTCACGGCGGCGACATTTGCTGGCTTGGCGGCCCGAGGACTCGTTAAAGCCAACCCAGAAAAACCTGACCGATGCTCAGCAGGTGCGTCGGTTCGTGCACCGGGTTGGTTCTGGCGGCATCGAACAAACAATGCCGCCAGCTCGCAGCAAGTCCCGGACATTCTGCGGCGTCTGACACAGAGGCGAGTCACAGCACTTCCGCAAAAGCTGCAATGCGCAGCGTCCGGCGCGGGAAACCCGACTGAATGAACCTAATCACCCGAAAACGCCAGAAACGACCGGGGTCGATACAACTACCCAACCACGACCTGTGTCGCGGCCACTGCTCTCCGGAGCTACGCCCTACTACGACCCGAACCGTTTTCAGAGCGAGAGGCCAGCCCACGACCTGCGACCACGTTCGCCCATCGGCCGCACCGGGTGGGGCCCGTTTCCGGAGCGTTCCTCCGCAGCGGCGACCCCGCCAGCCGCGTGAATCACCGCCGACCGCATGTGCCGCCATGTAGATGAGGGCTCTCGTCCATGCATGTCGGCCGCCGTTTTCCTGCTGCATTCAATTACGCCGCCAGCGGCCGGCCGCCGCCGGAGCTCTATGGAAATGCCGGCGGCCGTGAATCGCTGACAGCCGCCGTCTGGCGACCCTGCACGCCGGAGTGGCGACTGCTGTTGGGATAGTCGCCAGCGCTGGCCGGGGCTCTCCGGGGGCCGCGATGACCCGCTCAAGGTCGCAGCCGGCCGGGACAAAGAGCCGGCAGCGCCGGCGCCGGACCCTCGGCCAGGCCTGAATGAATTCACTGGAACGGCGTCGGCGGGGCCGGTTAGCGTCGAGTGGCCGCAGCTCGGCGCGGCCAGGGCGCAGGATGCACGTCAGGCGCCCGGGCGGCGAGGAGCAGAGCGCGGCGGCGCAGAAACCGGTCAGCGGAGCAGCCGGCGAGGTCCGCTCTCGGCGGCGGCACGTCCGGAACCGCCGCAAACCAAACGCTGCCCGAGTCGGGCGCGACGCGGCGGCCGCCGCCGGCCGGCCGAGGGCGCGCGACCTCTCGCGCGGCCGCTTCGACAGCGGCGCGCCCCCCGCGCCATCCGGCGGCCGCGTCAACACAGCGCACCTCATTACTGGTGAAAGCCGCGCGCGACCGCCGGCGCCGACGGCAGACGGGTCGGCGCCGATACCGATCTGCCCGGCCGTTTGCCGCCGCCCGGACGGCGGCCCAGAAACAATGACGTCACGCGGCGGGTTGCGCAAGCGGCGCGGACCGTCCGGAACGCGGCGCGCGCGCCGGCGCTCGCCGCGTCCGTTGCACAACGGGGGCATCCGCGGGTCGGCGGGCCGCCGCCGCCGCCGGTCCGCCTCCGTCCGAAGCCGCGGCCAGGACAATAAAAGCGAGAGTAAAGTCGGGTCCGGGCGGCCCACATGAGCCGGCTGATAGGAATCGGCCGGCGGCCGGCGCGGAGCCGCGCAGACAATGGCCATTATGGCCGAGCCGGCCCCGGGGCGCCGCTGGCCGGCGCTCGAGCCCCCGCGTCCGCCGGACCGATAGCCGCGTTGATAGGCCGGCCGTCTTCGGCGCGTCGATTTCATGAGAGCCGGAGATAGCCGGCGCCGTTGGCCGTCGGCGATCTGAGCCGCGGTGAAGGTAATCGCTCTCGAGCCTGCGCAGCGAGGCTGCGACGCCGGATGTCTTGGGGCTTTCGAGGCTGCGCAGCGCGGCTGCGATGGGTCTTGGGTAGAGCCATTGTGGTCAGCGCTGAATGCCCACGGTCCAGATAGCGGCAGAGCGCCGCGAGGAGCCTTGTAGTGTTATCTGCCGCATGACGCAAGCTCGATCAAGCCAGCCACCTCCCGCGCTAGTTCGGCTGATGGAGCTCATTGTCTGGAGCTCAGACGTTTAGGACAGAGCCGCGTCCCAGACACATCACTAGCCGCGTCTCCCGACGCCCCAGATAAATCCGCTGCCCGCTCCCTCTGCCGCCGCGCCGCCTTCTGCCTCACAGGTCGTGACGCGACCTCCCGCCCGCCTCTCTCCATTCTAACCTGCGGCTCCGCTGAATACGGGAGACGGCGGGCGCGGAGGCGCCAGGCCTCACGGGAGGCCGGCAGAGGGACCGGGGTCCGCAGACAGGACGCAGGAGGCCGCCGTCGCCGCCGCCGCGCCAGCCGCCCGGCCAGGTCACCGCCGCCGGCGGCCGGCCGACACGTGGCGGCGCCGCCGCCCGCGCGGCGGCCGCGTGCCGCCACGTGCCCGGCCGCTCCCAGCCGGCTCGACCCGATTTCGCCCCGCCGGCGGCGCTCTTCCATGAACGCTGAGCTGGCCTCGGAAGCTCCGACGTCACGCGCGCGGCGCGCACCGCGACGGCGGGCGCCCGGGCCGCGGGCGCCGGGGCGCCGCGGCTCCTGAGCGAGGGGCGTCCGCTCGGGGCGGCGGCGCGGCGCCGGCGGGCTGCACCCGGGCCGTTGAGCTCGGGCCGAGTTTGGAAGGCGCCGGCTCGGCCAAGGGACGGGCGCGCCGGCATTCCTCCAGCTCATCACGCAACAGTCGCCGCCGCCGCCGCCGACCGCAGACGGAAGCCACTGCTGACGCCAGCGGCGGAGGGACCCCCTGCGCCGGCGCGCGACCGTCACGGCCGTGACGCCGCAACGTCACGTGATGCACCGCCACACTCACGTAACGCTGCGGTGCTGCGGCCGGACCGGCCGCGTGACACCGCAGGCGGGGCCGCACGCGACACCGGCCCGCCGCCCAGCGCCCCCGCGAGGTCGAAAGGGAAAACGGTCGGAGGGCGCCGCTGTTCGCTATTATCGGCACAGCAACCAGTCACAAATAGCCGCCGAGGACCGGCGCGGAGGCGACGCCACCGGTCCACCCGCAGCGCCGCCGGGCCTCTGCTGTTACATCACAGCGTCGCCTCAACCAACCAACCAGACAGGACGCGGCGCCTCGACCGCCGCCTCCCCCGCCGCCGGCTCTGACGACGCTCTGACCGATCCTCCTCCGGACCTCACCCGACCGCGCCCACCCCGCGCCCCTCAGCGGCCCCCAGCCGCGGGGCTCCCTGGGGGCGCGCCTGCCGTGTCGGCCGCATCACTCGGACCGATTACCGAAACAAAGAGCGGGCTTCGGCTCAAATATGGCCGGCCGGGCGGCCCCAGTAATCCGGCCGCGGCGGCGGGGCGGCGGCGGCGGCGGCCCGGCCCGGCCCGGCCCGGCCCGGCCCGGCCCGGCCCGGCCGGCGGCTCCCGTGTAAATATTTGCGGCCGGCCGAGCGTCAAGGTTACGGAAGCCGGCGGCGCGGCAGCGTCGGTGCCGGGTCACACGAGTCAGAACGGGTCAGAAGAGAAAGGAACGGGTGAGCGCGGTCAGCAGCGGGTCAAAACGGCCCGTGGTGGATCAGAACAGTGAGGAGCGGGTCAGAACAGTCCAGGCCGGGGGGGGGGGGCGAGCAGTCAAGAGACGTTCTGCACAATCAGGAATGGGCCTGCACTGTCGGAAACGGGTCTTATCAACCAACAACGGGTCAGGCCAGACAGGGATGGGTGAGGAAATCCGGTGGACAGCTCAGGACCCGTCAGAACCAGGCCGGCGGACGTCAAAGGCAGGTCGACGGCAGCCAGACCAGGGTCATGGTACCAAGGAAGAGGGGGCGGGCATACCCCAGAAGGCCTGAGCGACCTGACACGACAACACACTGCCACTCAGTGACCACACAAGCCGGCTGTCTTTGGTGCTGGTCATTTGTGTTGAAGGACGTGGCAGTATCAAGGCTACAACGGCTTAGCGGCAGCATTCACTGTTGTTGAACAAGAAGCAAAAGTCCTGTTTGCTTCCATCAAAGTCAGGATCACAGCAATATGCAATGAGTACCCAATGACACGGTGCACCCTGTGCAAAAACTAACACCTTCCGACAGCCAATGAAAGCTGCAATTCAACCATTCGTCTCCTCCATGAATCAGTCTGGTGAGTCCAGTCAGTTCAGGTCAAATCAAGGTCTGGTCTGGTATGGTTCCTGAGTCAGCTCAGTTACCAGTTCGAAAATTCCACTAGCCTTTAACGCTGGGAACCGTTCCCAGTATCACAGCGCGTAACCGCTTCACGCTGGCCCTCGTGCTCGAGGCGGTAAATCACGCAGTCAGTCAGGACTGTTCCGAAGATCGCTCGATCACAAGACCGGCCCGTAAAAAGGCGGGGCCCCCGTCGCTCACCACTACTCACAGGGTGACTCGGCTCACGGAGCGGCCAATCGTTTCCCTGCCGCGCCGGTCACAGCCGGCCAGTCTGCGCCCAGTCAGGACGGAACAGAGCAGGCTGCCGTATCGGCGGTCGACAGCGGCACGCTCCACGCCGCCGGGCCGATAACGACGGACATGACCAGACCGTCTGCGAACCTTCACGGCTCGCACCCGTGCGGATGAGCCTTGAATCTCCGCCGGTTCACGGGCTGGTTCACAGCACCCTCACTCGAAGGTTACAGCAGGTTCGAACCGTACAGACCGCTCAGCGTGAGCCGCGCACTCCCGCCGGTTCACAGGCCCGTTCATTGGCTGGTCCAAGGGGTGCACCACGGCACCATCGCCCAAGATAGCAACAGGCACAAACTGCACAAGACTCACAGAATGAGCCGCGGACCCTGGGCCGTCCACGGGCTGGTTCATGGGCAAATTCACGGGCCAGTTCACGGCACCCTCGTCCGCCGATCATCACAGGCACAAGCCGTGCGTGAACCGCGAACTCCGCCGGCTCGAGGGCCGGTTCACAGGGCGGTCCGCAGGACCCTGGCTGCCCGGCGGAGGACGGTTTGTTCCGCCAGCCGCCGGCGGCAGCCGCTGGCAAGCCCGAGCCGTGATGCCGGCGCCGGCGTGGCGGAATCTGGCCGCGGCGGCCGCGCAGGAAACGGCGGGAGCCGCGCCGCCACTCGGAAACGCCTCGCCTGAATCAACCGCGCTTCGGTGAAGCTCATGACCGGTCCGTTCCCGGCACGCCGGACTCGCAGGCGCGCGGAGAAAGGGGTGAATCGTTCGGCTGATTGTCCGAGGCACGCCGACAGAGCGGGTCGGGTCACGCTGCAGGCGGATAAGACCCGCGCGCGGCCTTGGACGCCCGACCGCCGTCAAGGACAAACTAGCGGAACTGCCCGGAGCCGGCGCGACGTCAGGCGGCCGCGGTGGCCCGGGTGACCGCGTGCAGGCTGCACGGAGTGCAGCGTGCGCAGTATCCGGAACAGGAGCCCCGCCGGGCGACGTCGCCGCGCCGCTCCGACCGCGTCTCCGCGCCGGCCGGCGGCTGTCGAAGGCCGGCCGCGCCGCGGCGCGCTCCGGTGACGTCACAGACGACCGCCGGCAGCCGGAAAGCAGCCGGCAGAAAAAATCTGCGGCGGCTGACGTGTCGGCAGCCGTGGCTGCCGACTGGTCGCGCCGCTGGATTCAAACGGCCAGTCGGCCGGCGGCGCGCACCGCTCGGCCGCCGCTCGTCTGGCGTGAGAAACGGCGGCGACTGGCACGGCGGCCGGACGCTTTTTGTCTTTTCCGGGCTATTTGTCATAGATGGCAATAAGACGCTGGCAAAAACGGCAGGTCGGTTTCGGAGCGCGCCAAACTGAGAGTGCTCCCTCAAATGAACCGCAGTGCAACACACAAATTCAACACCTACGGCACCAAAAACGAGAAAAAATGGCGGAAGCATGTGACCAGGACCAAGCGAAGGAAGGCAGAGAGATGGGCGTGCAAAGCGAGAGAGAGAGAGAGAGAGAGAGAGAGAGAGAGAGAGAGAGAGAGAGAGAGAGAGAGAGAGAGAGAGAGAGAGAGAGAGAGAGAGAGAGAGAGAGAGAGAGAGAGAGACGGAAAACAGAGAAAACACCCCGACAGTCTCACGGACTGCCTGCGCGTGTACACACAGCCGGGCCTGTGCGGCGGCAGGCAGCCATTGACGGATCGCCAGGCGGCCGCCGGCGGCGCTGTTTGTGGAGCGGAAGAGCGGGGGGCGGGGACGGGGGAGGAGGCGCCCCGCAGCGGCCGCCGGCGAGCCACCTGTTGCCTGGAGCCGCGCCAGCTTGGCGGCCGCTCCAGCTGCCCGGCTCTCCCCTTTCGCCGCGGCCCACACGCGGCACGCAGTGGAGAGCGGTCGGCGCCGGAGAGCCGGCCGACACCGCGGCCAACCCGGGAAAACACGGCACAAACAGCGGCCGGCCGCGGCGGAGCCTGCGGCCGTCGTCAGACTGCTGGCGGGAGGCGAACAGGCCACTGTTCGACGCAGACGGCGTGCGGAGATAACCACTGATGATGGAAGACGGCTTCCTGGATGTGCCGAGGCTCGCGCGGAACATGCCGGGAGAGAAATCACCGGCGGCGACAGACACAGACGACAGATCGGAAACGACTCCACGGCCCGCCTGGGGCGATCCGCCCAGCGTGCGGCCAGCGCCGGCGTACCCTGCCGTACCGGCCACGGCCGGCGGGCGGTGGAGTCGGCTGGCACGTCGCCGGCTCCAGGACAACATCCGCCCAGCGGAGTGTGGCAAAAACCACGTACCGGCCGCCAAAACCCGGCGGCACGTCTGGGACTAGACATCCCGGCAGGACATCTGGTACCGGAACACCCCGGTCACACGCCTGGTATTAGGGCATCCCGGCCGGACATCTGGACCGGGACATACCAGGCGTATGTTTGAGAATGGCACATCCCGGCGACCGGACATCTGGACCGGGACATCCCGGCTGTATATCTGAGACTGGCACATTCCGGCCGGACATCTGGTGTTGGGACGTCCCGGCCGGACCTCTGCAGCTCCCGCCGAGCAGTGACGTTCGACACGCCGTCCGCCGGCCTGGCAGCGGGTCCGAACGCCGGCCGCCGCAGCTCGGGAATGTGCCGCCGGTATATCTGCTTCAGGGACGTCCACCAACAGCGCGTCTCGCGAAAATCAATCATCCAGCGTGCCAGCGTGCACCACTGGCACCGAGTCCCATCCCCTACTTTCAGCCATCGCAGAACACTTCGCCTGATGAGTCATCTGCGTTTCTCGCGGCATTCAACTCACGACATTTGGCCAATGCATTTGCTCTGTTAGTTGCGGACGACAGCACACTCACTACATGACTCACCAACCCACAGCCACGCTATCACAAAAACAAGTGTGCAAAACAACTACACACCACCGACTTCGTCAAACTTCAGGTGACTTATGTCACGGTCAGTCCATGATATTCTTCTAGCCTGATCCCATCGTGTTAAGATAAAACACTAGTCAAGAAAGAGGCGGGGTCTAGTTTTCCCATTCGATGCCGGCGGGAGGCCTACGCCCGTGCACTGGACGCGCGCGCCAGACATCCGGTATGAGGCTGACACATGTTCCTGTTCGTAATGCACTGGCTGCCTGTGACAGGCCGCAACGTAAGGCTGAGCGGACATGGCATGCTACTCAGCAAACCGACGCGACGTTCCCCTTGGACGATGTCATCGCCGAAAATCGATGCTTATCCGGTTATTAAAGGATAACAAGCCAGCAAATGGGAGTGCACTCACCAGCCTATGAATTATTCCGGCAGGTGGCCCGTCGGGTTCCATTATGGAGAAAACGTCTCCCGGCAGTGTCAGCGGGCGACCACAAACACTGGCCCGCCGGAGCGCCGCCGACCGGCCGGCCCGATAACGTCTCGAGCGCACCCGACGCCGGGTGGACAACGCTGTCCCGAGGTAGCGCGTAGGTACCCTGCAGCGGGTCAGCCCTTGGTGGCTGCCTAGCAGTGGCGATGCTCCAAATCGGCCGCCGTCTGCGCCGCCTCTGGACGGGCGTGACGAGCAGAGGGGCTGCCGCCCGGAGCCGGCCGCCTGGAGCCGCCCCTGGCCGGTCAACAGGTGACGCGGCCTGATGGATGCGCCGCGGCGCGCGGCCCACGGCTGCACTCCTGCCGGGCCGGCCGGCCGGCCTTATTAAAAACGCAGCCGCCCTCAATTAGGCCGGCTCGGAGCGGCCGCGCCGGGAATGCGGGCCCGATGACGGATCTGGCCGGAAAGCGGCCGGCGGCGGCGACGACCGCGGGACAACGGCCGGCCGTGGACCTCCGACGAACCCGCGCGCCGCGGTCCTGCGGTCCGCGAGTCCGCCCGACAGCGGTCAGTTCCCCCGTGTCCCCAGTTTCTCTGCCGTTGACGCTGCCCCCTCTCCCCGCCGCCGCCCCGCCCGCACGTCGGCCGCGTACGACGGGCCGCGCGCGGGAGAAAGGGTGAGAGAAAACCGGCGTGCGGCGGCGCTCGCACGCGCGAACGAGTTAGATCGGCCTCTGCTCTCCGCTCGACACCCGGCCGGTCACGTGTCCCCCCCCCCCCTCCGGCAGACACCGGGCGGCGATCTCTTGCCAATCGTGACCGACCTCTCCCGCACCCGGTGTAAACGGCCGACCCGGCCGTACACCGTGCGTGACCCGCCGGGACCCGGCGGCCGGAAGACTCCCTGTTTCGCAAACGTGTTGCCTCAGATACGTGCTGGCCAAACGAGGGCGCCGAGAAAAACATCAGAAGGCGGCCTTTCTCCGGCCCGGCCGTATTCCGGCTCCGAGGCAAGCCCACCATGAAAACGTTTTATCGCATATCTCAGCGCACATGATAATAAATCATAGGCACAATTAAATCATTAATTGTTCTCACAATTAATTTGCGGGGAAGATTGATGATGGGGCTTACGACAGGGCACACGAAAGTAGCACGCCTACAGCTCTATCCAACCAAAGTTATACAACAAACAAGATGAAACGTCACTACGCAGCCTACTTCAAGGTCGAAGGGCATCAGGTCCCATCCGCCCCGCAAAGCACAGCCTGAATTTATCGTCGCTCACAGCGGAAACATCCACAGCACGAACCGGCTGCTTGTCATGCCTTTCAACAGCAGGACGTAAAAGTGCGACGGTACACTGACACTGCGGATGTTCTCCGCTGTGCATGTCACGACACTGTTCCCGGGGTGGAAGGACGCACTCGTCGTGTGCCAGCCCTCCCCCACCACGGCCTTCAGCGCCACGGCCGCTCCGTCGTCGGCAGTCGGCTCTTGGCCGGACCTTCACCGTGTCGCACGTCCCCCGCGTGCACTGGAACTCTCCGAGCGGCGGCCGCCGCCCGGTGACCAGCTATTCCCGGCCGACGGAGCCGCAGCAGGATCCCGGAGCGGCCCGTGAGGCCGCCGCCGCCGCCGCCGCCGCCGCCGAGGCCTGCGCCGCTGGCACGCTCCTGGCCGGGCGACGCGGGCGGTCCCTGGGCGTGGCGGACCGGCAGCGGCAGCTGCCGCGTCATCGTCACCGTCACGGCGTGTGCGTCCCGCGGAAAAAACCGGAGCAAAATCACACCTGTGCTCGACATCTTTTGGGTAATCCGGACCAGGATCTGAATAACAATGATTTGGTCCGGATAGAATATGAACCATGGACTTTTTTTAATTTGACCGGAATCACATGTGACGCATGAAGGCTTTTTCAAATGATCCGAATCGAATGTTTTTCATCACCAATTTTCTGGAAAACCGACCCCGATTAACCATTGATTCGCGAGCTCTTGGCTGATTCCGATCAGCCATGGATTCAAATTATCAATTATATATCGGCATAATCACATTTAGTATAAAAAATATTAATATGCATATGTATGCATTATATATGTAATGGATGTATAATGCGGAACCTACGTCTATAAAATGCATAAAAATGGCAAAATCTGCTACGCTATATATGCATATGGAAAATGGCTACATACATGAAATATACATGTGTATATGGGTGGACTGTATGGAATAATGCATGCCGTTACGTAGGCTCTGCTTTTCAGATACTTCACTGAGATAACAGGCAAGAACGTAGCATAGTATTAGTAGGCACCTAAAATTAGAACATAAACACGGCGTTCATAGTACCAGGTGTTTTCACAATTTTACCTGTTGGCTGTTGGATTTTAACGCTGATTGCCCGTGATGTTATCCACCTCTATTTTCTCGATTACAACGGAACAGTGACAATAATTTCTTACATTTTTTGGTATATACAGATGTGTCACTACAGGCAGGCACTCAGCGGCTACCTGGCCAGAAATACGTGGAATCAATGGCATCATGACCACTGAATAACGCAAAGTACGTCATGTAATAATCTAACAAATCGTGCAGGAGCCCCGAGGTCGGGTGTTCCTATCGACTTCCCCAAACCTGGGTACCTACTAGTAGGCTTCTACTTACCTACACAGTACACGGCGGCAGGACCTGACATCAGGCAAGGTACACAGAGAATTCCAGTGTTTATTATAGGATCGCATGCTTCAAGAATACCTTTAATCTTGTCTCACTTTCGAGGCATATGCTTGGTACTAGCAGGTATGTTTCACACAGCTGGGCTGCGAAAATTTCAACTCTCTGGGGTTGTGAAAGAGAGCTGGCAATCTGACTCAGCTGGCATCCTCTTTGATGAAATTTGGTTTGGTGGATTACAACGTGGAGACATTCTTCATAAGCATATAGTCATGCCATTTTATCCACCTGCTTTACGTTTATCATTTGATCGCACGGAACCAGACTGATAACGTAGCTGATCTGAATCAAAATCAGGATCACAACGCTTGAATTCGGAGCAGCATTTGAATCACGGTCGTTTCCCAAAGTCGGAATGCTGTTCAGCCAAAATGTTGTTCACGGCTGCGTTTTAGAACTGATCCAGATCGAATACGATTCACCCGAAAACATGTGATTCTTGATCTGAACCAGATCCGGATCAGTCAAGCACAAGTCTGAGCGGAATTAGACGCCGTTAAAATGCTGTCGCCGGCGGCGCCGAGCCGAGACGTATCCCGAGTGCGGCCGCTCCGGCCGGCGTTTTAATCAGACGCACTCTTCATCCCAGCTGTCACGGCTGACTGAGCGGCCGTCGGCTGGTGCCGGCCGGCCCGCGGCGGCGCTGGGGCCGCCCGGCCCGACCGGCACCTCCGAGCCCTGTCGCGGGCCCCGCGCTGGCGAGCGAGCTCTGCCCGGAAGCCGAGGCATTTCCGGCGGCGGCGGCGACGCCATCTCGCGCTGTTTACCCGCGCCGCCGGCGGCGATGACACCTCGTTTGTTCAGCGCCCCGGGCGGCCGGCGGGCGGACCCAGCCTCGGGCGCCGGGCGCCGGGCGCCGGGCGCCGCGCGCCGGGCGCCGGCCAGCGCCAGGGCGAGCACAAACACGTCCACTATCGCCGCCGCGGCGCCGCCGCTATCGCCTCCGAAGGAGATAACCGGCCAAGAAGAGCAGCGGACAGACAACAGACAACGCTGGCCGACAACGGACAAAGATGTCTGTCGACGTCAGGCCGAGGGCGCCGTCGGACCGTCCGTCGGCCGCTGTACAGCCAGAGCTCCGTCCCACCCGCCTAATGGTACCTCTAGGACGCAGCACGGGTCGACAGAGGCCAGTCGGACCCGAGCCCCACTCTCCGGGCTCTCCAGCGTTCTCTTACCACGCTAGGCCCCTCTTCATGTCACCGCGCTTTGTGGTGTGCCCTCAAGAGGGTCGGGTAGCGGACGGCGGGCGGCGGGCGGCGGGCGGCGGGGGAGGGTAGAGGGACGAAGGGTCTCCTGGCGCCGCCCCCTTCACCCCGTCCTGTCCCTGCCTCCCGGGCCGTCCGGCCGGCCGCCGGCAACAGGTCCGCGGCGCCCGCCTAATCAGCCCAATTGACGCGTAACGAGCGGGCGGCCGGGACGCGCCGGCCGGCCGGCCGGGGCGGCGACGCCGCGAGACGGCGGCCGTGCACGGTGCGGCCGGCACGCGACCGCGCCGTGAACGCCCCGGACGCGCCATTACGGCCGGCAGTGAGCGGCGAATAAACACCGGGAGAGGGCGCCGCCGGCGTCGGCCGGTACTGCACGTGCAGCCGCCGCCGGAGCCGCGCCGGTAGCGGAGGGTGCATTGCTCCCTGAGCACCTGCGAACGGCGCGCCCGAGGCCGGCCGGCCGGCCGCGCCCGCCAGGTGGCGTCCAGCCAAGCTGGCAGCGGCGGCGGCCGCCTCCGGAGGCCGGCCGTCAGGGCGCTGCTCTGCCACACTTCTTCACCTGTCGGAGTGTGGAGTCAGTAATGCATTCTATTAAAGTTGTGAAACTGGGTGATTCGTTTGTCCCAGTAACATTCACCGCACCTGTGGGCGCGATCATCAGTTTGATAAGTAATGGGCACAGTGCGATGGAAAAATCGCAACGACGTGCTTACCATTAACCTGCGAATCGCGCTCCCCTGCTTAGGTCACCCAGTCTGAAAGGTCACGGCCAGCTGGCAGTGGCACGTTCAGACTACTGCGCTGCGATGCGGTTGGCCGTCCAGTCCCATCGTCTTGAATGGGCCATCAGTTCCGTCTGGCAACGTGCCAAACCGCGCGAAATGTCGTGACACCGGTTGACAGCGAGTCGGCACGGGTGGGAACCGGTGAGAGCGAGTCACTGCAGTCAATTGCCGAGACGGCGATGGTGGGCGTTGCCGGGCGAGTATGTACAACTAAATGCCGGTAATAAACCGGCAACGTCGGTCAACGGACCCGGCACACGGCCGCCACGTCAGCCGCCGACACTGGCCGGCGCTGGCCGGCTCGGCCGCTCTCCGGGCAGAGGCAGAGCGGCTCTTTAGCGGGCCGGCCGTCCTGACCAGTCGCCGATCCATCCATCAAGCTCCGGCCGGCGGCCGCCCGGCCGCGCAGTTCGGCCCCCGGCCGACAGGTGGCAGCAGCGGCGCGGCGGCGACCGGTTCGGCGGCGCGTCCGGTCAGGCCCCCGCTGCGCCGCGGCCGGCGGCCCGGCCGCCGGCGCGTGTCGCGCCCGTCAGCGCCGCATCGCCGTCGCTCCGAGCGCCTGACGACTTGATCGCTGGCCGGCGGCTGCGCTTCCCACGGCTCCGGCCGGCCGGCGGCGGCGGTCGCGGCCCGCCCCGGCCGCTGGCGTGCAGACCGCCAGTATAGGCCCGCCGCCTCGCCGGGATGGACCGGGCGTGGGTCAGCCGACGCTGACCCCGGCTGGCCAGGACACGCACCGGCGCCGCCCTGCGACCGCCCGCCGCGTCGGCGGAGGCGGCGCCGGAAACTCGTCGTGTCCGCCCCCGGCCCCCTCCCCCGAGCCGCTCCACGTGGAAGGTCAGGCGGTCGCGCTCATGTTGACTCGGCGTCTCTGGACGGCGCCTCGGCCGGCCGATCGCCTCGGCGGCCGCCGGCTGCAGTCCCGCTGATTTACGCGCGGTGACGGCTCGTAAAAGTGGCCGTTAGGCGACGGACGTCGGCGGTGGCGCGGCGGCGGCAGCTCCGACGGCCGCCCGCCGCCGCCTGGGGCCGGGGCGCCAGACCGCGATCCAGGAGCGCGTGCCAAAGCCGCCCGCCGTTCTCGGAAACCGCAGCCCGGCCACGGCGACGAGCAAACCGTGGAAGACGCCTCGAGGCCACCGTGAGAAGCCACGAAGGGTTAATCCGCCGGGCGGGCCGGCCATCGCCGGACCCCGTGACAGCGGCCAATTACACAGAACGCCCGCAAACCGTCACGAGAAACCGCGAAAGGCCGAACCGCGGGTCGTGGCCGCGGGCTAAAGCGGCGGCCCGGCGCGGCATTCCGCCGGCTGTTGCCGCCCTCCCGGCCGGCCGGCGATGATGGAGCGGGCGTCCGATCAGTGGCGGCAGCCGCCGCGGCCGCCGCCGGTGCGTGACGCCTCCTGCGGCGGTCACGGCGCGCCGTGACACCGCCATTGTATGGAAATCCGCGGACGCGCGCGCTCGTCCGGCAGTGAAAGGGCGGCGGCCGCGCCGACCCGCGCGCCACGATCGTGACCCGGCCGCGCCGCCGGCCGGCAACTGGAGCGAATCCCGGCGGCCAGTGGCCTTTCGCCGCAGCTTTCCCCGCTCGGCAGCTGGCGTCGTGTTCTGGGGGCCCGCCGGGAGCCGGCCGGCAGAGACTCAACCGATCCCTGACCAGGTGCGAGACCCGGCCGGACGTCAAACTGAACCCGCCGTGGGATCAGCCGGGAGGCGCGGATTCCTGTTCGGCTGGAGGTCACGGCAGACGCCTGGCGGCGGCGGGTCCCGTGCAGGTGCAGCGCGGCGCGGCCGGCGGCCCGCCGCGCGCCGCCGCAGATGAGAACGGCCTTGAAGACGAGCGGCCGGCCGGCGTTAGTCATCGCCGCCGTCTTCCTGTTTACAGACGGCCTGCCAGCCTGCGCCGCAGCGCCGACGGCCCGTCAGGCCGCCGCTCAGCAGCGACAGCGTCCGTGAACCGCGGCCGGCAGCGCGGCGGGCGCCGCACCCGGCCCGGGCCAGCAGACACAGCGCGGCGCGCGACCGGCCCAGGACGAGACGCCATAGGGGACGGCCTGTCGCTGTCTCCGCGGCGCGACAGCTCGGCCGTACCGGCGGCCGGCGGCGGGCGGCGAGGCCCGAGTCGCCCGCAGAGTCGCGCCACTTTCGCTCTCGACCGCCGGCCCCCGCGGACGAAACCGAAACCGAGCGGCGCGGCCGCCGGCCCGCGCCCGGCCTCTGCCCTGGTCGGTCCCCCGTTCCCGGCGTGTACCGGACCTCCGACGCCGAGCTGCAGCTCCCGAGCGGCCACCGACCGGAGCGGAACGGCCGACACGGGCCCGCCTCAGTCGGCCGTGACCACTTCGGCCGTCATCTATATTGCACTGGTCAATCGAGTCGCTCGAATCGATGAGACAAAAGTCCGACCGTCCGCCAGCAATAGGACATCGATCTAGCCCGGCTGACGACCGCGTCGGCAACGGCTCTGAAATAGCAATGATGTCGCGCAGAGGTCGAGCCTCCCATTCAAGCAGAACTGCGGAGGCATGCAGTTCTGCTGCCAGCGCATGCCGCGCCGGCTGCGCAACCGACCTGTTTACCACAGCTCGGCCGGTTTTTTGTAAACAGATCATCAAATCGCTGTCCAACCGGCTCTGGTATGTCCACGACGACAGCGCCAGGCGAGTCGGTCCAGTCTGCCGAGGTCGCCGGTCGCAGCCACTACTCGACGCCGCAACTGGGCCTGCCGCCGGACAAATCCCGAGCAGCGTCCACGCTCCTCCCGCCGCAAAAACGCGGAGGCCGCCGGCCGGCGCGGCGGCGCGCGGCGCGCAAAAAGCCGCGCTCTCCGGCGGCGGCGGCCGAGTGCGGCCGGCCGCCGTGACAGGACGGCCGGCCAGCACGCACAGCCCACGCTTATCCACCAGCTGCCCATAACGCCGACAACCACCTGTAGGCGTCGCACGCCGGCGGCCGGCGGCCGTCCTCCGCCGGCCGGCCTGCAGCGGTGCGCGGCCGGCCGAGCGGCGCCTCGCCCGGTCCGGCGGGTCGGCGCCGAGTCGGACCGCCGGGGCCAGAGCAACTTCTCCGGGGACCTGACCACGGGCGCGCGGAGACTCGTCGCCTCCGGCTGCGGTGGCACCACGGTGGCCAACAGCCCCGGCTGAAGGTCTGCCCCGCGGTGCCGGGCGCCGCGCCGCAGCAGCGTCGCTCCGGCGGGCTGAGGCCGCCGTCAGGACTGCTCCTCCGTCGGAGGTCGGGAGGACGGCACCGTCAGGACTGCTCCTCCGTCGGAGGCCGGGAGGACGGCAGACGCCGGCGGCGGCCGCCGCGGCCATCGCCCTCCGAGGCTCGCCCTGATCGAGGACCGGCGCCGGCGGCGGGAGTGACGCCAGGCCGGCGGGCCGGACGGCCGACCACGGCCCAGCGGCCGGCTGGACTCGGCGGAGCCCGGACAGACTCGGCCGGCGCGACTCAGCGACTCACCTTGAGTCGAGCCCAGTCCGCGCCGACGGTAGCCAGCCGGCCTGCTCCGTCGCCCGGCTCGGCCCGAATCGGCTCCAAGTCCGCCTGACTCAGCACGACCCAGCCTGACTCGGTGCGGTCCGGTCACGCCCCGCCTGACCCGGTCCGACTCCGTCCGGCGCCGGCCAGTCCTGATGACGTCATCAGGGCCGGGGCCGACACCGGAGACGGGGTGGGCAGCAGGCCCAGGCACGGACGGCGCAGGCGGGGCGCCGCCAACACCTGCAGACTCTCAGGCCCAGGCTGAGACCCGTGGCCGCCGGCTGTGGGCGCTCCAACGCCGCCCTGCTGGCGAGCTGCAGGTCGGACCACGGAACCTCCGACACCGACGTTTTACGAGCACCAGTCGGTCTTGATCCTGGCCCGAGTCGCAGCTTTTGGATTCAGTTAAACAGTCCTCCTTCAGGCAACGTCCACGGTCTGCCGCGTCGCCCCAGACACCACGATCTTCATCAAGGGTCGGTGCGGGCACCTACGGTCTCCGCCTCGGCCGGACTCTGGCTGCCGGTCGCGACGAGGCCGGTCGCCGACCGCGGCACCTGCGCCGCGATCGCCGCCCGGCGGCCAGCGCGGCGCACCTGGGCGGGCCGCGCCGGTCCCATTATCCGCTCAATTACAACACCTGCCGCCGCCGGAGGGCCGAACACGGGCCGCCGGCCGGGCCGGACAGCGGACAGGTCCGCCGCCGCCGGGACAGGTGCAGCGGCGGCGCGGCAGGGCCGTCAGCCGCTCAGCCGGCCGCTGGGACCGAGCCACCGCCGCGGAGAGGCCCGGCGAAGGCCGTGACACGCGACCGGCCGGCCGGCGGGGCCCGACCCCGAGGCGCGGCCCCCCGCGGGCCCGCTTCAGAGGCAAGGAGCGTGGGTCCCGCCGCCGCGGGTCCCACCATCAGGAGGGGCGCGGCCTTGATGGCGGTGACGGCAGTGGGAGACGGCGGCCACCACCCTCCCGGATCAGCAAGGCCTGAGTACTCCAGCCTGGGAGACGGCTGTCCGGGAGGGCCGCCCGGGAGGCCCGCCCGGCGGCGCGAGGCCATGCCCGACGTCAGGGCGGTGCGAAACATCCTTTCGACAGGGGTCAGGAGGGCGTCAAATCCCAGTCTCGTCTGGGACCATGTCTCTTGCGCCATTGGGCGTAATGACATGCACAGCATTCTTAAATGGCAGGCTGGAGCCCAAGAAAACACTCAGCGTATTTTGGAACGTCTCCGGCCGTCAATCGTGAGGAATATTCCTGCGGTCCACGTACTAAATGACGCCTAGACGTGAAGGAAAAGATGCTGTGGGCGATATGCAGACGAAAAAACCTTTGGTCGAATGACTTACGGGCCGCTTAGCTGCGAGGGATGTGACGGCGCACCACCGTGGCACCGAACGAAGGAATTTCACGGGCCAAAGGGTGGGTGGAGGTATGACGGGAATATTCGAAGTCCTCGAAAGCATAGCGAATGGGTAATACACCCCAGAACGCCGACTGCCGTTGCCTAATCTCGCCTCACCCGACGGACGTCGGTCACAGATAATGTCAATACCAGTCGATTTTCCCCCGGCCCAACGCGACAAATGTCGCGCCTGCGGCCGGGATGGCGCAGAGAGCATTCAGCTGTCCGCCGCTGGCAACAAGAAGCCAGATAAGCATCAGACCGCGCCAGTGGACGCTGCTTCCGCCGGCCGGAAGCCGCAGCGGTGGCCGAGCGCCGTCCAGTCGACCCCCTCCCCGCGACACTCCACCGTGCGGCGACACCAGCGGACAGCCAGGGCAGACAGCATCAACACTGGCTGGCCGACGTGCCGCCTTGGACACGGCCTGCCGGCCCGGCCGGAGGCGGAGGAGGCCCGCTGACCGATAACAGAGCCGGCAGTGACGGGCGAGCAGATTGCCGGATCAGAGGCGGGCCGCAGGGCGCCGACGGCTGCGGAAGCGGTCAGCTCCGACTCGGACAGTCGCCAGATAACGCGACAGCCAACGGCCCGTTCCCTGCTCGGAGCGGCCGCCGCTGACAAACCACTGCGAACGGCCCGCAGCGACGGTCCGCCAGCGACAGCCACCTGGCCGCCGCTCGGCAGCCGAGCATGGCCGCGCCGTCTGCCATCCGCGCCCCCGGACGGGCCGCAGGCACTCGAGCCGTCCGCAGCCGCACGACTCCGAGTCTGAGTCACCTCGCCAGGAGTCGGTCGCCGTGACGGGCATCGCGCTATGGCGCGCACGCCGCCTCGGCGACCCGGCGCCCGGCGTTGACTAACGCCAGCGTATCGCGGTCGCCAATGACGCGCTGCGCCACGCTCGCAATAAGCGACGGCGCCGCCGCCTCCGCCGCCGCCGCCGCCGCCGCCGCCGCTGTCGCAATCGACGGCGGCACGTTCCTTTCGCGGCGGCCGGCGGCGGTGACCTGGGCTGACCCGGCCGGTGGCGACGGGCGCGCCGCCGGCCGACCCGGCGTGACCCGGCCCACCCGGCGGACGGCGACAGAAACCGGGGCCCCGCGGAACGGTGAGGCATCACGTGCTGGACGGGGGCACACCTCGTGCGGCCAGGAGCACACCGGAACAAGAGTCGCGAGCGAGCCAAGACTGCAGACCAGCAACGAAGGGAGAACGTACGGACGAAAGAGAAAGATTGGCCAGATTGGAACGAGTGGACGAGAGAGAGAGAGAGAGAGAGAGAGAGAGAGAGAGAGAGAGAGAGAGAGAGAGAGAGAGAGAGAGAGAGAGAGAGAGAGAGAGAGAGAGAGAGAGAGAGAGAGAGAGAGGCCAGGTTTCAAACAGCTGAGCCCGGTGAGAATGTCGACGGGGGGCGACCAATCGGCAGCAAATGGTGCCAGACACGCGCACCAACACGACGGGGAGCAACGACTGTAAAACACATCAGCAGGAAACGGCTAGTAGTGACGGGAACAGAAAGCCGCACATTTTAGAAACGGCGGTAATGAATTCCCGTCTCTGTTTTGTGGAAGTGGCCCAGACGGCGGGCGCCGGTGCCCGTGGCTCCCAACCAAAACAGGGCATCCATTTGCCATCGATCACGTGCGCATACGGCGATCGTCAACCAGTGAAACCGAGCTTGGCAGCTTCCATAAACATGCGGATCCGGCGTGGATATGGAAAGGGACGGCTTCCTGCTTGACAGGTCATCAGCTGGTAATCTCTGTTAGCAATCTCAGCAGCCCGCCAGGGTTCTCGGCGTCCTGCTGTTCCGAAGCAGCCCTGTTGTGGAAAGGTCGGGCCGGGGTCGTCACCCCCGCCCACATCGCAGACCAGCACGTGACGCAGACGACCCGACGACGCCAGCACTGGTGCACGGCAGGCCGGCCGGCCAGCGCGAGCGCCTGCGTTGGAGGACGCGCGTCCGCGTCCGCCGGCCGGGCCGGCGGGCCCGAAATCCTGCAGCTCTCCCGGCGACAGGCGGCAACCGACCGCGGCGCCTGGCCCGGCCTTCAGGTCTGGTTTGTACCGGCCGATACTCTCAGGATTCGTCGCGGAAAGCCGTCCGGCTGGCGCCATTTGTCGCCGCGCCGCCGCCCGTCCGGCGAACCTAAACCCGCTGTCATTTTGTACCGACAACGTCGACTCCCGCTGGCGGCCATGTCCCCGGCTCAGCGAGATTTAGTGGCGCTACCCTGGGCTACGTGACAATCCACGGTAACCGTGGGGAAAATGGACCGCAAGCCGTCCACCTGAATAAGCCGTGCACCTGAGCGCGCCACCGGCACTGAGGCCGCAGGCCAAGTATGACCGCAAAGACCTGCCAATTTATGCTTTCACTTGTTTACAACAGGCATGCACGGGCCCGACGTGCCCCGAACGAGCACGAAAGTGGCGGATAACATGCTGAAGAGAGGGCGGATTCTGAGCCTCAGCATGGGCGGCCAGCGCCGGACACGCAACCGCTCCACGGGCCGCCGGCCGTGCAGCCTGCCGGCGACCGCGGCTCGAAGCGCCGTCAGCCGCCGCTCGAGCGTCGTCGGGTCGGCGCAGGCCACTGACGGCAATATCCGCAGCCACGGACCCGCCGGCTTCCCAAGAGTGCTCCAGTTTCCGAGCTTATTAGGGAGCCGCAGAGTTCGGAGCCTGGTCGCTTACCGCAGAGTGCCTGACGCGATCGGCTTCGCTGGCCCCCGGCGCGGTCTCTCCCGAGTGGAGATTCATTGTCTTGGGGGCCGCAGGTGGCGCCGGTCGCCTGCTGCGACATGACTCAGTAGGGGGAGCCAGCGCCCCATCCTGGCCCAGGCAGGACATCCACAGGGGACAGACTACCTCGCGGCCGGCCGGCGCCGCTGCCGGCACCCAGCCGGCCGGGCGGCGACGCCCCGACGGGAAAGGGCGACACCCCGCCGGGCGTGAAGTGAGAAAGAGTCGCGGCCGGCACCCCGCTGGGCGTCCTGCGACACCCCGCCGTGCGTGTGGTGAGCCGGACCCGCCGCCGGGCCGAGCGTGCGGCGGGACGCGGCCGGCGTCGCCACCTCCCGCCCAGGCGGCACAGCCGGTCAGACCCGGCGGCGACGGCGGCGGCTGGCGGGCGGCCGGGCGCCGCCGCCGCCGGACCCGCGCCTCGCGTCCGGGCGCCGCGCTCCGTCCCGCTCGCAAATCGAGGCGCAGACGGCGCCGAAACCAGTCTGGGCGGCGGCGGCGGTCGCGCAGTCGGGGGCCGACCTACTTCTGCAGCCGATGCCCCACTGCCGAGCGGCGACAAGTCCTTTTTCGGCGCCGCCTCGACCGCCGCCCGTCAGCCGCCGCGCAGCTGCATGCGCTTTTCGGTAATCCGCGCCCATTACGGCCCGTGACGGACAGGCCGCCGTCTTCCCAGGCTCAGCCCGTTTGCCGACTGAGTGATGTCTTTAATGCGTCACGACCGGTAGCCAACAAAGGGCGGAAGACCACCTAATGCCGCCGCTACCGTGGCGCGACGGAATGCCCGCGTAATCGTTCCGTTTCGGGGCGGTCGCCGGCGCTGGCCGCGCGCGCCTCGGAACTTCCCTGCCAGGACCTGCCATACCAGGCGACGGCGGCCTTCGTGGCGCTTTTGTGTCAAGGTTCCGCTTCAACAGGTGGGAAGTGTGGCTAGCGTTGTGTCACCGCGGCCGCGGCTTCCGCCCGCCATCAACACCGTTCGCACGTCCCCCGACTTCGGCGAGCCCCATGAGTCAGCGGGCGGCGTCACAGCTCAGCTCGGCGGAGACAGCTCAGCCGGCCGCCCGCCGCCGAGGACAAGTGGCGCGGCGCCGCGGAGCGTGTGCACCGTGCACGCTGGCACAGTCCGGGTCGTGCAGCGTCACACCACGGGCAATGCAGTGCGCTCGGCTGGTCTGCAACGGCAGGATAGCTTGCATAACGCCGCAATCGGACCTCCGTTGCAAAAAACGGCGCCAGGCTGGTCGACAGGGTGGAGGACAGAGGGCATGCATGCCAGCGCAGGGCTGTACGATAGTGACAACGTCATTCGCATGCAAATCACATGAACCTGTGCAACGATCATATGGAGAGACGCTGACTCCTATAGTTGGACCTATGACCCCGACAACATCCTGAAGCAGTCCACTAAAACCGGCTCGGACGGAAATCCCACGTGCGGACACCTAGCCAGCAAATGATAATGTCATCCGTCACGGGACTCCAGTCTCAGAATCCACAGGAAAGCCGGACCAAAGTGGGAAGCAGCAGCCTCGCTTGGGCTGCGGTAATTCTGTGGTCGGATGCGATGCCTTAAATTGGCGCCGTAGCCACCAGCTTACACGCGTTCGGGCCACAGTTTCGGGCTATTCGAGAGGCAAAAAGCGGTCTTTATACAATGAAAACAAAGGTCACGGGTCCAAACATGACCTCCGGGATCAGCAGCAGGCGCCATACGCGGACTCCGTTCATAACCACTTCTGTACGTTGTTTCGTCAAATCGTCAAATTACATCGAATCGCGGGGCAGTCTTCACTCCCCGCTCTGATCCCCGGAATCCGCCGGCAGTGATCCCGACAGCGCCGCGGCCACTCGCGCCACGTGCCGGACACCCGGCAAAACAGGCGGGCGGCGGCACCGAAAAACTGGCCGCCGACGCCGCGGACGTCCGCGGGTCAACGGTCCCTTGTAAAGCCGAGCGGTCGCAGCAGAAGCCCGCCAGGTCCACGCAGGAACGAGCGGGGTGCGGCCACGCAACCGGACGGAAGGCGGCGCCGCGACCGCGACAGAAGCCGGACAACCGTGGGAAGACGGCGCCACTCCGCCGCCGACGGTCCATCAATCGCGCGACACCGACAGCGGGCCGCAGCGGGGGCCCGGCGCCGGACCCTGCACCCCGCCGCGTCAGCGGACGCCGGCGGCCCCTGCGACCCCTTCCAGTCCGGCCGGCAGGTAACGAGCCTGACCAGCGGCGGCCGGCCGGCCGGCCGGCGCGGTCGGCCCGCCCGCAGCGCGCTGCACTCGAGCCGGCGCAGGACTCGGCCGGCGTGGAGGCGGGGTCACCGGCCGGCCGGCCCCTTCCGTGTCACTGCTCCGCGTCCAGCGCCGACACGCGCGCGCCGGCCGCGCTTGCGCAACGGCGGCGGCGCGCGGCGCGGCTGACGTCAGAGGCCGGAGGTCGCCGCGGCGGCTGACCTTCGGAGGTCGGAGACGGGGCGGCCGGGGACGGTCCGGGGGTGAATGCGCTCGTCCCGGCTCGGCCCTGGTTCCCTTTCTTCAGACCCGACGCGGAGAACGGCACGCCGCTGAGATTCGCCCAGTTCTGACGTCACCGGCCAGGTCCTGCCGCCCGTCCGCATGCCACGCGGGGCGTCTCCATCCTCGCGGCCGTGCTCTGAACCGGCGGCACGCCGCTGGGCGGGACCGGCGGCCGGCTGCGTCGCGCGGGTCACGACTCTGACCCGGAGCGGGTCGGCGCCGCTCGCGAGATGGACGCCGGCGCGCCATCAGATGGCCCGACACCTCGGAGCGGCTTTCTCTGCGCGGCTCGGCGCCGCTTTCTCGCGCGCCGGGCGGCGGCGGCCGTAAATTGGCGGCCGATCGGCGCTGTCCGGCGGCCGGCCGTAACGCAGCGCGCTGCGGCCGATCAACAAACTGAGCCCGACCGTAACGGCGACTTTACCGCCGCCCGGTCCGGCCGGCCGCCAGCCGACACCCGCCGGACGGTCCGGTCCGGTCCGGTCCGGTCCGGTCCGGTCGGTTCGGTCCGACCCAGTCCGGCTTGAACGAAAAGCGTCACGATGCGATCCCAACTTCCGATCACGATCTTCAGTCGTGGGCGCAGCTTTCGCTCACGGCCACCGCCGCCAAGGAACAACAGCACGATGGCGAACGCCGCTACCGCGCTCCCAGCACCTCCGTTCCTGTGGCCCTCCACGGGAGCCCAGGGCGCCGTCCGGGCAGCCGGATACACAGGTAGCCGCCGGCCGGCCGGAAGGCGATAAATGGTCTCCAACGGACGCCGGCACGTGCTGGAGCCGGCACGCGCCGCGCCATGGCCGGCCGGAGGCTGGCAGCGGCACGGGTCCAGTGTCCAGTGATTGTCCAAGCACGTGCCAATGACCGACGCCGTCGGGCGCCAGAATCACGTGCCAAACGGCCCCAGAGTCAGGTTTACGGACGAAGGGCCCGAGCCGGGAAACTCGCCGCCAATATCTGCCTGATGCTTGGCAGCAGAAACGTACGGGGCAACGCGCGGCCTCAAACCCCGCCATAACAAAACCCAGACTGATCACATTCGCCAACGGCGGCCACACTGAGATGGTCCAACGGGCCCTCAAACGGGCCATCAACGTCGAACGTCCGCTCACAAGGTCTCGACAAGAATCGTTCAGCAACTACGACCAAACGTAGGACGACCTACTACGGTCAGACCGCGCCGGCCAATGAGGGTCTGGCTCACGTCTGCCGGTCGGCCACGCCGTGGCCGGCGACGCGGGACAGGCGGCGGATTTTCCTCCGCGCGGAAAATGGGCGCGACGGCGTCCGAGCCGGGCGTCTCAGCTGGCCCACAGAGGCTGGGAGAGCGTGACGCCGTCCGATGGCGCTCAGACTCAGCCGTGGAGGCGCTCTCTCCCCTCCACCTCCACCTCCCCCCTCTCTTTCTCAGCGTCAGCAGGAGAGGCGGCAGAGTAGGCGTCACGCTCTTCCGGGCTGATCAGGTCGGTCTGCCTGAACTGATCAGACTCAGCTGATCCGCGTGTTTCGCCGCAGATGCTCATATCACAAATCAGAAAGTTTTGCTCTGCCCGGGCAGACCACAGCCCACCACATGTTACCACCGTGGCTGATCAGAGATGTTTTGTCTTAGTGAAGACAAAGTCTGTCTCTGACGGACTGGGAATGGCGGACCAAAATTGGAAAATCTGCCACCAACAATGTCCAGACACGACCCACTCTGCCAGCACGTTCTGACACATCGATTCAGAACGCTTTGATACGACGCATAACCCAAAGAACGTTTAGATTCAGCGGCTCTGGTGTGTAAGTGTTCAGATTTGTAACAGGTCCAATATTTGAACACGTTCTGTCTCAGCACACTGGCGCAGCAGCGGAAGCATGCCGCCCCATGTGCGATGTGTCGAACTGAACGCCGTATTGGAATACACGCTGTTGAACAAAAGCAGCTATCGTTTCCCTCCAACCTAGCGCATCTCAACTCAATCTGGTGACCACACGATGGTGGGCACTCCTCAGTTCATCCAAGGCAGGAAACAACTGGCGAGACCCTGAACTGGTGCCTCTAATCCTCTCACTGCACGAGGCGCCCGTCCCGCCGCCCCGCAGCTGGCCATCCGGGCGGCGATGACGCGCGAGTCGAGCTAATTGAGGGCCGCTGCCCAGAAAAACGACCGCCGCGGCCGGCGCGGCCACTGACCGTCCGCCGCCGCAGCCGCAGCCGCCGCCGCCGCAGCTCGGCCGTCCAGTTCAATTGGGATCGAGCGCTCCCGCCTGCGGCCCAGCTGAATCACGACTGACCGCTCGGCTCGAGCTGAATCAGAGCCAGCCAGCCGGCGCTGCGATGGATCAGAGCGAACCGGTGTGGACGGCCAGCACCAGGGCTGGCCGGCGGGTCCGGCGCGGAATCAGAGCTGACCGGCGCGGCGGTGCCCAGATGCCCGTCACTGGCCGGCCACGGCCGGCCGCTGACACTGCTCAGACGTGGCCCAGTTAACACGAGCCGAGTCGGACCAACTCGCGGGGCCCAAACACGATCAGAACTGGACGTCCTGGTCCGAAGAGTCCCAGTTGGCCGGTGGAGTTCAACCAACGGGCCCTATGCGCTCGGCTGCACGGCGTATACCAGGACGGCGTTACAAATGGCCGGGGCGGAGACACACCCAATCGGTGTCCATACCATTCTCTCGGACAGTGAAGCATGGGAACAAAACGGCCAACTCCGCACTTCGCCGAGACGCCGCAGCAGGTGGATAACGTATTGCCAGGAGGCCAGGCCATCCTGACGACGGACGGCCACGCGATCCTGACGACGGGCGGCCAGGCGATCCTGACGACGGACGGCCAGGCGACCCTGAGGACGGACGGCCACGCGATCCTGACGACGGACGGCCAGGCGATCCCGAGGACGCGGACCGCCGAGCGACCCGCGATCCCACTGCTAGGTCAGAGTCACCGTCCCCTGCGTGACCCGGGACACGCCCAACAGCGCACGACACGAAGCCGGGGGCGTGTCGGCTGGCCATCAAAGGTCAGAGGGCCGACCTCGCGTGACCCGTCGGCCGGCGGCCGACGGTCGGCTGCCGTCATCAGCTGATCAGGGGGAGAGGCCAGACGACGAGGCGGCCACCCGTGTCCAGCGGAGCATCGTGAACGAGGCGCGAATCCCGCGGTCAGCGAGCGCAGGGCACGCAGACTGGGAGGAGGGGTAAACCACTGACCGCGCCAGCGTACAGAGCGCGGCAGTCTGAGCCGTGCACGCAGCAGACCTCTCGGGATTCAACTCCCACGAGAGGGCGCTAATATTAAGCCACACAAAACTGGTCAGGCGGCCATGGGGACGCCAAAATAAAGAGATGTAAGACCTGCACGGATCCTCGACAGCTTCGTGGTTTGGCACTGGGACAAAACAACGCCACGTTTGGGCTCACATGGACAAGCGATAGCAGTCAAGGTCTGCACAATCTCAAGGCCACGGTCTCCTTGACGTGCATGTTCAGTGTACGCCGACACAATCCAATACCAAGTCATGGAAACACGGAATAAAGACAGATCACTGATGTAAAAATAACTGATTATGCAATAACAAATAAACAGTACAACGTATTCCCATATGTCGCAAAATGTCCAACGTACGCAATCATTGCAGTATCAGTCTCATCATGCGTGGGCTCAGCCACAGGAAGGACTATAAAGAGCTTCCATATTTTCAAAATCATTCAATATTTCGAGCAATTTACGCCTGAAGCAGAACAAGAAACGTCAGCACTTCAATGTTCTCAGGCGCGGGTACAGAGTACGAGCAGGGTTTCCCGCATTCCTCTCCCGATGTCTCTGATGGTTTTTAATGCAAAAAAGGCCTGCACGGTTTAGGAGACTGTTCATCTTTTTCCACATCCCCCTCCTTCTCGGAATCATGGATTTCTTCCAGGTTACCTCCACACCATAGGCGCGGGAACCATAAGGCCAGAAGGCTTCAATCCCCCATTTTTTTTTTATTTAACACTACTCCTATGGGGTTGACTAGAAAGAACTGACCGAAAATGCTTCTCGGTCCCCCAACCGAAGAAAAGTTCCCGTGCCCTTACTCCACACCCAACCAACGGCCTGTGGAGAAAAAGCAACGGCTTCCATGGAACCCGGCACGCACTCGTGTATAAGAAAAGAATTCAGGTACTCACCCAAAGCACATTAAATAACATCTTCATCCGCACATTCTATGGCAGTGTAGCAACACTATAGAATTGCACAACAATAAGTCCCCTTTTCGACCTCTGGACTGTCATTCATTTCTCTCACGATTTCGGAGAAAACTGGGTTCACGTTGGTCTTGCTTTTGGCACTTGTCTCCAGGAACGGGCTTCCCCACGTTTGCGCGAGGGCCATGCCTTCCACGGACGAGACCTCTCGCTGATGTTCCAGATCAACCTTGTTTCCCACCAGCATAATAGGCACTCGGTCCGATCCCTTCACTCTTGCAATCTGCTCTTTCATGTTCTTGATGTCTTGAAACGTTTGGTGGTTTGTAAGACTGTACACGACCAAAAATCCTTGACCATTTTTTATGTAAAGGTCGCGCATGCTTGCAAACTGTTCTGTTCCCGCAGTATCCAGAATCTCCAGGACACATGGAGACCCATCAACTTCAATTTCCTTTCGATAGAAATCCTCAATTGTCGGATCGTACTTTTCCATGAAATGACCAGACACAAACTGGACGGTGAGCGCGCTCTTCCCCACGCCGCCAGAGCCCAGAACAACCACTTTGAATTCGCGCATCGTGCCGCAGGCCGACGATGACGCCTCCGGAACGAGCAACTGGGGCCGCAGCCACCTCGAGGATCCCGGCCGTCTCTGGGATCACGATGTTGGCCACTGCGTCCCGCCGCAGCCAACCGCGCCACACCGTGCACAGCTGACGACTAACCGAAGTAACGCGCCCAGCTGCAGAGCGGACCGCTCAAGCGTCAGTCTTCGTCATATCTGGCAGCAAGCAAAATACTCATACTAAATAAAGTACTAGAAGAAATAAAGCTGAGTTCCATAGTATAGAGTTGAAGCAATATGTTTTAAAGCATCTTTTTGAGATTATTTGTTTCATCCGGCAAAATAAAGTCCGTTTCACGAAAATCCAATGCAGAATTAGGATAACTTAACTATTAATAAAGAAGAATGCCTAACTAGTATAATGGGATTTCTAGTATAAAGTATTTCTAGTGTAATAGAAGGACTCAGAAAACTAAACGGAGTCTCGACAGTTTAGTCGAGTCAGTCTTAAATACGCAGACGAGGAACTTGCCCTCGCAATGGGCAAAATCTGTTTAAAAGCACTTTAAGCATCAAAGTAGTGTTCAAAGTACAAACAGCGCGGTATCTAAGACAATTCTGAGATTTTACCGCCACCTAGCGCAGGTTGATGAATTAGTACTTGCTCGTACTTCCTGAAGAGTGCAAATCCGGTTACAACCTGCATTTCGGACGTGGAACGCGCATGCCAGTGAAGACAGAATGAACGCAGGGCCGTAATGGGACTGCTGCAACCTACGTTTTTGGATGCGTTCTATATATATATATATATATATATATATATATATATATATATATATATATATATATATATATGTGTGTGTGTGTGTGTGTGTGTGTGTGTAGTTGGCAATATTTTGGACTCATTAGGAAACATTGCTGTCCGATATGGTGTTATTTTCTCCCACCACACACTTTAAGTCTCCATCTGCTCTAGGTCGATTTCAATTAATTACTCTCCCACGCCGGTCCACGCTCTATGACAATGAACAGCTTTCAACAAGCATGATATATTTACATGTGCACCCAGCACATTTGTACACTTCATGGACAATGATGCTACAAGATGGCAATAGGCGAGACAACGTACACCTCCACGCTGAACGCCGTGACAATGAAACGTGAGCCACGTTAACACGGCTGGCACCGACCGTGCCACTCCCGACGTAATCACATGTAACTATTTCATGACGCGGAGCCGTCCTTCGGCGCTCCGCCCAATGCTCAGCTCGACTCTAACCAACGTCACATCTTGGCAGAATCGGCTGTCGGACGCGTCGGAGCACCTGCAACAGCGTCGCCGGCTGCTGCACCAGGCACTGATCCTAAAACCGCCGACTGCCAGCGGCCGCAGTCCACACACACACCATCGGCCATCGTCCTGGCCGCGGCATACGCGCTCACACCGGCTCCAAGTAGATGGTCCGGTTCAGCATCTGCTCCCTGTTGAGCTGCTTGAGCGCCGCCATCGCCTCGGCCTTGCTGTGGAACGCCACGCGCGCCTCGCTGGTGGCCAGGCCCTGCTCGTTGTAGCGCCGGATCACCTGCTCCGGGCTGATGTTGAACTCGCCGAAGAAGTAGAGGATGTCCTGCGTGGTGGCGCGGTACGGGATGTTGGCCACGCTCAGCACGCAGCCGGGCCGGCCGAACGCCTCGGCCGGCACGTCGTCGGGCGGGCCGCCGCCACCGCCGCCGTACGGGCCGAGGCCGGGCGGGCCGCCGCCGAAGCCGCCGCGGCCGCCGCGCAGCAGCGGCGGCCGGCCGCGGCCGGGGAAGCCGCGCGCGCCGAACGGGCCGCCGCGGAACGCGCCGCGCGCCCCGCGCGCCGGGAAGCCGCCGCGCCCGTCCGGCCCGTCGGCCAGCTCGTCCTGGCCGTCGTCGTGGCCGTTGTCGGCCGCGTGGTCGCCGCCGTCGCCGTCGGCCGGAGCGCCGCCCGGCCGCAGCGCCGCCTCCACCGTCTGGCGCGGCACCGCCGTCACCGCCAACTGGCTGGCGCCCATAAACTGTTCGTGCTTAGAGAGCGCGCGCTCCACCTCCTGCTCGCTGGCGAACTCGCAGTACGCCTCTCCATTCGGGTTCTGGAACTCGTCCAGCATCAGGTGCAGCTGCTGCGGCAGCAGGCCCACGTCCGAGAAGAAGTCCACCACCTTCGACTCGGTCACGTTGGTCGGCAGGCCGGTGATGTGCACGCAGGTGTGGCCGTCCGCCGGCCCGGCCGCCGGCTCCCCGTCCTCGTCCTCGTCGTCGGCACCGGGCTCCGGTCCGTCCTGTCCCGAGTCGCCGCAGCCGGGGTCGCCACGGCCGGGGTCGCCGCGGCCGGGGTCGCCACGGCCGGGGTCGCCGCGGCCGGGGTCGCCGCGGCTCGGGTCGCCGCGGTTGGGGTCGCCGCGACCGTGGTCGCCACGGCTATGGGCGCCGGGCGGTCCGAGGGCTTCCGGCGGCGGCGGTGGCGGCCGCAGCGGCATGATGGGCGGCTCGTGCAGCTGCTGGCGCGACCAGTCGTACTGCGCCTTCATGCTGAACATGAAGCGCACGCTGCGCTGGCTGATGGTGACGCCGTTGAGCTGCTGGACGGCGGCGACGGCCGTCTCCACCGAGTCGAACAGCACGTACGCCACGCCGGTGCGCTTCTCCGGGTTGTTGCGCTGGTACTCGAAGAACATCTCGACGAACGGGAAGTCGTGGAACAGGTCCAGCATGTCCTCCGGCTTGGCGAAGTACGAGACGTTCTCCATGCGCACGAACGGCGACGGCGGCTCCTGGCGGCGACGGCCGGGCGCGCCGGGCACACCGTGCGGCCCGGGCGGGCCGGCCCGCGGCCCGATCGGCCCGTCCGACAGCGGCACCAGGCCGTCGCGGAACCGGGGACCGGGCGGGCCCACGTCCGGGCCGCGCCGGCCGGGCCCGAACCGGCCCAGCGCCGGCTTGCCGAAGCCCATGTACTCGTCGCCGCCGTCGGGGCCCATCGGGCCGTCGTACTCGGGCGGGCCGTCGAAGCCCCGCGGCTCCATCTCGCCCATCGGGTGGCGGCGGCCGAGCGGCGAGTCGCGCGGGTCGCCGTGGCCCAGCAGGCTGCGCTTGCCCATCGGCGGGCCGAACATCCGGTCGTCGGCGTTCAAGCGGCCGCGCCGGCCGCCCGGGTACTGGCCGTCCGGCCCCATGGCGTCCGCCATGCCCATCGGGTAGTCGCGCGGGCCGCGGTCCACGTGTTCGCCGCGCCCGTGGTAGTCGTGCGGCTCCATGTCGCCGCGGTCCATATGCTGGTCGCCCATGTCGTCGTACGGGTAGTCGTGCGGCTCCTCCTCGCGGCCCGGCGCGCCCCCGCCGTAGTCCATGTCAGCGCGGCCGTCGTACTCGCCGCGGCCCGCGGGCGCGCGCTCGCGCGGCGAGTCCCTGCGCGCCATGGCCAGGCCGCGCCGGTCCGCCAGCGGCTCGACGCCCTGCGGCACCGGGTGCTCCAGCAGGCCGCGCCGCGGCGGCGCCGGCTCGAAGCGCGACTCGCGCACCGGCGCCGGCGCGAAGCGCGCCTCGGCGGCGTCGGGCGGTCCGCGGCCGGGCCGGTCCGGCGCGTCGGCCGAGCGCCGGTCGGGCGAGCGGCGGCCGCGCGGCGGCCCGTCCCGCTCCGGCCGGTAGTCGTCCACGGCCTCGGCGTACTTGGCCTGCTCGAGCGGCGTGACCAGCACGGCCACGCCGCGCACCAGGCCGCCGGACCGCTCCAAGCCCTGCAGCCGGTCCGACATCGAGCGGAAGTTGACGTACGCGGTGCCGGTGCGCCGGCCGCGCTCGTCGTTGATCATCTTGATGCCGCTCTGGCCGACGTAGATGCCGCGGAACAGGTCGCGGATGTCGCGGTACGACGCGTGGTGCGGCATGTTGCTGATGCACACGGCGCCGCCGTCGTTCGGGCTCTCGGCCGGCGGGTACGCGCGGCCGGGCGCCGCCGCCGGCTCGGCCAGACCGTTGGGCGGGTCGCCGGCGCCCGGCCGGCCGGTGGCCAGCGCCGGCTGCGGCGTCATCGGCGCGCCCCGTTGGAACATCAGCAGCTCCTGCTGCAGCTGCGCCTGCGACTTCATCGCCTGGCCGTCCCAGAGGCCGGCCGCGCCGACGCCGACCGACGCCGGCACGGGCGCCGGCACGGGCATCGGCACCGGCGCCGGCACGGGCCCCGCCTCGTCGGGCCGGTCGCCCAGGAGGCCGCTGCGCGGGGCGGCCGGCCTGGCCGGCGCGATGCCGGCCGGCGGCTCGCTCTCGTCCGAGCGGCTGCGCAGCTCGTCCCGGCCGCGCTCGCCCGGCCGCGGCCGGTCCCGGTCGCGCCGGAAGCGGTCCCGGTCCCGGGAGCGGCTGCGCTCCCGGCGCCGGTCCCGCCGGTCCCGGTCGCGGTCCCGCGAGCGCGAGCGGGACCGGTGGCGGCGGCTCTTGTCGCGCCGGTCGCGGCCGCGCTCCCGCGAGCGGGAGCGGGAGCGCGAGCGCCGCCGCGGCAGGCTCCGGCCGCTGCTGTCCAGCTGCAAAACGACGTCACGTCTGAGTCACACTTCAGGCGGAGCAGTGAAACGTTTGTTCGCGAGACTTAGCTGAGCTGCTCCGGACTGGAAAATCTTTAGAGCGACGTAGATTTAAATAAACCACAAACATGAAAGCTGTGGGACCGGTTAAAGCATAGTAAAACAGTTTAAAACATCCAGGTGCCACACACATAAAGTGGGATAAATCTGATGCCACTGTAATAGGCTCCGTAAACCAAGGTCTGTTGTAACTCCCCAGTCAGCACATACTAAAACTTTCAATGGAGCTTTCCTACCATGCCAAACATCTAACAATGCATTCTAACGTTAACATAGTACAACGCTGTAACGTAGTAACGTTATCAAACGTCTAACGTTCTGAGATCACTTCATCTTTCGCACGCGATCGTGCGCTCACCTGTTTGATCTCGATGATCTCCGGGTCGGCGGAGGCCTGCTTGGGCGCCGGCACGGGCGCCGGCACAGGCGCCGGCACCGGCAGCGGCGCGATGGCCGTGGGCGGCGGCGGCGTCAGGCCCTGGGCCGCCATCGAGCGCTGGCGGGCCACCTCGATCACGCGCTGCATCTCGGAGCGCGAGCTCAGCAGCAGCGACACCTGGGCGTTCTGCAGCCGGCCGCCGGTCTTCATCATCGCCTGGCGGGCGTCCTCGTCCGAGCTGGAACAGAGCCGGTCGTCAGCCAACACCGCCGACTGGGGAGGGGTCCTCACGGCGGGAGTGCGACGGGGGACATGCGGAAGGAATCCGGACGTCGAGTGTTTTTAAGGGATCGGAACCAGCGTTAGCGACCACAAATCGTATTCAACAGCAATGTTCGCTATTGTGTGGTTGGGACGGCACGGCTCTTCCGAAAAGAAAAGGTAAAAACACAAGCGTTGTTCGAAAAAAAATTGGGTATCCATGACCAAATGTTTGCTAGCGTAGCCATTGGTCCTCATTATAAAATCATTCAAAGAAATCCCTAAATTAAAGGACGTTTCTTCTGAAAGGATGAATTCAAGCACGTCCAAAGCAACATCATCACGCAGCCAAACAAAGCATGTTAAAACCATTGGTTGTCACGGGCGGAACAATTCAATCAACATTGGAGATTTAAAAGTCTACCTCAAAATTTGTGCTCGTGGAATTTCGGCTATTTTGATTTATACCAGGTTGCTTTCTACTGACCCAGAGACTTTACAACAGTACCGACAGCAAACGTCCTTCACCACAGCAACTGGGCACCTTCCCCAGTACAAAACCGCGCGGCACTGTGTTGCTTTTAAATATGTCGTACCAGACATTACCATCCGTCGCCAGTGAAGAACTCAGGAAGATCAAACAGACCAAATGGATCAAATCGACCACCTTTACCATTCCTCAGTTTGTCATCGATGCTGGACGGCGTCGAGGTACACAACATGTTTTTCGAGACAACCTCCCTGCCGCGGTCCAAAACACTAGCTGTCGCACTGGGTGCTACCTTGAATCGACATTCCATCGATCTGGTGTCCGGCCGGCGGCGACTCGTCTCGGCGCACTACTGCGTGAACACTGGGGCCGACCAGCAGCCCGGATCAGGGGCGGATTCAGGAGTCGTCCCAATTACAGGGGGACCCACGTTCAGTAAGAGGTACCGCCCTTCATGGGCCTGTATTGTTTCCGAAGCCGGGGCGTCAGAGCCCTCGAGTCGCAGCCGCCCGGATGCGACTGCAGCCCGCAATATTCTATGCCGATCACGAGCCGGAAACCCTCGCCTCAGGGAAGCTCAGGTTACGAAGTCAGTACGTTTCAGGACGCCAGACGGCTGACGCGTCAGCGGTCTCTGAGTCTGTGCACTAATGTACACTGGTCGGGGCCTCCGAACTGGATCCAGCGGATCACCCTCACGGGGCCGCACCGTCCGGGGAGGGGCAATCGAACGATTACGCACGGGCCCTTTCAAACGGCACAGAACATGCCAATTTCTTCGGTCTTTACCTATCAAATATCAGAGTCGTTGTTGGCATACACAGGTACCCTTTTATTTTAAACTGGAACAATACTGTAACATTTTATTTCTTACTACTAGCGTCCTGGGCAGTCGAGCCGATTCGAATATCCTTGGATCCCACCTACAGGGTCTCAGCGTTAGGACCACATACTTTACATGTCTACATTTGGGGCCCCGGGTTCGGTTATAGGCTCCAACACAGAGGGGTTATGACGTGACGGCAGCCTCTGACGCCGGGGCGTTTCCCGAGTTCAACCTCTCATGCACTGAGACACTGGTTCAGTTCGGCCCCGTGCTGACTGGCAATCTCACGCGCTTTCAGGGTGAGGGCACTGTAGCGTTTCGTTTCCCTGCTGCGTTTATGACTGCTGATTTCCGAGACTCCTCAAGCGTAAAGCTGGTATTCGTGGTCAATGAATTTCGTGACGGCATTCCTCGTTTTCAGTCAGTTCCTATATTCCCTTTTCTTGTATGTTCTAGATGCTGGCGTTCATTCCCTCGCGTGCTCAGGGCCCCTATCAACCGCCTCAGGGACCCCTTCACACGGCCGACCGTAGACTGAGCGACCGCCCTGCTCAGCTCAGTCTCTTTAATGAAGCCATAAAGTGAGAAATTGTTGGCGATGAATACACGACATCGACAGCCTGAATTGTAGAGTCTTCCGGATTACTGGTCATTCGCAACAACGTACAAGAATGGTTGGATCGCAACATACGACTGTCATAATGCTCTTATATTCATGCCAGAATTTCCCTTTCTCAGCTGTGGCAAAGGCTTGGCGTTTTGACTGCGTTTAATAAAGAGCCTTGGCTGACATCGGCTTTACACACCAATTTGATCCCGGGGCACCCCCACTGGAACTAGTGGAATTGCCAGCGGCGTGAGCTACCAGGCGGCTCCGAAAACAGGCACCCAAAAAGCTTTCTGAAATCCGCGTGCTGCGCCTCTACTCTGCGATTATCACTTTTTCCCCCACCCGGCCTAATACTTTCATTCTGCTAGCGTGCATTGTTTCAGCCTTTCCTGCGCGTACCAATCCTCCGCATACCTTGGCAAAATGATACCGTATCAATGCTTTCTGCGTTCTCCAAACAGCCACGCCACTGCATGCTGAAAGATGGCATCGAATGATGCTTTACCAGTCCCACTTAAACGGCGCATCTTGGCATTCACTGACTACTGAAATACTCTTTTTGCACCGAACCTGAATTTGAGACTACCGTGTAATTTGATTTTAAACCGCACAGCAGTCTACTAATGAATGGAAAGTGGTGCGTCTGAGTGTGTCCATCCGCTCCCGTTGTGTGGATAAGATACCTCCACTTTAGAAGAAATCCTGCACCACTTTAACTACCTAATTAATTGCTATGGGATTAGCTCATATACATTTGGAAATACATATTTCTATTCTGACATCTGCTTATTCGACTGGCCCGTGGGGCGACAATCATTCATCTCGACATATGCAGACGGTGTTCCGTGATTCGCCTTCTCTCCAGTAACTGATCTGCCAATCCTCTGCAATCACAACCGCGTTTTTTCAGAGGGTTTCGGCCCTGAAACGATTTTTTCTCAAAGTGTTCATTGTTCCTGCCTCCGTGAAATGTATTACGTCTCCAAATTACCTTCACTGCATCGAACAGGACGTTACTGCAACTAGACACGTGCAATGTCGATTAGCGGGGAACGTGATTAAGTACAATGGCCGGACAGTTCAGTTCGGGTCCAGTCCAGTCCAGTCCGTATCGCTAGTGGGAAACATTGTGTCGTGGAACGATCAAAAAGTATCCGAAAACGTAAAAACTGTTGAGAGCACGGCACTGACTGAGGACAGCAGGACAACAAGATCCTAATAACATAAGACATCGACATGGACTGCGCAGTCAGCCCAAAAGATGTAAACCTAACAGATGTAAGGTTTTCTGGAATGGACACGACCTTGATTCTTAGTTTTCGAGAATTTATGCTAGATTTGTGGAGGTTTATTGTTTAACAGATATAATCTTAATGCTAATTACAAATTTTGAACGTATGAACCCCTCCAACGTTCCATTCGCATGATAACCTTTGAGCTATAGTGGACCGTGCAGTCGTCTTCATTATAGCATCCATCGACTATGGTCCGGGAAGTCTGGACCACTTCCAAGCACCAGGAAAACCAAGAAAACGCCCACAGCTCGAGTTCCACAAAGTAGAAAGAATGAAAGACGTGACCAGGGATGAGGACCTCTATACTTCCAGTGTATCCAATGCAATATCACTAACCCTGAAATTCAACGTTACTTTGATTTCAACACATGGAATCGGCTCGAGACCTATCTCTGCCAACCAGGCACGTAGCCTAGGATTTTCCTGGGGGTGGGGCGGGGGGTTGCAAACGTCAAATCTTGTCATATACCACTGGCATATAACAAGATCTATAGGAAAAAGCAGCAATATGACGTAACCGACCTCATATTTAACCCACAGGAATGCATATAATGTTTGTTTTTGCAACATAGATGTGATCACTATTCTGTATTCGTGCAAAATCGCTATATATCTAGTGTAGACCGCTTGGCTCGGGGGGGGGGGCATGGCCCCCATGGCTGGCCCCCCCTTGGCTACGGCCCTGCTACCAACGCCACGAATTTCTGGAAGCATGCTAAGATGAGTACGACTCCTCTCCGACGGCTTGGGCCGATCCCGACGCGCCATTGTGAAATTTATCATTGCGGCACTTCTGACCCGAACTTCCTTTCGATTAACAGATCCGAAATCCATGCAAGGTGATCTGGTTGTTACGTCTCTTGGTGCCGTCAAATCGATCGAGTCATCGAGCGGCCAAGCTATCGAGCTAACCAAGACTGACTTCGATATTAGCTATCTTGGAAACCTTCAAACACAAATATGGTGACAAATCTTCCCGAGACCCTTTTCAGTTTTCATTCGCATTTTTTTGCGTATGTTACTAAATATCCCAGCTATTTCAAGACATCCGTCACAGGTCTCATTCCCAATATTCGGATATTTCGATCGCTTCAGTATGTGCGTTGCCGAAAGACCGCAATCTGTGGCGGACTGAGCAGCGGTCGACTCAACGCAACGTAGCGGCGACGCGTGTGATTTCGCGGGAACTGAGACGTAATGTGGACGCTTCAGCCTCGGAACTAGCAACTACGCTTTCGTACACGATGTACGAGTATGTACAAACCCGACACCACACTACGAAACCGTTGCCACTTCACTACACTAACATGAGCGTCTACAGCTGTTGGTGCGTTAAGGCACGCGCCTAAAACAAATGATTTCTCTTTGTTCAACTCAGGGCAACATTGGTGAAGCGGTGCTGCACAGCAAAACGATATTGTGCCTTTATGGGTGATCCATGCCATTTTACTGATCATTCCTGACAGATCATCCGGAACGTCATGCATGTCGCAGTCATTTTGACATCCGTCGTTCCTTGGAAAGACTGCGTATTTCGCTATACAACGTCCGAAGGCCATAGCGTGGTACGACAACAGCGGTTCCATTATTCGATGGATGGTTTTCAAACATTTAAAGGAATGTTATCGGTCATTCCGCGAAATACCACGGGCCACTGGAAACCAGTCTATACATTTGCATTGCGCTTCACGTGGCGGTGCCGCGTGATCATAAGCGTCTAACGTGCATCCGGCTATCTGCCAGATGTCAGCTGCGGTTGCCAGTTGCCAGATAACCGCTGCCAGTACATTTACACTGACGTCTGGAATGCGCTGGTTGTCCCAGTTATCCAACCAAAGTCTAGAAGGCGTTGGTCGCCCCCCGTTGCTCAGGCCTCTTGTGCGATGGATGGACGGGAGATGTCAGCGCGGCGGAGTCAGCGATTCAAACGGCAATCGATACAGCCCTCCCCAGGAAACCCCATACGCGACCGAAATGTCGTCGTCATTGTGATTACATCAGGTCAACTACCAGCATAAAATTGGAGGCTGATGTTGATCTCTCAAGTCAAGTCCTTTGACGTTTAGAGACGTGAACTACAAGGCGTATTCGAATAAGTTGAAGGGAACTGTTCACCTTTGCATGGGGTTTTGAAATGAGACAGCAGGGTCGTAGCTTGGATGTAGAAATTATGACATGAAAAGTTTGTTTGCCCAAAAACTTCCTTTACGGTGATACAACCGTTATCGTGGTTTTGAAGGGGAATATCAGATGCACGGTGACGTCATGCTCATGACCAAGTTTTGTTGATAGCGTCGGCCGACTTTGGCTAACCTCAGACAAGAGCGTTGACATCGTTTAGGCTGCCAGCGGTTGCCAGTTGCCGCTCGTGGGAATAGTGGCGGCATGAGTCTCGAGTCATGCGATTAAAATGTTGCGTATGTGGTGCCACGGGGACAGTTTTCACGTCTTTGTCAATGTGATGTTGCGGATGTCAATGAATTGCAGATGCAGTTGTCAATGTGATGCACGAACTGCCATTGCAGCGCATCGTTTGCCTAAATCTGGTCCACCGTAAATCCTGGAGACATGACGTCACACCTAAAATGACGTCAGCGCGTGGAACACTTTCGTCATTTTTTTTTTACAGTTCCTGGGTTTCATAACAGCCAGATAACGGGATCGTTATCTGAGTACTCTGTTCAGTCATCTCATATCATGTGCTGGATTCCTTCCAAGGTGAACGCTTCCCTTTGACAATATCGCGGTCGTTGTGTCGTCACGTCGTAATGTGCGACATAATTCAGATTTCTTTGACTTCAGTACGGATGAGCTCAGCCGAGCGGCGCCGCCTCGGCGGCCGGCTCCAGTTGGTCACCGCTTAACTGGTGGCTAACGCCGACCGGCCGCCTCCCCAGGAACCGAGACGCACATCTGCCGGTCAGCCCCGACCGGCCGCGGCAACCATCACCAGCGCCCCGCACGAGTATGTGCTGTCCGCGTATGGTTTTCTAAACCCTTTTTGGAGGTCCCCCGTTCCCATAATTCCGCAGTTTTTCTGCGGAAAAACGGAACAAGAACAAAAATGGCAAGTTCCTGTGTGCCGGTCATGTTCTGTCTGATCTGTCCGAAAGCATATCAATCAGAAAATTACAACAGCTCTCGCGCAATGATAAAAGGTCTTTCATCAAGATGAACAAAGATTGCTGAACACCTAGTGGAATGCCTGAGCACCATCCGTCAAACCGTGAAAGGTCACCATGACTAAGAGTTCCGCGAAACCAAGTAAGTTTCCACGTATGAACAATGCAAAGAATAAGTGTTGGATGAAGGTAAATATTGACGAAATACCTCAAACATTCCAGAAGACGGATTCCACAGCATTTTAACACAGAACGGCGCACCCTTTGTACACCTAGCTTCGTCCTTGAAACCGAAGAGATGTGCACGTGCACCTTCCCAAATGTTGCACGGCCGCTACATCAGAGGGTCTGTACGTCGCAAGCAAACGTCTTGAAATCGCCTGGAGCATGATTACGTTGTGCGGCGACCCTATCACGCTGGCCTGCAGGGAACCTTCCTGACGCGATTACTAAATGGCCGCAACATAATCGTGACGCCACAAAAGTACGGTGTCGAAACGTAATGGCTACTTTGGGAGTTCTCCCACTGCACACTGGCGGATCCGGGGAGGTGGGCATCGGGGTCATGGCTCCCCTTTTGTTGGCAGAGAGGCTAGTATGGCTTTTGATGCCTTTTTCGGAAGGAAAGGCGCATTTTTCGAAACATTTTTGTTAAAGGTATGCCAGTTTTCGAAAATGGCGACACAAAGTGGCCGAAATCCGTGAAGAGATCAATATTTGGGGGTAGGTTAGGTTACATGGATGGGGATTTGTCCCCCCGGACATGGTCTGGATCCGTCCTTGCCGCTACACGCTACATGCAAGACATACAACGACCCTGTTTCCCTAACGGTTCCCATGGAAAGGAGACAAAAAAAGAACGATGTCAAGTGTCGACACCGATCCACCAAACGAAATGACAGAAATGGCCTAGTTTCCTCCCCGTCCGACTGTCTGCGGCGGAATATATGGAAAATGCTGTGATTGAACATTGACTATGTCGTCATTATGCGCTGGCTCATTGTGTCATGCTTGATGTTCCACCTTCAGCGCCATTATAAAAATGAATGACATTACGTATTCAGCGCAACCATTTATGTTCCGAAACGCTGCCCGACGTCCGATAGATGGAAATCACGTCGCTTCTCATGAAAATCTGATGCGATAAAAAATGAACGCCGTCGTGAAGAGCCGACAATAATTGTTGCCCGTAAGATATTAACTAAAGAATGTACGGAGAGGGTGGCGTTCAGATTTGCAGACGTCCGCATTCAGCATTCAGACATTACAGTGTCAGTAGTTTTCATTGCGGTGCTGTGTGCTGGGCTTTGCTGGCTGGACGGACTGTAGAAACAAATGACCGTCAAACTACGGAGATTAACTGGTTTGGCGAAATGACCGCTGCGGCGGTGCGCATTGTATCTCTGAAGGCGTCTGCTGGCTGCGGTGGAGAAACCTCGGTGGCCCTCCTTCTCCAGCACAGGCGCTTGCTCGTGCATCGCCGGCGCGCGAGCAGCTTCCAGTTTTGTGACATGCTCGATCGGATGTGTGGTGCAGACTCTATCCCTCTAGTGGCAAGTGCATCGCGGCTGTCTTTCCACGCAACGCAGCGCCTTCGTGGACAATTCAGCTAAACGGCCGAAGAAGGCGTTTAATCTAGGTTACAATATACATAAGTATTTAAGAGATATAAGTATTATATATAATTGTATACATAATTGTAATATATATTATAAATGAAATATGTAATAATATATTAACTATTACAATACATATCACTATTTAACCGAACTATTAAGACTGGACTTGAAAAATACAGGCATCAAATTTTAGAACTCGAAGCGAGGTAGCACCCGCTACCTTTAGGTTCACTTAAAGCAATGGTTGAGGCCTCTTGCGAATGTTTACGGGTTTACATGCTGAGCTAAATCACCGGTTCCATGCTATTTAGCAATGAGTCACCATAATGTACCCTCAGGCCCTGCTCAGTCACAAAACGCAGACGTCACATAGCATGATATGTATATCACTGCTTTTCCGTGCTGTTCACTAGCGTAACCAGAGGGGGGGGGGGGCAGATGGGCTGATTGGCCCTAAGGTCAGATGTTCCCCTAAGGTCAGATGTTTGCAAAAATTGGCTATAATCACAGTGTTTTTTAAACGACTGATGCCTTTTAGATTTAAGAACCAGTGTACTTTCATAAGAATCAAGTGTGCGACGTGATACGGTAAGTTTCTATATCTTGGCAATAGAATGGTAAGAGAAGCATCAAGACCTTTTAAGCTTTGACCCCTCCACCTCCCCCCCCGTCACAGTTTACGAAAATCTTGCCTAGGCTACATATGCTATCCCTTACAAAAACCATAAATGAATGCTGCAAGCATATCTTTGGCGCGACCTTACTGTGATACGACATCACTGCACGTAGCACGAATTCCATCTACACAAGAATGCTGAATAAACACTTTGCCTCATGGACATAGAAACAAACATGTCAGATGTTTTTAGTCCCGCTGAATCGGGTAATCCTGTGTCGAATCAGTTTGGTCAAGTTTTTTTGTCGACTGGCTGTTTTACGTCGACTGCAAGTTGCTTATGTCGGCTGTTTTTAGTGTCTCAACCGAAAGCAACAGTCGCACTAAGTGAAATCCACCGTCCGTAGATTTCTTCATGGGTTTCGTCATGATCCATGCGGAAGGGGGGGGGGGGGGTGAGGGCATCCAACGCCTTCGCCAGGGAGCGTACCGTATGATGGTCAAAAGTTCGGGGTAACAGGTACTAAAACGGGGTCAGCTCAAAACCACCCATCCTCTGGGAGAACGAAAAGGAGCGGAACTTCTCTAGTTGTTATCTAGGAGAGGCCGTCAGCGCCTTCAATAAATCAAGAAACGAAAACGTGTTTTTACCGCTGCTGCTACAAGCAAGGTGGCATTCTATCCTCAGACGACTAAGCAACAGCATTTACTGTTCTTCATAGTCCAAGCGTGCAAAGACATTCATTATTACCACGTCATGTGAAAGAGGGTAAATGGAAGACGTGAGGAGGAAAACTGGGTGCTTCTTTGACTTCTATCTGTAGCATGAAGCATTACCCCGTCCTTTGTGGCTACGCCTGCGACTGCTCTCTTAGTTCATGATTCAACAACGCACCATTAGATTCAGCCTGCGTTGGAATTGAAACCTGAGTAATTCCTTCGACATTCTTTTCGCTAAAACGTGATTAAATTCAAGCTTTGGAAGTATTTCGCCTCCATCCGAGATCAAGTAGTTCGGAGACCCGTACGCATCTAGTCATTCTCTGAGGAGGGCACTGAGTCAACACGGTGCGTGTTGCCCTATTCTGCGTAACTTTAAGCTTCGTAAAATACCCTTTCCGTGTCGCGTCCAGGAGGACGTTCCACTTCAAAATTTGAGCCCCACAGGCCTCAGTAGACGGATTCAGGTCGCTGTGCGCTTTTCCACAGTCCGACCGCAGTGCTGATCTGCCCGCTGCCTCATGTATCCCACCCGCTTTGTCATACCATCACACAATCGTCCTTCACCACCAGCAGGATATGGAAAGCATTTAGAGAAAATGTGCATCTTTAATACGTGTTTTGAAATGAGATACCCAGATAGTAGCACGCAGTCTCAGAAGCCAATCTATCATGCACATAGCGTCCGAAAGTCCGACACTTGTGGAGGTCCAAAACGATTTCCCATTGTTTTCCGTGTGCCCTATTCCGTCGGGTCCTGTCAGAGTTGTCACAAATGTTGTTACAGCCGTACCCCGTTGCGTGATGTCACGGGCAGGTGCGCGTCCGTACTGCAGCACATGAGTGTATATCTATAGAATACAGTTCCTGACAAATCACGTTTTCTGACATTTGTGGGCTTTTTCTTTTATAGAAAAATGAAAGCTGGAACCGGGCTTGTGCTTCATTCACCCGAAGCAATCGATTCGCCACCTGGTTCACTGGGGATGAGAATTGGGAATCGATTGCAATTATTATCTTAAGTGGGTATAAAAAGCGGAAGGGTTCAGCCGCGATTCAATGACGATTAAACGGCCTCGTCGCCGTAATTTTCGGTACCGGACGGCGCTTGGGAGCCGTAAAACCCAAGGCTGCTTTCGGGGCCGAAAATTACGGCGACCGAGTCACAGAAACACATCAACCAAACCGGCGTAACGCATGCAGCATGTTCCCCACGAATTCATGATTAAACGGCACCATTTATATGATCTATTCCGATTCTGATTCACTGCGGTTTCCAAGCTCTTAATCTGATTCAAGACGATAGTTTCAAATTACTGAATCGATTCCAATCAATTCCGAATAAGGCACTAGCCTGCTGGAAACGTTATCAGCGATATTTTGCGCACAACCTGAACCTAGTTGTGAAAAGACTACTACGGAGGAGCATTTCCTGTCAGATTAGCGTCACTTGTGGCCGAGGGAAAGTCCGGGAAAACGACTCGAAGTTAAAACTTGTCCGCCTATATTCAGGTATGTTCTACCATCTACACCATGACGGACTTAATTGAACCCCGAACAGATGCGACTAACACTGACGAAGATATAACTTTGCTTGCTAATTTACTGAGTGATGGACTTTTTTTTAACAATTCGCGTTTTCAGCGGATACTTGTGTTCGTTCCAGGTCTGACGCTCTGCTACGGTAGAGTAAGGCATGGTTTTAAGAAAACTGTCACGAGTAGCGAACATGAACAATAACACCCCTTGGCACGCATACAGACCCATCCTCCCTGGCCACCGGATGTGGCCAAATGCGACACGCATTTCGTAATCATTTGATCCTGATGTGAGCGTGCTCCAACACTCACCTACTTTTACAATTCGCTGCAATCATCCCCACTGTTAAACGTGGTAAATGACTGGAACAATAAAATCCAAACCTTCGATTATCCATAAGTGAATCTGAAAAATACAAAAACTCATATTCGATCGTTTTTTCAATGGCTGAGAAAATCTGCCCAGCAATACTCGCATTTGACGCTTCCATACCCGTCCGCGGCTAGTCATACAGCTTATCCCACTGCAACAGGTGACAGGCAACCATTGAAATCGAGTGACAATTACTTGTGCGCAGAACATGCTACTTTGCCGTCATCCCATAGGTTCATATCGCGAGATCCTGCTAAGAATGTGTTGCCTTGGCGCTCGCTGATACGAAACTACGCCTACGTTGTCGGCAACAACCAAGACGTGGTGTGCCAGCTGCTGATGGAGTCCGGTTTGGTGTTGGATAAGGTCCTTTCCATGTTCTTATCATTCCGGAGCTGACATCACGGAGAGAAGTCCGAGAGGTACATTATCGGTGTCTGGTGCTGGGAAAACATAGTATTTAAGGAAGGGGATCCTATTTACCGAGACCCAGGGGAACTAGCAAATGAGATCATGGGGTCATATGACCATCTTTCTGCTTAAATCGAACATACGTAGTTACGGAGTTACGTAGTTCTGGTCTTATCACTGTCCGCATTCAGAAACCGAACTACTCCGGGAACCCCGGCGTTTCGCATCATACTCAGTAGTGTCCGAGCTGGTCCGAGCTAATGGTACTCTGGAGGCCTGCCGCGCATGCTCGGCGTGACGTTTTACTGCTCGGTACGCTACACTTAGCAGCAGGGACGACCTACCGTGTCGGACCAATCATTTGGACTCTTTTCAGACATCGATCCTCGATCACCAAGTAAAGATGTGCATATTGCTGAAGCTCCCAGACTCTCTCATTTACGGCATCACTTTTGGCAACTGCCCTGCACTCCTTAGCCATGAATTTCGCGGGCATCACAAGCCATACATTATTCCTCGACAGGCGAGTATGCGTATGCATCGTGTGCTCAGGAACAGCCAGCTGATTCAAAGAACCGGATGAGTTTCTCAGTGTGGCTAAAAACAACCTCTATGGATCCCGGACGTCAATGAATTCCTTGGATGTGAGCGACACACAAGGTTTCCAGTTCATGCATCAACGCGCAGTTAGACACGCTGAAGTTTGTTGCAAACAGAGCCAATTTCATCCTTTTTCTGGTTTCTTATCCTCGAACTATGTGTATGCTATTAAAAAAAAAAAACCGCAGACATATTCCTACACAACTTGGATGCCTTCGAATCGGTGACGAACCAAGCATGATGTCATCAGGCACTACGAGAGCCCAAGCAAAACCGCAGTCCCAGGCAATCGTCTCTCATCCCCAGCCAGCGGCACAGGCAGTCTCCAGTGTTCGTTCTCGGCTTGATAGTCTGCCGTGACGGAAGGCCGTCGGACAGACGGTTTTCGGATAGGCTCCGTGTAGCGACCCTCCGCACGCCAGTCTCGGGAGCTCCGCGTGATGCGTGCGGCGCTGCGCGGGCTTCTCTGGTCGTTGTCCGGTCCAGACCCCGACAGACGGGAGCGCCAGGCGGCGCCGGTGCCGGCAGCCACGTGGCTCCGGCTGCGTGGTCAAGAACGCCGGCCGCTATTTTCCGTCCGGCAGGCTGTTGGGGTTTCGCGGCGGGCCGACTATGTTCCACTCTCGGTCCGTCCGAGCATGCACGAGTGGAACTGGCCTCAGTTCCGAGGGCAGGTGTGACCACGGACAGTCCGTGCCCCTGCTCGTCCGCCGTAAGTGGTCAATCAGCAGCATGTGCCCGTACGTTTCCCGGTGCGCACGACACACCTCCGCTTCAGAACAGCGCATACGTAACGGCCTACCAAACAGTGACAGGACACCACTGTTCCAAATGCTCTTAGAAATTCAGTCTGTTTTGGAACTCTGAAGCCGGATTATAACCCATCGATGATGCGTGGCAAAACAGCCAGTCGCAGTTTGCGGTATAACATAAATACGAGAGAAGTCAACGTCACTGAAAACATCTTAATGCGACAACCCTACTCGTTCGATATGCACCTAAAGCTGGCTGGCAATGGATGGCAACTGCGATTTTCGACATCACTCAGACCGGGTGCTTAAAAAATTGAGGACGCCAGGTTCCTCTTGAAAGTGACCTCTTCGTCTCGGAAACCCACGAACTCCACCTATTGTCTGGGGCCGATAGAGAAGTACCACGGTCTCCACAGGCTCTCCGTCCCTGCCCAGGTTTGACAAACGAGCAGGGAGGGGGCAGCATTACTTTCAAACCAGCCTGGATGGATGGTTCGGCAGCAGATGACGCGGCGAGTCGTCTCAAACAGGTTCATGGTCCCGTGAATACACGTGCCCCTGGTAACTGTGAGTCGGACATTCTTTCACTACTTCGCAGATTTCTTCGTAGAAAAACCAACCGCTTTCCAATCTAACTCTCACTCTTACTCAATGAGAAATTTTAACCCTCTCCCCGGCTGAAGCCCGTACAAAGCCTCTTCCTCTCCAGAGGGTAAGCCGTTTCCAATTTACCGCGTCTGAATGACGTTCGTGTAGGACTTGGTACGGTCTCCTGGAACGATCCTCGACGCAGGAGTCTGGATGCCCAGCGATCGGCGTATTCTTCCGTCTCCGCACACAGCGGGGATCGGAGGCCCCGTCACGGCGCCTGCACAATGAAGTGTCCGTCACGACGCCCGAGTACCACTTGGTCAAGCTCGGTCACCAAGCAAAAAAGTAAATAAATAAATAAATAAATAACAATGTTGACTGATCAGTGCGTTTCATATGTGGTAACAAAACTTCAGTAGGCCACAGCCTAATGCTGAAGTCAGCACCTCGCAGCAGGACCGAGCTGATTGCATCCACGACTGGGTCCAAGACTGCCATAAAATTAGTAGCCCTAATAACATTTCAAGGGTAACGGGTATCAATAAATCCCAATCATGTTGGTAGAATTTGTCCCAAAATCATGAGACAAGCCAGGACCCTTCTGGGGACCACCAATCCCCTGAAGTTTGCCTGTCTGATTAGAACATGAGAGCCGGACACAAAATGGAGTACAGGGGGCTGTGTAATGTGTAAGCAGTTAGTACCTCCGCAGTGTTCAGTTGACATGGCCACAATCCTTGCGAGAGAAGTCTCGCACATGCCAACGGGCGTGCGATTGCTAACCAAAAAGGATTCATCTTGTCATTGTACGCTTTTACCATAACGCATCTTACAGGAAACGCGTAACACGGTTCGGGCAATTAGTACCCTCGCGCGACGCGTAGCGCCAAACTGACATTTTTAACCCTACAGAACACGAATTCCTAGCCGGTTTGCAAGCGATTCAGTCAGTGCGTGTTGTTCTTTATAGAGCTTTTTAGTTCTTTATAGTCTTTATAGAGCAATCCAGGTGCAACTGCAGCAATTCTGTGTAATTCCGTGGAGAAGTTTGTAACATTTTGACGATTTGAGCTGCTGATACAGAAATAACAGGTGTTTTTATATGTCCTTTAGTGACTAGCTAGGGCGGCGAGTTGCTTTGGAAGCATTAAAAAGATAGCTCGTCTTTCATTCAGTTTTGTTTGTTGACATGCTTCCTTCGGTCCTACAACTTTGGCCCCTGAGCAAACAGTTTCCCAAATGCTGATCCCTTTGAATGAATGTTTTGCTTACCTAATCAATATTACAACTAACTACCAATGCTTATAAGAATAACCATGAGCTCAAACAGGACTGAAAAACCACATGATAACGGGGAACGAAAATGGAGATCAGAATACCATGAAAAATTAAATATTTCTTGCACTGTTGTCATTATTTGCGCATTCCACGTTTCAAATGAATGCTTACGCCGTAAGATCATGCGGTTTCAGTCTATCCTAACGCTCATTTCTTCGTGCAACTTCCTGTTGAGATTCTACTTATTGCACGCGTCAATGATTACATTTTTGTTAAGAGTAAATGTACGCCGCTCAACTTGTGGGTAGTTGCTGGTGTATTGCACCCCAAATCGATGAGCGTAAAACGCCAGTCTCGAATTTCGAAGAAACTTGGCCCTAAAGGTACTTTTAAGGCAAGGATTGCAGTTTTGCGAATTTCAGAAGGTACCCTTACTCAGGTTTACGACTACTGTATTCGATGGAGTATTCAAAACTGGACAATTTCTACTGGTCGGTACATCTCACCCCTTGCGACTGGCCCGTAGTTACGCTAGGGCCAGGAAACAAACACGCATGTGTTGCTCGTCATAAGAGAAAGCCAGTGGTATCCGGTTTTACGGCTTTAAGGCGACCGGTGACCTTCCAGGTCAGGCCAATGACCCCAAAATGGCGAAAATCGCCATTTTTGACCCCAGAACTAAGAATGGCCTTTTAGACCACAGATCGTTTCTGACGCATTCTGGAACGCTGATTTCGAATTTGGGGTCTATTTAGCACCATTGCGACTTATTAAGGTGCATGTCATATTCGCCAATGGGCTATAGATTCCAGACACCTGAATTTAGAACCCGTGAGCCTACAGCCCTCTGAAATGAGCCTGAACAAGTGAAGCGGTGCCAAGCAGATACCACATTCGAAATCAGCGTTCCAAAATACCCTGTACAAGATCCGTGGTAAAAAACCGTCCTGTGTCAGCCGGACTAGGTCGGAGCCCGGCGTTGAGCGTTGTTCATGACCCGGTCTCCGCTATGAAAGTTTCGCCAGACGTCATCAGCTGCGTCAGATCGCCGCAGCATTGCACAGGTCACTGTGTATTACGCAGTGAACTGCGTTCACGTGCCACCGGTGCCCCGTAGAGGCCCGCAATGACAGGCCATTCATTATCGGTATCCCGCGTCAGAAAGGATAGTTTTTCCGTACAAAACAGGTAGTGCCGTTTTCACGCCTGAAGGGAATGTACACCTACAAACCAGCGATGTCGTAATTACGCATATAAGGTTAAACAGCAAAGCCTTGAACCAACCCATGAGGAATATACTGGAACAACATGCTCGTCGCAATCTTCCGCTGGAGATTTCGCTACAACGCAACGCTCAGGTTCGGACCAACAACACGAGCCACCTTCAACCGTAGCATGGGAAATAGCAGCCGCTGTGGCTGACGAGGTTTTGCTACTGTCTCCACGACACTCCACTGAAAACCGGTGAGCGAAGGCTTGATTTACATACTGGCCCGACACTATTCACTGTCCTAGACGTGATGATATACAGTGCCAAACAATCGTAAACGTAAATCCAATGCTGTTCATCAGACTTTTTTGGCCACAGATGTGTCATGCCGTTTGTATTCATACCCCGGTGTGGTGTCAGTTCTTCGAAAAACAGAAGTATGCCCGAAAACGAGGCTCTCATAACCTGTGACTTTTCGGAAAATTGTACCTTTGTGGCACAGGACGAAATACAGCAATTTCACTGTGAGGCGCCGCACTTCGCGCTGCATCCGTTTGTGGTCTATTGGCGAAATGGGTCTGATGTCCAGCATCAGAGCTAATGCGCATTGTCAGATGCTATGAAGCACAATACTGCTGCAGTGTACATGTTTTTGCAGTTCCTTCTACGTAAAGTCAAAGGAGTCAGATTAAGCCTGAGCCGGGAAAAAAAAAAACGAGCGTGTTTCTCGCCATGAAAAGAAGCCAGGTTCAAGTTCACTTCAGGGGGCTCCAGATTCAATTCAGGATCATTTCAGAGGGACCCTGGATTCATAGATTCTGGATTCAGAAGGCTCTGGACTCTAGAGCACTCTGGCGGACATGAAATGCACCTTCGTATGTCGCAATGGTGATCTATGGATACAAAACTTGACACTGGCTTGCCAGAACACCCTGGATACGGTCTATGTAGTTAAAAAACGGACATCCTGAGTCTTCCGGGATCAAAAAGGGCAATTTTCGCCAGTTCTGGATTACTGACCTGACCTGGGAGGACACCGGTTACCGTGAAACCGTAAACTTTTAAACCGGCTTTCGCTTATGACGAGCAACACGCTCGTTTTTGTTTCTCGGCCTTCAGCGTAATTAAGAGCCAATAACCAAGGGGGAGTTGTACCAACCAACAAATGTCCAATCTCGAAGACTTTTCATCACATTTATTGGGTACTTAACCTAAGAAAGGGTACCTTCTGTTGGCATGAAATGATTTTAAACTCTTTGGGAAACGTTCTTCATGTTTACAGTTTTCATCTCAATTTACGGCCACACCCTGGACAATTTGACCTTAAAAATAGCGTTCGAAGTCACATTTATCAAAACCTGTATATCTGAAATTCGAGAGCGCCAAAAGTTGCGCTAGTTCATTCTGATCAAAATACCGTAAAGCACTTGAACATCAGACCAACGGCTGGTAAGTTACTGAGGAAATACGCGCAATAAGTTTTGGTGAAAATAGGCAAATTTTAAGAAAACGAAAGTGCCGTATCACAAAACGTTTCGTCAGATCGATCTAAAACTAGCAGAACTGATATCCTGGTCTATGATCACCCCTAGGACCAAGTTTCATTGAAATCCGAGACTACGGTGTTTAAAGTGAGGTCAGTGCCTTGTCGATTTGTGGTGACATGGCCCTGCTGGTACACATTTGCATTACTACTCTTGCCGATGGACACCATCAAATTCAAATACTGTTTTTGTTTTTTACATACTGACGCTCCATGCAAACTGACTGGGACAGTGCTCTTCGTCTACGCATAAAAAATGTTGTCACAAAATACATTTTATCCTCGTTCCCTGTTAATAATTCCATAATCTTTGGCAGGCTCTGAAGTATACAAGAACCAGGACATGGCTGCTGTACTGATGACCGGTTCCTTCGGGCTAAAATGACATTCGAATCATAATCGAATCGACTGTTCCCCAATGTGAATCAGAATCAAAATCACCTTCTCGGAATGCAAATCAGAATCGAATCGATTCACAATCTCCTCCATCGCTTCCAAGTCTGATTCCTATTTCACCCTACTCGACACATGTTTATCGTTCGGTCTGAAATTAGTGAGCCGATCCCAGTTTGTCCGAGTCCTCCACAGCCTTTCCCATCCCTCCCACGGACGGCGTCGGTTCGAGTAGGTGTCGGCGCGGCCCCGTCAGCAGGTCAGGTCTCCCAGCGTCCGGCAGGATCGTGCAGCGCCAGGCGAACAGGCCAACGGTCACGGCATGCCCGCGATGTTCCGCAGACCGCCAGCCAGCCGGCTCTGCAGACCGATACCGCCCGGTCACGGTGCCAATGACGATGCCAGCGATTACACGGCCTTCTGAACGGACTAGGATCCCCAGTGCCGGCGGTTTTGGAATACGACCATCGGCGATATTATCGTGTGTCCAGCGTCAGTGAGCTGGGAACGGAAGTACTGTATGTGTATGTTTCTTCATTTGTGATGCGTCTTGGCAAGACCCAACAAGCAATGAATCACGGAGATGATCGTGACTTGGCCTTCTCTTACAAAGAAAGTACGAATTTTCAACGTACAGAAACACGACGTGGTCAGCAGTTTTTATGAGTGGTTGCTTTTAGACGTCATTCGTGCCAGGATTTAACATAACCATTTCAACACGAATAACCACTCAGCACAGCCGCAATGCTTCGTGAGTCCCATTCTCAGCCGATTGGCGATGACGCTGCGAGTGTATTCGTCGATCGCTGCCGACTTACTCGGCTAATATTCAACTAAAAGTGCAAGTCGTTTTGGGTGTTCCTGGGAAAGACCCTTGACGCCGATTCAGTTTCAAGGTTAAAAACAAGGTGCAAGCTGTCCGGTGAGAGATCACTTGCTCAAATACCCGGGTAATTTGAAGTTCTGGGTAGACTGGCGACCAGATCATCATTATTAAGGCTTTCTTCCTAAATCGAAAATAAACTGATTTCGGCGACAACATTTTTACCAAAAATAGCTGCAATGAGCCATGACGTTCCAATATCTCAGATTACGGGATGTTTGAGGGACGGTTTGGAATACATCGACTCTGGTACGGTTCTCTCGAACTATGAGCCAATAACTCCGCGTTCAATGACGGCGCAATGACATGTCCCATTCTGCGTTCTCTTCAACACTGGCCAAGGAAACCTGCAAATCAGTAGATGACTTTGTCTCTATGACTATCATCCGAGTTCAGGCGCTTTCTAAATCAGACACTTAACGCAAATGCCATGAGCAGGCTACTTCTCAATTAATTTTTACAACATATGTCTCACCTCTCCAGCTTGCAGCAACGTCTCAGCTGTCCTACGAGTTTCACAACATAATTCTACGAACAGCGTTTTCGACAGTGGGCCTAAATGTTGCATCCCCTGTTCCTGAAAACATGAGTTCCCTAACAACGAAAAAACATTGACAGGCTCGTCAAATATCTCAATTTAAAATGATCGTTTCACCTATGCTGTTGAACATTCCCATGCGCTATGTCTTAAAAAAAAAACGAAGAATTAGCAATAAACCATCAGCATAAATTGAACTTCTTTTCTAAGACCGAGAACACAGCATTCTACAAACCCCCAACTCCGGGTAAGACGTGAGTATGATCTCATTTCCATCCTGCTCTGCACCGGTCGAATACCTACGTCTCGCGAACACTTTGTCCACAAACGTCGTCCCAACAAAGCGCCATCGCGTGGATACCAGTCTGCATCGTGAGTGCAATATGTAACAGTGTAGCAATACTCCGGCATCGACTGATCTCAGTTCACTCAATGCCACTACATACGGAACATATGAAAACAACTAAACTGACGAGTGCCGCTCGGAGAACTTCCTGCTCAACATTTCAAGTAAAAACCTGCTGCGTAGTTTTCCTGGATGTAAAACTCACGAACATCAATGAAATACCACGTGCTACTGGGTGCATCACCGCTAATGTTCGGGAATGGGAGCCAATGGATTGAGATCATATGATCTTAAAAAGAACTTCTTCATATTCATCAATTCATGACACCAAACATCGGCGGTTTTAGTTTCATTTCCAATTCCATCTGCGTAAGCATATTGTTTGGTTCCCGTCGATTATCATAACAAAAGATCTCCGGCCTCGGGCGGGATTCCTCGGTGATGGCTACCTCGCAAACATTCGAAGTGAACACCACAAAACGACAAAAAAAAAATGTTCGTGAAGCTAAAATTTTACGATTTCGTGGGTATCGTAACCAACATAACGCTGAGCCGGTCTGAATGGACACGTGTACGGGCGCAAAACAATAGCTACCACCACAATCCGCTGTAGTAGTGGAAGCTTGAAGGTGTACAACTGGTCATGTCTGCCAGAAGTACATGAAAAGCAACATAATGCGATACGTTTAAACTGAAGCAATATCCTTCCTTTCAGCCGAATCGTATTTTTATTGCCACGCCCTTGCCTAATGTCCTTTCCTTTCTCAATACGCTGGGCGCCGAATGACCCTGCAGTCGGTGCGCCCCTAAGCCCCAATAACCAACCATTTCTCAATACGCACGCCTGGTTCAATATTTGTAGTTACGTGTCGAAACACTGTTTTAGAGCAGTTTCTGTAACCCGTCTCGCGTTCATAGAATTCCATACGCTTCGCCATTTATCTCAAGCCCCAAACATCAGCAGGTTTACGACCTTACATGCCTACAACGGTCAGGTTCCTATGACATGTCTTAAGTGCGTATTTTTATACAATCTGGGACGAAACTAGTTTCATGTTGCATGTTTCAAACCATTCCGAAACACGGCCAAGCCGCCCGCAACTGCTATCAGCCACGAAACATTGAAAGCGGTGTTGCCATTCTGGCTGCAATTGGTTGTGGTATTTGTTTCAGTATTCGGGCAGGCTAACAATGAGATTCGAACGTCAAGATTAAAATGTTAAGTGTATACCCAAATCACCTGCTACTGCATTCGTATGTTCGTCTGACACTAGAACACTAGGTCGTTTTTGTTAGCATTCAGCAATACTTAAGCATCTGATGATATTTATTGACTCGTGATTAACTCAAGGGAACAAATATTTCCCCTAAATTTTTCTGATATCTCAAACATGACCAATGACATACTTCAAACTCCCAAGACCTTTTTCACATCAGATTCTGCACACTCTGGTAAAAAATTGGTTACCAAGGCCATGCATCCATACCAAGATGACGAAATCAAGACTGCTATCATTACAATTGCAATCTTATTCAACGTCTGCTTGTCCTCTGCATACAAAACTTAGCTGCAGGATTTGGAATGTTGCAGTAAGCATCAATATATCACGATGTGCCCTCTATACTACACCCTTGATCTCCAACTGGGCCATCAGAGGTAAACAAAATGTATTCACGCATTTATGAATGCATGGTATTTGATGTCTTTACCCTGATGAGCAACTTCCTCTTGAGGAAACACACATTTTATGAGATAGCATAATGCATGGCAATGCATTCACTTCATTTCAATAGAACTGTTGCTGCATCCCTGAGATAAAAACAACAGAGTACTGACTGCATTTGACTGTGACCTAAGACTTGAACCTACACATATACTGGCCATACTGATGTGCATGATACACCTGTATACAAACTTTTATTGGCCATGTAGGAATGGAATGCCATGACAATTTTTCTTCACCAGCAATCCTTAAAAAATTCAACTCTGGTCTTCTTCTGTTAAAAAAAATACAACTTACCTGACTTTGGTCTGTTACCTAATTATTGTTTAAAACTGATTTTAGCCTCAAGTTTGCACATTATGCTATTGCTCATCATTTCAATGATTCCAATCCCTCAAAAAGCTCATGACATCATCAAGTTGATGGCTTTCCACCATGTCAATCAAAAGGACGTTAACCTATCTCTTCCTCACAGTGCAAAATGTGACAAAACATAGCCCTTGTGCATGTTCTGAATGCCAGGCTTGTTCAACAAATTCACGAAATGACATCACAGAAGTGTTCTGCAGGATGGATTGACAGGGAGCCAAAGCAAAAGGCCCCATAAATCTTGCTTTGAAAGACCAAGCAGGCCACCTCAGCAAGTGAACATAACAATGTTCAGTGTCTGGTAATATGCAGTCTACTTCCAGGTACAGTTTGGTCTTTTGACATCCTTTCATTTCCTAAATGTGCTATGCCATGTGGTTCATGCAGATATATTTGTTACAATTCTCCTTAAAATAATGAAGATTTATAAATCTCATTACCCACTTCTGAACAGTGACACAAAGCAACACCTGCAACATAATGCAGGGCTTGCATAACATACTTTTCAGGGTTTCAAATTAAATAATGCTGTTTTTTTGTAAGGTATTAAATTTATGAACAATGAGTTTTTAATGCTAAAAATCAACATCAGATATTCTGAAATGGGATGCATGCATTCAACCACACTGATTTTGCACACCTGTAGTCCATTTATCTTGTCATTGCCAACTTACTTCCCACACATGAATGGCCATTGAGAATCATATGGTCCATCATCAGTGCTCTCCAAAGCTACCCCACCATCCCAATGGTAGGGTGTTGAAAAACGACTGGTGAAAAAAACGGAAAACAACCAGTAATTGATGCTGACCTAAATTATGGCCTAACTCAGAATGCCATGCCTGCAATTAGCTGCATGCTGCATCCACAATTAATGTCTTGCAAGCTACACATCAGACAGACAGACAAGACAGTCTTAATGATTTTTATAACATAAGTATATGTATGGATTTAAGCATGGTTATTGTTTGTTTATTCTGTGCATCCCTTAACCCTAATAAACAAACAGCCATGCTCAGACCCATATATAAACTCATGCTATGAAGATATAATCGCCTGATTCATAACCAGCAAACTGCTACTGTAAACTGTAGTCCTGTAAACTGTAAATTCAGTAGCCATTTCCATTCTGCAAATTGCTACTGATGTTTTGAAACAGGGATGTTGCAAATTTAAGGCTGCTGCTTTTACAGCTGAAAATTTATGACACAAGCAGCCAGGAGAGGGTTGGCAAATACCTCAGAGAAGTCCTGAGATCACAAAAAGCTACAGAGAACTGTCCAGTGTAGTCTAATGAAAATGGACATATCAACAAAAGTGCAGGAAAAGGTAAGGAGAGGAATAATATGGTACAGAAATAAGGATACCAGAATCTTTCTCTTGTAAAGATGATGATCAGAACTGCACCAATGGCTACTTTTTCACACTATCAAACTAAACCAAATGGACTGCTCAACACAAAGCTGGGAAAATACCTGAAAGAAGAAAGTACCATCACAACATGATGCATCAATCTCAAAGTTCTTAAAACAGTAAATGAATATTCTTTACCTAAATGCTATAAAAGCATCTCCTTGTTCGCCGCCCACAATGTGGACCCCTCCGTCTGGTATGGACAGCCCCCGGAAGAACTGCCGAATGTCTGCAGAGTTTGCCGACCATGGTAGATTCTGTAGCCTTATGATAACGCTCATTTCTCTGCTATGTGATGCACAATAAGCGTTACAGGCTTTGAAGAGATGATGTACTCCAGACCTCTCCTCTTCTCAGTGACCACCATTCACCACACTGAAAACAAGAAAATGATCTTCACTCGCATCTTTATAATCATAACACTTCCATGATGTCCTGGTTTTAATATCTCCTGAACTGAAACAGCCAGGTTCAAGGATATACTTTCAATCCTGCATCCTGAGGCTAATGAGAACACAAAACAGAAAAAGAACTACATAATGCATACCTCTGAGCAATGCACAAGAAAACTAACAACACAGTTTCAGGATACACACCCAATGATCTATCTAACTACAATCTGAACTGAGACTGCATAAATATTACACTGTTATAGAATGAGCAAAATAATGATGAAAGTGATATATGATAAACCTTGAAAATCACCAATGAGCACAGTTTCAATGGGAAGTTGTACAAGTGTGCAGACCAAAACCCTTTTAATTTATTTGGGATCTGTTTTCAACAAGCCAAAACTTTGAAAACAGTGTTTTTCAGTCTGACAGCTGAGGGAAGTAACAAAAATTATAGCCACATAATAGTTCATGGATAGCATAAGATCAGTTTTTGATCTGTATTTCTCCAATGGAGCTCTAAAAAAGACCAAAAGAACTCATCAGGTACATTTGCCTGGCCATCCAAATGAACTTCTGCAGGGGAAGGCCGAGCAGCTCATTCAAGGGGGGCTGAAACAGTTTCCTGGGTCTGGATAGTAGGTCTGCTGAATCAATGACCAGGGGTAAGACAATGACCATGGGTTTGGAGCATGCATTTTAGCAGCCAAGTACAGATAGCAGATTGTCAACTGGGTGTGGGGGGGGGGGGCTGGAAGATAATGGTCATAAGTTGGATTCAGAGTTCCAACAACTTTAAATTCTGGCTGAATACAAAGACCCACATCTTATGGGGGGCAAAATGACCATTTGGCCTCCCTAACTGCAGTCAGGGGTATGGCTGAGATGGCCCCCATGGCTCTGCTGGAGAACTTCTAAAATGTCTTCCAAGAGTGAAAATCCCTTTTGAGGGAATATCCTCCACAATGACCGATTTCTGCTAATCAAATACACGTGAAATAATCCACACCAGCAAACCATGTAACATTCGTATTTCTGTAGCACCAAAGCTACCAGAAATCTTAAAAATATGCACAAAACCCAGCGACCTCTTACACTAACGTTCAAGGCGCAAACAGCGCACCGTGCCAGCTTTACGGGTTTGTTACGCCATCATTGGTATAATGCTGAGATCCCACACTTGTTTTTACAAAAACCAAGATACATAAGAATTTAGGTAAGGCATACCTGAAACACTGCGCTGATATTCTGTCCCCAGCGTTTGCGGAAATGCCTGGGAACCAACAACCGTTAACGTGGAAACGACGAGACAATGGCGTCGTAAGGCAACACGCACTGAACATGTCGTGCGCGCGCAGCAGGAAAGTGCTGGAAAATGTCGTGTCATAGTCAATTGTTGAAATTTTTGAAACTATTATAAGAATGAAATCAATGAATAGAATGTTAAATATCCCGCTTTGAATGAGTACAAAATTCGTTTTTATTCGTATCCAGCGGAAAAAAATAATTCAACTTCCAAAAATCATGCCTCTTTATATGGTCATTTACCCACCCAAGGAACTAAAATGCCCCTGCAGCAAAAAATTATCGTTTTTTAAGCTTTTTAACAACTCAAATTTAGTTCTATCTATCTGAAATCCATTTCACTCAAAACAGGATGAAGCCTCCGTTTATCGATATTCATTGACAGCACTAGGATATTTTCACTGTATACAGCGCCATTTTGTGTCGCCATTTTGCCATCGTCTGGCAGTGGGAAGGTGCCAGGTAAGTCCAAGTTTTGGGTATTTCGTGTACAGTTTATGGTCAGTAGGGTTGAAATTCTTTTAACGCTGCTCTCCTTCAAAGACCTGCGCTCTGTAGACGGCCGTGGTGCGACCTCTTCGCCGTATCGTTGCAAAATTCCCCACAGAGGTCGCTCCCGGCTCCCTACGCTAGCGCCAATGGTGAGAAAATCATGAAGGTGAGCCTGAAGGTGTTGGCAAAGAGGGCGCTTAGACAGTATTGGGACAGTGGCTCGAAGGGAGATGACAGGTGTACGAAAACGGATACCTTGGATGGATGCGGCATCGTTTGATACAGTGTATGGGATAGCTCCATGTAACATACTTTACGCGAAGCCCACTCCGTTGGAGTCCACCGGGATGCCCTGCATCCGCAATGTTGAACGAAAATAACAGCTGCAGTGAAGCAATCCGCTTGTCATGCCTGCGTCATATGTTGTCTGCCCTCTCTTCCTTGCATGGTCTGGTGGGGATCCCCATTCGGTGTTGTTTATCCGGCGCCATAAATGTGCTCGTGACTCAAGCATATAAGCACCGCAATTGCCACTCAGGCCTCAGAGGTTTGCAATGGGCAGAAATGCTCGAAGGGGCTGAACAGTACTACCACCGATGATTGCGGGTGGGCCAGGGTTCAAATACTGGGGTTCAGTTCTTGAAATAGAATGGAGTTCGACACACCGGTGGGAAAGATAAGTTGTTTTGGGAGAGGACCTTTCCATAGGGTCTCATGTTGAATTTCATCAAAAACATGGCGCGAGTTAACGTATTTGGGGGCCGGGGGACAAGTCCCATTGAGAGAAAGCGAGACGATGTTAACTTGAGTGCGACATCGCATGAATAGATAACGCTGTAGGGATGAAGGCCCTTGCCCATAATATGGTGCATCCAAAAACTTTCATGTCTCGTCCGTCTTTATATTTCTGCATATAGGTATCAGCGTTATATGACATAATTCCTTTTTTTCCTAGTTTCTGCTCCGCAGTAACGCTTTTTGGACGTAGTTCCTGTCTCAGGCTAGTCCTCTGCCCCCACTTCCCCGCTGGTGATATTACTTATGGTCGTGAGTTAAATCGCGCACTTAAATCGTGTTGCACGGGTTGATTGGTCGGAGTGCGTAAACGCATCCGTCCTTGTCGCCATGACGTGATGAGATATGGAAGTCCCGTTGTTTTACAATGTCGCGTGGTTACGACGCCCAGCAGACGTTGACTGTCGTTCGCGTGCTCACGTCCTCGTGAACGAGGGCGGAACGAGGCGCGGAACGAGGATTTGCGAAACGAGCTGCGGTTCACAGACGGTGGCTCAGTTCTCCAGAAATGATAGGTGCGCATCGAGCCTGCGATCACATTCGTGTAATTTAGGCATGAAAAAATACAATTTTGCAGTGACCTGTGTCTGTATGCCATTTGAGTTAACTTTCTGTTTTTCTGCTTTTCTGCTTTATCTCCCTGGATGTCGAAAAATGTTCCTAGATGTGCATGGCCCGTACTTGTTGACGGGCCGATCAGTGCTTCGCACCGTTTAAAATGTCTGGCGTTCTGCCAATGCATCGGCCAGTTTTCGTCGCTTTGTGACCTGCCGTTGACGCATGATGTACGGTTCAAGGGAGATTTTTATCCCGCAGGGATAACAAGGAAAACCAGAACGACGAAGTGTCCAACATCGCCTCGGCTCTATTTTTTTTTATATTTTTTCTTTGTCAACCAGGGAGTGATCAGGGGTGAAATGAGCTCGAAACGCGTCAACGTCGAACGATGATTGAACTGGCAATTGCGTGGCGTAAATCGCGTCTCAGTGCGCGCGGCATGTACGACGCGCAAATGGTGGCAATGTGAAAAAGCTGTTCTTGAACGTTTTTGACGATTGGATGGATGCTTGCTTCAGAAAGGACCACGGTTCAGCTCCATATGCCGTCTTTTGTTTCCAAACGACGACCCACAGTTTGGGCGCCACGCGGCGTAACAGATGCGCTCAATCTCGAGCTTCTGACTGAGTCTACTTGAATATCACAAAGGGACAGATGACGTTTTGTAATGAACATCATACCGACATTTAACCCGTTTTGTGCTCCGTGTCAACCCCAAGACATCGAACGGTACCGTGGTTCGGCTGCAGTGTGTCTTTTCGCCATGTCGTGCACATCGTAAGAAGGTTTTTTCGCAGTAAGGAATCGCTTGCTGGCTGCAGTCATTGACTAGATTGATATGCTGACGTACCAGGGTTGGAAAACATGTTGTTTGGTGCTACTGAAGAGCATCGGAAAAGATATGCTCCAGAAACATTTTATACTCCAAAAGTGTGATCGAACCTCCATCGAAAAGCTGCATTTTAACCGTGTTGACAAATTTCTAATACTGCGAGTAAATGACTTTATCACCATTCATTGAGAACAAGGTACGATGCCATAAATGAAGTCACGAAGGATACATGCTGAAACCAGTATTACTCCTGGCAAAGTTTTATACTCCAAAACTTTGCCAAAAACGAAAATTATTCTCCTACACCAGGAACAGAAACCAAATTTTCGACCCTGTTACGTACGTGCTGACTTAGGGTCATCGTTTTCCCCCAAGTATAGTTGATATTTACTTCTTCAGGCGGTTCTGAGTAAAAATGCCAGTTTGAAAAAGAATGAATGTCTCTACATATATTTCCTGGGCATGGCCACTGATCTGCACTGGCGCAGACAAAGGGTGGCCTGGGGTCCGCCCCTCGCCACCCCCTTGGCCCGCTTTTTTGAAAACCATTGCACATCGACTTCCCATCGGGCGGTTTTCGTATGATTTCAGTTCTCACTAAGCTCCCCCCGCAGAAAAATCCCGGCTGCGTCTCTGCTGGTCCGTTTAAACCAGGTGGTTTGTTGAAGCAGCGACCAAGGCCCAGCAAAAAATTATAGATTTTTTAAACAGACGTTTGTTTTCAGAGCAGTCCAAAGATGTGAATGTCAAGTTTATTTACGCACGCACGGCCCAGTTAGTGAGACCCGCTTCGTAAAAATTGTCCACTTTTTGTTTTCAAAGGCGGCCTCGGTTCCAGCAACCTGTGTCGGCAACCCAAGATCAGAGAGACTCGAAATGGGTATCGCTCGAAGGAAATTGGGCGCCCGATCGTACATCATGCATGTGCAGCAGGAGACAGCACGTGTTACGTTCAAGGGGTCGAAGACTAAAATAAGCTTTTGTAACGTGTTTGCAACTGTTTGTTGTATCAGACCTGAGCCCGGATTTAGCCGATCGTCGAAAAGGAAATGGTAAAAGCATTGGCATGTGGTAAGCTTGGCGTTGTGCGTGGCATGCGCCACGCGTATTGTACAACGGAATACGAGTTGTTTTTATTGCTCGGGACTGGCGATTAGATCCAGAAATCAGAGTGGCACAAAATTGGTATTCCTGCAAATTACAGAATGCAGGGGTCGTAGACGCCTTGCTAAACAAAGTAGGCGGCGAGCCCTAGTAGGTTACGGTTCCCCGAAATTTATAAACGATTCGCGTACATCGGGCAGAAAGTTCGCGTAATTGTGGGTAATCAAGTAGAGTGTGTGGATACCATCGTAGCCTCTTGGGCGTGAGCACCAGCATACGTAAGGGAAACACCACCCACGGACACTGATACCCCAGAACCGAAAATTCATCGTGGAATGGAAGAATTCTGGAAATCTGAAACGAAAAAAGAAGGGGGTCCTATCTTGCTCCGAGATTCGCGCCTTGCTTTATAGTGCCCAGCGACTTCCGTGGCGGTTGGTCGTAATGAGATGAAGATTCAGGCGAAGAAGGTCGATTTCGTATTCATTGGCGAGAAGCGATACCATCCGCCTGTCCTGACCATACCGATCACTGATTCCGGTATATCGGAATTCAGCTTTGAAATTCGGGTGCCTAAGCCGGGTGATACGGAGGACTCATCTCCCAAAATTTGGCCGAATTCAACATTATACTTAGGACGCGCACTGGAGTGGCGAAGGCACTTTGTTGTGCCCCCCCCCCCACCTATTTTCTGGAAAATCTCGAAAACGGATCGAAGTTGGTCGCTGCTGCTTGGTGGCATTTATGACAATTTTACCAACTCGTCAATTGATTTAAAGAAATCGAAAATCGGCCGGAAATTTTTGAAGTTTAAATCATTTAACGTCAAACAAACAACGAAAATATCGGTTGTCGCAGACAAATGAAAACTGCGAGAGAACTGGCGTGCTGCCTAGGATTATAGTTTGAACTTTGTTGGCCGACATCATTCGGGGATAACTGATGGATGTAACAAGACCAAAGCCAGAGTCAGTGAAGATCAGTCACCAAAGGTCAAGGTCAGCCAGCTTGTTATCTGACCCAGATTTGCTTTGCAACATGTCGATTTGTATGAAATATATATTTAGAGAATGTATTAATAAAAACGCGTTTGCGCATCCTGATCTGCCCAGGAACGTTGCGAGAAAACTGGCGTTTTGTATAAGGTAATATAATGTGTATATATATATATATATATATATATATATATATATATATATATATATATACAGATCTGTGTGTGTGTTTTACGTTTTACACCAATCAAATTATGTAATTGGGTTCATTGTAACGAAATAACTTAACCCTATTCCCGGAGGGCTAGACGGTATGGTCGATTCCCGGCAGGGGGACGGATTCGGGCCCCCCCCCTCCGACATCTCGAGACACATCCGATTTCATCGCAACAAACAGTAATCGATTTGCCATGGCGTGAACTACATTTGTATGGAAAGAAATTTTCAAAATCTTGAAAAGTGTGGATACGGGGGGACAAAAATGTCAAAATCAGGGGTATTTTTGGACTTCTTATAACTCCGTTGTTTTTGAACCGATTTCGATGAAACTGGCATGAATCGAGAGATTATGGATAGGACTTTTATCATTGGTACACAAATCCGAAATTTTGAGAAAATTCATGGGCGCTCACACGGTTTCAAAAATAGGAGGATTAGTTTTCCAACAACTGAATGAACAAAAAAGGCAAAAACACTTTTTTGGCTTCTGCTAGTCATGTTATGCTAAAGAAGTACAAATCGCATTACATTGTTTGTATAATGTTAGCATAGGCGGTGCCAGGGACATGAAAAAGGGAGAACTGTCATGGTCACACGTTCTTCAGATCAACTTGCGACTTTTGACCTTAAATGGCCTCCAGTTACCTTGAGGTCACTTTGAATGATCTCATGGGTATTTAGTATTATCTGTAAACGTTTTCAATCATTTGAATTCACTCTTTCAAAAATTTTATTTTATGGCTGTTGTGATATAGGGTACGTGGACTGGCATTTTAGGTCATAGCTCCGTGACCCGACCTGATATCAAGCCGAAACTTGATACACAAGTAGAGGGCACCCTTCTACATGATATATATTCCGGGTTTGGCGTTTGAAAGAACAGCGCCGAAATTATTGCAATAAAACCAAATTGTGACTTTTGACCTTGACCTGACCTTGTTAAGTGACCTCAGATGAACGAAATTATATCTGCACTTTGTCCAACTATTTAGTTATACATCCATATAAAGTTTTAAGTTTTGTCTTAAAAACGCTGTTTTTGGCAGACATTTTCCTTTTACCCTCAACATGGCCAAAAATGGCCTGAGGTGCCTCCCAAAAACGTTGCCTGGCTACGCCCCTGAGCAAAATAGAATTTTAAAATTTAGTCACGGCACGTAGAAAGAACAGCTAGGAAAAGTGACCAAGCTTCGTGAAGCTGCGTTAAAAACCCTGGAATTGGGAAGCAAAAAACCCGAGGGGGCGGATTCAGCCTCCCCCTGCCGGGAATGGGGTTAAATGCCAACACTTAGACAGAACGTACTTTGGGTCAAAAATTTCATCCAAGGTCATTGGCCTCGTTTCACTTCCCTGGACCTTGCACTGATCAATGAACGCTGGAAGCGGCCAATTCTACCGATGTTGACTATCTTCACTGAAAATACGCTAAATGATGCGTTTAGCGCCCTTATTTACGCTCAAGCTACACCATTGTCCCGTATTGTTCAAAATCTGATCTGCAAAAAAAAATGAGAAAGTGGCGCAGGTCATGACCCGTGCTACTTCTGCCACATGACCTGTCATGAAAAAGAGGTCACAGGTCAGTGACCTGACATGACCTCGGCCCGAAATTTTCCTTGAAGACTCCAAACAAATGGAAATCGCGGTATGCCTTGTTTTAACGCTGTATTAGGCACCCTTCTCCCGTTTCGTCCGAAAGGCCGTACGAAAGAGCCTGTGCGGGGCGAGTAAGTGTCCAGAGTTGACCTTTTCGACCCAAGCTTAGGAAAGATGCTATTTTCTTTTTAATGTGGAAGAACACCAGTAAATAAGCGCACCAAAAACATTTTATGCTCCAAAAGTGTGATCTTGTGACTCCAAAAAGCTACATTTTAACTGTGTTGATGAAGTTCTAACTTTGCAAGCAAATGGCGCTGTCTCCATTTAGTAAGAAGTAGGCATGATGTTGCATCTGACTTGTACCAAGAATACCACCTTCAGACAGCACTGCTCATTGCAAAAATTTTTATTCCAAAACAAAAATTATGCTCCGACACTAAGAACAAACATGAAATTTCCAACCCTGTTTCGACCTCATTTGAACTTAAAGATATTGACGTGGGGTCATGCAAATTGCACACAAGGTAGCTTTTTGTGACCCTACTCTACCCTTACAACTTTGTATCTGTAGCTCAGTTTCCGAGGTCGGAAGGGGGAACAAAAGTGCCCCCCTTCCAGTGCGAAACCCCCTTCCACTGCGCGTGTTAAGCAACTCGTATGAGTGTTGCAAGAATGGCTGACAAATCCTGTCTCCCCGGAAACTTGACAGTGGTGCCAAGGACGCATCCAAGAGAGCCGAATGTTGGGAGGGACCTTGGCTCCCCATATGGCATGTGCCAAGATGATCAGGTTATGTCCCGACTTATCACGAGAGATATGGAATGTTCTGCATATACCGAAGAGCTAAACAAGCGGTCATCGAGATGTCGACTGTCCACATGCATGCAACCCAGCTTCGTTCGACCTTTTTTCTGGAACTTGCGCACTGAGGTAGACACGCTCCGGCCATCCTACGCCGAAGGCTATGCGGGCCAGTCGTCCGTAGCTCCCTCCGCGGACTGGAACGGCGTGTCGCCGCGCCCCGTCCACGGCTCGAATATCGTCAGGCGGCATGCTGTCACGTGCAGCTATGTTTTACTGACGGTCCGCGCCGCAGCGCCACCGGCGCTGCTACTGCGCCCCGTCTGCCGCCCAGCAGACTGGCCGAACTGGCCGAAATGGTGCCAGTTTTTGAACAGCTTGTTGTGTTGGACTCCTCAGCAGTCTGTGCGAAATTCCGGATCGTAACGTAGGGTAGTCAGCTAATGTGTTCTGCTGTTCCCGACAGGATGATAGCCAAACGGATAACACACGCGAGCGCAGCATTAAATACATGCTCGTTTTCCGAATTGGAACATTCAGTAGTTACTGTATGTCGAAACATAGCTGCGATCCAAGCATAATGAAAAGCCAAGAAGTAGAGTGTTGCGATACGTATTATTTTCATCTACAACCGAAACTTCCGTTTGGTTGTTGGACCGATGACCATTTATACGGAAAGGCTTCGTAATTCAAAAAAATCTTCTGCCGTGGTCGGTCGAATTTTTCTCAGTAGATTTGGTTGGTAGGAGAAAATATCGCCGATGAAGTTTTCGGTGCAAGTCAAGAAAAAAGCTCGGAACCTTTAGAAAATGTATTCTGTAAAAAAATCTTTATTCTGTAGTCATGGGCTGATATGGCGCAGTACGAGCCTGCGCAGACCTATGAGAGCAAATGTTCATTGGCCATCGCCCGCTCGTGACGTCACATCACTGCTGCGACAAGGCTACAGCCGAATAGGACACAATGGGAAACTGTGGGAAATCGCTCTGTACCTCCGTAAGTTTAGTTTTGAGATGTAACGTTAAATGTGTATTACAGATTGGTTTCCGCAACAGCTACAACTTGGCTGTCTCAGTTCAAAACACTTGTTAAGATGGAGCATTTCTTTTAACATGCCGTGGAACGTTGCCTGGCTAAGGACAACTGGTAGACGACTACGGTATAATATGTGTGAGAACCGTTGTGGTTGTTCCAGACGAAGGCAACGATGGAGGGTCAGGAGAACATGACCGACATCCAGAACTATCTGGACAACTTCCAGAAGGACCTCCAGACCAACACCAATGACCAAGGTACAATGCGGTACTCTAGGTAATGACAGCACGATCGCACTTCAAATAATTTTCCACTGTTGTGTGCATCACGAACGGACAGGAGGCACCGACGCCGAAAATTTTGTTCTGTCATATTTCGTGTTCGATTTTCAGCCGCTGCGCATTCTTTTAACTGTTGCCGCGTGCGTGTTTCCGTTCAGCCGGTGGTGCTGGTGGCGGAGAGGTGGGCCAGGTCTACATGGACCAGTCGGGCCAGTACTTCATCCGAGAGGCGCCCCAGCCGGCCGAGCCCACCCTGCGACGCTCTAAGGTAAGGCCAGCGCGTGAATGCCACCGGCAAAGAAACGTAGCAAGCGCCGTCTCCGGGCCATGGGACGTTACAGCGACCGGTTTCGCTAGTTTTGACACCGGTGGTTTCGACGCTGTGACTTTGAATGTTGAGCTCCTATGAAGGGTTTCATGGTCTGCCGGGTGACGGGTGGCAGTGTTACGACTGCTTGTCGCCGTGTCTGTGAAATGGAGCACTGTGGAACGGAAGTCGCCAAAAGAATGTGACCGTCCGTCCGTCACCGGTGTGACGCCGCTTGTCCCGTTTCGCGGCAGCGCGTCCGCACGGCGACGGCGGTGAGCGCGGACGCCTCCGCCGGCGGTGGCCAGGTGCAGCTGGCCGGCGCCCAGGCCGTGCCCGGCTCCGGCAACTACCAGACGGTCACCATCGTCCCCTCGGACGGCAACACGGACGAAGTCAGCTACGTGCTCATCGTGCAGGTGAGCCGGCCGCCGACCGCGCGCCGCGCCGCCGGTCTGAGGTCGACGCGGCGTAACGGTCGTCAGCGGCTGGACCCGTTGTCGACTTCTGCGGACATGCGCTAGTCATTCGAGGAGTGTTCAGGAATATCGCGTCGTTTGGGTGCTGTTCATTTCGGACAGTCCCAGTTGCTCGTGTAGATGCCTGGATTTTTCTTGAAGAGACGACGTGAAATAAGTTTTGAACTCTTGTTAGGTGTGTAGGGAAAAATGACTGCTCGGTGTGTACAAGCAGTCTAAACATATATGTTTTATGGTGTCCCTGACATTCATCAGTAAACCGTGGCTTGTAGTATGTTATTTGTCCATGATTGGCTGTCCCGCGGCTGCCCTATCTCTGAACGGAAGAGCACGCGTTTTTAAGTTACGACGCACAGCCTCGTGGGCTCATGCGTCCGCGCCTTAAGTGAAGTCTTATGTCTTGTCAGGCGTCAGTCAGTCCTTGAAACAGAAGGGAGCTAAAGATTGGAAGTTACGTCAGAAAGTGGTGGTTTTGTCGTGCGTTTTTGCATCTTGGGGTTCTTTCAGGTTTTTGCATTTACCGATATAATGAAGGGTCCTTTCGATGGTTTCGTGATTCCGAAATTCCAGATTCTTTGCACGAAAAATCCGCTCCGAGGCTACTGTGACATTTCTTGGTATAGTGTGCTGTTCATAGGGAGTGGCTGTGGCATCGCGCGTGGCGTAAGGGGCGTGAGATGCTGTGCCGGCCCGGGTCACTGCGCAGCTGTCTGGCGCAGGGTGACCTTCAGTCGACACATGACGCCGGGGGTGCGGGATGCGCTCACGGGGAGGGTGTGGTGGTGCCGGAAAATTGTTAACTTCTCACAGCCGTCACAGCAATCTGTCCGGATAGGTTGCGCGTTATGGATGTCGGTGTTGGGTGTTCTACCGGAGCTGGTCGGTTTGACTGAGCCGACCTGACCCGTCCGCAGCCGGACGCCGAGGAAGGCCAGAAACAGGAGGGGGACGAAGATCAGACCATCGGTGTGTACGACTTCGACGAGGGGGACGAACAGCCGGAGGAGGTGGGTTTGTGTCGGCTGAATGTGGCTGACAGTGTCGTCTGGTCGCACATTATTACTTCGAGGTGGTTTTCGAGACGGTATGGAGAATTTGGGGTGTTCGTGTTATCCTTTAATTTTGCTTTACGGCGTTTCGCACTTTGGGGTGTAGACATGTAACTCTTTGACGCCGGCTGAAATGAAGTCTCATAATTTTTTTGCGGTATCTTGCTATCGTAGGATTGATTGTTTCAGGATCAGCTCGGATTTTCCAGGCTTCTTACGTGGTCACTTCAAACGCGTTTTAATGGTCGCAGGAGGAGTCTGGGGATGAGGACGACAAAAGGAGGTCGTCCCGCATTTCCACACGAAAGTCACAGACCGTGTCCCAGGCGCACATGTGCAGTTATTGCAACTACACCAGTCCCAAAAGGTCAGCCTTGCGCCCAACGGGCACAGGTTAGGCTGATTCGTGCTAGAATACGTCTGGTATAAGCCGCGTTTATTTTTGTTTAATGCGTAAAGTACGTCTCTTCGTCGTATAATTGACATCAGGAAATTTATTTTTGTCATTTGCTCAGTTAGATTAGGGCATTTAAGTAGAACTTCGCGTTATGAAGTATTCCGTTAGCGTGATGTTATGCCCAGGACTTTTAATATCTGGTCAAGACACCGTAAGTGTGTGGTCGATCTGGCAGTACAGAACTTGCTGCATCATATAGTTAGATCGAGTGAACCGTGACTGCGCCGGCAGGTACCTGCTGTCGCGCCACATGAAGTCCCACTCGGAGGAGCGGCCGCACAAGTGCTCCGTGTGCGAGCGCGGCTTCAAGACGCTGGCCTCGCTGCAGAACCACGTCAACACGCACACCGGCACCAAGCCGCACTGCTGCAAGTTCTGCGACGCAAACTTCACCACGTCCGGTTCGTGCCGCGCTCGCCTGGCGCTGGCCGCCGTTCAGTGGACCAGTCACGCTCGCTGCGGTCCGCTGCGTCGCCCTGACGTGGTTCGGCCCATAGCACTGCGCTGGGACTACGTGCATTTGTTTGTCCCCCATTTGGGTGGCGAGCAAATGTGCGAGTTCATGTCTGTGTCTTGTGGCTCGGGACTTGCTCTTGCTCTTGCTTGCTTGATCTTGACTTGCTCGGGAGTTGGTGGTTGGAAGAGTGGTAGCCGTGTAACGGACCTTAACATTCTCACGTGTGGCATATCAAATACGACACGCTGTGGTGGGGGATCAGTTTTCCCCTCCGCCCAAGATCTCAAAAACTAACGGGTCTGGATTCAACAAATTTGCAGCGTAGATGCAACCCGAAAGGAATTCTCTTGAGTAGAAGTTTGATGTTTCTTGAGTGTGACCTTCGAGATCAAATGAGGTCAGAGGTTCAGATTTGGTGCGGCTCGCCAGACTTTCGCTTGTACTGCGAAAACCATTCGTCAGAGCATTAACAAGTATTAGCCATTTTTATAGGCCACACAAAACTGCAATGGGTGGTATATAATTTGAAATGCTTGGGTCGGTACTTACCGTTCAAAGCCATAGGCTATCATTACACGAAGTGTCATATATATTGTTTTGGGGTATCTCTGAGTAAATTCTGGCACTGAACTTGATCTCTACCACCAAGGCCACCCAAGGTCATGTGAGGTGCCAACCTAGGTCACTGACCTAAGAAATCCGCCTTCTCCAAAAAAAATTGAAAATCGCCGAAATGTGTTCCGCAGAGCCAATTTTGGTTATCCGGCACAATTCTACCACTAGAGCTTTAGCACTGGTAAGTAAAAACATCATCGCGTCCTCAGATTTCGTCGGAATAGTACGCGGGCACGGAATCCTAGACCAAAGGAAAGCCCATTGATCCATTTCTTTTTGACATATTTATCTCAGCGTTTAATGTACCTAGGTGAATTTGCGCGCAGAATTCGAAACCAGCGTCAGAAAAAACACCCTAGAAAACAAGTTTTTCCAGAAACTGGTGCACCAAGATCAATAAAGTTCATCTCAGTTCAGTGACCTGAGATGATCTAGAACAGATAAAGCCATCGGAATGAGTTAAGCTACCGCTGGCATTGTTTTGTACTATTTTAGTCTTGAGTTAGGTACTGAGCAACAAATTGGTGGCGTTTCATTGTTTGGCTGCTACAGAAATCGGGTAAGCGCGAACACATTTTTGGTCATCTCTCCGTAATCTGACCTAATATCGACCTTAAATTTGGCACACCGGTAGAATATTAAGTGGCTTTTTACCTAAGTTACCTGAGAGTTGGGCTGAGATGATTACAACATTTCTACGATGGACATAGTTTTCGATACGTGACGTCGATCTGACCTCTTGACCAGACCTCAGATTAGTCGAACTATTTTTGCATTTTCGCAGTTGGTTATCTGTGCACCCTTTGCGTAAAACTTTTTAAAAATTTGAAAGTCTGTTGTCAAAACTCTATTCGTGGCGGCGGTTTGAAGTTTAAATGACTATTTCTGAAACCATGACTTCATTTTGACCCGCTCTAATTTGGCCATCCTGAGATGACATGATAGCTCTTTAACACCAAATGGTCCGCTCTTCAATCTTGCATAGCTGTGTGAAATTTGGTGGGCTGCGCCGAATGGTTTGTGACGTATTTCAGGAAAATCTCAGGGAGGGAGGGGACCAAATTGACCTCCCACCCGGGCGCTTGTTAAGTATGCTGTGTCACACGGGAGTTTTGAAGTGTGACCCAGTCTCAAAGAATCTGGTCTTTTTCATTATTTGTAGCCGTAAGTAAGGACTAGAGCCGATGATTCGGATTTGGACGATTCGAATATTCGGCCGAATATTCGGATTCGGTGAATGTTCGGATTTGGATTCCAAAATTTCAACATTCGGCGAATATGCGGTTGGCCACTTTTCCATCTGAATATTCTCCGAATATTCGAATGTCAGCGGTGCATTCAAATACTCTGGCATTTCGCCGCAGAATCTGAAGAAATTTATGAATCAAATTATTCATAACCAAGCGGAATGCCAATCAAGGCATTGACTACCGTTGTTTTGGGTTCTGTACATCGTTATGGATGAGAGCTTTGTTGAGAGCGACACTACTGAGATATGCTTCGTCCCCTCCTCAGTCTTAATTTCAAGCACGTTGTGTTCAGCAGAACCTTAACCACATTTAATTATTCTCTTGTACGTAGTACGTAGACCGTTGTACCTAGAAAGTGTACGTAGACCGTTTTCAAAAATCACGTTTTGCTGCCGATGCTGGAAACATGCGTTACGAAGTGGTTAGGGGCAATACCGAAGGTCATGCAGAACCTAGTCCTTCTTTTAATATTGTCTGTGGACACGGTGGCGAGGGGCAGGGCGGAAGATTCTTACCAGTTTCAAGACTAGGCGGATGCTTTTCCATATTTGTCTCTTCTTCTCAAACTGATCATTCTGAAGCACTGTGTGGTATTGGTTTGACTGTGTGCACCTCTGGTTACACAGCAGCATGACTGCCAATTAGAGTGCACCCTGCTGCAGACGTCATCCCCCCCCGCCCCCTCGGCAGTGCCCGGCCGCCGTCCGCCCGGTGTTCGACGCCGGCCGCAGCTTTAAAGTTCTGCGACTTGTTCGTGGAATTGTGAATCAGCCTGATTTTTAAATACTGTTCCGATCGTACCGTTTGGGAGGAAATGGCTCGAACTGAAAAAAATCCGATTTTTGATCTGAACATTGGAAAGTACCCATCCGAATGGTCGAGTTCCAAAACCCGTCCGAGTTCTCAGTTCTAGTAAGGACACACGAATATCGCACGAGTGGTTCAAGTGCAATACCCAGACCGCTCATGGCGTGTAAAGTGACGTCGCTTCTGACTGGAGTGTCTGGTGTTTGCAGGTGAGCTGGTGCGCCACGTGCGCTACATCCACACCAAGGAGAAGCCGCACACCTGCACCGAGTGCGAATACTCGAGCGTCGAATTGAGCAAGCTGCGTCGCCACATGCGTTCCCACACGGGCGAGCGGCCCTACCAGGTACGCTGCGAGACGTTCACAGTGGGCGTCCGGCTGTGTCAGCCGGGTCCCATTTGACGGGCTGGAAGGCAGAGTGCCACCGAAATACGGAGAAACAAGCGTTGACAGAGCTGTCAGCCTGACAGCATTGTCAACGGTGCTTTCTGGTGTTGTCAAATATCCCTCATAGTCCGATGCGAGAGCCCCTTGGAATGGCTGTTTATGCTCCGTGCTGCAGGTATAGTGGACGTTTACCTGAGTGGCGGTGGTATCTGGTGTGTCGCATCCAGTCTCCCCCTCCCCCATACCCTTCTTTCGGCTGGTTTCCGTCGTAGTCTGAGGAGCGCCCTCGGAGGCACGTGCCGGCCTCCGTGGCGTGCCGCCTGGCGCTGTGTGGCGGTGTGTCCCGCCGGCGGTGGTCCGGCCCCCCGGCGGCGCTCCCGACTCTGTGGCTTCCCCGCCGACAGTGCCCCCACTGCACGTACGCCTCGCCGGACACGTTCAAGCTGAAGCGACACCTGCGCATCCACACCGGCGAGAAGCCGTACGAGTGCGACATCTGCGGCTCCCGCTTCACGCAGAGCAACTCGCTGAAGGCGCACAGGCTCATCCACTCGGGTGCGTTGTCAGGCGTGCTCGTGCTCGTCGGATCAGCCCGTTCAAGGCCACGGGCTGCAGGCAGTCTTGAGGTCATGCTTTGCGTGCTTGGTACTCGACGGGATGTTCGAGTTTTGATGTGGCGTCGCCGGATCTTATGACTTTGTTGGTGTAACTGCGGGATGGGGTGTTGTACCTGCGTTGATCTACCAGATGATGTCCGGTTTTGCGAATTTATTTTTGCGGCCATTGTCAGAGACTGCGTATTGGGAAGCGTGCGGACGGGTGGGGGGCAGACCGCCATTCCGTAGATTCGAGGTCTGTTGACGCTTTCTCTCCCTGACGCAGGCGATAAGCCGATCTACCACTGCGAGCTCTGCCCGACCACGTGCGGCCGCAAAACGGACCTGCGCATCCACGTGCAGAAGCTGCACACCTCTGACCGGCCGATCAAGTGCAAACGGTGCGGCAAGAGCTTCCCCGACCGGTACTCGTTCAAGGTACGGCTGGATGATTTAACGTGGAATCCGGCCATTGTGGCCAGATTGACATCTAACCACACATCCCAGTTGCGAAATTAATGACATCTGAACATCATTTTGGCAGCAGATTGCATGTGCCCAGATCCTGACGTGTTTTGGCAGCGCAGGGTTTAGTCATAATGCATTGTTCCGTCCGGGATTTTAACATATTCTGGCAATTTTTTGCATCCGTTCACCTAACCCAAAATATGTTTTTGAACATTGTGGGCGTTGGCAACCTTTATTTTTTCTCCCGGGCAATAAAATATTTACATCTTTTGATTTTTTGCTACGTCTTGACATTCAGTGCAAAATGAATTTGGCCCCACTGGATTCGGCTGTAGTGTGCTGCCAACAAGGGAGAATGGGGAGGACGCTGTTCCAGTGTGTGGCTTAAGTCTGCTAGGAGGACATTTGTTGACGAACCGCAGTGCGCGTTCATGATTTACGCTACACATTCATACTCTGGTGAAGTTGAGCCTGTGGACGGTCGAATTAAGTCGTATGCCATCCCAGTCGTGACAAAACTGAGGGAATGGCCGTCGCAATCTTGAAGGATCATGGATTCCTCCATGAGCTTCGACCGCTAACGGTGTGGCTACCGGTGAGGTAAAACTGTCGTGCCGTTTTCAGCTTCACAGCAAGACGCACGAGGGCGAGAAGTGCTTCAGGTGCGACCTGTGCCCTTACACGTCCATCTCTCAGCGCCACCTGGAGTCACACATGCTGATCCACACCGACCAGAAGCCGTTCGTCTGCCAGCACTGCGACCAGTCGTTCCGGCAGAAGCAGCTGCTGAAACGCCACGTGAACCTGTACCACAACCCGAGCTACATCCCGCCGCAGCCGCGCGAGAAGACGCACGAGTGCCCCGAGTGCGGCCGCGCCTTCCGCCACAAGGGCAACCTGATCCGGCACCTGGCCATCCACGACCCGGAGGCCAGCGCCGCCGAGAAGCAGCTGGCGCTCAAGCTCGGACGCGAGACCAAAGTGTCGGTCAGTCTTCGATTCTTGGAACGCGCACTCCTTTTTCAGATGACTAGGATCACTGTTGTAGAGCCATGTTTTACGCAGCTGTTTTGCTTCAACATTCAGGAGTAATTGGCACTCTTCGATTCTTGGAACGCGTACTCCTTTTTCAGATGACTAAGATCACTGTTGTAGAACCATGTTGTACGCAGCTGTTTTGCTTCAGCATTCAGGGGTAATTGGCAATGCGTACCCCATAGCTGATTGATATCGCGTCGAAATGGACTGCTCTGTCGTCGAGGTAACCCGGTCGGGGAGACGCGTCATGCCGTTTTACCGGGGTCCAACGCGTAGCGCCCAGGCCCTCCCCCGGTGTCGGCTGTTTCCCGTGTGCCGATCTCTGAGGACGGTGTGCTCGACAGATGCTGGACACGACGCCGATGGAACTGTACGACGGCAGCGACGAGGATGGCTCCGGCCTAGCGGAGGGCCAGAGCGCGCAGGCCGGCCGCGAGAAGATGGTGGCCGTCCAGGGCCAGGACGGTCAGCAGTACGTGGTGCTGGAGGTGATCCATCTGCAGGTATGCCTCTCCGAGCCGGTCGCCAGCGGGGCGATGCTGACGGGCGTATGATTTCGATGTAGTTAAAATGTCGGTAACGGCTGGCATACAGTTTTAGATCAAGAAGCTGTTAATGCACATGACGACGCTGCGACGAAGTGAAAAGTGCTGGGGATGGGTATCATTATCGCATTTACTGGTGGGCACCGGCACATCCGTCATAGTTTTGATTTTGTGCATTGAATAGTCTCTAGTTCGTTTTTTTGTGGTTGTCATCAGTTTCGACGAGAATGTCACCACAGGCTTCTTCGTTCCAATAATTGTTTTATGTTTTCTGGTTCCTGGTCGTGGCCGCCACTTGTTGGATATCCCAGGATCGCCATTCACCAGTATACCTTTGCTCGGACTGGTCAGGACGCCAACGGCGAGGAGCAGACGGTGGCCGTGGTGCCGGACTCTGCGCTCGGCCAGTCCGGCAGCGGCATCGACATGCTGTCGGGCGCGGCGCCGGCGGCCACCATCGACGCCGGCGCGCTCTCGACCGAGGTGAACCTGTCGGACGGCCTGCCGTCCGGCCTGCAGCTGCCGGCCGCCGCCGCCGCCGGCGGGGAGGAGCAGCCGCGCCGGCCCACCACTCCCGGCGGCCGGCGACGCGTCGACGACCAAGCCGTCCAGAAGAGCAAGCAGGACATGCAAAACTGCTTCGGCTTCGATGTGAGTGGCCTCCTGCCGACGGGGCCACGGAGTGCCCCAGGCAGGAACCCCGGGCGCTTTGTCGTGCCTCGTGGCGAACCTTCCACTGGTGATTGTTGGGTATACATTTGTAAATTGTTTGCCTATTCGGGCATACGCATGAGTACGCTTCACCGTATACGTGAAGTGTACGAACCGTGTACGAACCGCGGAAAGTTGTGAATTCGACGAACAGTGCCGTTGTGTTCGTTTCCACGCCGGGTGGGTGGCAAGGTTTACCTGCCGCTCATTTTCCGGACCTATCGCCTTGGGTTCCGGCGGAGTCTCGCCGATGCTGACCGGCGCCTTCGTTTGCCAGGAGGAGGACGACGACGTGGACTTCATGACCGGCGCCAAGAAGGAGGCGGTCGGCATGATGTAGACGCCGGCGTCCGATCGCCACTCGCTCGGGACGAGGTCACTGGAGTGAAGCTCGTCACAGCGCCCGCTACGCTATGCCTGTGACAGCGAGTCGCGTCACAGCTGTCGGAGAACAGCCGCCGGTCGGGCCGGTGTTCGCGCGGCACGCACGCAGAACTGCGTGCGCATGCCGCATCCACGCAGCGTGGAGCACGCACCAAGAGCCGTCGAAGAGTGATACGGCCGCCAGCCGGCTGCGCCATGTGACGCGGAACTGGGAGGTCAGGCCGCGCCGAACGGTGGTGGAAACGCGTGACTGCCGGCCGTTGGACAGGTCCGCAGGTGGCGGCGGCGCGCCCTGGCAGAGGGGTGCGTCTCCGCACGTTTTCAGTTCCATACTGCGTATCATGTACTGCCGTAGGGCGTGGTTTCGATCTGAGCACCGGGCGGCGGATGGCCGGTTTTGTGGCTCTTTTCCCGGCGCCGGGCGCGGTCGACGGTGGCATTCCTGCTGCTCTAGGGCAGGCGGCGCCCTGATCTCGACTCCTCCGCGGCCGTCCGCACCGCCGTCCCCGTCCCCGGCGCATGCGGCTGCCATAGGCGGCAGACGCCGGTCCGGGCTGGCTGCTGTGTCGGGCCCCCCGCGAATTGCTGGGCAGCAGACTGCGTTGACGGGGAGGGACGGGTCCCATAATAGTATAAGTGTATGTGTGTCATGTGGTTTCGGCGCTGTGGTCGCTACGCTGTTGAGATGTGAAAGCGGAGAGGCGGATAACGGAGCACAGCTTGATTGTGAATAGTACTGGCTTTGGCAAAACCTCTGTTTTATGGCAAGATACCGACCACGACTAGCTGTAAAAACACCAGCATTTGGACAAAAAACGAGCTTTGGTCACGTAGCAAATGGCATTATCTCCAGATGAAACATTGCGTCTGACTATGTTATCACGGTGAGACGGAATCTGGTAATCATTTACGGTTTGGAACATTTGTTCCGGATATATTTCATAACGTAGGTGAAAAGGCTCGCCGTCATGGGGCGCTTTGGGATTATGGGAACGCCTTGGTGCTGTCTGTTGAGTCGTAAACAAGTAAGCCGACTAGGAATGATGTCAATGGAAATCAGCCGGGCCAAAGAGGGCTTTTCACGAACACTTTCCAGCGACCACCGGCCGAAAAGTCAGAGACTTTAATTGTTCGCCAGAGACGTGGAAGACGCGTATTACGCAGATAATTCGGATTTATCTTCGCCGTGGAAAACTCACCACTTTTGTCACGGAACCTCCACCAGGCGGCTATCGGTTAAGCGAATTTCACCCTTGCTGTAGTGTTTGACCTGCCTGGTTGTCTAGTCACATCCGATTCGGCAGAAGCAGGTGATAGTATAGCTAAAACATGCGCTGTTGCCGAACGAGTACCAGAATCGCGAATGGCCGCTACGTTTGGCCAGTAATATGATCTTTGAGACAAATTTTATTGCTCCCTATAATTCTCCGTTTTTGAGAATGCATGCCATACCGTGTGTCAAAGATAAAATATCTGAGATGTGTAAAATCCATAGCCACTAAATTTTTCTTTGGTCTAATTAGCATTTTATTCCTTTGGTTTCATTTCTTTCATTTAATTTCAGTCGACAGTTATCGGAATTTCCCTTGAGTTTAGATTTTTGGTTCCACCGCAGTTTGTGACGGCTGAAGTTTTACTGGTCAGCAAAGGGTGCTGCCAAGTTTAAGCCAACATTATGAGGAAAGTACGAAAGGTTAAAAAAACAGATTTCAGCTCAAGCTTAAAGGTGCTTTGTAATAACGTTAAAATCAGAAATCTTTAGAGTATCTCGCCCCTTAGCGCAGAGTGAATGAAATAAGCGTCACGTCACCCTGCGAACGGCATGGAGTGGGGAGGGGGTTAGCTGAGCGCCGCGCGCAAGACTTCTGTTACGGCTCGGGAGGCCGACCCGAGGTCAAAGGTCGCTAGCATGCCAGTATCATCGGAATTATCCGGAATACACGCACTGTAGGACTGCGTGTGCTAACACGGGTGCTGCCACGAATACCGTAATTCCTAGGAGTGGATGCTCTGCACATGGCAAATTGCAACTTGCACTTGAAGACATACTTGTCGAAAGTCGGGTCACGTGTTCTCCAGCTGGAGAGGGGATATCGCAAAGTAATGTTATGAGACAGCATTGGACTAGGCGGTGCTAATGCAAAATGTGTTATGAGTGAAATGGCTATTCCATCTTGAGGCGTTCCATTACCGCGCCCGAAACTCGCGTCTGTAGCTAGTGGTGTCGCTATGTTCCGCAGAATCCTTCTCAAGGATCCGAACGTGTTTTTCATGACCAGGGAAACAGGGACGCAGTCAGGCTTTTTATAAGGGGGGGGGGGGCGGAGCTCAGTGTGAACTTAAGTCATACGAAAACCGCCTGCTGGGGAAACGATGTGCAATGGTTTTCACAAAAATGCTGACCCAAGGGGGGCGGGCCCCCGCCCCGCCCTTGTCTGCGCCTGTGCAAGGAAGCCTTGATGGTGGGGTCACGTAACCATTGCACAAAAACTATATACATTCATAGCACTTCCGTATGCACAATCCACTGTGAGGCCTCCGAAGCCTTACTTCCGAAGGTGTTTCGTGGCCCTCATTCTCTCTTACGTAATTCTCTACTTTATGGCTTCAGGAATCAGGAATTCATCATTGCCTAGGTCGTGGCTGTCCCATGTTGATATCACTCAAGGATCGCGTGCCGAAGCAATGCAACGGCTGAACTGGCTGACTGGAGAGAAGAGAGAATACGGCCTGACACCCGTTCATAGCCACTTTCAAGGATGGAGCCACATAAGTCCTGGGTGTGTCAATGTAAAACCAGTTTTATTGTAATTTGATACAACGCCAGTGGCGATTCGTCATTACACACCACTGAGGCAATTCCTCAACAAAAAGATTGGGAAATGTGGAATTAGAATCATGCATAATGTGTGTATAATAACATCGTCCATAAAACTGCATGCACATTTAAATTAGTACAATGTGCTCATTTTGTTCCCGTATGCATCGACATGACGGAAAACGCCCACAAAGACGCCCCCTGCCTGCCTGCCCCTGCGCGGGCCGTGCCCCTGCGGCCCGCGCAAACATACGGCGGAAAGCCGAATAGGCAGCAGGCGCGGATCCAAGGAGAGAGGGTGATGGGGGCGATCCTCCTGAGGCCTGAGAAGGGTCCCTTTCAGGCCGGGCCCGAACGGCCCTCTCAGGCTCAAAAGAGGCCCCAAAGGGCCCCGTATCAGCTTCACGGGGTCTTTGTGAAAACGTGATGGGTTCTTGGTGCAGTCGGGGGCCTCTGGGAGAGTTAGATGACTCCTGAGACTCATAGAAGTTGAAGCTCCTTAAGGGGCCCTAAAGCCACAAGAGGGCATATTGCCCCTGAGTCCGCCAGAAGGGGCACAGAGCCCCCGAGACGGCCAAGATGAGGATTGAGCCCCTAGCGCTCAATCCTCATCTTGGTATATAGGGCCCCTGGAATGTCGTAGGGGCCCGAAGGGATTTCACGGACCTGTGTGAAAAGCTGAAGGTTTCTTATGCAGTGGCAGGGTCTTCGGGAGGGTTACTGAGACGGCGAGGTGGCCGCTAAGATGAACAGAAAGGCCCCCTGGAACTCTCCAAGGGTCCCTGACATCGCAAAAAGGGGCCCCAACACAGCAAAGGGTCCATGAGACCGCTTAAAGTGCTAGAGAGACCGCTTAAAGTGCTCTTGCTCATCGGACCTCAACCCATTCGCTATAGCTTTGCTTCGCCGGATGCTTAAGACTAGTATATTACTCAGCAGCATTTCAACCAACAGCCCGGGGTTTATGTCGCAGTCATATTGTCCTTACCTGTTGCCGGCGAGCGCAATCCCACGTTTTACTAATGCCGCAAAGTCCGTGTCCTCCATCAACCCGTTATCAAACCGTGACAGTGCCCGGCGGCGCAGCCTCCTCGCAGGCGCGGCTTTTACCTCCACCATACTGTCGCCACTTTTAACCCCTGGAGCAACATTACATTGAACCACGTGGTTGTAACAGATGGTTTCGCCCAAGAAGATGTAGTCACTCCGTGACTGTTGAACCGGATCTGGCCTCCTCCAGGTGTACCCTCGAGTGTTGAGATCATAGGCATGGGAGCCATGGGGCCTTGGGGCTTTAGCCCCCAACTTTTTTGGAACTTAGCATTGACCCTAGGGACGTTGACTGGGAAGAATTGACCCAAAATGCTTCTCGGCCCCACCAATTGGAGGGGAGTTCCCGTGCCCTTCGCTGAGATTCAGATGCCTCCATATATCCTTAAAGCAAAGTTCTTCAACTTTATTTACAACTCTCTCACCGTGTAATTCTCATAATGTTATGGGTCCACTGCATGTGGGTATTCTATTCCCTCAACAGCGCATCCATATGATCGAGGAACCAGCGACTCACAATACATAAACCATACAAGCCGCATCATTTTCTCCTCCAGTCCTCTCAATCAACATATAAAGTTTTCTGCCATTTGACACGCAGCAAACCAGGCACACGCCTCGACGACAATCTGAACATACTGCCTTGCGCTGCCCGGCCCATCCCCCCCCCTCTTCCCCACAAATCCCCCAGTCCATGAACCCCACCCGAGACGGCTGCTACACAAGACACGAAGCCGCACGACCGCCAAAGAGCAATGCTTATCGCGAGCGCCTGGCGGCAGAAATACGAGTATATGGGCCAGATACGAAGAAAGAAACATTTCAAACCATTGTTTTTGAAATCATACCAATAATCACGAGTCGAAAATCAATATGTGCATAACTACGCTTACGCAGAACTCACGAAAACACGCAAACAAATATCCGAGACCTTATCCATAAGCACACGAAGCACATTGTCCCTGCTCACTTTCTGTACGAGTACCAATCAGTGAGGGGAATATGGAAACGCGCATTTCGGAAAATGAAAATAATTTCAAGTAAATATTGGAGAGACGCTTTGTTTCGGATTATCGAAGGACGTCATGCATACAACTTGATTATGATATTGATAAAACAGTACACCGCTGCAAGCAAACTGAGACTACCAGCCGTCTCTGTATACCGCCCTTGCTGATGTCTAAATCAAATGGTTCTGAAACCGTTTATACGCCATGGCAATGCCAATCACCCCTTACGCGAGTTTCCGCATGGCAGAGGTCACTGTTTGTCCCTCGCCTCAAAACCATATCTACGACACCGTTTTTTCGCTCTGGTCATGACTTGCGACTTGTCTCGACACGTTGATATGAAAGCTACAGCGCCGAATACCAAAATCTGCCAGGATTTCCGACCGGCACAGGTTATTGTTCGACCATGACCTCTGTTCAAACTCCGTGGCGCCGTTTTTCACCCTGATCACGGCCTTCGCGACTCATCGTGACGCGTTCATGTAAACAGAAAGGTCCCAAATATGGTGCAAGTCTTCTTTTCGCTAGTTTTCGTTACTTGGGGACCATGGGTGTCACGAGAATTGTCCGCACCGACTTGTAAGTCACCATTGGTACGAAACATAGTGTCTTGGACTTCGACCTGAGGTCAAGGTCAAATGTTGGCATTTGGAGGGCAAAAACAGTTGCTCAACTGATGTTCGGCACCCTGCCCTTCATTTGCATGGGTCGCTATGACTTTCAGGATGAAAAAACGGTACCGCAAATCATGAGAAGCCTCCCACGGTGGAATTCCGCCTTTAAATGCGGCAAAAACAACTCGGCCGGCGCAACGTTCAGCGTAAATAAAACCGCATGAATCTAACAGGTTCTACGGCATCCGACCATCAAAACAGCGAGCCGCATCTTAGGGCTGAATGGTCAAGTGTTCAACGTCAGACAGGCAGGCCGTGAGTATGGAGTGGAGTACAGGACTGGGATGTTGGGGAATTTTGGGTCGGTATACTGAAACAATACCGGCATGTCTTCAACCCGTTTGGAGCGCCGACTTATCTCTTCTTTTTGTATATGTAGACAAATTAGACTCAAAACCTACAAAACTGCTGTTTTGTCCGGATTCTATCATCTTTACTCCATTAATATGATACCTTGTTCTTCCTTCTTTATTCTTCCCCTTTTTTTCTTTCTCCCAAACGCAGTATGCATCTGTTTGCAAACCAAGACAAGTCTTCAGCATAACATTTGAATCCGTCCGCCGCGACATGACGTCTCGCTATCAATGCGCGCCGCCGTCCGCTCGCTCCGTAATCCGTGCCTTTTAACCCTATTCCCGGCAGGGGGGGGGGCTGAATCCGCCCCCCTCGGGTTTTTTGCTTCCCAGTTCCAGGGTTTTTAACGCAGCCTCACCAAACCTGGTCACTTTTCCTAGCTATTCTTTCTACGTGCCATGACAAAATTTCAAAGTTCTATTTTGCTCAGAGGCGGAGCCAGGTAACGTTTTTGGGAGGCATCTCATGCCATTTTTGGCCATGTTGAGGGTAAAAAGAAAATGTCTGCCAAAAACAGAGTTTTAAAGATAAAACTTAAAACTTTATATGGATGTATAGCTAAATAGTTGGGCAATGTGCAGATGCAATTTTGTTTATCTGAGGTCACTTTATAAGGTCAGGCTAAGGTCAAAATTCAAAATTTGTTTTTTTGCAATAATTTCGGCACCGTTTCTTCAAATGCCAAACCCAGAACATATATGACGTAGAAGGGTCCCTTCTACTTGTGTACCAAGTTTTAGCTTGATATCAGGTTGGGTCACGGAGCTATGACCTAAAATGTCTGTGCGCGTACCCTATATCGCAATAGCCATAAAATGAAATTTTTGGAATAGAGTGAATTAAAATGATTGAGAACGTTTACAGATAATATTAAATGCACACAACATCATTCCTAGTGACCCCAAGGTCACTAGAGGTCATTTAAGGTCAAAGGTCACAAGTTGATCTGAGAAACGTTGAAAATGACAGAAAATTGAAAAAATGACAGTTCCCCCTTTTTCATGTCCCTGGCACCGCCTATGCTAACATTATACAAACATTGTAATGCAATTTGTACTTCTTTAGTATAACATGACTAGCAGAAGCCAAAAAAGGGTGTTTGGCTATTTTGTTCATTCAGGTGTTAGAAAACTAATCCTCCTATTTTTGAAACCCTGTGAACGCCCATGAATTTTCTCAAAATTTGAAATTTGTGGACCCATGGTAAAAGCCCTATCCATAATCTCTCGATTCATGCCAGTTGCATCGAAATCGGTCCATAAACAACGGAGTTATAAGAAGTCCAAAAATACCCCTGATTTTGACATTTTTGTCCCCCCGTATAAACACTTTTCAAAATTTTGAAAATTTCTTTCTATACAAATGTAGTTCACGCCATGGCAAATCGATTGCTGTTTGTTGCGATGAAATCGGACGAGTAGTTCTCAAGATCTCGGGGGGGGGGCCGAATCCGCCCCCCCCCCCTGCCGGAAATCGACCATACCGTCTAGCCCTCCGGGAATACGGTTAAGTCTTTCCAGTCTCCTATGCGATGCGTAAGCGCACGCCACCGTCCATTCGCCTCACGCGATCGGGAATCCACAGTGGGGCTGAGCTCGACTAACCTCCCAGCGCCGGCCGCCGTCGCCTTATATAGAAATGTCCGTCAAGTTAGCGTCGTCTTCGTGTTCGAATTCAGCGTCGAGTTCCGATTTCCACCAAGTTTTGTCCATGTGCCAATTCATCGGGTTATTCCCGATCCTGCAAGTCCTTTTTTCAAGATCAGTTTTCCTTCCTCTTTCGCTTTTTACACATTCACAACAGAACACACGCCACTTTTTCACGGGGTGACAATGGGCAGTGAAATGCAAGATTGGGATACCTGACGTTTTTTCGCTTACCAACGAAATTCAACAGAACGGATATTAACCCTATTCCCAGAGGGGTAGACGGTATGGTCGATTTCCGGCGTGGGGGGATTCCGCCCCCCCCTGAGATCTCGAGAACTACACATCCGATTTTATCGCAACAAACGGCAATCGATTTGCCATGACGTGAACTACATTTTTATCAAAAGAAATTTTCAAAATTTTGGAAGATGCGGATACAAGGGGAAGAAATGTCCAAATCAGTGATATTTTTGGACTTTTTATAACTCCTTTGTTTATGGACGGATTTCGATGAAACTGGCATGAATCGAGAGACTATTGGATAGGGCCATTGGTACACATATCTGAAATTTTGAGAAAATTCATGGGCGTTCATAGGGTTTCAAAAATAGGAAGATTAGTTTTCTAACAACTGAATGAACAAAAAAGGCAAAAACGCATTTTTGGCTTCTGCTAATCATGTTATGCTAAAGAAGTACAAACCGCATTACAATGTTTGTATAATGTTAGCATAGGCGATGCCAGGGACATGAAAAAGGGAGAACTGTCGTGGTCACACGTTCTTCAGATCACCTTGTGACTTTTGACCTTAAATGACCTCCAGTGACCTTGGAGTCACTTGGAATGATCTCGTGTGCATTTAATATTATCTGTAAACTTTTCCAGTCACTCTATTTCAAAAATTTCATTTAATGGCTATTGCGATATAGGGTACGCGCACTGACATTTTAAGTCATAGCTCCGTGACCCGACCTAATATCAAGATGAAACTTGATATACAGGTAGAGGAGGACACCATTCTACGTCATATATGTCCCGGGTTTGGCATCTGAAAGAACAGCGCCGAAATTATTGCAATAAAAGCAAATTTTGACTTTTGACCTTGATTTGACCTTGCAAAGTAACCTCAGATGAACAAAATTATATCTGCACATTGCCCAAGTATCAAGCTATACATCCATGAAAAGTTTTAAATTCTATCTTAAAAGCGCTGTTTTTGGCAGACATTTTCATTTTACCCTCAACATGGCTAAAAATGGCCTGAGGTGCCTCCCAAAAACGTTGCCTGGCTCCGCCCCTGAGCAGAATAGAATTTTGAAATTTTGTCACGGCACGTAGAAGGAATATTTAAGAAAAGTCACCAAGTTCCGTGAAGCTGCGTTAAAAAGCTTGGAATTGGCAAGCAAAAAACCCGAGGGGGCGGATTCAGCCCCCCTACCGGGAAGACGGTTAAGTATATATTAATGCTCTTGATGTCCACTTTCGTCTTAATCCAAAAAATCGACTCTCAAGGTTAAAGATCAAGGTCATGTCAAATGGGGTACCCTGGCATTCTTCCTTTATGAAAACGTCCTAAAAAGTAGGAGTCATATTGGTGTTCGGACTGTCCACTTTCATCACATCAAAAAACCAGCTCTCAAGATCAAACATCAAGGCCACGCAAAAGGGGGTACTGTGGCATTCCTTCGTCTGCCAACGAAATACAACAAAACGGGTATCATATTGAGGCTAGTAATGCCCACTTTCATCACATCACAAAAACATCAGCCCTTTAGGTTGAAGTCAAGGTCATGGAAAACGCGGTACCCTGGCATTTCTTCCTTTCAGAAAAAAGGACAGATTGGGTGTCATGTTAATGCCTGTGATATCCACTTTCGTCACATCAAAAAACATCAGCTCTTAAGGTCAACGGTAAAGGTTACGGAAAACGGGGTGCGCTGGCATTTCTTCTTTTATGAAAAATTTCGCCAAAATGGGTGTCATATTGATGCTCGTGATATCCACATTCCGCACACCCAAAACAGTCAGCTCTGAAGGTCAAAGGTCAAGATCACGCAAAACGGGATACCCTGGCATTTCTTTACGAGTGTAATGTAAATGCTCCTGATGCCCACTTGAGTCGCATGAAAAAATCAACTCTCAAGGTGAAATGTCAAGGTTACGCAAGGCGGAGTGCCTTGGCACTTATTCCTTTCTGCAAAAAAAGAACAAAATGGGTGTCATATTAATATTCATGATGTCCACCTTAGTCACTTTGAAGAATCAACTTTGCAAATCAAAAGTCAAGGTGAAGCAAAACGAAGTATCTTGGCATTACCTCCTTTATGCAAAAAATCCAACAAAATGAGTTGGTGTCATATTGATAATCGTGATGCCAACTTTCTTCTCATCCAAAAGCATGAACTCCTACAGTCAAAGGTCAAGGTAACGCAAAACCTTTGTACAGGGGTACCTGGCATACCTTCATTTACCTCCGAAATGCAGCAAACGGTTATCATATTAAGCTCGTGATATCCGCATTCCTAACATGGAATAAAATTTACTCTGAAGGCCAAAGGTCAAGGTCACGCAAAACGAGGTAACCTGACTTTCCTTCATTTACCAACGGAGTCCAACAAAACGGGTATGATATAGATGCTAGGGATGTCCACTTTCGTCCCATTAAAAAGATTAACTCCCCCTGAGTTTTTTCGCTGATTCATCTTTCCATGGACTATCGCTTATTTTCTTACTGACTACCTAAATGCCGAAGTACGTTTTACGTAGTTAACGATGTGGGACCTTATTCAATACGCGCCTGCTTGAAAATTGCACAGTATCATCTCATGGCGATCATTTTAACTTTTGGCCTCGTTACTAAATCCTTGAGAACTGCACAAAGTCGGCACGGTAAATAAAATGATACCAACATCGGAAACACAATGGCAAGTGTTTTAGGCGTAGGAACGGGGAACGGGGCAAGTGAGGCCATGGCCCCCATTTGTTAGAAAGTTTAACATTAGCCCTATGGGAAAACGTCCTACCCCCACTCTTCTGGGTGCTTCTATGCCACTGACCAGTGGAGTCGTTTTCCGAACTTTGCTGCTCAACAAGCTTGTCTTCGCTAGTTTTTCACCGACTTCGAAGGGCTTCCACAAACGGGATGCCAGACGTGGCGACTGAGGTTTGCCAGGTTATGTAATCGAGACCAGCTCAGACTTCAGCAAAATAAAACGACGAATGTTTTCCGCACAGCTATGGGTTGCTTAGTTCAAGCCGTATATGGAATCATGTGTTGCTTCACTACACACACCGAATGGCTGGAAGATGTTCTGAAAATAATGTTGTATTTCTTATGTTAATTTTACTCAAGCTTCAGGGCTCACCAAACGGTAGTTAGCTTTCCACGGAATATGCTATAGCCTTATAACTCTAACTGAAGGCTCCTAAAATCGTTGTGAGCACTAAACGTTTTCAAATGGCTCTTTCCAGCTCTCACCTTCAATAAAACACAAACAGTTCGCAAGAATTCAACAACACCGGAGTAGGAAAAATTGCGTATTTTCACGCCGAATGTAGCCTGATGAGGTTACACTATGCGTCTGCTGTTGTTATTGAACCCAACTGAAAATTACGTTTTGTGTATTTATGAGGAACATAATACGGATTCCTGAATAAATTAAGATAGACAGGTATATAATACCTTGCTCAAAACGTACGTAAATATAAAACACGCTTTAAGGGAAATCGGGGAAGTCCCCGGCATTTTTGCTTATGTTTACGTAGAAGCTAAAGTTTCCATGGTAACGGTTTGGACGAACGTCCATTCTGACCGTTGATAGTTGTTGCAGAAAATCAGCAAGAAGAAATGTGCTTATTCTCCATCCTATCACTGAGAACTGAGTTTAAATCCTCGAGGTCACAGTTCCGACTTTGCTCTAAATTTGCGGGAATGTCAAAATTAGGAACTCAGTAAAAACCGTTCTCAGTCGTTATTGTCATGCTCGTATCAGAATCAAAGTGGCATGCCGTACTGTAATCAAAAAGCTAATATTGGAGCCAATCGGAGTATGTTTTAGGCCGGAACGAAAATATCAACAAAGATGCTTAACTCGCCATTACATCTGTACCGGTGATCACACACATACGGAAGAGCCACTCCCGCTGCTGCATGCCTCGTCTGCGGCCCGCTTCGCTCGTGCGGATCTCTCGCCGTGCAGGGCACCAGGGACCAGGTCAAGGCCGGCGGAGCGCTCGACTTCACCGCGCGGGATCGTCCCGAAATACGAGCTCGACCCCAGCGCCTCTTCGATAGCGTAAACGTCACAGTTACATTAAAACAACCCTCTGCGCTTCAACAGATCGCGCAGTTTCTATGAGCAGTAGCGATTGCACGCAAACACAGACGGGCCATTCTCATTGTTGCGCGCCTCATTGGTGAAGCGTTCGCAGCCTGCAGATTTCAGCCCGCTCTCGTTTTTCCCCACGCCTTTCTCGCAGTAGTGTGGGCTGTCATAGCCATGCGTGCCCGAGTCCACTTCAGTTCTTCCATCACAAAGTGGAGGGGATTTCTTATGCTTTTCACCGTGTCGCATCGGATGAATATCTATTTTCCGTGTCAAGTTCCGTCATTGGCCCATGCGGCCATGTTAACGCAAACAGTCGCGACGCAAAATTCATTCAGAGAAAAATGCAAAAATGTGCAAAGTTTCATTCAAAGAGATGGCACAGTTCCCGACCAAGATATTTTTCTGTGTCTTTTTTATTGCATACATAACATATGATGAAAGAGGTAACATGCACTCATTTTTTTTGCCTGGAAAACAAGCATGTCCGATCCTGAGGGAAGCTCCCAATCGCGAAACACGCCACTCAGAAGTTGTCTTCTCCCTAATTAAAACGATTTTGATGCCAGCAAGTGACGGCAAGGAATGACAATTTTCGAGAAACCCTGAATTTTGGCACAAGTGCCCCGGATCTGGGTTTGTCCAAACTTCCCCTTACAAACCGATGCCAAGTTTGCAAGCGATTTCCAAAACACTTAACTTCAAACCTTTGCGCAGCTGAATGCCATCCAATGGTGGACCGTTTCCACACTCCGAGCCAATTTGCATTGCATTGACGACATGCAGTATTTAAAAGGTAAGTGACGCGACTTATGCCGGGGCGCAGCGGAAATGCCATGACGTCATTGGGAGACGTAGAAGACACCCATCGGACGCGATCAGACGACACAAGAGCGCACTGCGATATAATCTGCATGGTGCCAGTGGCTCCAGCGTCATACGGCGTCATACAGGTTACAGAGCGTCAGTTCTCAGAGAAATCTCGCCGCAAAACCACACAGACCGCCAGCGGCAATCGGATTGTGTCTGCCAGTCGGCTCGGCGACAGGTAAAAATGGGGAAGCCCCGCAAGCGCTAAGACCATCCGGGCCCATTAGATCCGATATAAGAGGCGCACACCGGGCGGCGGCCAGGACAGGGCAGACGGGCGGGTCTCCGCCGCACGGCATAGCTCGTCTGAAGCTCGCGTGCGCCCCGCAGGAGGCATCTCAGCGGCGATATGGAGGCCTGGAGGAATCTGACGAGGCTGGCCCTGGTGCAGACGGCCGGGTAAGGCCGCCCGATCGGCAGCGGGTTTCGTCCTCGTTAAGCGGAATATCGCAGGCGTTACAACGCGGCTTAGCTGCATTTCGCCAAATTTTGGGTTGCTTTTTAGGTTTCGATAAATGAGGCCTATCTTTTAACAAATGCGTTGGGATTTTGCTATAGGGTATAGTACTTTCGACTTCCGTCCTATGTCTTTCGTTTTCTTTTTGCAACTTTTGCAAGACCACATTTGCTGCAACATTGTAACAAAATAAATGTGGTGCTGCAATTTTACGCGGCGGTCAGCTTTATTCATTTCCAATTTTTTAATTTAGCGAAAAGACAAATGATGTAATTTTTGAACAAAGATTGAACAATGTATCTTTTTCGACGGCTTTCTAGCAAACAGTTCTGAGTTCTTTCCTAATAATTTCGCTAAACCAGTTACATGGTAATGTGTCCACCGTCATACAAGATCTGTATTTCGTGCGTTAACCCGCGCCCGACCGTAGGCCAGGGGTTATCACGCCCGACTGGGGTGGGGGGCCGGTTGACCGCCCCCCTTTAACTCACGAACGTTTGGTTGCATGATAAAAATAAGCACATCGCTGGAAAGCTTGTGACAAGTAAAGCTCGAAACTGGTCTCATTTTTAGTTCTGGATAATATGTGAGCCATTTACGCCCTATATATGCTTCCTCATAGCCGACTGCATGAAACCGAGAAACGGTCTGAATCTCAAAGACTGTGACTAATAACGCATAGGTAAAAGCACCAACGCACAGGTAAAGGTTCGCAGATGCCGATACATGTCTAATTTCTACATACATGTTTAATTTCAGCGTTCCTTTATTTTCGCGACATAAGCTTATTCATGCAAATTGCACTGATCTTAATAGTTCTTGTGATGGTTCCTCATGCTTAAATTTTGGAAAAATTCATTAGTTACCAATCTACATAACTGGCGGACCTTTATTCGCGAGAGCCTGTTTATTTCCAAAGTATGCAATTTTTTAAGCTTTTTGAGGCTCCTGGTATTACTTACGTCTGTGCCAGGCCAGTTCTGCCATTTTCTACCCATTCGGAGTAATTCATCGCTCATTTTGACAGCGGTACATTTCTGCTCACAACAGTTATTCGTGACCTGACCTCAGGTCAACGGCTGGAAGTCATTGATACTTTGCCCACTGACGGTAACTAGATGTCTGCATCACTCCACACTAAAAATGTTGCGAAGCATTCCGCCAATTTCCGAAAAAACGACGATATGTCTTAAAAATGGGCTTGACCTTATATCAATGACCCGGAAAATTCCGAAAAATCTGAGATAGCAGATTTGTTGCAGCTATCAAGATCTCTAAACCCTGAAAATATTTTGTAATATCTTGTTTTCCGAAAAAGTTACAAGGCGCTAAACTTTTTTGGACATAGGTTCGTTTGACCTGGCCGTCAGACACCTGACTTGACCTGAGGTCAAGACTTTGACACAAGGTGCAAAAATGATTAAGCAAAAGGTACACGAGGTTTCGTGGCGCTGCATTTGTTCGTTCTCTCGCAGTCCTAGAAAAACCTTAGGGGTGCGGTCAATTGCCCCCTCCCCCAGTTGGGGGCAGGTTAAATAACATCTGAACAACCAGTCATGTCGGATTATGACGCCTTGACAAACTATTGCATTTAACCAACTTGAACAAGAGCGGCAGGTTATCTTGGTGAATATGCACGTGGGATAACGTATGTTTGTCTGATTTAAGCCGCGAAGAAACTTACATGCTCATTGTGAACATAAAGGAACAAAGGACACAGTAGGATCAGGAAAAAACAAATGCATGGGTTAAACGTTTCCACAATCCAGTTTTGACAGATGTTAAATTCGATATAATTTCGGACGCAGTTCACTTTTTAATTTTTGTTCAAATACCCGTCTTTACAGGGGAATATAAGGAAAAGGGCAGGAGGAAATGTGCCACAGGGGGCCCAAAGTTGGAACGCAGACAAGTGTCATCCCAGTTTTTAAGGAATTGGCCATTTTTCGTTTGGGCGTTGTGGTAAAGGAAATAGGATATCCAGTTAAAGCCACACATTTCAAGAATTTAACCCGCCCCGGACTGAGGGGGGGGAGGGCGTTCGGTGGCCCCCCAGGTTTTTCCAAGATTGCGAGAGAATGAACAAAGACAGTGGCACCAACTTTGTGTACCTTTTACTTGATCATTTTCACATCTTCTGCCAAAGGTTTGACCTCAGATCAAGTCAGGTGTCTGATCTAGGTCAGGTCAAGTGGACCCATGTTCAAAAAAGTTTAGCGCCCTGTAACTTTTTCGGAAAACATGACATCGCAATACAAATTTTAAGGTCTCAAATCTTGATGAAAGAAACGGATCCGCTTATCACGGATTTTTCGGCATTTTTCCGGCTTATTGACCAAAGGTCAACCGCATTTTTTAGACACGTCGTCGGTTTTTTGGAATTTGACGTATTTTTTTTACAGTGTCTTTAGTGTGAGGTGATGCAGACATCCCTTTGCCGTCGACAGACAAAGTATCAATGACCTCCAGACATTAACCTGAGGTCAGGTCGCGAATAACTTTTATGAGCCGAAATGCGCCGTCGTCAAAATCGGCGATGAATTATTCAGAACGGGTAGAACATAAAAGGACTGGCTCGCACAGCTGCGAATAGTACCAAAAAGTTCAAGGAGTTTCAAAAATTGAGAAAGTTGGGAATAAACAGGCTGTCGCGAATAAAGCTCCGCCAACTGTGTAGACTGATAATTGCTGAATTTTTCTAACATTTAAGGACGAAAAACCATCACAAGAATCACCAGTATTCAAGAATGTTACGTGGAAAGACCTGTATCGCAATATAAAGATACTCTACAGTTAGTTCCCGATAATTTCATACCGCGCCGGATACGGCGCCCGCTGGCAGTCCTCGCGAAAATCGCCGTGTCCTTAACTCAGCGTTTCAGACTTTATATTAAACAAATCAGAGAAATTAGACGAGTGTATGAATCCGCGGACTTTAGCCCGTTCATTGGTACCTTTACCTAGAATTTATAAATCACAACCTTTCAGATCCAGGCCGCTTCTCGGTTTCACGTAGTGGGGTGTGAGAAAACATAGATAGGGCGTAAATGGCTTACATATTATCCAGAACTAAAAATGAGACCAGTTTCGAGCCCTGCTAGTCACCAACTTTCCAACGGTGTGCTTCTTTTTATCGTGCGACCAGCCTTTCTTGAGTTAGAGGGGCGGTCACGACCCCCCCCCCACCAGTCGAGCGTGATCGACGCCGTCAGACGGGCGCGGGACATGGACGCAGCACTGAAAGAAAACCGCTAAACACCTCGAGTTCACCCAACTTTGTTACCTTGACGTTGCATTTTCTAAGGCATGATATGTTTTTAACGAAATAGCTTTTTTATCACGTGACCTGCATGGAGTGGGAGGGAGACTGTTCATTTCTGATATTTTTGATAGAGGAAGTTGCCTAGTTTGTACCAACTTTTAAAAAAAGGGTCACCGTGACTATGATATGGCAAAAATTGCATTATTCGTGTCCCACCTATCTCTTCTTGTCATGTGGCCACCAGAATATCTGAGGTTTTAGCACTTCAGTCTTTGCCTTCTATTTTTTATCTGAATTTTAGTAAGACGCTGCAAAAGGCGCGATTAGGGCGACTCTGCCATATTTGACCTGCATTTCCCTAACGTTGAAGTAAGGTCACCGGAACCATTAAGGTAACGGCGCAGCTAAAGGGGGGCTGGGGGCCCGGTGCCCCCTTAGTCCCGCATTTTTTTTGCGAAAACCATTGCTCATCGTTCTCCCAGCCGGCGGTTTTCGTATGATTTTAGTTTACAGTAAGTCCGCCCCCTTCAGAAAATCCTAGCTGCGCCCTTGCATAAGGGTTCTGGGATTTGAGAAGGGTGCACTCTCCCCCTCCAGGGGAAATTTTGGCATGTCAACTAGGGAGCAAATTCCTGCAGTGGTAGCTAAATCCTACGATGGGGAAAGGTACAGAAAGGTCACCTGGCTCTTCACGGCACAGTGAATGCGGACAGCGGCGAGCCACCTCCTCTTAATGAATTGGCCAAAATCTGAAAAAAAAACATTTACCCCAGGGGCGTGACCAAGATTTTCATAAGGGCGAGGGCCCAGAGCTCAGTGTGAACGAAAATCATTCGAAATTCGCCTGCTGGGAAGAAGATGTGCAATGGTTTTCACAAAAATGCGGGCCTAAGAAAGGGTGGGGGAGGGGGGGGGGTGGCAGGTCCCTTGAGCCCCCTGGCTACACCGGTGATTTATCCACAAGATTGTTAGAAAGGCTTCGTTCCAAGAGTGTCGCCAGTATTCTCAGCTTGGGGCTGCCTGATGAGTGCTGCAACCTTCCCAATGTGGCTCTTGCGACGCTTCTGCCTCACTCCCAAGACACCCCGTCCGCAGTCGAAAGCCCTCTCACCGTGATATACGTCTGTGTGAATGCACGTATGTATGTATTTAGATGCTCCCTTTAAATGGGTCCCAGACGCATACGAAACACTAGAACAACCATCTTCGCACCCAGAAGTGTCGATTTGTATTCTTTTGCAAGGCCCCTGGCCCCTCCCCTCAATGTTAGTTTGGCCCTAATATTTCCTGCTGATTTTAGCGAGGGAAATAGACAATAATAAGGAAAAGAACGATATGGAATAAGTTATAAGGTGATCCATACATCTATCTTTCTGTAAATGTGCACCTGCATACATATACCTATATGCATGAGGTTACAAGCAATTTCTTGTTCGATAAATAGTAACAAAAGAAACAAAAATTTCCGTTGCTGAAAATAAAATGGGGTAAATCCGTTGAGAAACTCACATTTGGGGGTAGGTTGGCTTGTCGTGCCCTCGGCTCGGCTCCTCAATCATTTACACAAAGCGCCGCCCCTGAGCACGCCATTGCCTAGTTCTGTAATAAGGCGCAGGGAGGCTCAGTAGATAGTGGCGCAAAAAGGGACTCTATCATAACAAAACTACCAGAGGACTAAAAACGTGTGAACGTAACACCTCTATTCTGGTCAATTGGGAAGTGTAATTCCAGAACGGAGGCACTGTCAAGAATCAATTTTGTTTCACGGCATTGAGAACACTGTTATACACGGGTGACGCAAGCCAGAAAATTATTTCAAGCTTGCACTGAAGCTTCACAGGCTCCCCAAACGTCTGTGCCGCTGCCAAAGAGGAATAGGAAAGAATCAAAACTGCGGCCATGCCATCTCTCTCCTTATATCCCTTATCTCGCAGTCGGCTGTTTTATTTAGGAGGTGACGGGGGTGACGCAGTTAGGCAGGGCGGCGATCGTTGGGCAGTTTCTTCTACATCGCTCGTACCACTAGAGCTAGAATAGTCTTTTCAGCTTTCTCCCGCCGCATCCTTGACGCATCTTTTCGCCTTTTAACGTTTAAAATCGGCCCTAAAAACGTTTAACTTTTTCCCTACGACTCGACAAAGTCGGGAAGCAAGTTCCGCGGTCCATACGTCATGGGCGGCCTATCATGTTGGGCCATTGGACAGGTGCTATATTGCGCGAGGAACGGCGGCTGCAGACCGGCCAGGCGCAAAATTCTGCAAGGAACTGGTATTTGCGGTAAACGCATGGATTCTAAAGCACATGCAACCCAGGTCAGGTCAATCCAGGTCAGATGCTGCAGCATACAACAAATAGAGGAGGAAGAATGGGCGATATCACTATATTCGATTTTTCTGCTGCGTTCAGAGGCTTGCGAACGAAGACTTCAGCCTCCTCAAGACGCCACCTTACAATGATGGTGCCCTTGTATAACTTAGCTGCTAATATTGCAATACTATTCTTGCCTCAGCGGGCCAACGGAGGCGTCATCGCTGAAAACATCGTATTCGCATTCCCAATTCGCCGTCGTATGATGTGAAACGTTCATTTACAATGTCAAAGCCATCATTACGCGCGGCTTTGCTGCCGCCGCGGCAAAACTTTTGATCGTTTCTTCTTTCGCAGGTCTGGGCGCAAGATGATGGGCTGGAACACTCCAGAAGAGTATTTGGAATACGTGGATCCGTACTGGCTGACGTTCGAAGCGCCAGAACCGATCGTTCACTATATCCTGGGCGTGCTGTACATCATCTTCCACATCGTGTCTGTCCTCGGCAACGGCAGCGTCCTCTGGATTTTCCTCACTACCAAGGTTCTGCGAACACCCTCCAACCTGTTCATTATCAACCTGGCCTTCATGGACTTCTTCATGATGCTGAAAGCCCCAATCATGATTTACAACAGTTTTCAGCAGGGCCCGGCGCTCGGCTGGCTCGGCTGCGCCATTTTCGCCACCATCGGCACCATCTCGGGGGCCGGCTCGTCCTGCGCCAACGCCCTGATCGCGTTCGACCGCTACAAAAAGATCTCCGACCCGATGGGCTCCAGCTTCAAGATGACGACGGGCAAGGCCGTGCTTCTGATCCTCAGCATGTGGGTCTACATCACGCCGTGGTTCCTGCTGCCGCTGCTGGAGATCTTCGGCCGCTTCCAGCCGGAGGGCTTCCTCACCACCTGCGGCGCCGACTACCTCACCGACTCCGTGAACATCAAGGCCTACATCTGTGGCATCTTCGTCACCGTCTACGTCGTGCCCGTGGCCTCAATTATCGTGCTGTACTACCGCATCTTCGCGCACGTCTCCGAGCACGAAAAGAACATGAAGGCGCAGGCCAGCAAGATGAACGTGAAGAACCTGCGCGCCGGCGACAGTAACGTGCGCCAGGAGCTGCGCGTGGCCAAGGTGGGCGTCATGTTGACCTCACTGTACCTGTTCGCCTGGACGCCATACGCGGTCGTCGCTCTGATGGGCGTGTCCGGCGCCAAGACCCTGCTGACGCCGCTCATCTCCATGATCCCGGCCTGCACGTGCAAGACGGCCGCCTGCCTGGACCCGTTCGCCTACGCCATCAGCCACCCTGCGTACCGACAGGAACTGGAGCGGCGCTGGCCCTGTCTAGGCGTGCGCGAGAAGGAGGAGCCGGCCGAAGCGCAGGACGCGCCGTCGAGCGGCCAGCCGGCGGCCTAGACGGCCGGGCGGCCGCCCCGAGCGACGCCCTCGGCCCACTCGTCCGCCGATCGCCGAGCCTGGCTCTCTGACGCTGATCTCTGGCGCCGCTGATCACTGGAGCCGCTGATTTCTGGCGCCGCTGATCATTGGCGCCGCTGATCTCTGGAGCCGCTGATCTCTGCAGCCCCTGATCACTGGCGCCGCTGATCTCTGGCACCGCAGATCACTGGAGCCGCTGATCACTGGCGCCGTTGGTCTCTGGCGCCGCTGATCTCTGGCACCGCAGATCACTGGAGCCGCTGATCTCTGGCACCGCAGATCACTGGAGCCGCTGATCTCTGGCACCGCTGATCACTAAGGCCACGGCGTCAACTGGGCGCTGACGGGCGGCAGCGACCGACGACCGACGTTTCTCTCTGGGTTGACACAGGAACGAAGCTGGACGACAGAAGAATGAGCCATGATGCTGTGTTCCGATGACTGAAAGTGCTCCTGTTTGTCTGATGTGAGGGAATATGAACGAGCGATCCGATCTAGCCGAGCATCCAGAGGGTGTCACAGCGTGGCTCCCTCTTCCCTGATTTTTAATACGGTCCGAATAATCCGATGAGTCGTGATCGTCAGGCTGTTCTCAAATGGCGCACCCAAGTTTCCTCGAGCCCCAAATCCGTGCTCGCAGTCGTAGAATATTTGGTTCCATAAGTTTGCCGGCTTACTGCAGCAAAGTTATGGAACTGCAGTATAAGCTGCGCTATTGCAGTTCTTCAGTCATGGTCGCAGAAAAGCGAAAATTGTGATCTTCACCGGAAGCTCTTATGCCAAGTACCTAAAAATGTAAATAATCATTTAAACTCTAATATCATTTGCGCTCCCTATCATGTAAGGAAGAGATGTATCTGAGGCCGTAACTCAACCCACATTTGGTAGCGAAACTATCCGTTTTTTTGCAGTCTATTTTAGGAAGCCCTTCAGGCCTCAAAGTGGTTACCACATTGGTAAAAGGATCTCATATCAGACGACTGTCTGAAGACGGTGAGCGTGTTTTTGACATCAGCAAATACATCATTCTTCCTTCCAGACATGGCTGAGAAACTGATTTGCTTTGAGGGACTCCTTGCATGCTGCGATTGTGTGTAGCCTATTTAGCATGTTGTTATGAATATTCCTGTCACTGTTGGCGTTCGTGTAACAGAGAATACATACCACGAACAAGAAAACGCGCGTTATGTAAATGTAGCAATTCGTGCCGACGTTGACTCATGGCATTTAAGAATGATGATGGCTTCATTTCCGAACAGACGATTCATAGCAAACGCAGAACGCATAGACTTTTAAAATATGAGTGGGCCGAATGGGTCAATACCACGCAACTGTTTAGGTCCTAAATGCAATGGTGACAAGCGTGACTCCGTTTAGTTATGATTTTTTGTAGCCTGGGCATTCCACGACATATCGACAAGGCAAAGGACTGTTTGTCCACCCTCATGTGTCAGCTTTCGAACAGAACTAATGTGTAAAGTTAACTCATGTTAACTTAGTGTTAACTCACGTCAGAGTCAACCCATGCATTTAGCTTATCTCATGCCCTGAATTCACCTGAGGAAATTTTAGTCGGATCGGACCAATGGTCCAGGAGTTAGAGTCTCCGACATTTCTGCGAGGTCGTGCCGCAAGGGTTTGTTCGGTGACCAATGACTATGTGAAAAATTACTCGAAATATAAATATCCAGGGCATTTTTGAGTGTGCTAAAGTTTTAGTAAACCTTTTCTCACCAGACTTAACATACATGATAAAAAAAGTTACGGAATGAAACCAGGTCATGTGATCTCCAGTTATCTCAGTGCTTGCGAAAATGTTAACTCTTCAGCCGGAATGAAAGACCCATATTTTGTCTTCGTATATAGCAGATAAAAACAGAGTTCTTATTATAAATGCTCATTTTGAGAGCGCAATGTCTGCGATATTGGACGGTTCTCGAGACCATGCTCGTGACCTCGAGAATAAAACGAGAATAAAAGAGCTACGGAAATGAGAATGACTCCAGTCGAAAACTCGTCAAATGTTATGAAGAATGAATGCATATTCATAGACTCTGAGTTAGTATTTTAGGACCAAGAGGTGAAACGAGGTCATGTCATGACGTTGGAAATCTGTGGGCAATAAAGGCAAATACGACGGTTGAACAAATTAATCTTGAGCACTAAATGATTCAGAAGGGCCAAAAACATTTTTTTCATCGCCAAAAAGCAATGATCTGCTCCTCAGGTCATCTCATGCCAGGTCAACAGCCATTCAGACACAACATCGATGTATGTCGAAATTGGCAATGAAGTAAAGTTACTTCAATTGTACGTTTTGGAGTCACCATTACGAGCATTTGGTCAGATATGGCAACTTTTATAAAAAAGTGGTGTAGGCCATCTAAGGTCATATCAAGTCAACTAAGGTCAGATAATACAGCACTCGTATATCTTGAATGGTTAAAGGCTTAAGATGTCATTGTCATAAAAACACTATTTGATCGACCTGACCTGACATGATCTGAGGAGTAGATCATTGCTTTTTGACGAAGAAAAAACATTTTTCGGCCCCTTTTGAAATGTTCAGTACTCAAGTTCAATTTATAGGACCGCCATATGTGCTTTTATTGTCCACAGACTTTGGACGTCATGTCATGACCTTATTTGACTTCCTCACCTTAAAATACCAAATCAGAATCCATTAACATACGCCCATTCTTCATTAAGTTTGGTGAACTTTCGATTAGTGCCATTCTCATCCTCGTAGCTCTCTGCTGTCGGGCTCATAAACGTGGCCTCTAGAACCTTGAAATATGGCAAACTTTGCGCTCTCAAAATGTGCATTTACAGCAATAACGCTGTATTTATTCCTTACATATGAAACCAAAATATGGGCCTTCCATTCCGTTGAAAAATAACGATGGGGAAATTGATTGATTGATTGATTGATATTGGGTTTTGAGGCGTGCCTCGACCTTTTGGTCATTATGCGCCGCCTGTCAAGTCTGTGTGAGTTACGTTACGTTAGAGTGTATGTGGCGATTTTAAAGATAGCGCAAGTGTTTCATTTAACGTTACAGGTTGAAAGAGCAATGGACACAAGTGCTTTTTACGTTAAGTTGTGTGTGTGACAAAAAATTTTGGATGCCGCTGAGATCGGCATGGTGGGGGGCCTCCGTGAAGCGGGGGCAAGACGCGCAGGGGGAAGAGGAAGGGAGTCACCGCCTCTGTTACTGTCAGCTACGTTACTTTGAGCCCTCCTCAAAAACTAGGAATTTAGGATTTAGAATTGATTTTGCCAAGGTGCCGGCACGTGGCCTACTCCTCGCGAAAAGCACCGAGGGGTCTTTATCGTGCAGGCTAGGAGGAGATTGCCCACACCGCCTCTCACGCTGGCTAAGCGTTCACCCTCTCACGCCGGGTGTTGCGGAAGAAAGGAAGGAGTGAGAAGGATGTGCGGTGTTGTGTGGCGTTAGAGTTTTTCTGCTAGGTGTGTGTCATTTAAGTACGTGAATAGCAGCTGTAGAAGGTCTGGGTGCTGGTTACCCAGTAGGGTACCCAGGGTGAGCTGAATGTTCTTTTGTTGGCAGAGGGCCTTAATGGGTCGTCTTTGTGTTTCGAAATCCCTACATTCCAGCAGGAGGTGATTTACGTTAAGTGGTGTGTTGCATGTGTGGCATTGTGGTGCTTGGTAAGAGCCGTCCTCTAAGAGTGGTTGTGTGCATTGTGTGCGACCCGTTCTAAGTCTGGTGAGGACGACTTCTTGGCGTCTGTATTTTTGATTTGATGTGTCCCAGGCGCCAAGTGTGGGTTTGATATCGTACAAGTGTGCGTGGTGATTTTGTGTCCAGGTTTTCTGTTGGTGTTTACAGATGTGTTGTTGCAGGGCGGCCTTGCAGTCGTCGAGTGAAAATTTGGTGTCAAAGCATGTGTCAAATGCTAGTGACTGTTTCGCAATCTGGTCTGCTCGCTCATTACCTTTGATGTTAGCGTGTCCCGGTATCCAAAGGAAGGAAATGTCGTTTACGTTAGGGGACACTTGCTGTTGTATGCAATCAATGATGTAGTGTGATGGGTCGGCCGTATTGCTGATGGCTTGTAGGACCGATTTTGAGTCAGAGCAGACAACTACGTTAACCATGTTGTGTCTGATTGCCATGCGAATGGCTATCAGTATGGCCATGGCCTCTGCAGTGAAGATTGATGTTTGGTCTGGGAGGCGGTTGCCGAGCTCAAAGCCAGGCGATGTGAGTCCAAATCCGACTTTGTCGTCGATTTTGGACCCGTCTGTGTATATGCATGATTTGTGGTTGTTAACAGTGGTGTATTCGCGGAATTTTGCGAGTATCTCTAATTGAGTTATGTCTGTTTTGCGTTCTGCGAGAAGATATTCGATAGTGGGTGGTTGGTGAATCCAGAATGGCCTGAGGGGCGGTCTGGGTGCAGTGGGCGGTACGGCAAACTGAAGGTCTGCCAGAGCCGTGCTTATTTGAACGTGAAAAGGTGGGCGTTTGCGTGCTGCACGGCTCTTGTCTAGTTTGTCGTGTTTGAAGCAAGACTGTGCCGGATGGTTTTCTGTAGTCTGAACTGTCATGTAGTACCGACACAGTTGTTGTGTTCGTCTGATCTGTAGGGATGGAATGTCCGCGTCGGCCAGAAGGCTGACAGTCGGGGTACTGTGCAATGCTCCGGTGGCTGCTCGAATGCTGTGATTTTGTATGGCTTCCAGTTTTTGTGCTAGGGACGGAGAGATGCTGTTGAAAATAAAGCTGTTGTATTCCAGAATGGGTCGAATGATAGCCTTGTAAAGTCTGAGTAGTGTTTGTCTGTCTCCGCCCCAGTCTGTTCCTGAGAGGCAGCGGAGGATGTTGGTGCGTTTTGCGCATCGTTTCGTGGTGTGTTTGATGTGCTGTTGGAATGTCAGTTTTTCGTCGAGGTGGATGCCGAGAAATTTGAAACTTTTAACCTGCTCTATGGCTTTGCCATGGATGTTCAGGTTGAGGGTAAGTGGTCCGGTGGCGCGAGCGTATGCGACTACTGCTGATTTTTCTGCGGACAGGGTGAAGCCCCATTTATTACACCACTTTGCAATGTGGTCAAGTCCGGTTTGAACGGTGTTTTCGGCTTTGAAGAAGCCGTGGTCAGTAGCCCAAATGGCCACGTCGTCCGCAAAAAGTGAATAGTGTAGTGTTCTGCAGTGTAAGTCGTCAAACATGTCGTTGATCATGATGAGGAAGAGTGTTGGTGAAATGACACTTCCTTGTGGAAGGCCCTGGTCTTGTGCTCCATAGCTGGAGGTGGTGTTGCCGCATCTGACCTGTACCGTTCTGTCCCGGAGGAAGTTCAGTAGAAAGTGTGCTAGGTGTCCGCGTAGACCTAGCTTGTAGAGTTTGTGTGCAAGTGCGGACTTGTGGACTCGGTCAAATGCGGCCGTGATGTCTAGGTATGCTGCTACTGTGGTGCGTTCGTAATTCATGCCGCGTTTGATGTCGTGTAGGATGCGTATGAGGTTGTCTGTGGCAGACTTGTGTTTTCTGAAACCGCACTGGTGTTCGTCGAGCAGCTTTTTGCTTTCCAGAAAGTGTCTGAGGCGTTTGAATGCGCTCGACGAGTTTGCTGGCACAGCTGGTGAGAGATATTGGTCTGTATCCTTTTGGGTGAGTGTGGTCTTTTTGGGGCTTGGGCAAGGGAATGATGATACTTTGTCGCCAATTTGGCGGAAAGGAGTCGTTTAAGAAGAGATTGTTAATGGCCGTCAACAGGTACGTTAAAGATACTTTGCTTAAGTGTCTGAAGAATTGGTAGTGAATGTCGTCCGGCCCAACCGACGTGTTGCCGCACTTGCTGAGGGCAAGGCGCAATTCATACATGGTGAATGGAGTGTTGTATGTTTCAGTGTTTGTCGACTGAATGTTTGCGTTTGCCGCAAGTGTTTGAAGTGAGGTTGTTAGTGCTGTGTCGTAAGTGTGGTTTGCGGAGACGTTGGTGTAGTGAGTTTTGAAGTGTTCCACGACGTCGCCAGGTTCTGTGATGCGCTGATTGTTTATTGTGAGTTGTGGAAAGGGACCTGGCGGAGGGCGTTTGAGGTGGAAGCGTTTCATGAGTGTCCAGATGGTGCTTGTGGGTGTAAATCTGTTAAATGTGGCTGCATGTTCCTGCCAAGCTGTTCTCCGCGCTCCACGTATGGTGGAGCGACAGAGTGCCTTTGCTCGGCGGTACTCCAGGAGATGCGCTTCGCACATCACCCTTTTGTACCGCTTCAAGGCTCTGCGTCGTTTTGCGATGGCTTGTTGGTATTCCGGGGTCCACCAAGGCGCTGATGCCTTATTTCGGGTTTTTCTGGATTTTGGGACGGTGGCCTGTGCTGCTGAGCTGATGGCTCCTAAGACCTCACTTATGGTGTGGTCCGTTGAATTTATTAGTGCGAGGTCCACCATAGCCTCGTATTTTGGCCAGTCCGCCCTTTTTAAATTCCATGTGGGTGCGTGGAGTTTGGTATGGTGGATTGCAGCGGAGCTGAGCTTAATGTGTATTGGGTAGTGGTCGCTCAGTCCGGGGTCGTCCTCGACCGACCATTCAAAAAGATGACTTATTCGCGGGGTGCAGCACGAAATGTCTATTGCGCTGTCTACAGCCCCTAATCTGGGGTTGTGTCTGATGGCGGCCCCGGTGTTTAGCAGAGTAAAATTTTCATTTTCGATAAATGTGTGTATCATGTGTCCTCTGTTGGTTGTTATGTGGCTCCCCCAGCTGGGGTGGCGAGCGTTGATGTCTCCCAGAATCAGCACTGGGTGTGGAAGTTGTGGGATGAGGGTGGTGAGGTCGTGTAGTGTGGGGTCTGGTTCTGTGGGTGGGAGGTATATGGAAATAATGGTGGTTTGTATGTGGTTGATTTTTAGGTTTATGGCTACGCAATTTAAGTGACTGTTTACGTTAATTCTGCTGTGGGGGATGCTGTTGGCAATGATGGGGAAAGTCAGCGGCAAATTTATATGTGCTTGTCTCCGATCTGAAAAAAAAACACTTTTTGTGGGTAATTGTAGATGCCGAAGTCCAATGTAGCATCTGATTAGCCAATACTGTTGTCGAATGACATGTAAAAGCCATCCTTGAATGATCACGGGTTGGCTGAAAACCGTGATTTAGATGTCTTTAAAACATTTTTTTGAGGTGGTATCCAGCATAAAATCCAACCTAAGGCATGCCATGGTATTGCAGATTCATCACCTCGCTGCCGGCGCCGCTCTTCCCTTCAGAGCAAAGTCGGAGCAAAAATCAAACGTTTGCTGCATTCCGCCCTTTTTTGACGAAATAAAAGATGAATTGCTCCAAATTTGTATCGTTTGATTCCTTACACCTCAAACAATCCGAATGTATAGGTTGATACACGCGTACACGCGTACGTAGGTAGGTACACGCGATATCTATTTCCTACTGCATTTCCAGAGCTAAAAAGCAACGTGTTTCTCTCCGTAGTCCATGACCTCAGTTTACACCTCGATAATCCCGGTGATGAGCATAAGCCTACTAAATCTATGTATAGTGTTAAAAAAGTATAATTTTTAGTCGATTCATGTATGCTTTATTGTATTTGTGCCTTCCAACCGTTTTGCAATAGGACAAAACTGAGACTGTTGTAAACCGACAGCGTTGGCACGCGAAAACGGCTGACATGGTTTCCGTTAAGTTAAGGATCTGATCATGCCGGATCAGAGCCTCAGCTGCGAGTATAATAAATGTCATCCCTTGTAGAAATATGCCTAAGCCGCTTTAGCACCCAAAGAACAAACGACTTTCTACAGCTACGCGGGTCACCTGGAAATAGACCTAAACATCCTTAAGGAAAGACAATGTCCCACGGGCATCAGGGGTGCCACGCAACAGACATACCTCACTGAGGGCGCGGCACATGAAGCGCTCAGCACTCTGCCTTACCGGCACGCTCGCGTTATAGCTGCAGCGGTGTGCGCAGGGTGGTCGTGGTTGCAGTGTCCGGTGGCTGGAAGCCAGCCCAAGAGAATCCCTGTGAAGCCGATCGCCGGTGTGTATTCCACCTCGCCAATGAGTGAGGGGGAGGAGGGCCGGTCCTGATTTGTCTCGTTTGCCGCACTTTTTGCGACCCTTCTTTTGCCCTTGCCACTCATTTGTGCGTGAGAATCAGGTTCTTCAGGTAATTTTTCTGACTTTTGGTGACGCACAGACCGAGGAAAGGCTACATCTTGATTGCGCGGCGGATTGAGAAGAATTAGCCGTCACGTCTTGAAACAGGGTTTCGCATTTTTCCGTCGTCTGGAGCTCGTAAGATTGACGCCAGTAGGATGAAATATTGTGCCGACTGTTGTCCTGGCACAACTGTTACGGGTGTTTCACTACCTTCCATCGACGAGAGTGGGCCGGCTGCGCCCACCGCTCAGCGACGTGGCGGATTTTTATTATAGATAGGCCCGGCGTATGCCTGCGGCGTCCTTCGCCGTGCCGCGGCGGCCGCCGAGGCGAGCCGGCCGGCTTCCGTCGACTGATGCGGGGCCGCCCGGTGCCGGCTGGCCGGCCGGCCTGCCTCGCCCGCCGGAGCGGAGGCGGCGGGACGTGCCGCGGAGTGGGAGACTGGATTTCTCACTCTACTGGCCAGTGTCGGTACCTGAGTCAGTCACTGCGGTTTCATCTTTTTTCACTAAGCTCTTTCTTTACGAAGCTCTTGCGTCTGTCGAGCTCTACCATACAAATCGTGCCATACCATACAAACCGCAAACCGTACATGCCATATCATACCATACAAACTGCGCCTTCAAACCGGTGGCATTACTCGAGCTATGGCATCAGGTTGGTCTCACGTGTTGGCGACTGCCCAGCGTTTTCTTTTGTGGAAAGCTGTTCCGTTCAGGTAAATTTCAATTCTCTGACTGACCTGGTCTGGGGCCGATCGGGAAAACAGAAGAACCCGGGGACCACGTCCTCCAGAAGGCCGCCGGCCAATACCGGCCGAACGCGCGTGCTATTCGGACGCCTCGCCGCGCGATCCGGCTCTCCACGCCGCCGGGGCGCCGACCTCGCGCCGCCGCCGCCGCCTGCGACGAGAGCTCGGTCCGCCGACTCAGCCGGCCGGCAGAGAGCCGCCGACGGCCGGACAAAGACGCGACGGCCGCCGATTGGGCGCGGCGGCCGCTGCTGACCGGCACCGCTCGAGCCGATCAAGTGCCGCCGCCGCCGGCTCAGCGGCCATGTGCTGACGCCGCGGCCCAGCCCCCCCTCCTCCTCGAGCCTGAGACGCAGGTCTCTGCGGCTGGGACGCAGCCCCCCGCGGCTGGAACGCCGGCAGTTGTCCGGCGTGCGGCCGGCGCTCCGCGCGCACCCATGATCAAGGCGTGGGTGGGCGGGCTCGACAGCCTCGGCTCCGGCCAGCCGCACAACCAGACGGACATGATCTCGTGGCGGGAGGCGCTCGTGCCCATCAGCATCTTCTGCAACCCGGTGCTCTGGTGAGTTGTCACACGCGCACCTTCGTCCTGCCGCAGACGCAGTTGCCGTAAGTGTAGAATAGCCGCGTTTTCGCAGTAACGCGAGTCAGGGTTCATCATTATGTACATTGTTTCGTAGTTTGCTGATCACTAGTCCAAGGCCAATAGCGTTTGTTTTTTGTCGCGAATGTTTTTGTTTGTTTGCTTCGGCGGCATTTTTTGCATTAACCCATAATGCAGCAACGAAATATGTCGAGCCAATTACACCATGGATTACGCGGTTGAGCCGGCCTTCCATGACACCCAACATCGAACGTTAACCGTTTTAAATTTGGAAGGAAATGCGGGAGTCGGAGGCTTATCAAGAGTCAGTCGTGTAGGACACAACAAAGTGGTATATCAAACTTCGGGGAAATGGTTAACCCGCCCCCGACGGGGGGGGGGCAGTTGACCACCCCCCTGGGGTTTTTCTGAGATTGCGAGAGAACAAAGAAACACAGAGCCACGAAACTTGGTGTACCTTTGGCGTCATCATTTCTACACCTTGTGTCAAAGTTTTGACCTCAGGCTAGGTCAGGTGCCTAACCTAGGTCAGGTCAAACAGACCTGATCAGGTGGAGTTATTTTGTGAGTAAAACTGGTTTGATGTGTGGGATCATTGCTATCCCTGATCCAACCGAAGAAGGCAGTCATATCATGCCGTGTCGAAATATTGGGCTTTTATGACATCAACCCTTTTTACTTTCGTATACTGATAAACAACCTAACCAACAACAAGCGAGGACGAATGCCATCGCGGACTCACGTGACGTCACCGATACTCACGTAGGTGGGTATCGGTTCCTTAGTACCTAAATGATGTTGACACTGGCTTTCGAAGAAAAAGACCACACTGGGTGACACGTATGTGCTGTAGTGGGGACGAAAAACGATATCGAGGCTCTTAGCCCGAGGTCACAGTCAAGCGGTAGCCTCCGCTGGGTCAAGAACTTTGCGTAAATGATCTTTGGTACCTTGTGCTTTATCTGAAAGGGTCGCGACGGCCCACAGATGTCGAGATCAGGGCCAGTCCTGGAGAATTTGGCCAGGGATCCATGTTTAACTGTGACCTGAAGCGGAATCTGAACCACTTTTAACCTGTGGTTTTGGCAAGAGATATTTGTGTTGTTTGATGTTTGTACGTGAGTAGTTCAGAGGTTTTCTTCCGTTACATATGTCGTCACCTACCCAGGAGTGGAAATGCTTCGGACTTAATGGAGATGTACAGGCCAATTTGAACCTATTTTTTCCATGCAACGCCATAGGTGTAAGCCTATGGCCTATGCAGAGGGGTAAGCCAAAGCCATGCCATAGGCAAACATCATAGGCGTAATGTTAACTTTTTGTGAAATTGAGAATGCACCTGCACCCCCAAGTTTCATTCAAGTTCGACTCATGCACTGACCGAGGTACAATCATATAGTGACACCTTTGACTCTGCTTTTTATAAGCGTTTATCACAAAAGCCAACCTCATGCGCCTTTGCGACAGGTTTCTGGTTGGATTTCTACTGATGTCCTGTTGCCGTGACGAGAAAGGTTCCTGGCACTGTCGCTGCGTGCCCCGAAAGGCCAGCCTGGAAGAACCAACCAAGACGTCATTGACAAACATCAGCTCACTGAGTGAAGTACGTGAGTCATGGTCACATCCCTTCAGTAAAATGTGAGCTTAAGTACATCACTGAATAACCTGGAACCACAAATAACAATAATGACACTTACTATGAACGGAGCTTCAGAGCCCATGAAAACAACCGTCATCGTCTTCTTAGGAATGCAGAACTGTTAGAGGAAGCATCCATCTTTCTTCTCCAAGGTTTCGGCACATTTTCGGCCCTTTGTAAGAGCGGTCCTGAATCTGAACGACCTCCACGGCATCGGTCTCCTGACAGGCCCTGACGCCTGACGGCAGGACATGACACCTCCGGCTGCCGGCAGGAGGTGGCCAGCGGCGCCCTGAGCGGCCAGCTGGACCTGGAGCTGGGTCTGACCGTCAGCAGCGGCCGGCCGGGCCGGGCGCCGCCGCACCGCTCCCGCTCGCTGCACCAGGCGTCCGGCGGCCGGCGGCCGGCGCCGTTCGGCCGCTGCAGCTCAGCCGTGACGCTGCCGGCGCGCCCGGCCGGCCAGAGGAGCGCCGGCTGGCCGCCGGCCGCCCTGGCCGAGGTGCACGGCCGCCCGCCGGCGGCGGATCCCGCCCCCGGCTGGACGCCGCGCCGGCTGGCCGGGGAGTGCCGCGCGCTCGTGCATCAGGTGCCGCCCGATGGCCCGGCGCCGCTGCCGGGCGAGCAGAGCCGGCCAGAGGCGGCGCGGTGGGAGCAGGGGGTTCGAGACCGGCTCCTGCTGACGCCGCTGGGCCTGGCGCCGCCGGCGCGGCCGCTGCGGCGGTCGCTGGACGAGCGGCTGCTGCGGCCGGCCAGCCCGCGGCCGGCGCCGCCCCCGGGCCGCCGACCGCTCCGCGTCTCCCTGCAGCAGTTCTCGAGCAGCCTGCAGCGGCCCCCGGCGCAGGACGGCCGCCCTGTTCGCATTTCTCTGCAGGAGCACGGCACCCGGCCGGTGCCTCTGCAGGTCGCGGCGCGCCGGCCGCACCGGGTCTCCCTGCAGGAGGTCGGCCTGCAGCGGGCCGCCACGCCCGAGAGCCGCGCTCCCCACCCCTCCCCTGTCGCCGGACCCCACATCGTGTCCGGTCGTGGAGGACGAAAACGCGGCGTCTCTGGGAGCGCCGTGTCTCTCACGGGTCGGCCAGGCTGGGCCGATCTTACTGGTCCCGTTGTCATAAAATTTTGAGCCCTCACTGGGACGATAACGCCAGACACCGCAAAGACGCGCAGCGGTCACCATTTGAAAAAGGATTGTCTTAAAATTCAACGCGAAGAAATTAAACTCTGGAAAAATAATGCTACGGTATCCCAATTTTCGGGCGCGTAGTTATATTTTGCCTTAGCCCGATAGGAAATCTCACGGAAGATTGACATTGAATATCCAATCTGTATTCGCATAATTCACCTTGACTTTTCTTCGCTGCGGAACCAACAGGAAAGAGTGCGTTCGTCGACGAGGAATCCCGCTGAACTTGAATGTCATTTCTTGACCGGTAAATACAGGCATCCTTAGATGTTTCTATTTTGACAAATTTGTTTTGCTCATTTGCATCTCACTCCGCTAGTAGTTCTGGCAGCGTTCTTTGTTTCGAGGATTCAGATGGGAGCACTTCTGGTAGCCCGATTATAGGCACTTGTAGCACACCTGACAGCCGTTTCAATAAATGCAATGCCCAGTGCGACGAAATCGTCCGTTGACCCTGTTCATCAGTTTCGGAGGCTTCCATTCCGTCACACCGCGTGAGTTACGCTAGGAAGATTTAGCGGGGAAAAACGATCCAGGGAGGGCCCTGAACGAAAGCGCTCGAGCAGCAATGCAACATTTCAAAAACTTCTGTCTGACCCCTGCCCTTGAACAATGCATTGAAATGGTTGAGCTGTGCTATTTTGAGCATACCTGGGTACCTTAAACGCGAACATAACGAGGGTGACCGGGTTCCAGCAGAATGTTATCTTTCCTTTCCAATCATGGGAAGGTTGCTTGAAAAGTAAGTCCATGAGCGGTATTCATGCCCGGAATATTTTAAACATGATGCTCTCTTTCAGCTCCCGGCAAACTTTTCTCGGACCCGAAATTACACCCAACTTGCACTGAAATAACGGACAGCACCACGTCTGAGATGATGTAAAGACTATATTGAGAATATGGTCGGCCGAATCAGAACAAATAGCACGATGTAGGAAATAAGACTGCATGGTGAGTCATCGACATACGCAACAAACGGGCAGACATCCGCTTTAGAAAAGGTCATCGCACATGCAAAACACGGACTTAAAACCTACCAATACAAAACAATGCTCGGCGATTCGGGATCACTCTCATTCGTCAAAATAAACTGACCACGCCACCGGTCCAACAGCATCCAGATGCATACGGCCGGCAGCGACAGTGAAGACAGCCTACGGGTCGGCGCGGCCGGCGGACAGGTTTGCGACAGCCGCTGCGACAGACCGCCGGTGAGTGATGGTGGTGACGCTACAGGCAGGCGACAGAGACGGTCGGTGCTGGTTCGGCCAGGAAACAGGTCCGCCGACACGACCACTGGCGGCTGACGCCGGGTCGGGCCAGTCAGAACAGAGCGCGCCGTTCAGACACCAGACGCCCGGCACGTCAACAAACAGAACGTTTTCGGTCAGAAACGTGGCCATCTCGCCACCAGGGGGCGGTCATTGAACCACGAATCCCCAGTCACGAGATAGCGTGTCTTCAGGATACCAAACGGCGCTCCGACTACCAACAGCCTGTCTTCAGCCGGTCAGGCAGGGTCCTCGGTCACCAGACGGCCTCAGGCTGCCGGTCCGGTCCCGCTCAGGAGCTCCTGATGCCCAGCACCTGCTCCAGCTCGGCCCGCTTCTGCTGCACCTTGGAGTAGAAATAGCGGTTGACGGCCTCGTGGGCCCAGCCCTGCTGGTAGAACTCGCTGCGCCGCTCCTCCTCCGGGTTGCCGACGACGTCCGTGATGGTCTGCCGACAGAGACGCAGACCGTCAGCCTGCGCACGGCGGCACGTACAGCTAGGGATGCACTGGATCACGGTTTTTGCGATCCGGCCGGATACCGGGCACCGGATAGCCTCTAACATCTGGCCGGATATCCGGTGCATCCGTATGTGCAGCGGGCAGAACAACAGAACTGTCGCCCCCGGCACGGCACGGAGCCGCAGGTATTTGCCGAGCCGAGTGCACGCGATTGGTAACTTTGTCTCATGGCACAGCGTGGTTACGGACGGCTTTGTTCAGCGGAACAGCGTGACAGCTGATAACTTCAACTGGCGAGAAGCGAGCCAGCTGATAATTCTGGCTGGCACAAAAGTGGAGAAGGAGCTAGCGTTGTGCCACAGAACAGTGAGACAGATGACCTGATGATCAGACAGAACAGCGCGGCAGCTGTCACCTTTGCCCGATAGAAAAGCATGATAGCTGAGCCATGCATATCAGTCAACCTTACTTCGCGTTCGGCAAAGACCTGGCGAACCTTGCCGGGATAAACCCAGTTTGGCCCGGCGACATCATCTTCAAACGGCCACTTGCCGTACGAAGAAACGCCGCGCTCTGGCCTCGCCGTACCTTGAGGTCTCGGTTCTGCGAGACGAGCCACTTGTTGATGAACTGCTGCGGGTCGCGGGCGAAGCTCAGGAAGAATTCCCGGTTGATCTTGTATTGGTTGATCAGTTCCACCGTCTCGTGCACCTTGTTGTCGAGGTTCTGAATCTCCTGCTGACTGGCAGTCGAGAGCAGGAAGTTGTTCATCTGCGTCTTCAGCGTGTCGTCGACCTGGGCAGGGCCGGCGGAGCGTCACTGAGATGATCTGGGTACGTGTACACAGCCGAATCGCCCTCCGTAACGGTGAAAATGAACCGTTCTGGTCACTCATCAGGAACAAACCCGTCAGTTTCTTGATTCTCCGCTCTACAACAATGTGAATTTGGGTAGGTAACTACGTGGCCCTGATGGAGAAGTCGCTTACCGTTAATCGGAATCGTGCAGAACAATTCACCAAAACAAATCAATCAATCTTCCTCAAATGACAACAAAGATGGAAACAACAACGCGCAGCAACCACATCTCCCAATGAAGCCCTGACACGCACCCACATCGGCGCCAGCCACCTACGAAGTAACCCGCAGCCATCACATCGCGCCGCCGCCGCACTGAGCCAGGACCGAGTCCCGCCCCGCCGGCGGCGTCCACCGCTGGCCGGCCCGCAGTCCGGCCCGACGCACCTCCACCTCGATGTCGTAGCAGGCGGTCTTCTTCTGCTCGGCGCCCTCCACGCTGATGGTGTGGTTGATGACGATCGGGTCGGGCGGGTGCAGCAGCGAGTTGAGCCGGTGCGGGATCTCGGCGAACTTCATCCGCGAGCACTGGAAGATCTGCTCCAGGTAGCGGTCGCAGTTGACGTACTCCCGCTCGCTCTGGTCCTGCCGGGTCGCGTCGGTCAGGTCAGATCCGCCCAGGTCAGGTCAGGACGACGGAGGATCGCAACGGTTAATGACGCGGCCGGCCGACTCAGAACAAAGACCATTCTGTAAAATGGCCGGTGCCAGGCCCAGTCGCGTTTTGCGATAAATGTATCCAGGCCGGTGAAGAGCTGCCCGCGATCTTGTAACGTCCACAATCACTACCGTACCGGCCGCCCCTAGCACACACAAAGGCAACAAAGGCCCCACCATTCTTACACAGACCACCGACTTCTGCACACAGTGCAGGGCCTACAAATACGCGTTGAATGGACAGACAGCAGCAATCTTAAATCCTTCCACGTGCCCGAGAGCGGAACACTCGGCGCCCCTCCGGCGACGGCGCGGCGTCGTGCAGTCACGGCGGCCCGCTCACCTGCAGCTTGTTGTGCTTGACGTACTGCCAGAGCGCCTGGGTGATGACCGGCCGGGACTGGGTGTGCACGCCCAGCAGGCGCGCCAGCCGCGAGTCCAGCTTGAACTGGGGCGGCTGATAGTCCAGCAGCAGCAGGATCGTGCAGCGCACGTTCTTGTCGCCCGGCCGCTTCACCTGGGGCGGGCGATCGGCGATCATGAGCCGTGGCATCCGTGAACGCGCACGGGGCACGGACGACGCACGTGGCGAACGGAGCATGGCGCACGGCATTGTGAACGGTGAAGGCGGCGAGAAACAGCGAATGGCAAGAGGAATAGACGGCGATGGTGGAGACGATGCTGAAATGCTCACAAACAACGCAGACGAGAGTGCACAGAGAAACACTGCGAACTGACGAAGTAAAAAACGTGTTCGCTCACACCGCAGAAATTAAGCATCTGCTTCCCAGCGACGAGGTGATATTCACGACCGACCACGCAGCAACGATCAGCAGACTAGGCCGGGGTTCTTCCTTCTTTTTTGGGGGGCGGGGGAGGGTGGGGTGGTCAATTTGGCACGACTGCTGTCAGTCGCTGTTCGCGAAGAACAAAGAAAGGTTATGATGCATACGACGATTAACAAAGACATCGATGCTTTAGGGTAAGTTGCTGAAGAATGTGGTGGCTGCAGGTCACTGATGAGTGACTGAGAAAAGGTCCTGATCAAAATGTGCATTCAGACTACGCCAGAAACAGACTTAACATGAATTCCTTCCAGAAGCCAGCAGTTCTCGCAAGCTCTCTTTGGATGAACGGTTATCAGCATAGCACGATGGGATGTGGCCAAAACTCTGATGCCTACAGCGACACTAAAAAATCTCACGGACTACGGGGCTTTTTGTCTTGATCCGAGAACCACGCAAGAATCTAGACAAGGAATAAGGAGCGTTTGCATCAGCGGCGGCAGAAACCGGAACCATTACCGTCCCCACGTGACAGCCTCCATCGCTTCCGAGATCGAGTGACAAAACAGCAACAACAAAAACCCCGGCTAGAACAGAATACAAACGCCACTCCACCGCCGCGCGACTCTGAGAGGTGGCCCACACCCGCCCCGTGGAGGATCGCATGCGCCTGCCTGGAATCCGTCAGTCTCCTGCGTGGTCGCCGTCCGGTGCCACTCCACCAGGTGGTTGTCCGGCCCGTACAGGTCCTTGTCCAGCTCAATCACCAGCGACTTGAAGAACGAAGAGAACTTGCGCTTGGTCTGCGGCAGGTGGCGCAGCCGTCACGGACCCACCAGAGGCGTCATCACTCAGCGCTCCGCGTGTGTGCCAGACACGGCGCCCAGGGCAATGTTGAGCAGAACTGCCGCTCACACCCACTCACGAGACTCGTGCAATTCCCGACCTCTAGTCAAACCGAGCAGCCGATGTGAAACGTTCCACATTCTTTAACAAAGGGACCGATATCGCCAGCGATGAAAAAGAGCTACAATAACAAACGATACAATTATTTATATTTCCTTATATCTGCACGTGTTAAGCAGGCGGTGTGGATGGCGTATGGACTCAATGGTCTTTTGGAACACAGCGCAAGTCCGGTTGCCCCACCTCCAGGCCAGGGTGCCTCAGTCCGAGTCCCCTCCCCCAACCAGGCCACCAGCACACCTTGCTAGTGTCTCCCTTGCTTTCGTCGAGCAGTTTGCCCTCGACGCGCAGCTCCCAGGAGGAGGGGCTGCCCTCCGCCTCGCCGTCCACCGGCTCCTTGGCTGGGAAGTACGTGTTGGAGATGAAGATGCGCAGCTTGCGCTTCTGCTTCAGGGGCCGCTTGAGCGCCTCCTGCGGGGCGAGTATGGGCAGTGATGTCACAAGGCCGCAGAGCGAACACAGTGCACGCGACTCATGGCGTGCCGAGACAAGGAAACCATAAGATCAGTCAGTTCAAACGGGGCAATTGTTGGCGTGACAAGGGATACAAGGCCTCAGTAGAGCCAGTATCAACCGTCATGTCACCGAGAGGCATCCTAAAAACACCGAGTATGAGAGACGTACGCAGAATGCATCTCGGGAGCAAGGTTAACAGGATCTCTCACTGCAAACTATTTTACAAAAATACGAATGCGACGGTTCTAGCAAACAGTGATCACTCCTCACTCAAATGTTCTAGGCATTCTTGCTGCAGGCGACAAACGAGAAGAGACAGTTCTACATTGCACCGTCTGATATTCCAGTGCCTTTGGTGTCGAGGATCACAGCCGAGAGGCAAACGTATCGATGTATCACCGGGAACCATGAACCGTTGCCACGGACTTACTTTAACCTCCCTGACAAGAACACGACACGAGCGGATATTGTAACAATTCATCCACGGACCTGAATATCGAGGCGCTTTCTCATGATGGTGGCGTCCAGTTTGCGCTCGAAGGCCAGCAGGTCCATGTAAGCCTGCGACTCCGGTACAAGATCGCGCACCTTCCACGGCAGAATCTTATCCGCCATCCGCTTCTTCTTCTTGGCACTGGAACAGCATGCAACGCGTCAAGCCGAACTACCATTGGTGAATGGGGGGCGGGGGGGGGGGGGGGAGGTGACGAGCGACAGACAGTTACAAGCCCACAACCGGGTACATGGAAATCCAACGGTGTGACCTGCCTGGTACGGTAATGTTCGCAACCCACTGTTCCCCGGCTCCATTCAACCGTTGCCACGCGCCATGCACTGTCCCGTGCCAGTCCTGCTTATTTCATAACCTGATCACCGCTCACTGTACGTAACCGGCGACGACAGACCAATAGTCGACAGAATTTTCGCCATTTATCAGGGAGCTCTGGGTAAATCTGTAGCCTGGATTTTGTACTGGGAAGAACAGGCTTAAAAGACACCACAGCACAAATATTAAGATATCGTTCCGAGAAAACACGAACAGTGTTTCATTCACAGCAACATGCATTTATCAGTCCATGTTAAATCTAAGTCTTTATAACATATAATGCTTTATCGTGCCCAATTACAAAACAAATCTATTCTGACAGGCGCCTAAATAACGTGAAATGGATGTGCTGACTAATTTCATACAACAAATCATTTCAGGCTCAGTGCGCCTCATCCAGTTTGACACAGATACTTACGCTCATAAACAATATTTTCCCACCCAAAATCCCGTGCCAAATTTATCCTATTTTGAGTGTGACTCCACAAAGCAATTCACTTCCACATGACTTCTTTTCACGACCAGCAAACGTGAAAAACACAGCTTGAGCCCAACAGACGGTGAACCATCATCTGGGCTGACGCGATCGTAAGAGACGCCTTGGCCCGGATCCCGCCGGCCGGGCCTGAGACCGGGCCGGCCGGGCCTGAGACCGGGCCGGCCGGACCTGAGACCCCGGCCGGCCGGACCTGAGACCCCGCCGGCCGGACCTGAGACCCCGCCGGCCGGACCTGAGACCGGGCCGGCCGGACCTGAAACCCTGCCGGCCGGGCCTGAGACCGGGCCGGCCGGACCTGAGACCGGGCCGGCCGGACCTGAGACCCCGCCGGCCGGACCTGAGACCCCGCCGGCCGGGCCTGAGACCGGGCCGGCCGGACCTGAGACCGGGCCGGCCGGACCTGAGACCGGGCCGGCCGGACCTGAGACCGGGCCGGCCGGACCTGAGACCCCGCCGGCCGGACCTGAGACCGGGCCGGCCGGACCTGAGACCCCGCCGGCCGGACCTGAGACCGGGCCGGCCGGACCTGAAACCCTGCCGGCCGGGCCTGAGACCGGGCCGGCCGGACCTGAGACCGGGCCGGCCGGGCCTGAGACCGGGCCGGCCGGACCTGAGACCCCGCCGGCCGGGCCTGAGACCGGGCCGGCCGGACCTGAGACCCCGCCGGCCGGACCTGAGACCGGGCCGGCCACAGCCCGGTCGCCGCACTACCGGCTGGCTCACCTCTTCATCGGCTGGCTCGAGAGCGAGCGCACGTCCGACGACCGCTTGCCGCCCGACGGCATGCTGGGCGGCCGGCTGGGCGGGTACTGGTTCTGCACCATGTTGCCGCCTGGCGGCCGCATCGGTCAGTTACGTTTTCGATTTCACCATTTCATAACATGGCAACCAAAACTGCCAGTGCTGCCTGGACAAATAAGCCACAAAACAGGCTAATATTATGCGTATCCATCTGGCATTGGGACAAAGAGTACAAATGGCATACACGACAAACTACTCAGCCTTCATTTGCTTCTAGGGTTTGTTCCTATATCATCCAAAACCATTCGTGAACCACTTATATGGATTAATCGATGTTCGCAATGATGAAACAACACATGGGTGGCAGGGCAGCATGGACAAGTTTCTGCTGTGAGGTGCCCAGAGCTTGGCGACGCTGTGACCCGGCCGGGCCCCCGCGCCGCCAGACGTCGCCACCGGTCGGCAGGGCCGGCCCGGGCCCCGCGCGCCACGTCCTGGTTGTCGGGCAACTCACCGGAGCGCTGCATCATGTTCTGGGCGCTGCTGGACGGAAACTGGCCGTGCTGGGTCGGCATGCCCTGGCGAAACGCACATCCGATAAGCCGAGGACAATTCCGCATGCCATGACATCCCCATCAGCAGCATGCCTTCTGACAAGCTTGAAGTAACCTGTTGCACCGAGAGGCCACCCAGCATCACGCCTTTCAGATCCACATCCGGCAAACGCTATGGCACGCGCGGCCGCCGCCTACCCGCCATGGGAGCTCTGCGGGACGCCGCGTCGCGGCCACTCACCGAGTATCCGGGGCTGCCATAGCTGCGCATGGGCCCGGCACCGGCCGAGCCGAACCGGGCCTGCTGGCCGGCCATGGGCGCCGCCAGCGAGCCGTCCGAGGGGGAGGGAAAGCCGGGCGGTCGCGCCGCCATCGCCGCCTGCAGGACCCGTCAGCGTCAGCAGACCAAAACAGACACAATGAGCAGGACACCAGCAGGCCACCATGTCAGTCTTGGCACAGTGGCTGTGATAATACTTCTTTTCAGAGTGCTACAGCATCTGCACAATGATCAATCTAAATTATAGATGGGCATGGATGTGTATAAGGCCATGATGAGCTTCATACCCACCCACCCATCCAGGCCAAATCAACACCCCATGAGGGGAGGGGAAGGGATGCTGATTCAGCCCCCATGCCATATCTCCTTTGAGCTCATATATATGCAGAACACAAAGTTTACCCTTGTGTTATGTACATCAAGAAATGTTGAGAACAGTGTTCAAAATCATGGAGTACAAATTCAGATTTGTTTTTACAGTCACAACCTGAACTGGGACTTCAGAAACATCACACTGCTGTTCTGAAATGGACAATCCACTGACAATCTTGATGTGTGACAAACCATGAAAATAATCAATAGGTATTGCTCTGTCATCCCTCAGTAAAAACATATATATTGTGTGGGGGGGGGGGTTATATGTGGGTGTACAACAACTCTTTGAATATCTGAGAATGAAAGAATTGATTTCACCCAGTCCAAAAAGTCTAAGAAAAAATATCTTAGTTTGGAAACTTTGAAAAGTACCAACAGTTCTGACTTCATGACAGACAATACAAATGAGAGAGATTGCCTGTTCCATCTGAAAGGTCACATAGGTGTCACATAAGGTAAGTTGATAACAAATGAAAACAAATCATGATGTTTTCTTGATGATCTACTAGCAATCTGCCAGATGCTCAAAAACTTCTCCAAAATATGAATAGAGATGCCAATTTGAGCTGTCCTAGGATCACCCTACTCTTTACAGTATGCCCTGGTGGGCTGGAAATATGGTAAAACCACTGCACAACATTCAGACATCAATGATAATCAGATGCAGTCCATTATCTGAACAGCAAAAAAGGCCATTTTGGCTGCAGTTGCCTAGCTGGACCCACAATACAGGACCAATGGTAAGAAATGGAATTGTACATTGTTCTTAAAGCCTTTTTTGTACAGAAATTGCACTACATTTCACCCAATGCTAGCCCATGTTAGGACACAGGTTTTACAGCTTAAACAATGCATAACATAACACAGCTAGTATTAAAGCCTTCATTTCTGGAACAAAATGCCAAATGGTTCATTTCTGACTGAAAATGCTTCAGTAATTTGCACCATATGATCAACCACATTTCTCTTCTTGCATTATGTGCAACATTATGTGCCATGAAGCACAAGCTTGTCGGAACAATTACACATGGCATGGCACATTGTCTTTACCTCCAGAGAATAGTTCAGAGCTAATACAGAGCAATTTTCTACATTTATTGTCTTTCCATTGCACTTCACATCTGAAAATGCAGCCTAAGTTGGCCATTTATACACAATGTATCTGAAACAAGTGTGGCTTTTTGCAGTCCACTGTGGCATTACCCAAACTGCAACCTTCAAACTCTCAAAATGTAACTTTTCCAAAACAATTGTGGGTCTGCATGCCATTCTGAACCTAATTCTCTACCTCCAATGCGATAGGCATAATGATAACTTTTTTTGAAGTTGGGGATGCACCAGCATCCCCAGCTTACATTACGGTTTCACCCGAGACATTCAATTTCTAAACCGCAGAATTAACCCTCCCATTCTGACGTCCTCGTCGAAATATACCTAGCTGTCCCTTTGGGCAAAGGAATGAAGCTTTCTGCTGGTACTCCGGCCCGCTTCGGCCAAGGTAGTTCAACGCTTGGTAGGACCTTTTCTTTGTGGCCTTGGTTTAAACTCCGTGCTGTGCCCAACGTAGGGAAACAGACCTCACACACACCAGAAAAGCCGCAGATATTCAATGTCGCTCCACATTTGCCTCGGCGTCATCAGGATACGTCCTTTTTTGACAAAACTTAACGCGAACGCATTCATGAAAAAAAAGAATGACGTCATTGACTTTTCCGAAAGCGCAGAAACAAGATTTGTGGGGTTTCTGATTCGTTAAATATTCTATAATTTTGTGCCTAAATGGTGGGGACAACTGTCCATGCAACATGGTTTCCGTAGGTGACTGCCTAATTTATTTAGGGCTTGATTTTAGGCCCATATATATGGGTGGAGATACTCGAACATTTTTTTGGGAGGGGAGGGTCTACATGGGATTTCGGACTATTTCTTTCCAGTCATTGTCATGGGCCTAATGTTAAAATCCCTTAATATGGGGAGTCCGGACCCCCCGGGTCTTCAGCCATGTTGATATTTTAGGGACACAGAAAACCAGATTCATGTTAGCTGAAATTTTAGGGTTTGTAAAAGATCCGCAAAATAATCTTAGTGAAAATATGTTGCTTGGTCTGCCTAATCAAACTATGAATGTTATTTTGCGAAGGTTTCCAAAAGGAGCCCGGCGATGGGTGATCTTCATCTGAGAATATGGAATGGTAGTATAGGAATCTCCTCTGGCCATGCAAAACGGAAAACCGCCACTTTGGGGTATCGAAGTTGCGGTGGCGCAATTTAGATAAAGGTGTATTTCTGAATATCAGTCTTTTAACAGGCCTCATATTTTCTCCTTTGGTTATTTTTGTAAATTGGCCAGAAAGAAAAACACACTCTTGAAAACAAGAAAGTATGTGAAGAAGTTTCATCAAAAATGTAGCACGTAGTAACTTGGTTTCCGTAAAAATGAAACCTTGATTGGGTGGAGAAGATAGGCAATAACCAGGGATATTAGTGCCCATTGCACGGTGGGAAGGTCGGGCTGGGCGCGGTCTGTGATATCAGCATCTTGACTTTGGGGTTGTGCGGATTTCACGCACCGGAGGGGAATGTTGTGTGGTTAAATACGTGGAAGTTGAGTGCTATTTGACTCATCATCATCGCTTGGTTTCGTATCTTTCCACGGTACTAAAGCATCGTGACTGAGAGACATAATCATAGGTTCTGAATTTCATCTGTGAACTCGATCATTTTTGTATGCTGGTGAAGAGGTTGCTGCTGTGAGCACCATAGACATCTGCAAGTTCATTGATACATCTGGAAACTGTGTACCTGACATCCTGACTTGCAACGTGATCTGCTGTGGAGTTGGTAAGAAACGAACATTTGGGACAGCATGCTGAGGATGAAGTGAGGAAGAAGAGTTGCACCTGAAAGAATACAACATCAAGTTTTCCTTCACTTTCATTCAACTTTGTAATGGCTTCTAGAAGGTGAGTTTGTCTTTGTTATGCAGCTGGCAACATCCTGTGATATTAAGACCTTGGGGCTAGACTGCAATTTCTAGATTTAATCTCATTTGGAATAAAGAAAACAGTATGCTTTAGGTCAACAATGACATCTTGTGGCTGTAATCTGATTTTTTTCCTGGTTCCATGCAACAGGTCTAATGTGCATTTTTAAGTTTTGGTCTAAATGTGATCAGACTTCAGAATGTAATTTTCAGTTATAGAGATAAGGGAAGATAAAAGCAATTTATCAGTGCAGTATGGAAGTGCAGATAATGATAAATAGAAGTGAATTTGAAGGTACAATTATGGAACAGACATGAACTTCTGATGACCTCAAAACAGTGACATTGGACCTGGGGAGCAGAAATGGCAGCTGCCCTCCCCCCCCTCAAACTTTGGGCAGCATTCAACATTAACGTGATAGCTATGCATGAAGAGAAATTAACTAAATACATATTTGCCCCTCCCATCTCCACAGAGGTTCTGACACAACTGCCTCAAAATGTGTAAAAGGCAGAATTTAGTACTCCTGTAAGATGGGCTTTACTAATAGAGCATGTATGCCTTCCTACCCCTCATATATCATAGCTGTCTTGATGATCTGTTGGAACAACCCATGTTCTTTGTAAATTACAAACTGTGATGTTGCATACTTTGGTGCATCACTTCATAATGTATGACAGTGCACTGACTTGAAGAAAAACAAAAAGTAAAAGTGTAAATGCTCAGTGAGGTTTCTTAGTTGTTAGGATGGCTTATTTTGCATGGTTTTATTTATGCATTGGGTATTCATTAATTGGGTTTAATTTTGTGAAGGCAAGCAAACCATGCATATATGAAAATATCCTGGTTAGATTGGAAGCAGTAAAATTAAATTATTTTTCAGAAAAATGGTGGTTTTAGTCAGCCAGTTTGCCATTCATTTTTGTTGTGCCTCAAAACTTTGTGAATGTGGAAGAGCAGTTTATTGTAATGTATCTTATTTCCCAGAAAATCTTATCATAGGTGGAGGAATATAAACACAAGCAGACATTTCCAGTAGGAGTGATTCATTTCTCTTGTAATCACCAGCACTTGGGACAATGACCATTACTTGGCCAAAAGCAGCTTGATTTGTGTCATTGTTTTTCAAGTGCCAGCCAAGTCATATGTGCAGCAAAACCAGTCAAATGTAGCAGTAGCTTATGAATTATGGTATTGCTCAGCAAATGAACTCTGCCTGAGTGGACTCTGTTAGTCTGAGTGGGCAGTGGTTTCTTCCATCATCCTGGCTTTGTGTGAATGTAGATAGCTCTGAATTTTGTGTAGGGTCCTTTGCTGCATACATCATTGCATGATCAGTCATGCCTTTTTTGACAGAACTGAATAATTTCACCACCATATCCTCACAATAATAGAAATGTATTACTGTGAATCCAGTAATCCCTAGGAATAAGTCTGCAGAAAATGAATGATTTGTTGTTTTTGGAACAAGAGATGCATGACAAAAATAGTATTAATGTCACTTTGTCTTTTTGTTGTAAACAAATTAAAACGTCATTGAAGAAGGCAGTTTGGAAATAGATATTGCATGCAAGAAACTTATGCCTTTGCCACACAGACATTTGTAAACTGCATGGAAAAAGGAAAATCATCAATCTCTAGGTGTTGTCGCGTCATTGACAAAACACGACGCTGCCAGAAACAGAGTCGTGATTGACGGGCCGAGTCGCAGATGCGGAGTAACGGAAAACGATAGCGGCGTTATGATGTTTTTGGTCGGCTTATATGTAAGTTGTGAATTGCGGTGGGGCGAGAGTTTGCTCGGGAAAAATGCAGGTAATCCTGTTTTCCGAAGGATCCTCGAAGAGAAACCGAAGCGGAACTCCGTAACAGCAGCAGGATTGTGACTCAGCTTCGTGGTATGGTAGGTCGTCTTGCCTCGTAGAACTGCTTCGCCCCCCCCCCCAAGACCGAAGAGTGCGTCTTTCTGACTATGGTCATTATGTCGCGATCGGTTCCATAGTTCTCGTGGACTCATCAGTCGCTTACGTTACGCACAACGTCATTCCGTGGCGACAGCAACGGACCGTCAAAAAACATTTGACTGATGAAGTTTATGCATTTTTTTAGTCTGTTTTAGTACGTCGGAGGAAATAATGTTGCATCCGGTGTATTTTGCATAATTTCCCAGTACATGATTCGGATGCATTTGCATTGATTACTTTCCGACCAGACATGTGCCTGGATCCGATACGATGTAGGTTGCCCCATTTTTTACCCATTGGGCTGACCGGTTTGGTCATTGCAGGGAAGTTATCGCAACGCATTTAGCACAAGATCGTATCTTCCATTGCTTTCGCTAGTGCGCATACACCGTAAATGATTTCACTGAATAGTCACATTCGCCTGCGTCCAATGCAAAGAAACCATGAGATACGTCGCGTTAATCATCGTCTTCGTGTCGTATGGTCGGATCGAGGTTGAGCGATCGGGGAGGGGGTGGTGAGGGGGGCTCCGGACCCCCAAAGTCGGTCGGAAAATGGTCGATTTTGTTCTTTCTTGACAAAAACTCTTGAAATCATCTGTAAGCGATAAAGGCACCTTGAAAACGCAGCTAATACTATGGCGTGTGAAAATATAATGAGGTTTGGTTGGGACAGGCGAGTGAAAATCCCTGGACACTCCGGAGTTTGTGACATATCGCCAGCAACTGAAGGGGGATGCACCCTCCGTTTTTGAGAGTGTGGGAGCTGAATAATTTTATTCCGTAACGTTTGTTTCTGGGCGCAGCTGGAGATTCTTGCGTTTGGTGACTGTCATCCCCTGATCTGAAAAAAATCCTCACCCAGTAGGTTATGGGGGTCGTGGTTTCGCCGCAATGAAACGATGTATGTATGTAAACGCATGTAAACGATCGTCGGAAGTAAGGTCGAAAGGGAATATGTTAAAATAGACCTGGGTACAACCCCCTCCCGCTGGTGACGCCTCTGGCCCAAGGGAAATTAGGAATCAGACAAAATGGCCGTAGGTCGTGCAGTTGGTCCAAGTTCAGATATGAGCATGTTTAGATTACATGCTTTTGATGACCCGAGCCCTTAACCAGGTGGAAAAAATCGAGATTGTCAAAAATAACGCAGTATCCAGGCGGTGTAGGAAGGGGGGGAGGGGCAGAGCGCCCAGACCAACCTTAGCTTTCGGCATGTTATACGTGTTAAACCGTTTAAACTATTGAAGGCTGAGGTTTGATCTTTTTGTTCTCGTGCAGAGCATTGCAACCAGCTGAATAGAAAGAGTGAAAGGGTCAGCAAGAAATGGCGAAACCGAGAACATGCAAATACTGCAGAAGTGAGAGCAAAAAGGTTTAAATGCAGTCGCAGAAGGACTCTTGGGTGTAGGACATGTTGTACTTGGTCATTGGTTTTGTTTTGGCAAACCAAACGCCATTTTTCGAAGACGATAGAAGATAAGAGAATGGCGAAAACATTGATCTCGGCGCAAAACATTGGTCTCAAAAAGGCAGAATCTCGGTGCGATGTGGGCTTCAGAAAGACAGAAGATCACGAGGGGAAGAAAAGGAGACACTCATAACTTTTGGGCCTAGCCCATCTTCAGGTGTTTGAGGGAGTGCGAGAAAAAGAAGGCAAGTCCGTGTCCCGGCCTGGTCCGTAGAAGACTGGAATGATTCCAAAGTGTTTCAGTGGTTTTTCGCTGGGAGGCCTTTGGGTCGCTATTAATTCAGGGGCCTCTGGTGGACTTGTTTGGCGCTGTTATTGCGGTAGGGGCAAGGAGGATGTCTGTGTTGAGTTTTGGCGTGAGATCTCTGATGTGGACAGATTCTGTCAAATTCTGAGGAGGTTCGTCTTCACAGTTGTATTTCTATGTTTGAGACCTTGAATGTTCCGGAGTTTAGTTCACTGTCACAAGTGCCAGCTCCTCATGGGGTCTCGAAGCGGGTCATAGGCACGGTATCGGGCATCCCTCGGATGTTCGTTCTTTGTTGATGTTGCGCTTATGTCTCGGTCGCACAGGAGGCAAGTGATTGTGTAGACTGCGTTTCGCCTGTAGCACACGCGTTCTACGCTACTGAGGCGTGCAAGGCATCTGCGGCCCCTGTCGGACATGGGGACCGGGTCCAGCGCGAAGCGCACTATCACCCTCTGTACGTTCTGGTTGTTTTCCTACGCAACCTTGAGGGGAAGGGGCTGTTGTGATGCGCCCTGGATTTTACGGCGTACGCTGTCGTCGGTGAATGTTAAGAAGACGGTCGTCTGGTCGTATCATATCCTTTCTTTTGTTTGAAGGCGCGTTGCGTGGTTTCCTGAGTGAGGTGTCCTGGGTAGTCGTCGCTGAGACTCGGGAGGAGCTGATCGTTACGTGGACCTACCTTCCTTTTTTTCGCCCGTCTCGTAGCACTTGAAAATGGCCGAAGGTCGAAAATTTGTGAATGCCTCTTTTCCTTTGTAATCGTCTGCGTTTCTGCAACATTCACTTTACCGAGCTCATTCTTTTTCATCCTTTTCATATCGTCTGTCGTCCCTGAACAGCTAGGCTTAGTTAGCCAAAACAAAGCAAACCAATAGGTCGTTGAAAAAATAAGCATGATTTTCCCACGCACACAAAAAATTATGTGGTCACCTTATCACTGTACGATATCATTCGCCATGAATGTGTTTTGTTTTACATTGAACTTCGAGGAAAACTGATGAGATCGCTACTCCCGACGCCGTGGTTGACAGTTCTCCGGTCCAGGATGGTCGCGACTCTCCCCCCTTCCAAACCTCCGGAATCCCCAGCCATGGGCGATCTGTATTTTTATGGCGAAGAAGCGCTCAGTGGAAGGGACATTCGTCGATTATAGATGACACTTTACATTGCGCCCTGTCATACTAGTGAGGAAATGCGCGTAATACGCACACTGGAGGGTTTTGAGGGATTCGAGCCCTGAAGACGGCCTTCTTTACTCAGCCTTTAACTGACAAGCTACCCAAGCTAGAAACAAAGCTTTCAGGGTATCTTGAAACGTCTTTGAAACATTCCGAGTGCAAGTTCCATAACCATAGGCCAGGGCTGTAAATATGGTTTTGGTTTTTGGTGGTGAGGCGTAAATTACATTGCGGAACGCGAAGTTTTCTGAAGTCTACAAACGAAAAATACATTTGTGAACTGGTGTTTGTACATGCTTTTCGGGCTGATATTGCACGTAAAACTTGCACGCATATACGGCGAGTTGCATGCTGCGCAACGACCTTGGTCCGTGTGCTCCTGCGATTATAAATATATCTCTGAACATTGTATTCCTCCGTTCCAGAGTCCTTCCTGCAATGTCCTGCCAAACGACAGATCCAGAAACAAGTATCCTCATAAACCGAGAAGGCATGTCTGCATGAATGAAGCCCAGCCAGCAACCGTTCATTCATTACATAACATTGGGTCTGCAGAAATTAGTCGATTTAGTAGTGATAATGCGCACCGGTTCTGTCTTGGGTTTATGTTTAAGTTAAAAAAAGTAAGTAAAGTAAAGTAAACCAGCTCCGTAGTCGTACGTGTTCAAGGTCTCAGCGTCCACGAGCAACCAGGTTCCAAGCTGGTGAGACGTGATACGAGACGATAAGCTCAGTTCCGGGCAAGACGTCCCTAAAAGATACTGGAATTATATTTGCTGCTAAGTGTAAACATTTCTTGAAACGCTTGTGCTTTTGCTTGCAATGCTTGCGCTTCTCAAGCAGTGCTGCGCTTGAGAAACGCAGCATTGCAGTTATTAGACCGTTTTCCGTAGAAAGTTAAACCGGCATTGTGATTTGCTCCAACTAAAGATGTATAATTGTCTGACCATGAAGAGGTCTTTGAACGGGTGCCATAGCTTGACAAGCCTCGTGTCAACTAGGCGTCGTTTGACCACGTCATATAACGCATACACACAACAGCCGCTCGACGGGTGTCTTCCATATCTTGAGATAAGGCAGATCCTAGCTCGTTCCGTTGATTACGAGGCGAGGACTGCGTGGACAAGTCTGGGAAAACTCCAAACGGGGAAGCTACCACGTTCGGCTCCGAGCCGAAATAATGAATGTTGGTTCTCAGCCGACCAGCGAACGCAAACTCACATGTCTGTGTGGGGGAGGGGGAAATTTCATTTTAGCTAGCGCAGATTGTTTTAACTGCTGAGGCTGGGCTGTGCCGGGAAACTGGCTTGTTTTCGGCGCCGTCTTGTGCCGGGACCGGGACGGTACACGCTCTGGATACACTGGAAAGGAACCGCCGTCCGCGGCAGGCGGCTCGGCCCGGCCCGGCCCGGCCCTGCTTCGCCAGACGTCCGCCGCAGGCCGCACACCTCCCGGCGGCGGCCGCGCCGGCCGAGAGCCGCGCTGCCGGCCGGGGGCAGGGGGAGGGGGCGCAGACCAGGTGCCGCCCGCCTGGCAACAGCCGGCCCGGCGCCGATCGATGCCGACGGTGGCGCCGCGCCGCGGCAGCCGGCCGAACCAGGCCGGTCGCGCCGCGCTGTGGGATCCGCGAGCGACGGTGGGCGGGGAGCGCGGTTGCCACGCGCACCGTTGAACGATGGTGCTCCCGGCGCGGAGCGGATCAGGTGGCGTTTGCCAATTGGTCGCAAGGTTGTGCAGACTCATCAGTTCCAGGCCATGAGGCGACAATTGTAGTCTGTGGGATGTGTTTGAGGACTTGGCGGTGGTTGCTGATCTGAGGACGGGATTCAGAGCAAGGAACCCGCTGCTGTGATTCGCGGAAGACTGGCTTCCTTCATCAGAGGAACTGTGCAAGGACTTGCGGCATTTGACGGGTTGACGGCGTCGGAGAAGAGTGGTCGACCACAGAGCAACTCCCGAGGGACCCGTGAAGCACAGGGCGGTCGTGCGAGAACGGGCTGACGACAACGACTGACGACAAAGCCATTCCCGAAACGACTGTGTCTGGGGATGGTTAATTTACGGCCGGCGAATCCGCGAAGACATTTGGCCTGGTGTTGAACTCCTTCCCGGAAACGAACAGCCGGAATTGGAGCGTCACCGGAAGATCAGAAACGAAATTGCGCCCGACTTATTTTCATCACTCCTCATCGTGATGTTGGCCTATAATCTTCAGAGCTTCAAGAGACACACCGCTGTCTTATCGTTCACTCACGCTCGATGCCTTCACGCCATCGTGTCGCTTTTTCCGTCGGAGCTTGGATGGCTTTAGTCAGTTAATGTCTGGCGCTCGTGACAATCGTGACAGAGGGGACCGGAGCGCACGCTTCGTTTAGGCGCGCGTGGCGACCGCTTCCAGTGCGCCGGCGTCCCGCTTTGGCCGGCGGCGTCGTCTTCCGCGCGCACAACTGATCAGGCCCATTTTCCACTTGCCGCGCCGGGCGGGCCATTGGCTGCGACGGGGGCCGGCCGGGAGGCACCCACGCAACGTTTTGCCGGCACCGCGCCGCCCGACCGGGCGAGCCTGGTGACACGCCGGCAGTGGCGTCGGTGTGGCGGCCGCGGCGTCCCTGTGCCGGGGGGCGGCCCGACAGACAGGTGCTCTCCCCGGGCCCGGTGCAGTGCTGTGGACGGCCCTCTCACGTGATCCGACAGTGTGTGGCGCTCTCCCCGGCTGGGCACAGTGCTGTGTGCGGCTCTGCCGTGGTCCTACGTACTGTTGTACCGTCCCCGGGACCGGCTCAGCGCTGTGGACTGTCCTGTGCCGTGGTCGTACGTACCACTGTGGTTTCCTCGGCCCTGTGCAGTGCTGTGGACGGCCCTGTGCCGTGGTCGTGCAGACTGGTACTGTCATCGGGCTCGGTACGGTGCTTTGGGCGGTCGCGTACCGTGGTCGTACAGACGGTCGTACAGACTGGTACTGTCTTGTGGCCCGGTGCTGTGATGTAATCCAGCCAAGCGCGTTGCTGATCGGCTCCTGTGACGAGCGTCTGTGACGTCGACGGGTTCCCCGAATGGTCGGTAATCTTTCGGTAATCTCAATTGCGCATCATCCGGTGTCATCGGACCGGCGCTTTGTTGCTCTAACGCCAGAGCCTGGCTCTGGATGCCGTTGTGATTGGACCCGTCATATTTTTAGCCCATCCTGTTCGGAATGGGAATTATAGTTCCGTTTTAACCTCGGACGATAGATTGTGCACGCTGCTTTGTTGTGGGCGTTTGTCAGGACGTGAAGCGGCAGCGTATTGTCTGCGACAGATCTCAGAGTGCCGTGTGGGACAGGTTTGATCAGGAAAACCTGGGGCGCGTTTAGCCGGCTGCATCCTCATATCGAATCCCCCAGAACATCCGATCCAGTCTGTAGGCTGTGAGAAGAGAGGGGAATCGGTCGAACCCTCGAAATCTCACCGGACTGGCCAAGAGGTCCGCCCGGGCGTGACAGCGGGCCAGTACGCGCGTGAGGCGTGTGCCAGCGTTGTCAGTTTGGTCAGAACTGCGAAGAACTCGGCTGTGAGGAAACGTCAGACCAGAACGGCCAGGCTGTCTGACACGTGCCAGACCGCAGACTGTGTCCAGACCGCGAGCATCGTCTCGTCGAGACAGGAGCGCTCGGGCCGGGAGTGGATCCCGCCGTCGGCGGCCGTCGCGGCCGCAGTGTTGACCCCGCCTCCCGCTCGCGATGCACGCCGGCCGGCGGCGGCGGCGGCGGCCGGCCCGGCTGGCGCTGGCCGCCTGGCTGCCGTGCCCGCGGCGGCGAGCCGGGCCGGCGGCGGCCGGCGGCCGGGAGCACCCGGCGGCGGCGGCGGCGACCCGGCGGCCGGTGCCGCTGCACGCCCTGCGGAGGTAGGTCACGGCCGCCGAGCGGGCCAGGCGGGCGCCCGCGCGCCCGGCGCTGCGACGGAGACCGAGCCGCCGGCTGGGGAGGCGACGCGTTGCCCGAAGTGGTGCGGAAATCCCGCGCTGCGGGCAGTTGCCGGCGCTCAGTGTCCGGGCTGTGGCCAGCGGTCCTCGAAGGGCCCTTGTCGCGGCAGATAACGCGCAGGATCGCCCGGCTCAAATGTGACTATTTGTTTGGACACTCGAGACACCCAGATGACACGTGGCACCTTGTATGGATCCCTGGGGTCGCCTGGATCAGCCTCAGCGTATTCTGGGGTGCTGATGACGATCTAGGTCAGACGTGTCTTGTGTATGGACGGCAGGGGTCGCTGAGGTCAGCGATGCCATGCTGCAGAGGCACCCCAAATCAGGAAGTGTCATTCATTCGCCCCTACAGGGAGTCTTCGCAGCAGTTAAGACGTGCTGTTTTATATGCTGTGCTATGTCTCGCAACGAACAGGACGTACAGTGGTCGGCCAAATCTTCAGCCGTAGGTAGTCGTTGGGGATCGCGGACAAAATTTTACGATCTGCAGCCAAAGCAATGACGGGATTATGTTGCATGTGCTGTGGTATGGTTATGGTGCAATGAGATGGTAATTGCTTGGCGATTTCGTTTTTGTTTCTGGTTTCGTTGTTCGTTTATGAATTGCCTGAGGACTGTGACGAAACGCTTCTGAAGTATTTAATAAGCCTCTTTCTGTTTAAGTTGTGCGTCTTACTTTCATATGGGAGGAAAAAGGAAAGTTATTTCAGCGTACAGGACCCAACCGTTTATTCTTGTGTTTTTTGTTGCGAAATTGTACATATGCTTTAGTCGCGAGTTAATTTCGCTCTACGTTTTAGCGTGTACATAGAATTGCTGCAGTCTCTTATAGACATGTGCTGAGTGACATTCCCCCGAAGACGGTCATGGTGTTCCACAGACTGAAACATCGAGTTCTGTAAATTCACGGCGAGTGGCGTAGTCTGATGTCGCAGAAAAATCAGCATAAGGCCCTCGTTGAGAAACTTTCAAAGCATTCAGATTGAATCGCGTACGCTGTAAATACTTTCACCGTGGGAAATTTTCATTTGCGTGGCATCGGCAGGTTGGGAATTTCCGGTGGATTAAGTTTTATTTCCGCTGCCAAACTGAACTTGTTCCGGTGCCTTGGGACCGTGGTATGGATTAGTTGGACCACCTGGCCCAAAGGATATCTGAAAGGCCTCACCTCTGACCTGCTATGCAGTGGCCGAGGTGGTGTGCACCTGGCATCGGTCAGATTAAGTGCTTCCGTTGCCAGGAGACGGCATTATCGTATTGATTTCAGTTTACTCGACGCCATGGCGAAGAAGGCCGTGACCAGGATGTACGTGGCAATAGGACGTTTTATTCCGACGACCACAGGGAACGTTATTGGAAGATGGCGCTTACAGGGCAGAACGCCTTGTTTCTGTTCATACTTTGGGATCTGATTTTTCACTTGCAGAATGGCAAACCTGCGTAGCATAGAAATAGGAAAAGTGGCGTTCTGAATCCAATTTTTTGTGGTCATTTATCAGATGCATGATGGATGTAGTGACACAACAAGCTTACAGTGCGGAAGAAGGCGATAAAATTACGTTGGGGGTCCCAATCTATCCTTGATGTTTTCCGTAACCAACGGAGTAAGATATCCGTCGTTGTTTTTGTAGTTGGGTTTTTTCATTTTTACCGAACCGCCCCTTGGTTTAGGACTTCTTCCTTCCAAACTAGATCTTATTTTTCCATTCCAGGGTTATTGTTCCAAAGTCCTTACAGTATCCAGACCAGCGTTGGAAAAACTGTCGTTTTCTGGTGTCAAGGAGCACCAAAAAATTATTTATACTTCAAGAAAAATTTTGCACTCCAAAATGGTAATTTGCCCCCCCCCCCAAAAAAATACATGGGTATTCCTACTCAACCAGAGTTTGAAGTTGCCCAGCGTTCCCCCCCCCCCCCGTTGATGGTTTACCATCATCTGTGCTAGGCCGGTGAAGTACACGCCAAACCTACGGCCAGCCGCCTCCCCCCCGGTCAACGACTCCGCTGACCTACCATGAAGACTCAGTGAACTGATTTGCCCCACCCCCCTCCAAACGGACCCGTTACATCCGCCCCTGCTGGTCACATGCTTGCAAAGCACCTCACATAAACGCATGACATTTTATACTCCAAAACAGAATTTGTACTCCGACACCAGGAAGAAAAACCAGGTTTCCAACACTGATCCAGACCCAGGAACAATCGTCACATTCACCCAGTGAGTTGCACCTACATAGATGAAGCCTCTTCCAGAACCAGACATGGACTTGTAATCGACCATCTGATAAAAGCTTGTATATCAACAGCATACCTGGGCTGTGTGGACCAGTGTGTGATGAGTACCATGCATATTTATTACGAAGTTGCCTTCTTGCTGGGTGGTAGTGATGAAGGGGAGATACTGAGCTTGTTTCGAAGCCGTAGTTTGCTTGATATATCCACGCTATGATGAACCTGGTGGTGCATTCTTACTGCCAGAAAACTGGGTGCATTGCTGCAAATCTGAACTGCTGAAGTGGCACTGATGGGTTTCTGAAAATTTTGTGCATGTCAGAGGAATCTGTGTGAAATATTCCAGTTTTCATTCTTATTTTCCTTCGAGCTGTCTGGTGGATACCTCTCAAGCAGAACGTTCAGCGAAGTACACATTCTGTTGTTCACAGAGTGATATTTTTTAAAGGGCAAAAGCCAGGTACTTTATTTGAAAATAATCCTCATTGATGATTTCTTTTCCAGATACGCCATTATATCCTGATTCCTGGACCCAGCAACCATCATCGCCATCCTGCTTTCGGACCCCTGAAGAATGACCTATCAGCATCTTCCTGCTTGCTCCTGGAAAAAGCCCTTTCTCCACGAAGTGAGCATAAAATGCACGTAATATCTATCAGTGTAATTCTCTGCCAATATAACGACATATGAATGGCTGCAAAGGAGAATGGTATATGGCCGACACAACGAGTAAAACAGACATAAAACACCACGCCATCATCACAGATCGCGAAAGGCAGAGTAAGGCTATACTTCTGCGAGCACAATTTAGTAACAAAAGAGTTCGAAAATGGGCCATGGACATCCAGCAGTCATTGCATTTATGTCACTTGGCCATTACCCGATATTCATTACCATTTTCTCAGAAAGTGTAAGGATATGGTGTAATTTGAAACACCCGCCAGTTAGTCGCACTACGTGAATTTTTCGTATACTATACATATACATTTACAAGTGGCTTGTTTTGAAAGCAACTTCCCTATGACGAAATAATTAGTCAGTTTTATGCCTAGACCGGGCTCAGGACATTCGCACAAGATGGGAATGGGGAGATCAAGGAAAGGACTAAACGACCAGCTATAACTGCAGACAATCCCAGCATGCTCCGAGTCTATTCCACCGATTTCCCTCAGTCTTCGCCGGTCAACGTGGATCAATAAATTTTGTTGTTCCCACAACTTCGTGACCCATGGTCGGGTCAGAGGCTCACAAAAAGCCAACGAAACCTCCGATGTTGTTATTTTCGAGCAACAGACAACCCCATGCTCCGAGCCTATGGAACTGATCAAAACCAAACCACCGTTCGACGCGTCATATGCGATTTCATCGTCCTTTCAGAACATGGTGACTATAGCTCAAGCCAGTCACCTCTAAAAGCAAGAAAAATCCCCGTTTTGGGCTGCAGACAATCCCATACTCCAAGACCCTAGAACCGAGCAAATTGTTGAGTCCTTCCCGGACATAAAGCTAGATCGCGTTACGTGGCACAGTCGAAATTTTATTACGCAAAATATCACATTTGGCGCATTAACTAGACACGTTGGTAAACGGGCGCATAACATGGACGACGGATGAATTCAGGATGATATACAACCGGTATCCAGCAAAAATATTCAGCTTTCATTTATTTTATCGCGAATTTAACCCTATTCCCGCAAGGGGGGCTGAATCCGCCCCACTCGGTTTTTTGCCTGCCGATTCCAGGGTTTTTGCGCAGCTTCACGAATCTTGGCTACTTTTCCTACCTATTCTTTTTGCGTACCGTAACATAATTTACTGTCATGTACTGTACCAAAAGTAAATGTAGAAATGATGTAAAAGTAAATGTACTGTAACAGAACTTCGTAATTTTGTTTTGCACAGGGGCAGAGGCAGGCAACGTTCCTTGGAGGCATTTGAGACCATTTTCGGCCCTGTTGAAGGCAAAAGGGGAAATGGCTTCCAAAAACATCGTTTTTAAGAGAGAACTTCGAACTTTATATGGGTGTACAGGCATATAGTTGGGCAAGCATGCGAGTATAATTTTGCTAATCTGGAGTCACTTCGCAAGGTCAGGTCGAGGTCAGAGGTTAAAATTTAGTTTCATGGAATAATTTCGGTGATATTTTACCAAATAACAAACCCGGCCTTGATATGACGTACAAGGGTGTTCATTACTTTTGTACCAAATGCTAGGTTGATATCCGGTGGCGTTACGGAGCTATGACCTAAAATGTCAGTGCACATGCCCTACATCACGACAACCATAAAAGTTGAATTTCGGGAATAGAGTTCATGTTCATTCATATTCAGTTTAGAAATAGAATAATTCCATGCGTTTCTAAGGTCATTGGAGGTCATTTAAGGCCAAAGGTCGTAAGTTGGCCGGATGAACGTGTGACCATGACAGTTCCCCCTTTTCATGTCCTTTGCACCGTCTGTGCTAACATCATGCAAACAGTGTAATACGATTCGTTCTTCTGTGGCATTACATGATTAATAAAAGCTAAAACAGTGTTGTTGGTGTTCTTGTTAATCGAGTTCTTGAAAATGTAATCCTCCCATTTATGAAGCCTTGTAAGCGCGTATAAATTTTCTCAAAATTTCAGATGTTTAGACCATTGGGGAAATTCCCACCCATAACCTCTCGATTCATGCCAGTTTCATCAAAATGGGTCCATAAACAGCAGAATTATAAGAAGTCCGAAAATATCCCCCATTGTGGCTTTTTTGCCCCCTGTCCGTATCCCCCTTTTAAGGTTTTGGAGACTTCTTTTTACAGAAATGTGGTTTAAGTTATGGCAAATCGATTGTCGTTGCTTGCGATGAAATCGGATGTGCAGTTCTTGAGATCTCAGGGGGCCGAATCCGTCCCCCTGCCGGGAATCGGTTATGCCGTCTAGCCCTCCGGGAATAGGATTAAAGTGCGTAGTGTGCGGCTTCTATGGTCGAGTTACCTTGCTGATAATGTACACCGCGAGCCGGACAAAATTTCAGTATAGAAGTGCATCACAGTGGTCATCATTAAATATTAATCCTGATCTGTTGTTGGTTATCCATTTAAATTATCTGCTTTTGATAATTTTCGGATCGTGTTAAGTTTTGAAGAACCTGCAAGTGCGTTGTCCCTGCAGCTGATCGCTCCTGCCCAGCATTGCCCTTGCGTTTCCCCAAAATGTGGGTATAGTAACGGAGTATTTTGCGTAGATATGCAACAATGTGGAATTTCAATGCGTGACATTAAAAGCTGAATATCATTGTAAACAGAATACATATAGAAGACATTGTTTGTATTCATGGTAGTTTGAGTCTTTGGCAGATACAAGACATATTCTTTTATATTGGTAGTAGTTTAAAGCTTTGGTAAGCAGTCATCTGGTGGCTGGAGTTTTGCTTGAACGCCCCATCGGCAGTATTAAGACAGCCATTTGCTGTTATGTATTTTATGTTTTAGAGCTCTTCCCAGCAAGCATATAAAATCGCCGTTTTTTCTCCTGCCACCCACGAGTAGCCCAGAGCGGAAGTTCCGCTAGAAACATGTTCATGCTCCATAGCATTTTCATTCGTCGTATAGATATATGTACATTTAATGTTAACACAAGTTTGAAAACGATAAGTATGTGTGCTGTGGGAAAACTGATAATATGTTGAGTTGCAGTTATTAAATTATCCCATAACCTGATCGACCTGTAATGTGTTCTCATCTCATGCCGTCCCCTTTACTTTTTTGCTTCGTCAGGTTTTTCTTTGCGTCTGTAGAAAAACTTGTAAACACATGGAGTTGAAAAGCAGGGATTTAACATCTGAGCATGTCAAAGCCCTTGGACGAGCTGGACATGCTCTCAAAAAGCCTTGCGGGCTAAAAAAAACCGGCAGACTACGGACTTTGAGCTCAAAGGTGGCTGCTGTATTCAGCATATGAAAATCCGCATAAATTAAAACGACGAGTGGCTACATTTCGGCACGAGACAGAAACTTACTTCATTTATCTTGCAATGTCGTATAACATGAAGCCCAAGCTTAATAGTTATCTGTATGATAACGATCTCACGTCGTTTCTTCTCACCCATGACTTAGTCAGCTGTTCCCTGGAAGCCATCGGTGCTTAGACATGCCGTTTGCCAAGCGACGTGGAAGACACAGTGCTAGACAGAAGTGCCCATCAACAAAAGCATTTAAGAATCGTTTTCTTGTGAACAAGGATTTCTAATGATGCATCATGAATACTACTCGCCGTTGTAAAAGCATCCTGGCGAATTTTAAAGGTCCGACGCTGTCGGTGCTGTGCGCAGGTTAATAACTGGTTTTGCTTGAAGCTGTCCATACGCATACCATCATCGTATCAAATCATCAGAAAACACTGTCTTCATGCGGTGAAAGTGAGTCCACCACACATCTGTTTCAAGTGAAGAATGCTGAAATGCAGTCCTATCCTGTGACGTTGAAGGGACCCAGCGAAGACGAATTAACTGTAGGTGGCACTTCTAGTTTTCTTTGGAATTATAATTTTGTGCCCCTCGACAAAATCACACGTATGAACCGAATCGTCCTTGAACATCAGACAACCCAACAACACGTGTTTCAAAGACAGATATACTGATTTATCTCGGAGAGATGGTGGATATGTAGATTAAGAGCGTGCACTGAAAAGCCAACTTGTTATTTACCAGCATCAGTTCGCCCTGAAACGCGCGGCACCTTGTCAGGCGCCGAAGTATGAACTTCCCGGCGGACGGACGAGGTGCTGCCGGCCGGAGGCCGCTTCTAACGCCGTGCGCGTGCCGTTACAGATGGTTCCACCCCAACATCACCGGCCTGGAGGCCGAGAAAATGCTCAAGTCGCGCGGTTTCAGCGGCAGCTTCCTGGCCCGGCCGAGCAAGTCGAACCCGGGTGACTTCACGCTGTCCGTCAGGTGGGTGGAGCCGCGCGGCGGCCTCGGCCGTGGGCGGGGCTGTCCTGCGCGGTGTGCTGCTGCGCTGTCCTCCAGGCGGTGGGAAACGTGCAGGCATCAGGCAGCTGTGTGGCCAGCTTGTTCTAGCAAGCATGTAATGTATGTATGTCGCTGTTGTCTATGCGTTACGTTGTCGCGTCCTGTCGAGCATGTTTGTGCAGTTTGATTTGAAAATGGCGCGTGCTTGTGTGTCTTTGTGCCCTTGTATGTTCAGGTCTCTTATGCCAAACGTGCTGTGGTTGGTATCTGCGAAGCGTATCCAGTCTTGTGATCTTTTCTTCTGACGGTTTTTATGTGTCTGAGATTTGGTGCCGGATCCCTTGTCTCTGAACGCACTCCTATACACAGGATTTGCACACATTTTAACGCAAGTGGGTGAGAATGACTGTTCTGTGATTTTTTTTTTATCCAAGGGAGGTAGATGGAAGCTGAAACCATCGTGCCGCAATCTCTTTTCACTTCCAAATTCCTTCGGTAACAATAGACATGTATGTCGCAGTAACACTACTGGTTCAGGTCATCCCGTACCGTAATGGATAATGGAAAGTCTTTTAGGACAACGGTAATCTTTACCTCAAAAGTCCCCTTTATTATGAGACTGTATGCGTGACATTTTGGAAACTGTTTCTGCACTTCACAAGCATACGTGGTGCAGGCGTTCGCCCCGCAGATTTAGCGCAGGGGTGCGGAAACTCCTGCACAGTTGGACGCAGAAAAGCATTTTTGACCAATCCTTTCCAGCCAGTGCCCAGAGGGTCATTGTTAAATTCCACCAATATTGGGGCAGCCCCTTCCCCCCGCGTCCTTGAATTTAGCAGAGGCAATTTGTGAAGGGAATGAGGGAAGGCGTGTTGACGATTTGGCATGCCTTGAGCCCTTTTCCAGACTTGACCAATCGCGGAAAGCAAATGTCTGGTAATGAACGGAAAGTACTCCAAATCTCAAGACATATTTTGGTTTACAGTAAGACCACAAAAAGAGCAATATGTTATTGTGGAGATTTTGGGAATTTAGAAAATAAATAAAGCAAAGCATTTCTTAAAAGTTAAGGCAGTACCATTTCGATGGCTGAGTTTATACGGTCCTTCCAACTTTTTTTGGCGTATTTATTCAGAAGGTTGACTACATAGGTATGGCTATGCCGCACGTCTATAGCCTGCTGATTTTGTCCTCAAATTTGGAAACGCTCTGAAATATTGTTTTGTACTCATGTTTTTTCATTTATTTGTTTCGCAAGCGTCGTTCGTTTTGTCGGTCTTAAGCAGTATTTTGCACCCGTTTTGTTGCAAGCTTAAAGGTCATGCGCGCATGGCACTATGGGTCAGGTACACAGGAAATTCGGACTTGATTAAACGGCTGGAGCCACATTTGTGGAACTTGATAACTTGGGGTAACTTTGTATGCAGAGATCGAATATGACGACTATTTTCAGATGAGATGTCGTATAAAGACATTATTACTTAATTATGCAGTTGCAGTGTGCTCGTTGGATGGCCAGAAAGAGGATAACTGGAGGTACCGAAGCCTTGGACTGTGGATGGTAGACCATGGGTGAATAATTCACATTCCTACAGTGAAACACCCATTGCGGTCCTCACTTCATGCCATGCGAACAACATCACGCGTGGTGTTGTTCGCAGTCATTACTGAGCGACTCTGAAATACTCTAGACGAAAGATTAAAAACGAAAATGTCAAGGACAATTTAGACGGTCAGAAGAGCTTGCATGGTAGCGCATTGTGGATGCAAATGGAAAATTCTTCAAGAACTGGGCCATTTGTAGAGGGAACCTGATTGGATGTCCCGTGGCTGGAAAGTTGTAAACCTATGAGAAGAATTATGGCCGGACTAGGCTGGCCGCTGAATTTGATTTTTTTTTGGTATGGCATGTTGTTTGAAGAAAATTTTCAAATGGTAGCTGAAGGAAAATTCGCCCAGCCCTGATCCTCGGTCGTAATAAATTGTGTCTCTGGTGGTCGCCGAATTTTCCCCGGCACTCTGTCCCAACAGGGGACCGGATCGGCGCGTGCAGCGCGCCTTTGAAAACATCTCGCTCGCGACCGCGACGTCGGCCGATTTTTGTCGCGCAGTGGTTCATGGTCGGCGCGTGCTGATTTTTTCTTGCCCATTCGAATAACTTGGTGAAAATGATGAAACGGGTGAGGCGGAACATTATCTCAGTTTTAGCATGTTAACTCAGCAATCACAGGACGGATAGGCTCAGAGCGCTTTATTTTAGCACGAGAATTAACCCTCGCCAGTATATGGGATCGAAGCTGGTGCAGCCCTTGAGTTTTTTGGTAGAGTTTTTTTTGTTAGATATCCCGATCGCTGTTAAATTTTGCGTCACTAAGTTTTTAACATCTGTACATATTGTCTTAAAATTTGGGACCAGTACTTTCACAGTTCACGAAACCATGGCCTGTTTCTTAAGGATATGTCATGGAGATATTGGAATCCGAAAAATTGCTTTCCCTTACCGCATAAGAGACGTTTTAAACGTTTTACGGTAATTAAATTATTTCGGAGTATACGTGATTATACTCTGAAACACTGATTCACTGCTAATCACTCATCCCACTGACGAAGGCATCTTCACTCATGCCGAAATACTTGGGCTTCTCACAAGATCAAAAACCGGAGTATGCTCACATACTCCGGAAGAACTTAATCACCACGTACTGAGTAAAAATGCCATCACGGAATGATGTTTTACAGTACCTAGCCTCATGTTTGCTTATTCATGGGAAGCGTGCAGAAAATTGAGTAAGGCTAAGAACCATAAAGTGTGTGTCAGTAACCTTTGCGCTTGGGTTCTCACCTTGGTGAGAATTTTCTGGGATTTAAATCGCCGGTTGAGATCACTGGCCTTCATTTAATTTTCTGTTGACCTTGTATAGTTGATGAAGTAATTGGGGTGTTGAATCGTTTGCTAATAGTAGTTTCAGCTCTTAATCATCAGTGCAACCCTCATTACGTAAAGTGGTATACAACCAGTGCCACAGTTATTTATAATAAGGTATGACATTATATGTTTGCGAATTGTTAGTGGATGAGGAGCACAAAAATAGACATCTAGGCGGTCCATGTTTAGTAAAGATTTACCTGATGCATAGATGAATGGTTGGTGGGTTTTATTTTCTGTATATTTTTTGGGTGCCATGCCCTAGAATTGTTGTGTATTATAAGCATTTGGTAGGGTTTTATAGCGTGAATTCATTGACTGAAAGATAATTTCTAAATTGGAGGTGGTGTGCAATGTTTTTTTCGTAGATCTCACCTTTTTACTGTTTTATTTCGTCCTTTATGCGTAAAAATCCTCTGTATAAAATATATACCATTGCGATAAACTTATAAGGCCTGAGTCGTGTCAGTTTGGACAAGACGATTGCGGTTTTCATACTTGAATTGCTATGGACTCTCTACTGCGTCGCGGATTGCGAACTCAGTGACTAAAATTAGCGCTTTTGCAGACTGTTGCTCCATGCAAAGATTTCTCATTTTTGATACATTGCGATTCTTGTCGATGTGTAAGGAATCTTCCTGAAAAAAAACGGACATATTGTCGGACGTCTTGCAACCTGCAAACCGTTCTCTCGTTTATTATTTCCGAACCGACGGTTTTGCTAGTTTCCGACGCATTCCGCCTGCATATTAATTTATGTGCTCTATGGTTATATCCAAAGCGTGACTGAAATGTATTTGAAGATAGAACAAGTGATTTTTGCTTCGCAATCACAATGTTTGCTGGACCAGACATATGTACCTGAGGTGAGCGGCCTGGGAATTACGATAGACGCAATTATCAGTCCGTAATTTTGAGCGTTTTATACCGACCAAACGAAAAATGATATTGTGATTCTGAGTCCCCGCATTCAGGTGTATGGCTGGCGCGGAAAGTGAAAGCGATGACTGCTGTTTGCTAACGTCTCTGGTGTTTTTCAGGCGAAACGATGAGGTGACTCACATCAAAATACAAAACACGGGCGACTTCTACGACCTGTATGGCGGCGAGAAGTTCGCCACGCTCACGGAACTCATCCAGTTCTACATGGAGAACCAGGGCCAGCTCAAGGAGAAGAACGGCGAGGTCATCGAGCTGCGCCACCCGCTCAACTGCGCCGACCCCACCACGGAGAGGTCAGTCGGCCGGCGCGCGCGTCACGACGGCGTCACGGCGGTGATGTCGCTCGTGACGTCAGGCGGGGAGCGTCTGCCGATGGGCGTCCCGGCGACGGGCGGCGAAGGCTGCGGCGGCCCGGTGGCCGGCCATCGCTGCCGACTGGCGGCGCTCGGCTGGCGGTCAGCTGACGCTCGGTGATCGCCGGCGCTGGGCGGACGCGGTCCGCCCGCCCTCCCGCCCGGCCGGCCGTGACCGCGTGTGGGCGCGGCGCGGGCGCCGAGCGGGCCCGTCGCGGTCCCGCCGACGGCCCGTGCCGTGTGGTACACGGTCGCTGCAGGCTGGACCGTGCAGCCGGCGGCCTGTGCTGCACGGCCGGGGCGGGCTAAGCCGCGCCGTGCAGGTTTAGCCCTGTCGCTAGGCTCTCGAGGTACGCAACAGGGGGCGGTCTCGACCCGACCTTTGGCCGGCATTGGGAAGCAGTGCGGTGAAGGTATGCGGCCGGGTCCTTGCCAAGCACAGCATATCAATATTTATATCCCCCGAGGCGTCCTATTTCTGACAGCGTGCACGTCGCATACGCGAGGCGAGGCTGCGTTTGCAAAGGTCAGCGCCCTGTGTGATGTGTGGTCTGCAAACAGCCCTCCACTTAGCCTGTGGTCAAACGTGCCCGGCCACTTCGTAATACTAGGCGTCCGGCGAGGTGAAAGATGTGAGCGAAACAGTACGAGGCGAAGGGAAGGCCTCGCCGCTTGGAATTGCCAGCGCGATGAACGACGAAGGCTTTGATGTATATGTGTCCTGTCACAGCTAATGCGGCGAATATCGCTGGCAGGAGGCAATCGCGCGGCTGCCAAGCGGGTCCGTTTGATGTGTTCGGTGTTTGAAAAGCGAGACGGCGGTTTGAAGGAGGGCGCAGTTGCTCGCCCGAGGCGTGTTTCCCCGGCGTGAATCAGTGGGGACGGGCCGGATCGTTTCCTGACGGGAGAGACCGGGCAGCCGGATGCCAGCGGCGACCTGCCGTTCGTCCGTGGAGTGAGACTGAGCCCTCCCGTGCCAGAGGCCGATCTGGATGCGCGGGTCGGGCAGGTCGACACGGGCATGCCGCAGGCCGCTGTGTCCGGAGGACGTCGGATTACGCCGCGGAACCACGCGGCATGGTGGCCCTGCACCGTCGGAATGGATGTGCGGCAGGTGTTCCGGTTGGGCCTTGCACAGCTTCTCTGTGAGGTCTTTTACGGAATTGTCTGCGCGCGCATCACGCTTCGGCAGTATTGTGCGTCGACGGGTGCCAAGGTCAGAATTTGGAATACTTTTTAAGTGTTCAGACCTTACACATTTTGTTCTCGAAATTTTTGGACTGGGTGAAATTATTTTGCGTTTTCTCAAATAAAGAAAGAGTCTTGCTGTGCACACTCATTCGAATATCCCATCGTAGTAATACTTCTTAACGATTTCCGCAAGGTTAGCAGATTTCAGCCAGTGCCATTGTTTAAACAGTAAAATTACAGTCTCAACTTAAGCGCCCATGACACCCAGTAGCAGTCAAGCAGAAATGCTGAGAGAAAGGAATGTGGGGATGGGAATGCAGTCATTCTTCAAATATATATGTACACACACACACACACACATATATATATATATATATATATATATATATATATATGTATGTATAAAACACTTGGTGGGAGGTAAGTGAATCCATTAATTAAACTCCTGGTCTTGTTGGGTGCTGGGAAGGTTTACCTACCAGTAAGTGGGAATCCAGTGTCTAAAATCTGAATGGACCAGAAATGCTACCACTATGAACTGACATTCATCTCTTACCTTAAAAAGAACAAAGTGCTTGGAAGAAAAAGATTTGGCTGAAAACTGAAACTGAAACTGGCTGAAAACGACAGTGCTTAGGTGCCTTGTTTGTCGCGAAAGTGGAATATTTGTTTATGTTTCAGTGCTGCCACATTGCTACCACATTACAGTAAAACAACTGCAACCAGAAAAAAATCCCGGAAATGAATGTTCATAGGGTCATTGTTGAACTCAATGTGCTGAGTAAAATTGTTTCATGCTTAAATAACTGCTTCTCCTCAGACTTCCTATGTGTTGTGAACAGCTGACCAGCCAATAATCATCAAATCAGCCAAATGAGCCTGTCAGAAATTTGTTGGGGTTACTTTTTCTGAAGGGTGAGTTAAGCCAGCTTTTATTAACTAAATCCAGTTTCAACCAGGTTAAATTAATAAAAGCCACTGGCTGGCGTAAATTCAGTTTACGCCGGCTTTTTTCCAACCCTTGATTTCCGTCGTTAATGACATACCAGGATTATCAGTGTATTGTGCATTCCGGAATAGCAGTGCAATGTTTCTCTTAGTTCGAGTTGCAATTGTACAAATAGATTTGAATGTGCACCATGTAAGGAGTGTTTTCGGCATTGGTCTGTGTACACTGGCCACAGTGGTCACACGCAAAGGTACCTTTTACTTTGTTTTATTCTCATTTTTTCCTTTTGCTGTCATCAACCTTGTGTCACAAAAGGAAAAAAAAACACCGTGGGTCAAGTGCCCTTGGAGGCATCCGCTGAGGATGAAGAACTAGCCAGGCTTTCCCACGGGATCCCCGGGTCGCCGGCACGATCTGTGGTGGCGGAGCAGGCCTGCGTGACGCCGAAGGCAGCCCCCGCCGTCGGCGACAAGACGCGTGCCCGCACACCAACAGACGAGCGGACGGCGAGTCGGGCGGGCGTAAGCCGCCGCCGCGTCGACAGCGGGCCGCGCCGTGTCCGCAGCCGACCGCGGCCGACAGCAAACGGCGACTCGCCCGGAGCTGGCGCGCCGCAGCGATCCTGTCAAACAAACAGTCAAACACACAGCCGCGACAACACCGCGGCCGACGGCCGGCCGGGGTGTGGATGAAGGTGCCGGTGAAAGAGGAGCCGCAGTCGCGCTCCGTGGGCGCGACTGGTGCCAGTTTCTCGTGGTCGTGGTTGAGGGAGACCATCGCTTGGACACTTACGCTTGCAGATCGGCAGTTATCGCCGAGCTCTCTCGGCCCCTGGTTATTGCGCGCAGCGGGTGATCGAAATATACAGAATAGCTGACGGGGTTCAACAGAATTTCATCTCATGTCGCAAATGTTCCATATTTGACGCACGGTATTGTGCACTGAGATGGCATTGATATCAGCTAGCAGCTTGTAATCTAGTAAGTCGAGTTGTAAAATGTATTTTGTCTGAAAACTGTGTACTGATAAGTGCCAAAACGATTTTGAGTGAATTCCCCGTTGGCATATTAATAAGTTCTATTGTCGGCTGTTGCGTGACGCCACCCGCGGGCGCAGGCCAAAGAGCGTTGGCAAAAGACGCATATTGCATCGTAGCACTGGATGACATCTGTAAAGAATTCCAGAATATTTTTTTTCTTCTGGATAGTTATCGGGAAGACAAGTGCTGGAAACGTGTTCATTGGCAATTTTTGGACCCACGGAATCTATTTATGGGAAGTAGACCAAGGTGGAACATTCCTTTTTGAGTCGTTTAGATTCAATTAGATCTTCATTGAACGGTGGGTAGGCTCACGTTCAGTTCAGCTGCGGGTGGTCAGGGCCAGTTTGTGGACATGCGGCTCCCAAACGAACCACCTTGGCGGTTCGGGCTGCGTGACAGCTTCGAGGCTGCGAAACAGCGTAGCCGATTCCGGTGTTCACCCGGTCGGCTGTCTTTTCTTCGTGCAACAGGACGAGAGGATACTAAGCACGCCTCTGTTTCGGAGAACAGGGCGGGAGCGGACGCTTTGCCCTGCTGTTCCGTGTAGTGGGACGATGGACAGCTCTGGGTAGGCCTTTGTTTCTTAGAGCACGATGGTGGGACACTAGATGCACTCATGTTTTTCAAAGCATGACGCTGAGGACACTGGGCATGTTTCCGTTTCGAAGAGGAGAGTGCAGCAGGATGCTCGGCTCACCACGGCGTTAAACCGGTTTTGCTCATCCCTGGGTGTATCCGTCTGCGGTGTGGGCCGGGAGAGGACAGGCGCTCGCCGCCGTGCCGAGCTGTGGCTGTGGCGCCGCTCCCAGCCGACAGTCTCCGGCCTGGGGCTCTGGTCGGTCCGCCTCGGCCGCCGCTCCGCCGTGCACGGTCTCCCCAGCGCCAGCGGGGCTGCAGTTCCGGCCGCCGCCGTCGCCGCCGCGGCTCGCGCGGCCGCCGGTCTGCCCGCGGTCGGCGGCGGCGGCGGGCGCGGCTGGCGGCCGGCCCGCCGCGCCCGGCCCAGTTTACCGGCCGCCGCCCGTCGCCGGTATCGGCGCCGCCTGGCGACAGTCGGCCGCGCCGCGTCGGTCGCGACCTTCGCCCTCCGGCCGCCGGCGACGGGTAGCAACGGGCGCGGCCGGCGTCACCTGGGGTGACCCGGCCGGCGGCGCGGCGGGCCGGGCCGCCACCGGCGGGATTTCCCGGCCGAGAGCGGCTCCAGAGGCCGGCGATGAGCACGACACCGACGATTACAGATGCCGATTTACGTCATGTTGATGGAAATAACGTCGATGTCGACTCTCGCGAGGCGAGGGGTTCGTTTGAGGGCTTGTCTCGGTTCCGGTCATCGCGTAATGCACACCGACTCGCCTACGAGCGCCGGCGGTACAGGCGGCAATGTCGGACGGCCGCAGGAGGCCGTGCGCAGGGGCCAGACGTTGGCAGGCCGCTGCTGGCGGTTCCGACGAACCGTCACGCGTTTCCCCGACGGCTGCCGGGGCGGCGGCCAAACAGCCGCGCCGACCGTCTGTCGGACGTGGTCTGAGCGGACCGTGCAGAGGACTTTTCGTGCATATACTGACACTGGAACGCAGACGGGTGGCGACAGGTCTTGTAGGACCGTAAAAGGCGCACGAGCGACATGCCATGGGATTTTAATGGCTGTCACCGCCTCATTCACATACTGCCGCGTCTCGCCGCGCTCGTCCTGACGTGAATTTGAAATGAGATTCAGGAGTTACGGCGGTGCTGGCTCATCACTCCATATTCATTCATCGATTCGTCACGTAATTGGTCGGTCATCGATCAGTGTGAGTGACTGCCGGTCGCGTACCCCGCCCGGCGTCTGCGGCGGTGGACGCTGATGACGGCCGCCTCCTGTGTGTTACGGCACGGCGGTCGGACGGCGAACGTCGTCCGGCGCCGGCGGCTCTTCTCCCGGCACAGGCGGCCGACGCTCCTGTTGCCAGGCGAAAAACGACGCCCGACGGCGCCGGCCGGCGGCCGGATCGCGGTGCGATCGCCGACCGAGCGGCCGCCAAAAATAGCGGCGGCGGGTCCGCGGCCGGCGTCCGGCCGCGCCGCGCGGGTCGCCGTCGTCCCGGTGACGTCCCCTGCCGTCGCCGGTCCCGGTCAGGGTCCCGTCTCCTGCCGTCACCGGGCCCCGGTCAGGGTCCCGTCTCCTGCCGTCACCGGGCCCGGTCAGGGTCCCGTCCCCTGCCGTCACCGGGCCCCGGTCAGGGTCCCGTCTTCTGCCGTCACCGGGCCCGGTCAGGGTCCCGTCTCCTGCCGTCACCGGACCCCGGTCAGGGGTCCCGTCCCCTGCCGTCACCGGGCCCGGTCAGGGGTCCCGTCTCCTGCCGTCACCGGGCCCGGTCAGGGGTCCCGTCCCCTGCCGTCACCGGCCCGGTCAGGGTCCCGTCTCCTGCCGTCGCCGGGCCCCGGTCAGGGGTCCCGTCTCCTGCCGTCACCGGGCCCGGTCAGGGGTCCCGTCCCCTGCCGTCACCGGGCCCGGTCAGGGGTCCCGTCTCCTGCCGTCACCGGGCCCGGTCAGGGGTCCCGTCCCCTGCCGTCACCGGCCCGGTCAGGGTCCCGTCTCCTGCCGTCACCGGACCCCGGTCAGGGGTCCCGTCCCCTGCCGTCACCGGGCCCGGTCAGGGTCCCGTCTTCTGCCGTCACCGGGCCCGGTCAGGGGTCCCGTCCCCTGCCGTCACCGGCCCGGTCAGGGTCCCGTCTCCTGCCGTCGCCGGGCCCCGGTCACGGGTTCCGGTCACGGGTCCTAGCCATCTGCCGCCACCGGGTCCCGGTCACCTTCCGCCACCGGGTCCCGGTCACCTTCCGTCACCGGGCCCGGTCAGGGTCCCGTCTCACGCTGTCGCCGGGCCCGGTCGCGGGTCCCGGTGACCAGTCGCGTCGCTGGGCTCCGCACCCTCCCTTCACTGGGCCCGGTCCTCTCCCGTCACTGGTCGCTGTCCCCTCCCGTCACTGGTGCTGATCTCCCGTCACCGGCCTCGGCCCCAATTTGCCATTGATTCCGATCTCTGTGCTTTTTTCCACGAGTTCCATACGTTTCTTTTCGCCACACTGTGCCCGCGTGCCGCTGCGGCAGTTGGCGTCCGTTTTGCCTGGCGAGCTTGCGTGAGTCGTGCGCATCATTCGCTCGTGACGGGTGCTGGTCTCTCGCCAGGTGGTTCCACGGTCACCTGCCGGGCCGCGAGGCCGAGAAGATGATGCTGGATAAAGGGAAGAACGGCAGCTTCCTGGTGCGCGAGTCGCTCAGCAAGCCGGGCGACTATGTGCTTTCAGTGAGGACCGACGATCGGATCACGCACGTCATGATCCGCTGCCAGGTGGGCTCTGCGACGATCCGGTCCGTGACCCTGACACTGTCCTTGACCCTGGCCTTGCCCGTGACCCTGACATTGATACTGGCACTGACACTGATACTGACACTGACGCTGACCTGTTTCCGGACATGACCGTGCTCAGACTTCGCCCTGTCTCTGGCAATGGACCCTGGTCCTGGTCCTGACCCTGACCTTGATCCTGACCCTGACCCTGACCCTGATTGTAGCGCTGTCGACTCTGACCCGTACCGCTGGCCTGGACTCCGACCCTGACCTTATCCCTGGTTGTGACGATGGCGACTTAACTCTCACCCTGGACCCGCACCTGAGCACGAATGGCCCCCACTGACCTTAACCTTATTGAGCATTGCTGCCCGATGGCCCACATGACCCCGTTTGGTCTGATCGAATCCTGAGCTTACCCCCATCCAGACCACGTAATCCGCTCCGGCCTTGGGCGTATCGAACAACTTCCGTTGCCGTTAGCCGCGCGAGAGTGCCTGAATGGCTGCGTGAATGCACCCACGAGTCGCATCGGGCGCCGGAGCGCAAACGTACGCTGATTGGCTGCGGGAGTGTATGCGGGCGCTTGGCTGCCGTGCGGGGGCTCGCCCGCTTCTGACGGACTATTGGCCGTGTGCCGCTGGCGTTGGCGGGCGGCTGATGGGAGGTGGATGGGTGTTTCGATGCGGCCAGGACGGCAAGTACGACGTGGGCGGCGGCACGAGGTTCGACAGCCTGGCCGAGCTCGTGGACAACTACAAGCGGAACCCGATGGTGGAGACGACCGGCACGGTGGTGCACCTGAAGATGCCGTTCAACGCCACCCGGATTAACGCCAGCGGCATCGACAATCGCGTCCGAGAGCTGCAGGTCGACACCAGAGCCGTGTCTCGGGGCTGAGTCGCGGAGACGTGGCCCAGGGACCGCGGCTGGGAGCGCTCTCCTGGATATTGGAGGATACTGCCTGGTGTTTCCGTTTCAGGACTGTTTCTTACAGCCGTACCCAAAATTTTCAGGGTTGTGGTTCCAAGCCAGATGTCACGTCTTTTGTGTGGATAGGTATGCGGACATTCAGAACATCACCGCAAAAGCGCTTTGTCTCAGATCTGTTTGTCAGGGTGTGTCTTGGGACTTCCCAGAATTGTGTCTCAGAGATCTTCTCTGGGCCCGTCCCAGGGCTTTGTGTTAGAAACATGACATGGAGACGCGTCGTAGAGCTGCTACCCGGAACCTTGTCTCACAGCTTTGCTCCGGACGTTTGAGTTATCGTTGTGCTTGGGCCACCCCCCTGAGCACCGTCAGTGTAACGGCCGGCCCGGTTGCAGAAGGAGCACGGACCGTCGAACGGCAACAACGCCGGCTTCTGGGAGGAGTTCGAGTCGCTGCAGCAGCAGGAGTGCAAGCACCTCTACTCGCGGAAGGAGGGCCAGCGGCCCGAGAGCCGCAACAAGAACCGCTACAAGAACATCCTGCCGTTCGACCACACGCGCGTCATCCTCCGCGACCGCGACGGCCTCGGCCCCGGCGCCGACTACATCAACGCCAACTACATCCGGGTACGGCCGGCCGGACGACGGCGCGGCGGCCGGCGCCTGATACGGGCCCGTCGGGCTCCGGCCTGCGGGCGACGTCCCGGGGCGTTGTGGGCTGCTTCTGTGTAGCGCTGTCGGAGGCGGGAAGCGGCAGGCGGGGATGGGAGATTGTGGTAGTCCGGCGTTTTTCAGCAGTATTCGCGCTAAAATTGGCAGTGACGGCAAAAAGAGTTTATAGGTCTCTTGCAGTATGTGCACTTAACATTCGGTGCCCTTATTGTCAGTCGCGGTTATGCGATTGTCCTTGAGGGATTCTCTTCGCTTGTAGTCATTTGTAACTGTTGGGGTTTCTGTTCATGCTTCTGTCAGTTTTTATTTTGTAACATGAAGATGACGTCTCACCCATCAGTGTGCGAACAAAATACTTTCCCTCGCGCAATCTTGCGTGGACCCCAAGGGTCCCAAGGGTTGCGTAGTAGCCCCTTGGGGGCCGTTGGTTTGGTACATCCGCGTAGTATGGTACTGCTGTTTTTTGTGTGCGTGGACACTGAATTTAAACGTATAGCGTTGTTTGATGTCAGGCATTTTTTTTTGGGGGGGGGGGAAGGGAATGACCACAGCATTGCCACGCTGGAATATGCCCTTTGATACCTTAGCTTGCTTCTGCCAATGCCCATTTGAACTGGCCTTCTGGAGCTTTACAGTTTTCTTGTCTTGCTTGCCCGAACATACCAACAGCTCTCACGATGGTGTTTACGTTTGTCACCCTAATATTGTAGACGCTCGCTGGACTCGACTTCGGCTGCCCCAGTCCTGAGCGGTGTGTCGCCTTTCAGCCGGAGGACGACTCGCTGCTGGGCGAGGGCCACAGCAAGACGTACATCGCCACCCAGGGCTGCCTGCCGGCCACCGTGGCCGACCTCTGGTGGATGGTCTGGCAGGAGAACTCGCGCGTCATCGTCATGACCACCAAAGAGATTGAGCGCAGTCGGGTGAGTGCCGCGCGGGGCGGCGCCTCGCACGACCTTCTCTCGCTCGGGCGGTGTCGCGGCCGGCCACAAAGGTGCCCAGTGTGACGTGACGAGGTGCAGTCGGTGGCGGGACATCAGATCGTGGAATCGGCATATTATTGTGTTGGGAGCGGAATCATGGGGTTCGTCTAGTCGTCACCGGTGAATGAACGAATAAGGTTTGAGGCGAATTAATAGTGAAGCCACGTCTTCATTAGGCTCGAGCCGTACCGTTGTGGCGGGCTCTTTAGTTAGGATGTGGCAGACTATGTGTCCTGCTAATGGGCCGGCCTCGTGTTGATTTATTGTATATCAGTTCACAGGTTTTCGCCGCAGCATTGCATGCCGTTTTTTCATCTCGTGGCGGCAGCAATACGTAATCTTAAATATGTGAATGATCGAAAAGAACAAATGAAATGTATAAGTTTGCTAAGTTTTATGGAAAAGCCTCCCAGCACGTGTAAGGGAAGCAGCCTGCTATCCGAAGAGGACCCGTGGAATTGGTTGAAAGCAGAAATAATTATACAAACATCACGTTGTTGTTTTTCCCCTCAAAGATGAAAACAGTTGCCTTCAGACGTGTGCTCTGATTCCTTGTTGACCTTGTTTTGTACTGGGCGCCTTGTGGACTGCAAAGGGACCAATGTGAACTGCCAAACCATGGCAGCAGAAATAGTTGTTTTAAGTCAAAGGTTGTGCACTTCAAGCTACTTAAAGCTTTGTAGGAACTCGCAACTCTATTGTTGTAAGCTGTCGTTTTTATCGTTTCCATTCCAGAGCATTGTATCAGTAGTGTTATAAAACGCTTGCACCTAGATAGGATGTCCAGCAAGCAGCGCCTCTACTAGTCTTTCCAAACCTACGCCCTCTCTCTCTGTGAAAGTTTCCTTACCGAGCGGGTCCACCACGGGATCCCAGCACAGGTCTGGTCGCTTGTTCCGCGTATTGCTGCGTCTGTTGATGAGCGGCTGCCGCTCGGCAGGGTAAATGCGCCCGCTACTGGCCGGAGGAGGGCGAAGAGAAGACCTACGGAGCCGTGACCGTGGCCAACCTCTCCGAGTCGACCACGCACGACTACACGCTGCGGGTCTTCTCCGTGAAAAAGAAAGGCGTCAACGAACCACGAAAAATCTACCACTATCACTTCCACGTGAGTGCCTGGTGCTCGAGACAATGACGGCAAGTGAAATGACCCGGATGTGGACGTGACATAAAGCTAACAGCTGCTCTACGATTAGCGTGCGGCAGGATCGGGAGGGTGCTCGCCAAAAGCGATTCATGCCACGCGAAGCGATACGTTTATGAGATGTTTTGCTTAAGATGTCGTAGCCAATGGATGTTCACGTTGTACGCCGGTCATTGTTACCAGTGTGAGGTTGTCGGCGATGTGTCGCCTGGTTCAGTTGGGCCTCCCGTCGCCACCACAGTGGTCTGAGGGCATGGCTGAACCTGCCAGCTGCTCTGCCGCTGACCGACGTCGGGTCCAGGTTTGCCGTGATCCCCGCATACCTCGACGGACTTCCCCGTACCCCACGTGCGGCCTGACCTCTCCGTGCCTCCAACGCCCGCCCGTGGACCTTTAGGCCCGGCTTGAGGGACCCGAAGGTGTGGCATTTTGACCTGGTCTCCGGCCGATGTGCCACGGCCGGACCTGACACGACCCGCGCGCCCCGCAGGCGTGGCCCGACCACGGGGTGCCGTCGGACCCGGGCTGCGTGCTGAACTTCCTGCACGACGTGAACACGCAGCAGGAGAGCATCAGCGGCGCCGGCCCGATCGTGGTGCACTGCTCGGCCGGCATCGGCCGCACGGGCACCTTCATCGTCATCGACATGATCCTCAGCCAGATCGACCGCCAGGGTGGGTCCGCGCGGCGACGGCGGCTCGCGGGTCACGAGGGGGATGCCGCGGACGCCGCCCGCCGCAGCCGCATGGCCGGTGGACGCCGCCGTGCGGGTGAAGGCGGCTCTGTGCCGTGGTGGGAGTGGGGAACGGTACCGGTGCCGGCAGAGCCGGCGGGGTCGTGGCTCGAGCGCTGGGAGAGCCGCAGGTGTTTTGGCCGCCAGGTTTTCACAGAAACCCGTGGAGCTCATACGGGGTCCCTTCGAAACCCCTGTCAGGCCAGGGGGGGGGATCGTCCCCATCCGCCCTTGGATTCGTCCCTGGCCGGCTCCAGCTCGACCTGTCTGAGTACCGTTACGTCGGCACTTAGAGCTGACACATAATTCATTGAACAGCGTTTGATCCTGTCGTCGGCGCGTCTGAAAGGCAAACAACCAACCAGCGGATACATCATTCATGAAATAATAATGCCCCTTGTTGTTACTTCGCAGCAATGAAGCTGTTGTGTAACTGGGTACCCGGAGATATTAAGACCGCACACACGTCCAGGTGCTCCACTTACCGAAAGTTTTGCTCAGTTTTAGTGCCTTGGAATGCGAGTTTGGGTGGAACAATCGTTTGTTTGGAATGCCGTTTGAAAGTCTGTCTGAAAGTCATGATAATTCTGGTATGAGTTTCGTTTCGGAGCTGGGTTGGGTTTCGCCTGTTCATTTATACGAGAGGATTTTTATGCATTTGGTAACGTGGAAATTGCCACTTCTGTGTGCCGCTCTGGCGTTGTCTGTGTCCGTAGGCTCGGGAGAAGTTGCGCCGGTGTGTCGTAACCGGGTGCATTATGAAAAGTGTGTATTAACGTGTGCATCCCGTCTCTCCATGTTACGAGCACGGTTACCCGCGGATCGGGACGTGGCCCGTTGCGGGCCCGCATCCGCAGGTCAGGACCGGACGCTCGCCTCTGTGTGTGTATAGCACTGGCCGGAACAGGCACACGTCAGCCTGTCTGTGTGGTATAGATCAGGACAGGAGACAGGCCAACCTGTCTGTACGGTACAGACCAGGACAGGACACAGGTCAGCGTGTCCGCACGGTGCGGGTCAGGACAGGAGACATGCCAGCATGTCCGTACGGTACAGACCAGGACAGGACACAGGTCAGCGTGTCCGCACGGTGCGGGTCAGAGCAGGACCGTCTACCCCTGTCGGCAGGTCTGGACACGGAGATCGACATCCAGCGGACGATCCAGCAGGTGCGCTCGCAGCGCTCGGGCATGGTGCAGACCGAGGCGCAGTACAAGTTCGTCTACCTGGCCGTGCAGCACTACATCGAGGCGCTGCAGCTCAAACTGCAGGCCGAGCAGGTGGGCCGACCGCCGCGCGAGGAGGGGGGACCATCTCAGGCAGACAAGTCGAATGGGTCATTGGCTAATCCAGTCTCTGTCTGAGGAGCCAAGATACGTACGTAGCCAGAGGAGACGGCACCCTCTTATTCGCTGCAGCCAATAAGACAGCGCTCATCCTTCGTTGAGGAGCACTTGCACCTGGTTTTGGCTACCGTGGCTGGCGTTTGACCCGATTTGACCTGGCCGGACTTGCGACTGAAGTTTTTACCTGTCCAAATCTGTGCTGAGCCATCTTGATTTTATCTGGCTAGTTTTGCCCTCTTGTGGCCTTGTATCTGATCTGCTGTGATCCGACCAGGTCTAATGTGATCTTAACAGATCTGATGATTTGACCCGAGCTTACCTGACATGACTTCTCCTTGCGCGATATGATCTGATGTGACCAGACTTGCTCTGTTGTGACCTGACTCGACCAGAAGTGACCTGACGACCTGACCTAACCTGACCTGACCTGACCTGACCTGACCTGACCTGACCCTTGCCGACCGCTGGCCGCCAGGTGAGCCAGAAGATGGGCCGGGAGTACACCAACATCCGGTACTCGACCGAGGCGGCCGCCGGCCCGCCCGACTCCAAGGAGAACAAGGTGGCGCTGTCGCGCTCCACGGTCTCGCTGCCGACCAGCCCGTCGCCGGTGGCCGGCAGCCCGCTGTCGGCGGCGCCGGAGCGCGCCATGTCCAGCCGGGCGTGCTCCGACAACCAGCTGACCAGGTGGGGCCGGCGCGGCGCCGCCCGGAACGGGGCGGAGGGCTCGCCGGGATCCCGACGGAATGCAGTTTATCCTCGTCTCGAGTCGAATTCTGAGTTGACCGGGGTAAGTGTTGCGTCATCTGGGCACCCGGTGCTCCGGAGGGACGCGGCCGCTTCCAGATGACTCAACGACCCGTCCAGGACAACGTGGGGTTGAATATAACACGGGGATAACCGGCATTCCGTCGGGATCCCGACACATGTCTGGTGGAGGCTGCCGCCGGGCGGAGGCTCGGTGGCCGAGCGGTGGTTGGTCGCGCGCAGAATGTTTGTGGCGGTTTCTTTGCTCTGTCTTCTGCTGTTTGGTCTTCGGCTCTGCCGCGAGGATTTTTTTTTCTGCGGTGGTGTGTCGTCTGGCATTCACGTGTGTGACTGTCAGCGGTGTTTTATTTTGTCTGCGTGCTGTTTATAATCACCGTTGATTGTTCAATATCTTCATTTTCTGAGGATCCCGCCTGGTTGTTGGTTTTGTGGGCGGCAAGTGTGTTTGCCTTTGCGCAGCCTTAACCGCCCCGCGACTGCTGTGCCGTAGTTGCGTGCCCCAACAGATGACTGCGGGCCGTAACTGGTTTCCGTTATGTCGCCATTGTACCAGCTGGTGGCTTTAACGTTCTATGTGGTATGTGGTCTCTCCTTGTGTTACTGTGAACGCATACAGAACCGTCACAGTTGCTTGGTGTTTCATGATTGTTGTGCGTTGTTGCCGTTTAGGCTGACTGCTGTGTTCCAGAGAAGCCTGTTGTCTGATGCTGTATTTCTTGGTCCAGTGTCACCGTCTCGGCACGCTCGGCTGCTGTACTGTGCCGCTGTGTCTGTTGTTTGCTGCTTTCTCGCGGTGTCCAGTGTGGGCGCCGGCAGAGGGGCAGTTCGCCCTGACGGCCGCCGCTCGCCGACAGGTCGCCCGAGCTGTCCGAGTTCCCGCGCCAGATCTACGCCAACGTGCCACTGGTGGCCAAGGAGCGGCAGGCGGGGCCGCCGCCGTTCGCCGCGCCGCCGCCGCCCAAGTCGTGATGCCCGCACACCGTCCGGCCGTCTGTGATACCTGACGACGACCGGCGCCGCCGCCGAGGAGGTCGCCGCGCGCGCGTCCTGCGGCCGGCGCAGCTCTTTCTCGCGGAGCGGCGCCGGTCGGCGCGGGTGGCGGACGCGGCCCTGTTGCGTGTCGTTGTATTCTGTGATATCTAGCAGCTCGGCGTCGGCCCGGCGGCCGGCCGGCTCGGCGCGCCGCCGGGCCGACCGGCCGCCGTCTCCGCCGCCGCCGCCGCGGGGACGGCGCGCCGGCGGGCGCGGGGCCGGCCGCCGTTCCCGAGGACAGCCGGCTGCCGCGGCCACCGGACAGGCGGCGGAGCCCGGCTGCCGACCGGACGACGGGCGGGCGCCGCGCCGGCAGAGCGCCGCTCCGGCTCCGGCGGCTCCGGCGGTGCACACAGGAGCCGCTCTCCCCCGCGAAACCCGCCCCTCCACCCGGCACAGTTAGATGAAGACTAGTGATTAATGTGTTTAAACTGTTAATGTTGCGGAAATCGTGTATGAGTGTCGCAATTACCTGACCTTAGTAATTGGCTAGCGCTGTGAGCTGCATGGAGAGTAGGCTTTTCTTTTTTACTCGGTCGCGTATTTCCAGCAGATGTTTAGCTGAAAATATAATTTGAACTATACACCGAACGCAGGTATGCAAGCTGTTTCGGAATTCGGAGCCCACGCACCAATAACTGTTATGCACTGTCGAAATGTAATATACCTCCTGTCATGCATATGCAAGGATTGGGCAGTCTGTAGCCTCTCTTCTTAGATATAGCCTTCTGACCAATCTACCACATTTGGTGTGGATCAGGCAGATAGCGCTACTTGATAGTAACGTCCGAAAAATAACTGAGAAAGGCAAAAATACTGAGCTGTCAAAACAACCATATTAAAGAAGTTTATGGGATGCTTATGTCTCCAGAGAGGTACATTTCACATTTTAGAATGGTGTGAGTCCGATTTGCCGGATTCCAATTTCAGCGTGTCTGAATCCCTACTCCAGTGTTGGGATATTTGAGTCCGGTTGACATGAGTCCGAGGCGCAAAGCTTTTATGTCTGGACGCCAGTCCAATTGGACTCGGACTCAGACCCGGATCTGCTGTCCAGGGAGGGCCTCCGCCAGGACTTGACCGTATCCATGGCCTCCACAGCAGACAAGCCAGGGAAGAGGTACCGACGGCTCGGCCTCAGTAGGCGGGTTTGCATGAAACGGCCCTCACCGCGGGCCTCACCTTACCTCACCACCGCCCTCACCGAGGAGCCTCGTCTAACCCCACCGAGAGTGTGGAAGAAGCTGCCGTGCTGAGGCAACCGAGGGGATTTCCACGGCAAGGTGGCCGCTGGCGACGCTGGAAGGTTTTCTCCGAGGGGATGACAGGAGTTCTGCGATTGGACATTGCTGTGGAGCGGCCCGTTTGGTTGCCTCAGCACAGCGCCTCGATGGTAGACTTGTGAAGGGCTATTATTTAGCCTTGCATCGGTGGTCTAGAGTCTTGCTGTCCAGAGGCAAGGGTCTGAATTTCTCCCGGGAAGAGTAAATCTGACCTTCCCGCGGCGACGTCGTCGACGTCGTCGTTTCAGGTGACCAAATGTGTCCCACGGGCACCGCGTTGCGTGCGATGGCGTAGCAAGGTGTGTCAGGGAGGCGTCCCCAAGTTTGGGGACTTCAGTATTAGGTGCGTCTGTGGATGTTGCGTATACAACACACATTACAGGCCACGATCCCCCAGACGTGTAAGTCACAGAAGTTTTCCAGCTTAGCACCATTCCATCATTAGCCAACAATTGAATATCTAAACCGGTTAATCAACTGGGTTCAGGCTCCAAGGCATGCTGTAGTTCCCAGCTTCATCTAGTGCTTATTTAACGCCCCATCTGGCTGTTCTTTTGGCTGGCGGAAGTAAGCGCTTCTGTTTTGTGCTCATGCAGCACCCATGTTATGTCGTCCTCTGGTCGAGCCCATGGTCCCTCGCAATGGAACTGTTGGTTCCTTGGCAAGCCTGAAGAAAGATCCCTTCAACAAACGGTCGCCGTCTATTTTCTGGAATGCTGTTGGCTCACAAAGTGGTTTGTTGCGGAAGCTGTATCTTATTACGTGGAACCCCATAGCCTCACGCATTCAAAAAGAACGTTGCTGATATTTGCACAGTGCACGGCTCCGCTGCGGCCTCTACGAGCAGTAGGTGCCGTCGGCGGTGTTGGCCTGGATCCAGGGCAGCACCTCGGTGATCCGAGCGTAGACGCCTGGGTAGCCCGGCAGTGCGCAGCCCCGACCCCAGGAGACGACGCCGATCAGCGAGTAGCGGTCCGACTCGAGGGTGACCATCGGGCCGCCGCTGTCGCCCTGGCACGAGTCCTTGCCGCCCTCGCTCAGACCGGCGCAGATCATGGACGGGTTGATGCTGCTGTACGACTGACTGCAGGCCGTGTTCGAGATGACCGGCACGGTGACCTCCCGCAGGGAAGTGGCCTCAGAGCCGTCGGAACTGGTGGTGCCCCAGCCGCTGACGATGGCGTCGGCGCCGACGAAGTCGTTGCCGGCAGTAGGCAGGCAGGCCGGCGCCAGCGAGTTGTCGCCCGGGAACGTAATGGGCTCGGTCAGCTTCAGCAGCGCGAAGTCGTAGCCGGACGCGGACGCCGAGGTGTAGCTCGGGTGCTCGATAATCTGCTCGACGTTGGCCCGAATCTCGCCGTCGCTGGTGCCGATGCGGTGCTCCTTGAGCAGAACTTGGATTTGGCTGGGGGAATCGCCGGACGTGCAGTGGGCGGCCGTCATCACGTACCTGCTGTTGATGATAGTGCCGCCGCACCAGGTACGGTCGCGGCCAGTGGTCACCAGACCCGCCTGCCACGGGTACTCGTTGACCTCCGTCTCGACGCCGCCGACGATGCGGGAGGCGCGGTTGGGCATTCCGCAGCAGCAGGAGCCGGACGGCGCGGCCGTTGTGGCCACCGTGGTCTCGGTGACTTCCAGCTGGCAGACGAAACCCGTCCTGACCACGGAGTAGTCCGAGTGCCACTGCACGGCCATCGAGGAGGTGGACGTGACGTCGTTGGGGCCGGCCGTGCCGCAGAACTTCTGGCCGTTGACGGAGAGCCAGTCCCAGCCGCACTGCGAATTTAGCTCGACGTCGAACGGCGAACAGGCGATGGAGATGGTGTCGCCGGCGTTCTGGGCCGTCAGCTGGTAGTCGCAGTCTTCGTCGTTGCCGTAGTTCTCGGGGTAGTTCGTCGACATGATCGCGTAAGACTCGCCTCGTGTCAAGGTGTGCGCTCCGCACGCCAGCACCGAGGTGTCGACCACGGAAACTGCGCAGCGGTAGCCCGACCTGACCACGCTGTAGTCGCTGTGGAAGCTGATGGACAGGGAGGGCGCGATCGACATCGAGGGGGCGGATGTGCCGCAGAACTTCCGGCCGTTCACCTCCAGCCAGTCCCAGGCGCAGCTGCTGTGCAGCTCTAGATTGAATGCCTCGCAAGAGAGGGAAAGGAATCCGGACGCCGCACTGAGATCGTAATCGCAGTCGAAGTTTATGGGGTACGTGGAAGGGTGGTCAGGAGATTCAATGACATAGTCGCCACCCTCTAGAGTATGACTGCCGCAGTCGAGAACCACGGCGCGGGGCTCAATGGGAGGAACCGAGCCTTCTTGGTTTACAGGAAGAGGGCCATTCTTGTCGAGCACTGCAGCGCGGGGCTCAATGGGAGGAAGCGAGCCTTCTTGGTTTACAGGAGTGGGGTCATTCTTGTCGGAGGGCGGGGGCTTCCAGTCGCCCTTGTCGGAGGGCGGGGGCTTCCAGTCGCCCTTGTCGGAGGGCGGAGGCTTCCAGTCTCCCTGGGCCGGCGCCGGTTTACCGGGCGCCGCCTGAACAGTGACGGCCAGGGCCAGCAGAAGTGTGAGCGTCCTCATCTTGGCAGAACGGTGCTTCTCGACCCCGTCGCCGGCTTTTATACGAGCACGGCCGCCGATGACGGCGCACGTCGGCGACACCGAGCGGCCAACACCTGCGACAGCGAATACAATCGACTGCACGCTGTTGCGGAGACAATGCGGCCCCACGCACACCTGGCTTTGAAACGTCGTTTTGGTTTCCGTGGAAATGCTGGCCATTGTTCCGCCAGCTGTTCGTAGAGTGGAAAAGAAGAGTTCGATGATAGCGCCCCAGCAAGTACCGTATTATCGTTTTTAGCCGAGCACGCATCATCGAATATTTTTAAGATCTTGTGTGACGGAAGACACTCGGACATTCAAACTTGTGTTCGATTCCATCGTAATCAGAATCGACTCCGGAATCGTCTCACTGCCGGCCAGAGTCAGAATCGGAATCGATTCCATTGACAAGTGCTGTAGCCAGAGTAGGAATTGAATGATGGTTATGTCCGGAATCAGAATGGGAATCAATTTCATCGGTTTAAGATAATCCAGTGAATTATAGTGGAATCGCGAAAAAACGATTCCGGAATCGACTCATTTCGTTTCGTTTGAATCGATTCCCCTCGAAATGAGATCACGCACAAGTGTGCTCACATTACAATGTTTGATTTCACCTCGTAGCTGAAATACGCAGAATAAATGGGCCAATATCGATCGAAAGGATAATTTTGTCACGTCCCCAGGTATCGTCCCAGATGTGCTAATTTTTAGTAGGACCCGGGACGCACCAGTATTTCATATTTTGATGTTGGGCACATGGATGTTGACTGGAAAGAAATCACGAACAACCCTGTTGTATACCTTCAATAATTTTGAGATATAAAAAATAAAGGGCGTTCGTGGGTACGTGTTTGATTCGTTTCTCGTTTGTAAATTCTTACCCAAAGGAGACAAGAAATCACGAGCCCTTAGATCTGAACCGATTTTACGAAGCTTCGAAATCGCTTTGAACCTCTTGAAGTGCACCAGTTGAAGTCAATTTAGACTGAAGTCCCACTTGGGCTTTTGGCCACCGTGACATTTGACGGGCACCTGCTGCGACTTCCCCTGTCTTCAGCGGGCCGTGGGCTCCTGTTTTGAACGGGCCGCGGCTGTCCAGTGACTGCGGCGCGCCGCGGCGGCAGGCGGCCGGAACCGGCGGCACGAGACAGCAGCTCGAGCAGCGTCCAGCCCGGCACCAGACCCCGACGAGCCGCGCTCCGAGCTGCCGGCCAGCAGGTCACCGGGGCTGAGACCAGCCCCAGCCGATTGGACTCTCTTATACCAGGTGGGCCCAGATTCGCCCAACGGTCAGCAGAATCCCTCGCGCATTTGAGGGGGCAGTTGAGTTTTAGCGACCAAGGGATGGAGGATTTTACTCTCAACGGGAACATTTTGCGCTGCACGATTAGGACTTTACCACAGCGCACATAGTTGTGTGTGTAAATCAATGGCCGTTAGCTTCTAGGTCAAGTAAGGGATACGACTTAAACTCGTATTGGGATTTCAACTCGTCTGTCTAAATATACTGAAAAAGTTGGCGCACGTCTGTTTGCCTTGCGCGTGTATCAGGGGTGCGGGGCGTTCTTCACAGAGGGGAAGGGGCAAAGAAACATGTTCGGTCGATTCTTCCCAGTCAGCGCCAATAGGGTCAAAGTTAAATTCCAAAAAAAGTCTGGGGGCAGCCATTTCTCTGGCCCACGCTTCCCGCACCCTTGGTTTGATCTCGATCTCGAAAACTGCCCGTCTGGTTTCATGGCAACAAAACAAAATCGATTCGCCATGACGTAACCTAAATTTTTATGAACAGATTTTTTTTAAAAAATACTTGAAAGGATGAATACCGGGAAAAATTCAAAAAGGGGTGTTTTTACTTGTTTTAACTCTGTTTATGGACTGTTTTTTATGTTTATGGGCCGATTTTGAAGTAACTGACATAAATCGAGAGCTAATGGACGAGATTTTTTCTATTGGCCCACACCCTTAAAGTTTTGCGGAAATTCTTTGGCGTTCACAGAACTTGGAAATGAGAATATCTGTTTTTGAAAACTGAATTAAAAATGGAATCTAATGTATTTTTAAGCTTTTCATAGTCTTATTATACTTACAGAGTGCAAATCGTATAACACTGCTTGTATAATATTGGCATAGGCGGCGCCAGGAACATGAAAAAGGGAGAGTTGTCATGGTCGCATGTTCAACAGGTCAGCTTACGACCTTTGACCGTAAATGACCTCGAATGAAGTAAGAGTTACATGGAAGGGCCTTGAGTTAATTTCATAACGTATGAAAGCGTTTCAGTTCATCTGAATCGACTGTATTTTGAAAAGTCCTTTTCATGTCGTGATAAAGGTACGAGCTCGGAAGTTTTAGATCACGGCTCCGTGACCCGACCTGATAGCAGTCTGAAAATTTGGACACAAGTAGAGGACACCGTGCTGAGTCACATGTGTTCGAGATGTTGCATTTTGAAAGTAAGCCCTAGAAATATTCACATAGGACTTTGATATTTCACCTTGGCCTTGCATTGCGAAGTGACCCCAAAAATTGCATGTTTGCCCAGTTATTTAACTACACAATCAGATGAAGGCTGAAGTTCTATCTTCAAAACTCAATTTTTGGTAGCCATTTTCTTTTACCTTCAACAATGCCAAAAATGGTTTGATGTGCCTCCTACAAACTTGGCCTGGCTCAACCCTCCTTGGGAAAATGAAATCCCGAAAATTTGGCACAATACTTCGAAATATTAGCTAGGAAAAGCGGCCAAGTTTCGTGAAGCTACTACAAAAACCCTGGAAATGGCGAGCAAAAAACTGGAGGGGTGCTTCTGGAACCTCCCCATACGAGAATAGGGTTAACATGGTCATATGGTCACGTGCGGCTATTTAGGGTTCGTAAAACCGTAAAACCTTGTACCGGACACGCCAGTGCGACCGGAACCTGAGCCTTTCTGCTGGCGGCAGGTTCCGTTTCACGCCGCGACATTGAACTGTCATCCGTTCCTGAGCATGCCGCAAATGTGCCCGGGCGGCGATCGGCACGCGTGCGCGGACACTGAACATTGTCCAGCGTTCAATGCCCTGAAAAGTTGGACGTACGCGCTGACGTATCAAAGCAACCACACGGAGGTGGAAGACCAAAATGTCGAAGACAAGTAGCAGTAGGAGCCAACAGCGCTGAACAGATGACATCATGTCCTCGTATACTGTAACCAGGACGTCGAGTCACTGATTTTTCAACATTGAGCGTTTGGTCTATGGGAGTCTGGGAGTCTATGGGGTGGGTCTATGTCAAGTCTGAAGTGCCCTTCTTACGACCGAGGCCGGAGGTCGAGTGAGATTTATTGCAACCAACAAACCAAAGTCAAATTGAGCGATTAGGTCCGGATATAACGCTCTCTGGAGGCTAATAATTTCGTCACCACTGTCCATAAACCGAATCGTAAACTTTTCGCTGGAAGCAGGGCCTATTTTAACATGTTAACTAGGTGTCCAAATACACACAGCCTGCAGAAATGGACATACAGTCACATAAAAGTATACACCCAGTCATCGGCGACAAGGGAGGCAGATATTAGCAACGGTTCAATAGTACTACCCATCACGACCATGCCAATAAAATGAAGTGCCCTCTATTTCAACGCGATGGCATTCTGCATCGTACTTCGTAATCTGTTTGTAGTTGTAACATGACTATGGACATTTGCATCCAACATGTTTTTTCACATTGCGTTTTTTACTTCGTTATTGCTAAGACCCAGCCTTACAGCTTAGTAAAATGAACAACCGCCATTGATAAGATATATGTCATCACATATAACACATTTTTTACCTGTTTCTGCCGTTTATAAATTTCGGAACAATCATTTGCTAGTCGAAGGTGTCCACTCAGGTCTCCGCTCGATTTTAAATTTAAACAAGAACTGCTTATTTTCACTCCTGAAGAAGGGAAAATGGGTACCTTATTCGGTTATTTTAAACGTCAGTTGTGGAAAGTTGCGAAGCGAAATCAGTAAAAGGATGATGTAAATTGCACCCCATCGACATCAGGCAAGAACGCCTGATGATAATAAATGCTTGGCCGACTTGAAAAAATCATGATTCTTTATGGCCTTGTACTTTACCCAGATTGGCACTAACATTTCTTGAGAAATGTACGCATCATTGGCTTACATGTAAGGTGGTGGTGGATAGAGTTTCTTCGACCAATGCTGATCATTTTGGACCTATGGGATTTAGAAGAGAGGTTAAAATGACACTTTAATTGAGCCGGAAAAAAGGACCTTAGTAAGGATATGAGGGTAAGGATTGGGATTGACGAGGATGACGGGGTGCATCATATGCCTCAAAACAGTCGTGTCCCCATGTGACGGTAAGAGCGACATTCGTCTTGCGTAGTGCATTCATTCTACGTCCGACACAAATATTTCATCTTTTCCCCTAGTTTTTGCAATACGGACCGAGACAAGCTAACCATCAGCACTGAAGTATTTGCTCATGTTATTTGGCGTCGATGCCAGATCCTGAATCCATCACTAGTGCGACAGTCAACTCACTGGCCGTCGTTCTTTATTATTTCCTTTAGATTTTACCCCTCTGTTTTGTCATGGTGATATCTGTGACCAGAATGCATGGGACGCAGACGTAATTCCGCGAATTCTGATCCTCTGCACATCCGATTCCGCAGTTTCCGGGTAATGGTATAATTCTGGCTGCGAAAGTTTGACGCTGCAACAGGAAAGAAACGGTAGAGTAGCAATCGGTGTACACACTGACTACATACTAGTCACGAGCAGTTCCGCTGGCCAAAGATCGAGCACCAGAGCCACTCGAAACTCTGCTGCTAAGAAATTTGTCACGGCGGGAGAACTAAGGCCGGCAAACATGGTGACACAGTATCACCACTTGAAAAGAAAAGTGTTCATCTGCCGTTTAGATTTCGTATTTGGACATGCTGTAGTTGGAAATATTATCGTACTTGGAAAAACGCCCTCAGAAGGGTGTAGGTCCAGATATAACAGGACTGTCCCATAATTAGGCGTTGGAAAAAGCCATCGAGTAGCGTCCAGCACAATCGGATGTGGGTTTCGACGTACCAACTAAGAAGTAATGATCAGCGGCGTAACTTTTTGGTTTTCAATGGGAATGCCATTATGACATCCCTTGACAACCTCGCCTACCCCTCTATTTCCTCTTCTGATTTGGCCCACCTTATTTTGCACCCCAGCGAAAATCTCGGTCTTCAGCCTTCACGTACTGATAGGCTGTGCGGCAGTAGGAGAGCCTGGAATCAAGCTCAACGCATTCGACATGCTTCCCGTAAGGCTTTCGACTGGTTTATTGTCCGATTTTAACCGAACCTTTTCCAGAAACCGGTGCCCAAGCTGAAATGGCGACATGCAGTTTCATTAACGTGAAGCCATAATGGGCGTTCAAATTAAACTCCCTCGGCGATATGGCCTTGAGTGTCAAAACCTGGAAATGCCATGGACATAACAGACAGTTTGTGACATATATGGCCAAATTTTATATTGGTAACCGACATTTAATGCGTACCTAGAAATTCCATATTCTTTTATATCTATGCAAAGCACACAGTTCTTACACGTACTCTTGGGCCCCAGCTCCCCAGCCACCGTCTCTGTCCCTGTTGTGGCCAGGACAACAGCGTCCGGGACGGATGACCGCGGGCCAGAGGAGCGCGCTGGCCGCGGCGCCGGACCCTCCCAGCTGGTCGTCGGTGCTCCGCCAGTGGCTGGCTGGCACCTCCCTGCACGGAGCGCCGCGGGTCCTGCCGGAAACCAGCCGCTTCCGGCTCCAGAGGTGAGTAGCGTCGCGGTGCTCAGCGAGCGGAAATGATCGCCGGACTGAAGACTAAAGACTAAACTAAAGACTAACGGACTGGCCCGCTGATGATGTGGTTTTGTGATATGGTTGCGAAGAGAGCGTTATACCTGCAGCGTATGTACATCTTCCTAGATCATCAACAATTGGACTCTGATTGTTTAGTGCATGCTACGCGAAAGCATTGGAGCATAATAACATCTTTATTGACAACGTTAGGTTTCCTATTGTGAATACGGTGGCGCAAATATCCGTTTTGTCAAAAATAAACTTACCTAGCTTTTGAAAGCGAGGACTTATAATTTAGACGAGCTCATCGTCGAACAGCTCTCCAACATGTGTGTGTGTGCGAATACTCAAAGTAGAATTTTACGGTTAACTGGTAGCTTTGCCATTCTGATTTGTGACCTTTTGATAGGCCACGTAGGCAACAATGTCCTCGTGGCTCTGTGGTAACATGGTGTCCTCGTGCGATGGGTGTCAGGCTGCACCGAAGTTCGTTGCTCTCAGCCAGCCAGCGCGATTTCACCCGAAATAAAAATGGTCATCCAGCTCAAGAGCGACCGTGTCGTGGCCTTGCTGGCACGCATGAGTTGCAGCACAGACTTAGCTGCTTTTGGGCGTCACGATCAGGTTGTACACAGCGATTCCTTTTCACGATGGACCGAGGTCCCAACGCTGTGCACATCAGACAGTGTGGGTAAAATTTGAAAAAAGTACGGGAGGCCAACGGAAAAATTGCTTTCAGGATAAGATATGCCCGTTGAGTGAGGAAATACACCGGGGAAAACAAAATGAGTAGCTCTTTATTTTGATTCTCACAAAGAAAACCTGACTTCAAAAGTTTAACAGCCAGAACTATTTTAGGCCGCGCAAAAGAAAAACGCCTCTGTGAAGTGCCACCGTATGGGTACAGTGGGTTTGGTCTCTTGCCTCCTACTCTGTTCGCCAGTGACAGAGCTGGCTGACGTCGGTTACACTTGAGGCTTGTTTTTGTCTTTGGTGTCAATGACCCCCACTTCTGGTTGTCTGTGTACTTCCTCGCAGCACGTGCTTGCGTAAGCCGTTATCCCTCGTCTGACGTCCTAACACAGCGACCGTATCTTTTCGGGCGGCATCTTGGTGGACACCTGTCTTCGTCCTTCCTTGCTTTCCAGTGTAATGCTTTTCTCACATTGTGATGCGCGGTTGTTCTCGGATTATCCGTGGGTTGATAGTATTTGAAGGCGCTGAGTTTCCTTCCTGTCAGTTCTGGACGTAAGTTACCCAGTGTCCTGCCGGTGGTCAGCCGCCGATGCGTTCAGCATTAAACGGTGACACCCAACATCGGATACTGGCCTTCTGAAAACAGAGTTCTGTTTTTAACAGATGTTTCTATTTCTTCTGTAGGTCCTCGTAATCATCAGGTAAAAGCTCGGATACTCTTGCCTCGTTCTTTCTTTATTTACTTATTTACTACCCTATGTATGGAGTAGGAAGTAAAACATGAACAATGCTCTCTATTTTTAGACGCACATATGCGTCTAAAATTAGGGAACGCGGTTTGACAAAGATCAGTGTGAAGAGCGATTTGCGAAAGCGGATGGTTCTGGTGTCCATCTGGAAGTGTAAAGTTTTCAGACCTTGTGTTCGATGCTCACCACCGTTCCTTTTAAACTGGCTTGTTAGGCCCAGGGCCGCGTAAGGCGGCGCTGGAATTCAGGACGCTGTAGTATTCCATAGGCTCTTCAAGTAACTAGACAAAGCTGAACAGCCACCCGACCAGAAAAACGAAGCAGAACGCCCAGAACATCTAAAGCACATCAGCGTAAACCTACGTCATTGTATTCTTTTCATCGCGTCGGCATTAAGCGAAGCACACATCAATGCCGTCTTAACTGAAGCGTTGTCAGTTTGCGCCACATCTTCCTCGATAAGTGACGCTGTCTCGTGCAGAACAATGCGAGTGCAGAGACAAAACACAATGATGACGAGCAGCGAACCAGTTGCGGCTGTGCAAGGCAAAACATTCTGCTGTCCTTTGTGAGGATATTCGCCATCTTGTTGGCGCACAGCTGTCGCCGTGACGGTGCGCATGCCGCTGTCGTCGCTGGCATCAATGCAGACGAAGACGCCCGGTGGTAGGCGATAGCTTGGCACACATACGTGCGGGGTAAACAATGCTCCTCAAGATAGTCTGTCACAGCTGCAAACGATACGCTCTGTTCCGTGTGGTTCTAGGACAAAATACCGAATAACCGAATACCGAATGCAAAAATATAGCAAGCTAAATATCGACGGCTAAATATCGAAATGGATAAATATCGACATGCCTAAATATTGAAATGCCAGATTATTGAAAGGCAGAATATCGGCAGGATCAATATCGACATGCCTTAATATCGAAATAATAAATCATCAGATGGCAAAATATCGACCGGATAAATACTGGCATGGTTGAATATCGAATGCCGAAATATCGAACCATAAAATTAGCGAACGGCAAAATATCCAATCGACCAGTGATCGAATCACATGATGTAGCGAAGAGTACGTCGCAGATACAGTGAAGGGCGTACAAGAAATGCAGTGGACACTGTGCCATGCGTGAGACATTACATTGGTGTTGGGGCATGGCCGATATTGAACAATGGGAGGCATTTGTGGCGTTGTGAACAAATCTAGTACGTTCCCAGGACTCTCTGACGTCGTCTCGCTTCGTTGCAATGTGTCGCAACATATTTAAAGATTTCGCTGATGAGGTTTGAAGGCTTGTGGGATCGTTAGCGACCATTCCTTATGGCTGCAATGGCTCGTCGGTAGCGATCAAGAATAAACTGATAGGGAGAATGTGTTGCCTCTGGTCTGCCCCTACGTCTGCCAAATTACCTGCAGAAGATGATGCCGCTCAGACCTTACATGATATGTAGCGGCAAGAGCTTGGGAATTGGATAGGTATAGCTCAATAGCTCAAGCGAGCAATAGCTCAAATTTCGAGGAAGAGATCAGCATCAACCTGTTGGCGTTGCATGAAAAGCAGTGAGACAAAACGACGATTGTCCATCAGATAACTTCTGAGAAGAACTTCCGCGCCTTTCTATATGGGGTCGTTAATTGTTCAGACATGTTCATTGTCACAGGGCAAGATGTTCTTCGTCAGGCCAAGGGATTCAGGCGAGGAAGGAAGATTATTTTGCTTCTCTACCGGACACCATTTCTTTCCATGATGGAAATTGCATCATACGGTTGAAAAATAGAGTCTTTGTCCGTGAATTTTCCGCAATAGCCTGCACTCGTTACCGAGCATCCAAATTTAATATGATACCAACCATCCAGATCTCATACCCAGCGCAAAACAATAATTTTCTGACCCCTAAGAATGGAGACATTTTCTGGTCGAAAGGGGACGATAAAGGGAATTCCTGGAGTTCTTTTTTCGGGAAAAATTCTATCGGAACGCGTCTCAACGTTCACAACAGAATGGAAACAGTCACAACACGCTGAACTTGTTCAACATCTTCAGAAGATAATGAAATTGACGTCCATCATTTTTGGACTTCGACTTCAACAACAGACAGCCCATGAATGATATAATAGCGAGGAATAGTTGCAAAAACACTTCCCGCACCTGGTGGTTGCGATGGTACAGGCCCGATCGGGTTGGGCTGGACCGTCTTTTACAACGCTAAGGTACGTACCTTTAAGTTTCGTTCCTTACCTAGAATGTAGAAAATGTTAACTGTGATGTTAACAATGTAGAATTAATGCGTGAGCGTGTTTTAAAACTTCCTTTCGATTATCAAGTTACGTTTCAACACCGCATTTACATCTGACTCGGTGGATTATTGGATACGCTAGATATTGCCATTTTTGGCATGACATTCATTGCCGCCAGAAAACAGGTCACAGATGCCTCCTTGGTTACCGTCCCCCTGCGTGCTCCCTAGAGCGGAGCTCCTATAGCTTGCTGCCGTACCCGGATATTCTATGTACGACGACCGTCGTCCCAAGTGTCAATTTTTTGAACGGAACCCTGGCTGGTGCCCTATGTTGGAGCAAATAAAATGTTCAAATTCATGAGGGGACATAACAACACGGGTACTGGGTGGGTGTCGATTGCAGGATGCCGGCAATGCCGTACAGTGAGCGATGTTCCTTACTCGCCGGTACTGAGACAAGTGCTCTATGCCTAAGTATAAAAAACGTCCTCCAAACAAGATGCAGTTGCGACAATCGCCTTCCTGCGAAAACGTCCTTGGTCCTAACTCCGCAGGACAATGATATTATGTTTACTTATTGCTGGAAATCCTACAGCGTGTTGGTCGTTGCAGACTGAAAATTTTCCTAGGCCCGTAATGTTTAAGCAATGGATGGGAACAGGGTCAACATCAATGCAATTTGCTCCTAAACTGTTGCAGCTGTTGACAAACGCCTTTCACCACATGATAACCAGGTAGGTAAAGAGGCTACAGTTGAAGTCCATGCATTTTACCTTAACTCACCAGCTTACCAAATGAGGTGAGTTTATAGAGACATACAGTGGGTCAGCTCTTTTTAAAGACCTTAAGAAATAATTTTTGGGAAATGTTGCCAAGATAAGAGATGTTAGGAATGGACGCACCAACGCGACTAAAAGACTAAGTCCCAAAAATTTGAACAAAATACCAAAAAATATACACAGACGTCTATAAATGCATTACAAGATACAGAAAATTGTGGAAAATTGCCTGGGTGTTCTAATGATGGCATTAGTTTGGTCCTAGCCTCATGGGAAAATGGTTTTATTTCTACTCAAAGCTGGGAATCCTGTAAGGTGCTGGTCGATGGGTCCCGCATACCACACCAGCTGTTGAAGTTGGTGTGGCAGAGGCCACACCCACAACACCGTATTTTCCACCCGTTTTGGTAACTCGCAGATTTATTTATGTTGGTGACGTCAGCGCTTCAGCAATCACCTAAAATGAATTGAAAATCAATGCAAGTGTTATGTAAGCGTCAAAGACATGTTTGATCTTCTGGCCAACGAAATTCTGTGAGCTTTTTCTTTGAAACCACGGTGAACGAGGGGAGCACTTTACCACAGAGCTACCTCGCCGATGTGATCCCTTGCCGTAGGGGAGCAATGTCTCATACAAATAATCCGAAATGCGCCCAATAAATGGTTCTCTCAAACGGTGTGATGCCGAGCGTACCATAAGCACTACAACGCACAGGCACGCACCCAGGATTTCGCCAGCACTGCACGTTGCTGAAACTTCACCAAGGGACGGGGCAAAGTTTGTCAGAAGTGCCCCGCAACCGGAGGCGCCCTAGGTTTTCGCTTCGGCGCCCCCGAATTTGCTTTTTCATCGGATTTAGTCCGGTCAGTTTCACACAGTGGCCCCATTGCAGACCAGCAAGGGCCTTTTGGCTAATGGTTCAGTGGCGCAAAACGCTTGTGGAAACCTTGTAAAAAGAGGTTTTCACAAAATGCAAATATAGGCTCACTTCGGGCGCACGCCCGGGCCCTAAGCACTCAAGGGGGGAATACTGCCCACTGCGCCCCTTCCCCTCCTCCGTGGCCATGTGCTTAACACCGCACCTGCTGCAAGTGCAAATAAATATTTTCGCGAGCAGGTCATTGACACATCCAAGGGAAGGCATGCAACAGCGACCATACCCCTCTTCCCGAGGTGCGGTGAAAACGCCATGGAACCTGAGACCCAGACATTGTTTGACAGTGCAAGGTGCTCTTAGACCTTCTATACCTAGCTACAACGCAGATACTGAAGAGGCAGATTTCTTCTAACCTCGCGGTTCTCGATGCCTTCCGGGGCTCGCTTTCGCTTCCGGGACCAGAATGTTGTGGAACCCAGTTTGGGGGTGAACCCGGCCGTGGCTGGATTTGCCCGGCCAACGCGCGATCTGGCCAGCATCGTTTTGCGATATCGGCCTGTGCAACAGCAAAGGGGTGATAAGGGGATAATCGGGCACCGGATATTTAAGCATGTCAGTATTTGCGCTGTCGGTATTCCGCCATTCGATAATTTGACTCTCTGATATTTAGGCATACAGATATTTATCCTGTCGATGCTGTGCCATTCGATAATTTGGAATTTCGACGTTAAGACATGCCAGTATTTATTCTGTGGATATTTTGCCTTTCGACAATTTGGCATTTCGATGTTTAAGCATGCCGATATTTATCCGTTTCATTATTTAGCCGTCGATATTTAGCTTTTGATATTTGGGCATTCGATCTTCAGTCTTTCGATGTTCTGGCCGGTAACCGTTCACCGTTTTCCGTCACTTCGTCCATGACTTTATTAGCCCGCGCCACCAGCGCACTCCTTCAGTCTGCTATGTATCCATGAGGGACACAGGAGTTTGCGCTCAGCAGCTGTATATCACAGGCCCGCGGAGCCCAGCGCAGACAGTTCAGTTCCATCTTCTGTTGTGAGATGTGTCATGGTATACGAAGCAATCCAAAAACATACTTCCGGGGAGCACAGCATTCGGACAATGCTGCCGTTTTTGGAGAACGTCTTTTTTAGTCTCTTTTTTAGTTTTTGGAAAACGTCTTTTTTAGTCTTTTTTAGAAGTCCGCGCCTTTAAATGATAAATGGTACAAGATTTTAATCCAAACAATGTCTGTAAATCGTACTCGAGTAGATCTGACAAACACATTGTCAAACGTGTAGTACGGTGCGCATGGTTTAGAAGAAATGTGAAGGGAATGATCCGGTACGATTGGAAACCATTTTGCAACTGGATTTTCAGCTTCCAGTCTAACACTTAACCTTGTGCTGAAAACTGACTTTAATGTTGCGGAGTTATGAAATGTTTCATTTGATCCGAAATGAATATGCAAGTTACAAGGTACCTATCCGCCAATATGAATGCATTTTCCATTTCATTTATCCATTTTTTATTCTTGTTTTTCCAACGTTTGTGCAAAACTAATACGTTGGTAATCCATCAACATTATGGCGGACATTATCAGCGATGTGACACAGCCAAATGCACAGGAATGTGAAAAAGTATTTGGGTAAGTCTCGCAAGCGAACGCTTTGAGCTATACTGGATTTTGCTTAGGGGGTCGTCATTCGGAAATTCGGCCCTATATGCCGCCTTTAGGAGGGACATTTTGCGGCCCCGCCGGCGGTCGGAATGGAACAATTCACGCAGTCTGGTGTAAACATGTTTTTTCTGTCGGAATTTTCTGTACCAGACTAGCAGGATATGACAACGCCTCGGGTAGTTTGCTTTACAGATTTGCATGCTCCTTCGGACAGCGTTGTGTGGCTTCAAGCCCAGACAGAGAACGGACTGCACGTTGCACATCCTGGCGTGTCTCGAGCTTGCGATGTTCTGTCCCCTGTTCAGAATGGTGTGGCTCCTGCTGATGCGGTGATGACTGCACAGTCACGGCTTTTCTCGTTTTCAGACTGGTGTGGCTCCTGCTGACGGCATTTGGCCTGACGATGGCCACAGCCCAGATCAGCCAGCGCATCGACTATTACTACAGCAATCCGGTCTCTGTGGACATCGAGTCGGCCCACCTGCGCAGAATGACCTTCCCTGCGGTCACTATCTGCAACCAGAACTGGCTGAGGTGGGCGACCCCCAGTGCACGAGTAGCCCCTCCCCGCCAAGACTCTCAAGACTAATTCACAAGGATAAATCACGCAGAGTCGTAAGGGAGCTCATGGACGCGTTCGACAATGTGCTTACACATATGAACAGAGTAACAGAGAACTGCCGGGGTTTAACTATAAACTGGCTGCCTGTCGTGAATAACCAGCGGGAAAGTCACGTCACGAATACGACATATATGGCTTAAAAAAATGCCTGCGTAATGGGAAACTTTCTTTCAGGTTATCAGCTATCGCCAATACGAGCACATACCATTTCTGGAGAACCTATTGGAACCCGGAGAAGTCCTTCAGCATGCACGACGTCAACCATAGTAAGGCTGCTAGGAACGTAGCTCAGGAACGTAGCGCTCGGTAATCTCTGAAGGCGATTGGTCGGCAGTGCAATAAACTTAGAACGTCGGTTTGTCCGAAGTTTTCATTACACAAATCCTGGTGCTTCTGTTTGCTCTGGGCTGACCCAAACCCCGGCCGAACTTTTAACTATCTCCGCTCTCGAGCGCGCTGAATGATTCGTGAAGGAATGAAGGCGACTGACCGCGTATGTTCAGATCAAGGGTGAACCGGATGTATGTACGTGCTTGGTGATTGTTTGAGTGCTGTTATAGGGAACCTGGGCTGACCTGTGGTTTTACATGAACATGAAGGGAATACGGTGATGAACATTTCGCCGTCAGATTTTTCTGCATATTATATTGTATTAGATGCGATAGGCAAACGTGGTAATCTGTTTCGAATGGAGTAATTCTCGGAAACAGTAGTGCTTACCTGAGCTTAACCATTCTTTGTATCGGGAGTTTATCACGTCTCAATCTACCGTATATGCAGTGTATGCAAGGTTCGACAAGAACTTTCTCATGGAGTGCCTTTGAGTTAGCAGGGTCTGAATGCGTTCGTAACAAACATACGCAATGAGACATTCCTGTATTTGACCAACCTCATGCGTTATTCGTTGCCAATGCGACGATTTGTGCACTGATCTCAGGAACTACCAAAACGACGTGCAAAAGTGCATGGATCTCAGGAACTACCAAAACGAACACGGACTCGGTGTCGATAAAACAGGACTGACATCAGTTGTCCGGGCAGTCGATTATCACTCCAGAACCTGGACCAGCTGCGTTGGAATCGGCAGACCAGTAACATTTCTTTCGAGGCTCTCATCCTGTTTTGCTATGTTCGTTTCCCGTCGTGGAAGAATCTTACACGGAAAAGATTGCGATCTCTCCCACGTAAGCTCCGTCTGAGCCACTGCATTGGCTGACGCTCTTTCGACAGCATTTGATCGCCTGACGGCTGGTGGTCTGCAGCATTATCTGACGTACTGGTCCCACCAGCGAAGAGACCTCATATTCAGGTACGTTGACGCAGACAAAACTAAACTGCATGGAAAACGTACAGTTCGGAGGACGTCACGGAAAAATTGCCTTTTTTTGGGGAAGGACAAAGTGGCAACTGCTCAGATACTGATGCTCAGATTCTGACATCAACGAAATGATGTTGATCGAAAATAAGTGATGCAGACATACTGCTGTAGCCTGTTATTTTTGGCAGGTCTCCTCGTATGCATTTCGACGGTCGCAGTAAGGAGTTTTCGAGCTCACCATTCAAATCTAATCTTACCGCATTTCCAACTGTTAATGGTGAAGGCATTACGCGACTCGCTGTGCCCACAACGTCCATACTGACATCGTGAAAGAGGCCTTCAGAAGCGTTCAGTTACTGCCGAGGGCCGCTCTGGTTGCAGCTGCACCTGGCACGGCAAACACAACAACTGCGGCGCCCGCCACTTCAAGAGGACCTTCACCGATTACGGCGTGTGCTACACGTTCAACCACTACGTCAACACGCCGATGGTGTCCGAGCTGAGTGGCTCCAAGTACGGCCTCCGTCTGATGCTGAACGTCGAGCAGTACGAGTACGTCAGAGGTCCTGAGATCACGGCAGGCGAGTAGACCAGACAGAACTCACTGCGTCAGAGGTCCTGAGATCACAGGAGGTCAGTGCGTCGGCCACAACTCAGTACGTCAGGGGTCCTGAGATCACGGCAGGTCAGCCGTGATCAGAATCTTTGGTTATAAAAACACATTTTACTTAGAGAAGCCCGAATATTTTACGACAGAAAAAGACCACAGTGGAAGACAAGTGCGCCAAGCAATAGGGGAACTTTTAATGAGCCGATGTCGCGATTGGTGGGATCAAGACTTTGATCACCACCAGTTACCTAGCGTCGCTCGCACTATGGGGACGATCTATTGACCGTTCTATAATATGTTCCTCGGTATTCGTGTGTGCAGGCAGCGTCCGATGTACGCCTCTTTTGTCCAGGGGTGAAGGTGCTGGCCCACCATCAGAAGCAGCCGGCCCTGATGCAGAATGCCGGCGTCTACGTGCCAGTGGGCTTCAAGGCCGACGTGGACATCAGCCTCAAGACTAGGACCAGCATCCGTCCACCTCACGGCCGGTACGGACCGCACCCATTATGTGGTCCCCTCTGTCCCCTTCACTTTCTCTACCCTCTCATTGTCCTCTGCTCTCCCTCTCTTTCTGTCACGTTCCCTCTCTGTATATATTGCTGTATATATATTATATATATATATTGTATATATATTGCTGTATATATATACTCTGTATATATATTCCCTCTGCTCGTCCTTCTCCTCGTCTTCATCCCCGTCGTCCTCGTCCTGGCCCTCATTGTCCTCCTTCCTCCATCCTACTCTTTCTTTTTCTGCCTCGCTCTATCTGTCTCTCTCGCCATACTTAAAAACACCATCCTTTGTGACCTAATTTTAGTGTAATCTTCTCCTCTAGTCCCACATCGTACATGCCGCTGCTAGTCAGCTTCCCTCTGCTCTACCATCTTGTGCCGCTTTCAGGTGCGGTGAACGGCAGCTCACCTTCTACCGGCTGTACTCGAAGGCCACTTGCGAGATGGACTGCGTTTATCAATACATGATGGACCTGTGTCGCTGTAGGGATGTCTACCTGCCCGAGACATCACCAGGTGACCCACAAAAGATCGAGAACTCCAGGTGGTGATAGATGGAGAAGAGGAGCCTAGCCCTGATTCCAAACAATTAAAAATGCAATGCTTTACTTTGGTCGACATAATGTATATCATAAATATATTCGATTGACTTTAAAAAAATGTTATTGATAACATTTTCTGCAATCCATTTTTACGACAATGCGCAGAATCATCTTCAAAATGTAATCAGTGATAAGCTGTGTTCTAACATCGTCGTCAGCTGTGCCTGAAAACACATTCTAAAAGTGGAATATTCAGTTATCACGTTTAATAGGCAATGGTGAAAAATGTGTACTGGATTGCCATGTGAAATGCGGGACGCTGTTGTCGCATACCACAAACAGATTTGGCATAGATCCTGGTCTTTTTATGGGCGTTTGATTATTTTACCTCTTACAATGTTCCCGCAACCAACACAAGTCGTCCGTCCAGTTCCACCTGCTCTGATGCAGATGTCGCAAAAACAGTCGTGTGATGCGGTTTTGTGAGCCGGCCAAAGGCTGTTCGAAGCATTGGCTCGTCCAGTAACGTGCCACAGTACGTCGACGGTGTCACGATTACTCTGTCGCGATTTTGCCATGGCGTCTGACAACGCCACGTTGACTGTGTCGCGGTCACATCACAGTCTGGTGACATGCCAGCGACAGTATTGCGGCGTTGGTGTCGCAGTGGCGCACACACGACTGCCCGGGAACAGTGACTGCGTCACGGCGGTGTGTGCGCCCCGCAGGCTCGCCGCCGCTCTGCAGCCTGAAGATGTGGCTGATGTGCGCTCTGCAGGTGCCCCAGTACTACCACTACACGGGCCGCCACTGTCACTGCCCGGAGGCCTGCCACAGCTCGCTCTTCGACGCCAGGTCGGCCGCCAGGACGCACATTGGGGTCCTTGTGGTGCGGAGAGTTCGCAGATCAAACACGGCACCGCCTCTCGCTAGCTTATGCCGATAAATGATTCACATGCGAACTCACATCGATGCATACCAGCTGTCACAGTCTGACCTTATCTTGCGGTCGGTCTGTTCGGTATTGTTTTTTTCCTTGGTCACAGTCATGGCACTGATGAGCTTTGCCGACTTAACCGAAAAGAAAACTAGCATTGCCATCAAAACTATTCACGCAAGGATCCTGTCATTAGCAGAGGTCGTCGCATTACCTTGACGCCAAGTTCTTCGGTTCCGTTTTGCACCCTGCATTTGCGAACAATCCCTACCCGTCAACGTGAAAGTTCTAATGCCACAGACAATTTACTCTAGGTTGTCGACCCGGTAGTCTGGCCTTGATTTCAGGCCCAAATATTCAGCACCTTTTTGTACTCTGATAGTAAATTTCGCAAGGCATCGCGACTGTTTCACAGCAAAGCCTGTGGACGTAAGATCATGCACGTGAGAATCCGGATCTGGTGAACGTCAGCACGTGACTTTGACCCGAGATCAAGGCCTTCTGTATCATTTTTTGACTTGAATATATTTGCGAACGTTACGACGTCGTGTAAATGATCTTCGTCACGCCGGCTGTCTTGTAAGCGGGTCGGGAGAATCAAAAAACGTCGCAATCACAGCAAAACAAGGGTACCAGAGATATGTAACTTAAGTCATTGTCAAACAGTTAAGCCGTGCTGGTCGAAAACCTCGTGAAAATTGTACAATAATCTTCGGCACACCACGTGAGTGGGTCACGACAGCTCACAAAAGTCCTTATCGACGTCGTAAAACGGTACCGGAAATTTGTCTGATATCAGGGTTTAGCTGTGAACTCTGCTTGGTCGAGGCCTTTGCACTGCGTAAAGAACTGCGTCACGTTAACTTCCGTATAAGCTGGTCACAATGACTCTGTTTCTATTGCCCTCTTCGGGACATATTTGACCTGGAGCCAAAGTCAGGCGGTGATCCGGAACGGCTTTGAGCGCCGTCGTAACGCTTCATCTCGATAGGAGCTGTCGTGCGACTAGAGGTTAATGTTTATACGTTGAGTAGTTGAGAAGTTCTCTGCCGTCTCACATCCCACCGCATAAGTCATCGTATATGTCACATATCATATAAGTCATCCTGTGTCATATAAGTCATCGTCGTGAACTCGACGGAGGAGCCAGACCTGTCTCATCATGGAAACTGCGCTCCACTGTCTTCAACAGTCCCTGGTTTTGGGCTTTCACGAATGACTCCAAAGGTCCAAATGGCGTCTGATCTGGTATTCCTCCTCTCCAAATGTGCACATTATCCCACTGATTTCCCGAACTTCTCCCACGAACTGTGTGGTATTTCATCCATGAAAGACAAAAGTCCCTTTGTGTCCATCGCCCGTTCCCTGTGACACGACCGCCTGGTCGTTCCGACGTATTCCAGCGTGACCTACTCCAAGCTGTCGTACAAGAGCGCCCCGAACGTCGTCGGCGGCCACGGCATCAAGTATCGGGAGGCCCGGCACCGTTTCCTGCAGAGTCTGAACACGCACGAGCGAGTCCATCCGGACAGAGCGCGGCGCACCAGGCAGATCAGTGACGAGGTCTGTCTCGAGCCACGCCCACCCAGTCCTACAGGGGAGACCAGGTCTGCCTCTAGCCGGACCGAGTCCGAGGGGGAGAGCAGATCTGTCTTCAGCCGGACCCAGTCTCAGGAGGAAGACCATGGTCTGCTTCAGCCGGACTCAGTCTCACGGGGAGGTCTGGTCTCCATTTGCGCCCAGTCTCACGGAGGACGCCATTTCTGCCTCTGGCCTCCACCAACCTCACGTGGGAGATCAGGTCTGCCTGGAGCCGGGCCCAGTCTCACGGAGGTATTAGGTCTTCCTCCAGACTCCTTTCTCCTCACATGGGAGACAGTCTGTCTCCAGCAGTACCCAGTCTCAAGGGCACGGACCACGGGAATCGAGTCTGTTTCTGACGTCGCAAGAAACAACATAGGTCTGATCTGCCTCCAGCTACCTCCACCTTCTCGCGGGACCATGACAGACCAAGTTTGCTTTATGGCGCGCTCAACCACACAGGGATGGGGAGGCTAAGGCTAGCAAATGGAATAAAAAGAATAGATAAATAAAAGGGGAGAATGAAGTGTTTACCCGTTACACCGCGGGAACCACTCTAGACGTGGTCGGTTCCACGCGCAAAGAAACTGTCCAGAAATAATTAAAAGTCGTCAGCTTTTATCGCAACAACAGGGCTAGTTTTGACTGCAAGGAAAGAAACGCAATTTTCATTGGAGACATTGTTTTCAGATAAGCACGGCACTGCATGGACTCACAACCAGTCTCTACAACTGCTTCCAGCGAGTCAAGAAGACTGTGGATCGATTCAAAAACATCTTTCAAGTAAACTTGGTTTCATGGGCCTTGAAATGGCAGTTGCTTCAAAGATATAGTGCATGGAAACGTGCGCAAAAACGTTATTGCATCTGCTATTTGAAGGAGAGTCATGAAACGAGGCACAGCAAGACAACTTAATTTGCCTTTTTAAGACTGTTCAAAAACTAACATGTGCTTTTGTCCAGACCATGAGACTGAGCAGCGAAAGGCAAGGAATCACTACCCGCGATGTTCGTGCCACGGAGCGATTCGACGAATGGGAACAGTGTGAATAACCTCCACATGAAATGTCTTCCGACAACGTACATAGAATTTCAATACCTGATTCTGGAACTCATGGCCACGGCATTAGGCGGCTGCCATCATGGTTTCAGAGTCTGGATCACCAGGTGAAGGTGCTGATCCAGGTGACGCGCATTCTGAAGGCCGCCTATGAGACGTACATAGTGAAGGAGTCGGTCGACCCCTGCTCCAGGCTGATGGAGACCGGTCGGGCTATCCTGGAGACCATTGGCAACTACGACATCGGTGAGTGCCTGAGCCGTTTCATCTCTGCGTCCGTGGCCGGATGATGGGCACTAGAGACAGTGCGCCGGGTCTTTCCCTCCCTCCCACTCACTCTCTCGTCCCCTTCTCCCACCCTCTCCCTCCCTTCTTTCCCTCTCGCTCGCCCGCTCTCACACACTGTTTCTGTATTATTCTTTGTCTGTCTAATGCATTTTTCAGTAAATGGAACCTGTTGAACGCGGACCGGTCTGTCTACTGTGTCTGCCGTGTCTGCTGTCTCTGACAGTCTGCTCCGGCTCCTCGTCAGAGAGCGCCGCTGCCGATCTGCAGGCGCTGCAGGAGTCTACGCAGGCGGAGCCGTGGTGGCAGGCTGTCCTGCTCTCTGCCGTCGGTCCGGTCAGGGCCCGGCTGCAGTTCGGACGCGGTCTGCTCCACCAAATGACCGACTGCCTTCAAGGTCAGAGTTCTGCAGATCCCGGGCCCTGGCGCCGGCGCAGGATGTGCGTACAGGCACAGTCACAGGCACAGGCTCAGGCACAGGCACTCGCTCGAGGCTAATGCACCTAGTGACATTGTTTACGCATTACAACCACTTCAGCCGGCTAAGAATGTTAATCGTTAGGCGAGCAGTAGTCGGTGCAGTGTGTGAAAGACATGTTTTAAGTCATGAGACCTCTGGATTGGTAGTTTGATCCAAAGAGTTTGATAGATTTCGAGATGCGAACATTTCATATCACTGAAAGCGCAAAGTCAGGACGGCCTGGTCATCTTCTTCACGCCTTCCGGATATGCTCCCTTATTGTTGTGTTAGCACGGCCCAGCTTCTCCGACGTCAGCACCTACTCTGATTCCTTTAGTCTCTGCCCTCCAATGAATAGCAACCGTGTTGCTAAAACTTCCACATCGCTAAAAACCGCGTATACGGGAGAAATGGAACGATTACCTTGTAAATGCGCGCAAGTGGTAAAGGTACCTAATAAATAGGGCAAATATAGTGCGAAAATACATCGTAGTCCCAGTGCTTCTCAAACCGTAAAAAATTAAAAGCTGTATGATTGTTGGTCAACAGGGCACTGTTATTTGATCCCCTTTTCTGCGAGTGGACCTCAGCCGTAGCTGTTCTGCTTGGTTCTGGTCGCTTAGCTGCTGCATGACGTAGCCCTCTGGCAGCACAACGTTGGCCAATAAGCACATATTGACCTCACCTATGAACAGAAACACCTATACAAAAACCACACGAACACCTCTGCGATATACTCTTATACAAAAGACAAAAGCCTATATGATGCGACGGAAGCATCAGTGCAAAACGGCGCGAGGACAGCTACGAAGCGAAGACGACGGAGCGCCCCCTCGACACTCCGCGGAGTGTCCCCGCGGCACTCAACAGCACGCAGCAAAGAGTCTCCGCAACACTCCGCGGAGTGATCCGCGGCACTCCGCGGAGTGCCCTCGCGGCACTCCGCCGTCCCGGCGCGGCGCGACGTTGAGCTGGACCTCGCTCCGCCGCCAGACATGCACAACCGGTCGACGGAGGCGTACCCGGCCAAGTACGGCGTGATCCGGGGACTGCCCGAGTTCGACGCCGTGATGGCGCGCCTGCAGGCCGGCCAGCAGGAGGCCGTCGATGCCTTCTCCGGCATCGACCGCGCGCTGCGGGCGCTGGAGCTGGGGCTGCCGGCGCCGGGCGGGGCGCCGGCGGTGACCGCCCGGCTGCCGCAGCTCGGCCGCCGCCTGGCCGCCGCGGCGCGCGCGGGCGCCGCTGCGTTCAGCCGGCTGGCGCAGCAGCTGCGGCTGCGTTACATCGTGAGCGCCGTGCAGGGCGAGCTGGAGAGCGCCATCAGCTCGCTCAACAGCGAGCTGGCCGGCCGCCAGCAGGAGTTCCGCAACATCATCGACCTCACTGTGAGCGGGGTCGACCGTGCCAGCACAGCCGACCGCTTTGGGTTGTAGTGCGGCGCTGACCGGCCGTCAGATGCTTCAGTCGGGGCGGTGCCACCGCCACCATTCCGTTAATGGAGCAGGGGAAGGAACATTCCTTCAGGCGTTTGAGTCAGCCTCCTATTACTTCAACACAGAATGCACAGAATGAGTATTTGAAACTGGATTTTGGACAGAGTACTTCCGTCTCGAGGCTATTCCACGTATTTCTTGGCTCTAGTGTTCCGTCTCAAAGGACAAGGAACAGACGCATGCAGCTCCTGTTTGTTCCCCAGGAAATGCTGAACACAACTCAGAACGACGTTCGCCTGGTGACAGACCTGTTCGACACCGCCCTGGCGCAGTACTGGAGCCACAACTCCACCAAGTACCAGCTGTGCGAGTTTTTCCTGTCGGCTCGTGTCAGTGAGGTGGTCACGGCGCTCAGGGTGAGCAGGGAAGCTTGGCGGTGAGGAGCCGGAACGTAAAGCTCGGTCTGGGCTACTCAGGAGCGGCCTGTTATTATTTCCAAAACTAGTCCCAGGATCAGTTACTGTCGTGTGGTCTGCAGGTGTTGCCTGGCGGCTGGCGGATGTAGTCAAAGAAGACGGACATATTATTTTGGTAGGGGCGTTGGAACTCCGGAAAATGTGCGAGGATGGTGTCCGTTTTGATGTTCAGACGATTTTTTGCATTCAAAGACGAAGGATAAATATTAGGAATTCGGCAAAATGTGTGCGTATTGGGGGGGGAGTGGTGAGTTCTGGGCGGGTATGATCTTCCAGGCTATCGCCCTCTAACGTTTTTGTCTTTTGACGTTACCCCTGTGTCACCACTGATCCTGTCATTCATCATGACGCCAGTGGAGATGTACGGGAAGAAAGTGCCCCGGCCTCTCCAGTCAAGGTCAGCTTTACTATCCGCGTGTCTTGAGACTGTAATGTCAAGACACTCTGACGCTCTGAGCATTGCAGAACACTCTGACGAACGTGCTGACCAAGACTGCCACGCTGCCGCTGGTGCGGAAGTCTCTGGACAACGGCCTGAGCCAGCTGTTAGAGAAGACTCGCACCAATAGCTTCTCCCGCTCCATTCTGGAGAACGCCACCAGTCGCATACTGCGAGAGCTGTACCAGGTACAACGTACGCCGCCCTGGCCTAAAGATGGTAACTCGGGCATGGTCCTGGTTTGCATAAGGTGGAAAGAGTCAGATGCGCACCACGTAACGCTGGGCTAGCCTGCTTGTTTAAAACAGAGCCCGCTTCTTTACGGATGTATTGAACCACGACAACGTGACGGCGTTCTTGCCTTTAAATGTGGCGTCACAGCATGTGTAACGTCACTGTGACTAATTCGGCACAGTGCGGTGTTCACGAGCTGTGACAGTTAAACGTGGCGTTGTCTGCGCAGTTTAACGTGACGGTGACCTCCGAGCTGGAGCTGTGGACCGAACAGTCGCTGGACGAGCTGGCCAACGCGCTGAGGGTGCTCCTGCAGGCGCTGGAGCTGGCCCAGGCCGAGGCCAGCGTCTTCCTGCACCAGGCCACCTCCGAGGACGAGTTTATCCAGTCAGTGGCCGAGACTGGCTGGACCCGTTTGTTGGCCGGCCTTGCCGAGCTGATTCACAAAGCAAGTGCTAAGCCACGTCCCACTGAATCAACTAGCTTTTACGATTACGAGCAGGCTAGGCATTGGAAGGCAACCTCCGGGCCGTTTGCAAACTGTCGGAAAGCAGTGTCTTTCAAATTATTCTCCATCGCACATCCTTTGTGAACGTTAGTGTTTTCAATTGCCTCTCAAAACGAAAAGTTTCGCCAGTGCACCAAAATCAAGGGGGACGCAGCAAAGCGAGTTGATAGCGCGTCGGAGCCGGAGCAGACTGTCCTGCGGTTTGCTTCAGGTCAAACTTCCTGGAGCTGAACGTGTTCTTTTCGGCGTTCAACGAGGAGCTGGTGGGTCAGCAGCGCGCCTACATCTTCACCAGCCTGCTGGCCGACATCGGCGGCTCGATGGGGCTCTTCGTCGGCGCCAGCCTGCTCACCTGCGTCGAGATGGTCGAGTTCCTCGCGGCTTACCTCCTGCAGCTGGGACATGCGGCGTGGAAGAGCTTCAGGCAGAGGCGAGTGGGAGGCCACGGCCCGGCGATACTGCCACTATAAAGCAAGACGTGTCGACAGCCCGATGTGCAGTCAGTTGAGATGCCATCTTCACAGGTCAGTAACACTGATCACTGAGAGCACAGGGCAGCTGTCATCCTTCATCAAAACGTGGTCTGTTAACTCATTGCATCCTTGGAACAGACAGGACGGTCGTTCGGTAAGTTGTTGCTAATACTCGGACTGCCCTCACCTAAGCGTTTCATCCACCTCCTTGTCCTTCCGCCCAATCGGATGTCCAACATGCGGACAACTGAAATACCACTCAAAACTCTACAATTCCACAGGTCCAACGTGGCCGGAACTGGCAGCTCTGACGAGCTGCCCAACCAACCCAGGCGTTCCCCTCAGTTTGTTCCTTGACTGCGTAACGAGCGAAACATTGACGCGTGTTCAGTCTCCCGCACGGCAGACGGCATTCGTCGCGGTGTTTCAGGAAGACCAGGCCGGAGCGCGCCTATCCGGAGAAGCGCCGCGTCGTCAAGACCACCATCACGGACGTCTGGATGAGCTAGTCTGGCCGCCGGTCGTGTGACGTCCGCCGTCGGCCCGCCGGAGCCACGGACAAAGGTCTGCGGCCGATGTCGCCGGCGGGCGTTCGCTCGCAGGCCGGCCTGCGGTCGGAGCCGCTGGCGTTTGGTCGTCCCGCGCGCGGCGCAGTGGCCAGTCCGTACGCGACACCCAAATACCCGGCCTTGTTTTACGTCCTCCGGGCGCCTCGGAAAAATAGGCAGCTTTGTAGTCCCGTGTGTACGGGCGTCGAGCATCCTGAATAATGGCTGTTGCGCTGTGCCCGGACGGTGCCGTTTGAGATTTAAAGCTGACGACGTAGAACAAGGCGTCCGTGTAATGTAGGGGGCCGAGGGCTTTAGACGGATTGGACTGAATCCAGGCCGCGCCAGCAACTAGTCCGCTGCATGCGATCCTATTATCCGGAAATAGGTCTGTAGCTGTGTGTCTGCAACTGCACGTTACAAGCTTTTAGTGCGACGCTCCAGCGCTTTGTTGTAGATCAAAGATAACCCCAAATAAATGAGGGCACGTAAAAATGCGCTGACTGGCTACGAGTTCGGCTCACAGTAGCGGAACCGATACGCTCGCCGCAGTCAGCCGCTGGTCCGAAACAAACACAAGCGTCGCGTCAAAATCCTGTATCGACAAGAAAGACACGGCTGAGGACACGCGGGACCGACGTCGGCCCTAGATCGGGCGCCACTCCTCGTCGCTGCCGTCGCTGTCGGCGTCGCTGGCCGGCGGACCGGGGCGGCGGCGGCGCGGCGGCCGCCGGCCGGGCCGCACGATCTCCACGCTGAGGCGGGCGGGCCGGCGGCGGCGGCGGCGCTGGCGGCGGCGGCGCGGGGACGGCGGCCGGCCGGCGGCGCTCCGTCCGGGCGCGGCTCGGCCGCTCGGCGCCGCTCCTCCTCCGTGAGCGGCACCGGGTTACGGTGGAACGTCTCGCGGTGCACCTGCGAGCAGGGAAGCGGACGCCTGCAGCCGATCGGGAGCGGTGGCGCACGCCGTCCCGGCCAGGACCGGCGAAGCCTGTCACGTGCCGACTGGTAGCGTTCGGTTCACTCCTCGCGAGTTATGCCGTTGTGAACCACATCCATGCTCAAAACTCAGCTCTTAACTTAATTAAACTGCTGCCAAGAAAGAACAGCGACTTTTTCTCATGCTCTCCATTAATGTACACGCCGAGAACCCCGCCATATGAAAATGAAAAGCAGGAACAAATGCGCGTACCACAAAGAACCCACATATCCAGAATTTATAGCATTTGGTCGTGACGCGCAGACCGACTGTGGAGACAGAGACACTGATCCGTCCCCAGCTGCGAGGCTTCAGAGGCGGCCTGGGGACAGCCTGAAGACATCCTGACCTCGTCCCCAGCCCCGGCACCCCGGAGACGGCCTGGGCCGACTCCCCGGCCGTCACGCACCAGCAGGTTGTTGAGGTTGATGAAGCGGCGCGGGCAGATGTCGCAGTAGACTCGCCGCTGGCCGTGCGACTTCATGTGCCGCTCCAGGTAGGAGCGCAGCGCGAACCGGCGGCCGCACACCGAGCACACCTCGTCCCTGGCCGCTGGGGGAGAGGCGGCGGCGCTCAGCGGTCACTGCGGCCAGGCCTGGCCACACTGGTGGCACGGGAGGGAAGAGCGAGTAGCCCCTGAGTCTGAGGGCGACCGGTGTTCCGCGCGGACGCAGCGGCGTCAGGGCGGGCCGTTCACTCGGGAGAACAAAGACCCGCTGACCTGTTTTCAGCACCTATTAACTGGGATGGCTCATTAATGCTCGGTTCTTTCTAATCAAAGACGCAGACACAATACTACCGCCAACTGCGACGGCATCAGGCAGGATAGTCTGATGCTCTTGTGAACGAGAGAAGCTGTGATACAGACATATGTGACAAAAATAATGAGCATCACTCCAAGATGATAATACCACAACATGCCAGACTTGGACTCAGCTTTCAGAGCCAGGGACCCTGGAGCCACATTCTCCAAGTCCTCGGACCTTGTAAAACGCTCGGTTCCCCTGGCTCTCACCGGCGTGTATTTTCATGTGCTGCCTCAGCCAGCCGGCCGAGCGGAACACGCCGTGACAGGTGGGGACAGGCGTGGCTGGCCGGCTGGCCGGCGTGCTGGTCCCGCCGGTGCCTCGCCAGATTGTCCGCGCGGCTGAACTGGGACGGACAGTCCGGACAGGAGAGCCTGCAGACACAGCACACACTCAGAACAGACTGCAGACCAGGACACACTCAGAACAGACTGCCGACACAGCACACACTCAGAACAGACTGCAGACACAGCACACACTCAGAACAGACTGCAGACCAGGGCACACTCAGAACAGACTGCAGACCAGGACACACTCAGAACAGACTGCAGACACAGCACTCACTCAGAACAGACTGCCGACACAGGACACACTCAGAACAGACTGCCGACACAGGACACACTCAGAACACACTGCAGACCAGGACACACTCAGAACAGACTGCCGACACAGGACACACTCAGAACAGACTGCAGACCAGGACACACTCAGAACAGACTGCAGACCAGGACACACTCAGAACACACTGCAGACCAGGACACACTCAGAACACACTGCCGACACAGGACACACTCAGAACAGACTGCCGACACAGGACACACTCAGAACAGACTGCAGACCAGGACACACTCAGAACAGTCTGTCGACACAGGACACACTCAGAACAGACTGCAGACCAGGACACACTCAGAACAGACTGCAGACCAGGACACACTCAGAACAGACTGCCGACACAGCACACACTCACAGAACAACCTGCCGACACAGGACACACTCAGAACAGACTGCAGACCAGGACACACTCAGAACAGACTGCAGACCAGGACACACTCAGAACAGACTGCAGACCAGGACACACTCAGAACACACTGCAGACCAGGACACACTCAGAACAGACTGCCGACACAGGACACACTCAGAACAGACTGCAGACCAGGACACACTCAGAACAGACTGCAGACCAGGACACACTCAGAACAGTCTGTCGACACAGGACACACTGAGAATACAGGACAACCTGCAGACACAGCACACACTCTGAACAGCCTACCGACATAGCACACACTCAAAACAGCCTGCCGGCACGGAACACACCCAGAACAGCCTGCAGACACGAAACACACTGAGAATAAAGGACAGCATGGAGACACAGGATACACCCACCACAGCCTGCCGACACAACACAAACTCAGAACAGCCCGCGGATACAACAGGAACTCAGAGTACAGGACAAACTGGAGACCCGGGATACACTCAGAACGGAGGACCGCCTCCAACGCAGAACACAGAACACGGGAGAGCCGGGAGACACACAAGATACACACGACTGACTGTCGACAAAAAACAAACATGCTGGGAACACAGGTCAGTCTGCCGACACAGAACACACTCGGAAGAACCCAGACATACAGAACACACAGGACAGTCTACCAACACAGAACATGCTTAGAGCACAGGACCGTGCAAACAGCTTAACTAGCGGACACACAGCACATCCCAAAGAGGATAATCCGGACCAACATGTCAACACAGACATACCCAGAAAACAGGACAGCATGTCGACACAGAGCCCACTCAAAACACAGGATAGCCTGCCGACAGAGAACACACTCGAAATACACGAAAGCTTACCAACACACAACAAACTGAGAATACAGCCATTCCAAACAAGGCAGTTGTCCAGCCAGAACACCCTCAGACCACACAAGGCCCAGACAGATCAGCCTAGACACACACATACACACACCAAACGCTATGAACGGCAGACGCAACCCATCCTGGCTGCCAAACCAACACAAGGCGAACAAACCCGAGTGACACTCGACTCCTGGAGAGCACACCGGAGCCCCGCGCCGGCCTGGCCTCCGAGACCGGGCTCCGGCGGCCGCCGGTCATACCTGGCCTGGCCGAGGTGCGTGCGCCGGTGTCGCCGCAGGTCCATGGCCAGCAGGAAGGTGCGCGGGCACAGGTCGCAGGCGGCCCGCGCGGCCGTGTGGCGCCGCAGGTGGCCGCTGGCGTTGGTGTAGTACCTGCCGGATGGTGTAAAGCGGCATGGGGAAACACAGCGGCGTGTCGGCCGATCCCGTTGGTCACCGTCTGAGAACCAGACCCGGACAACGGAGACAGACCAACGACCACACCGACACCAGACCAATGGCCAGAAGCAGCGCCGGCGACCGACCAAGGGCCAGACCCAGCAACGGCGACAGACCAATGACCAGACCCCAGCACCGGCGACCGATCAATGACCAGACCCCGGCACCGACAACAGACCAATGACCGGGTCCAGCACCGGCGACCGACCAGCGACCAGACCCGGCACCGACGACAGACCAGCAGCTGCCGCGGTCTGCTCGTCAGGAGCAAGAAACACCGAAATACGGACAAAAAAACAATCCCTAAACTGAATCCATCGACTCCGCCTATGCCTTGTGACCCTGCCAGCTTTCCTGCAGGATGATTCTATAAGATCGCATAGCACGTTAGCCGTGTGGTGACGCTACCAACAGTTTTTTTCCCCATATATACAAGCATTCGATTCAAACACTGTTTCTTTGTTCTTCCTCATAACTGACGAGAACAGTCTATAACTGAGGTCTGTGTGCCATGAAGGCCGCAAACATTGCAGAATACGGCCTCTAGAAAACGGGCCAAGGGGTGTGGGCATACCAAGCATTTTTCTTTTCCCGTTAAGCATGACGGAACTCAGGATAAGGGCCAGGAGAGTTAGCAGACCCAACACCGTACGCGAGCAGATGCCGCCGGATGGGAGTGCACCATGCCAGTCGGCACGAGGGCGGACCCGCCACAGACCAGGCCGGCCGCCGCGGACGCACCTGAAGGCGGCCGCGCACACCGAACAGTGGTACGGTGTCTCGCCCGTGTGGGACACCAGGTGACACCGCAGGTTGGCCTTGGAGGACAGCACCTTCGAGCAGGCGCAGCACGGGAACCGACACTGGGTCTTGTCCTCCGCACTCCTAGAAAACGCCAACAGACCCGGTCGACGCCCAAGTGTTATCAATGCATGTTACGGAGATCTTTTGAGCTCTGAAATCTGCAGACAAAGTACAGGGACGTGTGTGAATGCCCTACCACCACCTCTGATATAAAATCAGCATACGCTAGCTAAAAGTTAAAAAAATCCAGCATATGAGTATTACAACATCGTAGCATGTCATCTGTAAAATATTACTGAAGAGCGAGAACCACGCCAAAGTCTCGTGGATGACGGATGGAAGAATATTAAAATCGGCGCGTCAACTGGAATATCCCTTATGGTCCAAATATTTCGTTATACGCCGGCGGTGGCGAGCGCTTCCTCACCTGGCAGCCAGCGCCAGCTCCAGCAAGGACAGCGTCCGCGGCGTGGTCTGCACGTTCAGACGGGTCAGCACGCGCGGCTGCTGGGCGGTCTTGCCGCGTCCGCCGGCCGCCGCCGCCGGCTGGGACGTCCAGCTGCGCAGCCGGCCCGGCCGGCCGGCCGCCGCGCGGCCCGAGACCTTCTCCGCCGGCAGAGCCGCGCGTCTCCGCTCCGGACGGCCGGCCGGAGCGGCCGCCGACTGGGCCGGCGGAGAGGCCGCCCCACCGACCGAGGCCCGGGCCGGAGGGCCGCCTTCTGGGCGAGTCGGCGGCTTTTCTGAGGACGACGGATCCTGTTCCGGCCGCCCCGCCGACCCGGGTTCGGCGGACAGTATAGCTGCACCTCTGGAGGGCGCGACCGGACCGTCCTCGAAGAGCACAAGCGGGCCGTCCTCCGACGGCGCGGCCCCCGCCGGAACGTCTCCACCTGAGCTAGCGAGCACGGCTGCTCCACCTGCCCTGAGGAGTGCCATGGCGTCCCCGCTGTGGCCGTCCCCGACGAGGGCGGTCGACCACGCCGTGCCACGGCCCGTGCGGCCTCCGCGCGGGCCGGGGCGTCCGGTCCTCGCGCTCCCAGCCTGAGCGCGGCGCTGCAGCGCCGGCTCCGGTGCACCGGATGTGGCCGGCCGGTCCGGCGCGGCGCCGGCCGGCGCCCGCCGCGGGGACCAGCCGGCCGTCGGAGCCGGCTCGGGCGCGGCCGAAGCCACCGCCGGCCGGCAGGAGGCCGCCGGAGCCTCCGCCGGCGCCGTCCGGAGGTGTGACACCGCCGGCAGGCACGGCCGGCGGCCGGTACGGCCGCGGCGGCCGCCGGGGCCGGCCCGCCAGCGGCCGGATCGGCACCTTCAGCGCGGGCAGCGTCAGCTGCAGGGCGGCGGCCGGTGGTGGTGGCCACAGCGGCTCGGCGGCCAACAGCGGCAGCGCCACCTGGTCGCCGGCCAGGCAGAACAGGCCGGGAGCCAGCAGCAGCGGCCGCTCCTCCTCCTGCTCCGGGCCGGCGCCGGCGTCCGGCGCGGCCGCCTCAGCCGGCGCCGGCTCGGCCGGGGACGGCTCCGGCGGTGCCGGCGGCGGCCGGATGGCGTCGGGCGCCGCCGGCTGACTCTGTTTGATGCCCGGCCGGGCCAGCGGCAGCCGGCGGAAGAAGTCCAGCAGCTGCGGATCGTACCGGTCGGCCGGCACCATGTCCAGCAGCCGGCGCAGCTTCTCTCGGCAGTCGTCGTCGTCGGCGGCTGTCGGGGACGACAGTTCGGCGGCGCCCCCCACCGCCGGCAGCACGTGAACCTGGCAATGGCCGGTCCACGGGCTGAGCAGACACAGGATACACGGCATGCACACCACGCATGCCCTAACATTTGGGAAGTTGGGACAAGTCTACCCCAAAAAAGAAAAAAAAAACACTCGACGATCCCTAACCGTTCTGCTACAGAGCGATGACCAACACAACTCATGATATCATTGGAAGAACCAACAAATCATTTCCTTTTACGGAACAGTGCACCCCATCTGGCCTCACTCACGTCCAGGATGTTCTTTTTGCTCCGCCCTGAGACGGGGGCCAGCAGCACGCCGTGCTTCTTGTGCAGGTGTCGCTTGAGGTCCACGCTGTGGTTGTACTTGTGGCCGCAGATCGAGCAGACCCAGCGCTTCCAGTTCGCGTGCCGGCTCACCAGGTGTCGCTGCAGGTTGTCAACGGCGCGGAACGAAGACGCGCAGAGCGGACAGCGGCGCGGCGCCGCATCACAGCTTTTATGGAAGGTCGCTAGATGTCTCTGCAGCGCCCCGCGCCGGGAAAAGACAGCGCCGCAAGCGTCGCACAGGATAGTTTTGGGCTGGCGAAGGTGGACAGTGGACACGTGAATGGATAACTTGGACTGCGTGGGAAATGGGGCATGGCAAAACTGGCATAAGTGTCTGTAAAAAAAACACAAAATGCATATGAGCTTCCAGTCACACAATCCGCGTCACTTTGGTACATACAGCAACCGAGGACCTCTAACAAGCACAGACTGCGATGGTTTAACATGCACGCACACACCACTGAAAACAGCTCTTCCCCTGGTGGCATCACTGGCCAGATTGCACCCGAAGCAAGGCCTAAATTTATAGTGCACTGCAGTGCTTATCTGCGATTTATCTGACATGGGGTTAAGTGGGTTCGCGCCACCATTCTCAGAGTCGCAGACTCCTGTTTCTGAACACTACTGACACAGCATCCCGTAAGGAGTTAACAAGCACGTGCGTTAAACGCAAGCTGTGCACACTTTGCTGAGGGTGATTTTGAGGCAGTACGTATTTGTATTTGTATTTGTATTTGTTTATGTATATGTATTTGTATTTGTACGTTACACGCAAGGTACACAGCACTTCAAAAAGCAAGCATTCTTTTTCAGTTCGTAACTAAGCTATTGGCGAGTCGAAGCGTCCTGACGAACGGATACACTGACGTAGCAGAACTGAAATATGGCCTGTCAGTTCATTGGAAGTCAAATACTTCCCTTGCCTTTACAGCACACTGCGTGAATTTTGAACGCACACCATACTCATGCTTTGAGGAGCAATAGCAAAAGTACCGCAATTAAAGTCGTCAGAGAGAACCGGCTTGGCGTCCCAATGAACTGACCTGTCATTCTCAGGAAATGTTTCAGGGTGAATCCAACCATGGAGTTCATCAGGGCATAAAAAAATTCGGCGGCATAAGTGAATGTTATTTGCTGTTTCTGGTATATGTATTTATTTGCTGCTGCAAAGGATATGAAACAGCAACCACAGGAACACGGGTATGGATGTCGATAGGGCAGGTAACATGGTGACCCCACTAATTTTGAAAAATATCAACACAAGTCCTTAGGTGTTGCCAGGAAAAGAATAGCCTCAAAACAGCTCTGGCCATACTTAGTTTAAAACGCTCCTACGCAAATGTCCGCATAAGACGTGCTCAAAACAAAATGCAGGAGCTGCTTGATGAATTTTGTGAAATTAACACAGTGAGCTAATCAATAAGTACAAATCATGGTTCTTGGCTTCTTGGCCATGACACAGACAGTGGAAAAGCTGGAGAAAAATACAGCCACACTCACTGTTTTTTGGTGACGCATATACGATTGATCACATGCTTGTGAAGAGCTTTGGTTTGTAGGAACGTTCGATTGCAGTCCAAACATCTTCTGTTTTCACCATCAATGTGAGATCGAGTCAGATGCCTGCAAAGTTGCACATATTAATGTCTCCATACAAACACGCACGATCTGAACACTGGGATCCACGTACCTAGCTCTACAAAGCACAGAAAAACTGGAGGCGAATACGGGTCTCGATAATAAATACAGGTGATCTGACATATCCATCCACAATATCCGTCTCCATCTATCCACCGCAAAAGTAAATTAGATTGTGCTTTTCCCGCCATCAGTCTTGCGCGTGGGAAGGCGATATTAGTTCCAGTGGCCCGTCTCAGCAGCAGCAGGAGGCACTCCTCCACGTACTGGCAGCCGCCTCCTCGTGCGCCGTCGCCGCCTAACTGCTGCCAACGGAGGCGGCGCGTGGGCCGGCCGACTCCTGACTGAAGACGGCCGACCGTGCGCAGAGGGAGGTGGCGGGGCCGCGTCAGGGGGCGTCAGGGGGCAGCCGGACGCCCTCCTCCCGCGCGGCGTGACCGCGCCGGCAGACCGCCCCGGCCAGCGATGGCGCCGCGCAGACCAGGCCGCCCGGCGACCCGGAGAGGAAGGTCTGTTCCGCTCCGTCCCGATCTCCCTCAGCTGATCGCTCCGCACGAGGCGGGGCGCTTCACGGAGCTAGTCAAAGCTAATTCACTACGCTGTTCGTCAGCGCCAGGTACCTGAACGTCGCCAAGGACACCGTAATGGTGACGGTATAAACACGGAGGTGGGGCGCTTCACAGAGCTGGACAACGCTAGTTCACTACGCTGCACGCCGGGCATCTGAACGTCGCCATGGACACCGTAATTGGGGCCTTACTTGCTCCAGCACAATCTCAGCACGCACGTTTCACGTTACTCTGGTCGCCGCTTCTTTATCGACGTTTCTATTGACGTCATCACTCCACGTCATCGCCTCTGACGCCAATTAAAAGGGGACGACGTCAACACAAGCTGATACTTTCTTCGAGTGAAACCTGTTCAAATAGGTACTGGGGACAGCTTTTGTTAACTTTGTCCACTACTTTTGAGGGCATCTGCCACTGTAGCCACAGCATCAGTGAGAGCGGCCGTACTGCTGACTGGCGCAAGATGCGCGCCATCGCCGACTTCCCAGCGCCGGCACGAATCACGTATTCACGCAGCTTCCTCGGGCTAATCGGCTGCCTGGGCCCTTCCCAGCCCGGCTCTCCGCGGCAGTCACGCCTCTGCAGGATCTGCCCCGAGCTCTGAACGTCCGAACACGGCCGGCTGTTGCGCAGCGGGCGCCGGGGCGGCCCGCTCGGCGCTGGTGGCGCCACCTGTGCCGACGTTTTCCGACCCGCCGCTGCGGATCGGCGCGTGGAGGACCCGCAGCTTCGGCCGCCCTGCGCCGACGACGCGGCCTTCGCGGCACGCGGCAAGCGGCCAGCGGAAGCTCGTCCCGTGCAGTGCTCGGCTCTTATCAAGAGCCGAGCCTCGTCATGCCGTGGATGGGCTGGGGATGATGATCAATGCACTGGCGGCCAGGGCCGGACGACAGCGTACGATGCACCTGGTAGGACTGTGGACTGGACGTTTGGCACAGGAACTGATCGCCGTCCGCAGTTCCCGCGCTTAGCCACGACTTCTGGTCACGGACTTAGAACACGTCAGGCTCCTACCCCTCCTGTGCATCCCTGGTGTCCAGGTGGCTGCAATTCCCACTGGGGGTATGGCTTGCTGGGCACCTGAGCTGAATGACAGGCCATCTGATCCACAGCACAATGCCTCATCTTGCACAGGGTCATGGGCAGAGATGAAAGACCCCCCTGCAGAAGCTACACTCTGGCAAAGATTCTAAGCACTGCTGCCAAGTTCAAATTGCTTGTGATGTTGTTTACATGTCAGGTTCCTGGTGCAAATGTGTGACCTGGCCTGTGATCTCTACCCTTCAGTAGGGGTTCATGAGAAAAACTGGCAGCTGATGACTGCCTACTGATGAGGGGGGACCCAGCTGATGGCACAAGGCAGCATGAGAAGTCTTGCAATGCCAGTAAAACACACAAAAACACAGAGTGAAGTAAACTAGATGTATGGTGGATCACACACTGATCCAGCATGGACTGATGTGCCAAAACTACTGTATCATCATTCCCTATCTGTCTTGATCATCTTTAAAATCAAATGAGATCATCCCTCACATCTGAGTCTCTAAAAATGGAGGGATGTGGTATACTTCTGTGCCAGCTACCTTTGCATGTAACCATCAGCCTGATGTTATCATCTGATTTGGTTGTACAGATGCAGGATGTACTGCTGGACAACATTTTGTGGATAATCAACCAGAATTTCCATAACTAACAAAATCAAATTGTTTTCCAGGCACAGTTCATTTTGAATATGTCATTGTCTCTTGACCCCCTATCCAGGGGCAAAGAAACTCTTCCACACTTGGATGGGCATGGAAGGAAGGCAAGGAAGCATCCTGGATTATTCCTTTCTGTTCAGTGCCTGCAGTCAAAAACAAATTTAAAAAAAGTTGGCAGCAGCTACCCCTCTTCCTCCCTGTCCTGTCCCCCACATCCTATCCCCAGCCCCAAAAACACTCTCTTGGGTTAACTTACTTGTTGAGCTTGGCAGGCAATGAAAATGTAAGCTGGCAGTGCTGGCAACTGATACTGGATCCATTAATAATTGGTTCAGGTGGCTCCTTGACAATGCCTATGCAGACCAACTGTGGTGGTCCTGATCCATCCAGTTTTAAGGTCATCTATCTGTGGAAAAAGCCAAAAGGATGATGCTGTACTTCAGCTTAATGTCCCTCATGACACATTACATTAATACTTCACTTTACATTTCATGTTCACCATCAACACCATCACCACCACCCAGGGACATGGCCAGGTGGGGACAATGGCAGCCATGCCCCCCCAAGCCAAGTGGTCTTCACTTATATGTAGTGATATATAGTGAAATACTGCAATTTTACATAAATATGGAACAGTGATCATATACATGTTGCAAAAGCAAACATATACATTCCTGTGGGTTACATACAAGGTCAGTTACATAAAACTGCTGCCTTTTCCTATAAATCTCATCATATGCCAGCAGCATGACAAAATTTGGCATTTGGCCCCCTGAGGGCAATCCTGGCTACATGCCTGCCACCACCATCACCATGGCAATCCTTTAGAAGCGCACGCCATAAACCAAGCACACTGGATGACATATATGGCGCGCGTGGCAAAAGGAGACGTCAGCTGTTGCAAGAAACAACAACATTATGCACTGGAGCTCAAAGTCGTAGATCACCTACTATTCGCTCTTGTTTTACACAGTAGGTTAGGTTAGGTTAGGTTACGTTAGGTTAGGTAAGGTTAGGTTAGGTTAGGTTAGGTTAGGTTAGGTTAGGTTAGCGAATAGTAGGTGATCCACGACCCTGGAGCTCCAGTGCATAATGTTGTTGTTTCTTGCAACAGCTGACGTCTCCTTTTGCCACGCGCGCCGTATGTGTCATCCAGTGTGCTTGGTTTATGGCGCGCGCTTCTAAAGGATTACCCATCACCATCACCATCAGCAATATTTGCAAGGAGTAATGAATCTCATTTTTTACCATCAGCATCTGCATGGATGGTACATCAGTGAAATTCGACAAGGCACATCATATAAAGACCAATGCCTCTCCACAAACAAGGGAAACTCCCCCAATAACAACAGCATACACATATCAAACGTCCTGCACACGAACACTTGCAGTGTAAGTCGTGATCCTGGAATCGTTTGGTTTGGTATGAGTATGGGCGCACAGCCACTTGGGCTCAAGCGTCCGGTGTGCAATCCACACCACACGTGCCACCAACCGAGAGCTTATGACGTCGAAACTTGAGCTCCCAACCCCACGCTTATGAGTTCGAATTTCTATGCACTACGCCAACAAGGACGCGGGAATCAAACGCCAGACCGAGTTCAAGTTGTTTACATCGCTAATGCGGCGACTTATGGCGCGTAAAGGATCCATCCGAGACCGAGGGAAAGCAAAGGTTTTCCTTTGCCATGACGGCAGGTTAACACTAGACAAGACACCGGAGTCCACTCAAAAGTCAAGACCATAGGCGCGTCCAGCATTTTGCCAACGGGGTGGAGGGGGAATTTTTTCTAGGAGCGCCAAAACAGTATTGTTGAAGCGCCAAAATCAAACAGGAAAGTCGCCAAACTCGATCACAGTAACGATGAAATCACCCGAAGCGTTCAATTGCATGTCATGGGCGGTGTCAGAATGACTCACGAGAGCGTTTAAACTCGTAGGCGCTTGAAAGCGGGATGGCCATGTCATACGTGGTCCTATTATATGATACATGTGCCGTATTGTGGTTGCTGCTTTGTCGATTTTGCATGGGCGCCTTTTTAACAGAAGGCAGCCCCCGCTCTACCACAAGAGCGTACGATGTCACATGTGCGCTCTGCAGCGATAGGGCGCCTTAAATCCATGGACAAAATTTGTCCCTAAAAAACTGAGTCAAGCGCCTGTCTGAACGTAAGGCCTGGCTCTGTGCCTCTGTCTCCCAAGACGGAATTCTTACAACAGGAGGACTGTTCCTAAAACGTTGGCGCCTCTTCGATGATATCGGGGCGTCATTTTGAGCAATGGGTCGCAGTTCTTCAGCGGTGTGCCTTTGTCTTAGGGGCTTTTGAATGACACCGGCTAACCCATACACCATTACAGGAACTCCTTGACACCAAAGCAGCGCCTTTTGAACGACAAGCAAGCCATACTTTATCACATGGGCGCCTGCTTGATATCAAGGAGCGCCTTTTAACGACAGGACGCCCATACTCCATCACAGAGGCGACTCCTTGGTGCCACAGGGGCATCCTGAATGGCAGCGCGACCATACTCTGTCGTAGGGGCGGCTGCTAAGTGTCGCAGCGGAGCCTTTTGATCGACAGGTTAACCACAAGCTATCACGGAGGGCGGTTTCTGGTTGTCACATGTACTTTTGAAACGACAGGGAACCCATACTCCATCACAGAGACGCATCCTTGTGTCAAAGTGGCACCTTTTGAATGTCGAAGCATCCATGTTCCATCCCATGGGCCAGGTTGTCGTTTTGTCAAAACGATTGGATGAGGGGGTTGAGCCGAGGGCCTGATATCCTAACCACCCCCTAAATGCGAGTACTGAATGGATGTAGCCCACTTTTTTTCGATCGACTGCAGTTTCCATTTTTATTTTTGGTTACTGTGACGGGGTCCCGTTCTTCGTTTCTTTTTTGTACCGTGAATCGGGTGCCATGATTCCGTCGCCGTCGGCAGCTGTTCAGTGGCCCCGACGGCCGTCCGGTCGCGGGTCGCTGCGGACCGTCAGCGGACCGCCGCCGGCACATCGTCACCGCCGCCGCTCAGGTCACAGGACACCGCCGGCCGGCCGCCTCCACGGCAGCGCCGCCAACAAGAACACCGCCGGCCGCCGGCGGAACCCGCCGCCACTGGGGCCTGTACGCCCAAACGCCCAAGACACCGGACACCGGCCTGACTAGGCCGCGTCAGAAGACGCCTGTCGCCAGTGGCTGCTGCTGCAGCTTGGACGGTGCAGATACGGGCCGCCGAGCTGACTCAACCCTTCAAGAAGGTGCCGGCTGGCCGGCCGCTAGGGCAGCATGTCGTCGGAGTTCACCCAGCAACTGCCTTCCGGCGGCTGCGTGGAACTCGTCCCGTCAGAATACCGCCAGCCAGGGGTCAGTGCAAAGAAGCCAATGAGGTGACGCCACGCATGGGAGTGAGCCAATCAGACGGAGTGTAGGAGGGGCGCAGCCGCGGACGCAAGGCAGTTCGGACTCGGAGGCCGCTAGAGGAGGGAGCTTTTGCTCTGGAATCCAAGGGAGACGGACATGGGGACTCTCTCTCTGACCTCCACGGGAGGCGGCCGCCGACTCTCAGACCCGGCCGTCGGCGGGAGGCGGTCATCGGCACCCTGGTCCCGGCATGAACGAGGCGGTCATCGGCACCCTGGTCCCGGCATAAACGAGGCGGTCATCAGCATGAAGTCATCAAGGCTGGGACGCAGTCTAGCACCTGTAGTCTACACCCTGTCTCACCGCTCATTTGACACCACCCATTTGACGGCCGTGCGTCGGGAGGGGCTGTCATACTCAGAGTTTTTTAAATCCATTTTGAACACATATGAGTGTCATGCGTAATAACGGACTAGGCGCTGTAGTCTTTTCTGTTGCTTTCTTAGCTAACTGTGCACGCGATTCGATTCTGTGATAAAGTGCGGCACCATATGATGTGCCTTTGTTTAAGGCGAAAGGGCAGAGGGCAAGGGGGCCAACCGCGGGATCGTAGGGTAAATCGTAGGGTAAATCGTACGGCGGGCGAAGCCCTGGGAGCCCTTCTCACTGAGCGAAGCCTAGTGAGAACTCAAATCATACGTATTAAAACCGCCTGCTAGGGAGACGGTGCGCAATGAATTTCACAAAAAAATGCGGGCCTTAGGAAGGGGAGCTGGGCCACCAGGCCCTCCCCACTCTGACCACGTCGGTTACCCTGAGGCCTCAGAACGTCTCAGGACGCAGGCGTGCCGGACCGGCAGAAATACGTCTGATGTGGTGGAGTCTTGAACCTCGGCACCCAGAGCCATGTCAGCCGACCGTCCTTGTCCTTGTCCGGTCCAACGCTGAGGAATCGGACATGGAGGAAATTTTATTTTTGTAATCGGCCGAGCGTACGAGTCCAAATCCCGCAGCGCAGGCATGCGCGTAATGGCAATAAAATGATGAAACATGAACATAAAATAAACAATAAAATAATATGAATAATAATAATATGAATAAATAATAAACATAAAATATGAACAATAAAACAGATGAAACATGCAGTTAAAAGCTGCAGTGCATAAAATGAACAGTATCAGGACGTACCTTTCGAATCCATTGCCGGAGGTAACTACGGCCAAACACGGAGTTACCCCGCCCAAATGAGCCACGAGAAACTTTAGAGCCATCAAACCAATTTTCAGGATCACTTAACCAGAGAGACGTCACGTGTCACGTCTGCGCGGTCCGGCGTCTTCTTAAAGATGGAGAATCGATAGGTCAGTTTGAAAGGAAACGCAGGAGACGGATAGTTTTACTAAGACGGCGTGAATAATATGTATATGTATATGAGCTTGATCTAGATGTACGCATAAGATATCGGGTATAGATTCAGAACAGGACTTTTGATATCAGCGGGTAAACAGATAGATGCTGTAGTGAATTAAACGCGCCGGGCAATGAGGCAGAGATCTGCAGACCCCGCTTTCATACGGAGTGGCCCGGTGACAGTCGGCATTGAGATACTCGGAGTTCATTAAATGTCTTTTTCCTTTTATTATTAAATGTAGGTCTCAGCGATAGGGGCTCGCTAAAAATACGCCTCGACACAGGAACGTCAAATACCACGAGTGGGAATCATTGCCGCGAAGTTCAGGCCGGGCAAGGAGACTTGGTCTGAAGGAAGGAAGGCAGTCCGATGTGATTTACGACTGGCCTGGGCGGCGCATGCGCTGAGCCTAGCCAGCTGCGTCAGCCAAGGAAAAGTCCAGAGTAAAAACTCGGGCCAAGAGTTGGGAAAACATATAGACAGAGCCAAAAGGACGCCACTGAGTGCGGGGCTCCTCACTGCCATGTCGAGGTAAGAGCGATGGATAAGGTTCCCGCGCCACGGGGAGAGGGAGGGAGAGATATCGAATAGCATTGCGGGCATGACGGACAAGTCAGCCCAGCGTTCCCCAGGAAATGAATTTCACTTGGCAACAACGAAAGATCCCCGCAGGTCGTGAGGGGAGGACCTAAGGCATGACGAGATGGGCCTAGAGCAAGTGACAAGCCGGCACAGACAACAGAAATACGGGTTATCGTCCTCGGGGTCTCAAAAAACCAAACTTTACTCCAGTCGCGGACTATGGTTGGTGACGGCCTTGACGTACGACGCTGGATTGGGAATGGGCTGATGGTGTGTCTCTCGGACAGATAAGAGCATGATGGTGAGCTTTATGTGAGAAACCCAGATATTTCAGGGGTGGGGGAGTGAGGACCAGTGTTTTTTAGGCGCATCAGCACTGACTTCCCCGTCGTCGCGGACGCAATTAAGGAAACGAGGGAACATAAATATTCCACTACTTGACTTCGATCTTCGGTTTGGTTATGCCAGCCTACGTGGAGACAAGATATTTACATAATGACGTGCAGCCGTGGTTGCTGCGCAGTTCAGATCAAGCGGGGCGGAGTCAGACAAACCCGGGTCTTGATCGGGATAGTAGGGCGTATGACGGAGCGGTTGCCACGGGCCAGGTCGTCTCTCCCATCTCCTGACAATCCATCCTTTCCAACCCGTCCGACGTCTGACCCAGCGTCACTGGCTGCCCGCACGTGCGCCGGATGGGACCGCTTCTCACTCGCACATGCTCTGTGGGCGAGTCGGCGGAGACCGGCTGCGGCGGGGCGAGGGCGGAGCAGAGGCGGCGTGCGAGAACGCGGCGCGGCAGCGGCTGACGCGCTGGCGGCAGACGGCGTCGCCGGCGCGGCAGCTGGCCAATGCCTGACCACGCATGGCTGGTTCGCCGCGGCCGACGGCCGCACGCCGTGCTGCAAAAAAGAAAAAACGGCCGCGTCGACTCGCGACGCTGTGGAGCGAGCAGCGCCGATTGACCCGCCGACAACGACAGCCGAGCCGAGTGGGTGTCACACCGGCCGGCGGGGACCGTCCCTCCGTGCCGACCGTGCCCTGCGTAAAGACGCCGTACTGCGTTATCATTTCCTAAATAACGGACCACGATATTCTTGTAAAAAATCTCGCAGAAACTATTGTGGGAGGGCCAATTCACTACTTGAGCGGCCCAGATCCACATGGGGGGATGTGCTCCCCATAACAGAATAGAAATGAACACCCTTACCAGGGACGTCTTCTTGGTGTCGAAGGGCGCCTTTTGAGCATCATGGTGCCTATACTCCGTCACAGGGCTCCTTAGTGTCAAAGGGTCGCTTTTCGAACAGGACATCCAAACACCATCGCAGAGGGGGGGGGGGGAGGGTGTGCGCCCCCTGGCCTCCCCCTTGAATCCGTCCTTGTTCAAGGCACGAACGCCAGAGCCCAAGAGGCTGTGCGTCCTAACTCACAACAAACAAACCTTTGCCCTGACATTATAATTTGGTACGTCCTGCTACAGAGCGGAACTTTTCTCGGATTACTGGGAATGCAAACGCAGTCCAGTCGTTGCGAAGTTAGTTATATAAGCATGCGGACAGGATCAGGATGGTTGAGCCGGGCCAGTCGCTCTATTTGATTACCTCTGCTAACTGACATAAGACTCACTTAGCCTACGATCTCGCTCGTGGTCGCCAGAAAAGTGGAATTGAGCTGCCGCTTCGGCCGCGCAATTTGGCTTTTAATTCTTGCCATAATGCTTTCTACAGGCTAATAACATCACAATCACTGAGTTCGTAATCATGAATTTCCAACAAAATTATCCCTAAATTCTGCAATAGTAATGCATTTTAGTTGCAGAACGCTAGTTTGCAGGCTTTTTTGGTCCTCATAATTATTCCGGGAATAATGCATGCTCACTCGTTTCTTTTCCAAGATTGTTTTTGACCACTTAGTCATGAGAGCGAACAATATCATGGACGCGTGGCATTTAAAGTCACCACTACGCGGGTGCAAATAAAAAATATTGATATATACCCTCTGTAATGCGGGATGCACGAAGGGAAAATAAATGCGCTTTACGTATTTTTAAAATGTGCTTTCAAACTCAACCAGCCATGCCGTAATCCACGCCATTCGAGCGCTCCACAAGACGTCTTACTGGTTTGGCCTCATCAGAAATGCGGTTTTTGCACGCTCAGAAATAGATGTGTCCAATTCCCACATAGCGGAAGATTCGGTGAATGCACGGTTATTCTAATCGGCTGTTAACACTTCCATGTACGAATCTGAAAATGGAAGGGACTTATGCCATGTAATACAGCGGATTTAAGATTTATGTCAACAATCCATTCGGTATGACGAATGTTTTTGAATCCAATCGCGTTGCTGCCATCCACTGGCCTCTTACATTTGCATCAGAAGTTGCATCCAGCCATGTTGCAATCACACTCCGTCTCTTGCCCCACTGATGCCCAGTGCCCCATAAACAGGACGGCCAGAAATCTTTCTGCGCGTGGGTTCTGCAAGGTTCTGTGAAGCCGGATACTCTGCCAGGAGCAATGAAGGGGAGGTAATTGTTAGCTGAGCTCTGACGTCTCAGAATGTTCACGGGAATGCTGGATTTAAACAGCATCAGGCTTCAGCAGACGACCATAGTCACGTATCACTCGAATTCCGCTGTCTGGGTATTAATGGGTTACACACGCGTCGGAAGGGATAAAGCTGGAAGGAAAAGGATATCCATTGACAATTTAGCCCAAGCTGGACACCAGTTATGTGCTTAGAAAAAACTGCAGGTGGAAAAACGAAAGCTAGTTCTTTATTTGCATGCTCATTCAAAGCCCCGCTCCCTTCCTTACTTCGCCCGTGATCGAATCGGGCTACAAGCACCCCTTCGCATTTGCACGACACGGCTCCTTACCGCGCCGTTCTAAAGTTTTGTTCGTCTTTCTCGATATATCTCGTGTTTTTTTTTGTCGCATGTGCTGAGTTCAAACTCAGTTGTTTGGGAAAGCATCGACGGGACCTCTTTCCTTGCATTCCGAAATGTTGCGCACAAGAGACTAACAGGTGGGTCCTTTTAGTCTCCTCATTTTGTATGAAAATTTTCCCGGCCGCCTTGGAATGTGCCACGTCTCCACCGCAGCGTTCTGCTTTTACTGACGCCTCTACAGCGAATTCGCAAAGGGCATAACCTGATATCAACGAAAAAATACGACGCCTTGCTGGGCGCTGCAGTAACGACGGAGCGCGTAATCCACCACCAGCCCGCGAAATTTCGCAAGCCGGCGGTGGATCGTTGACGACATCGTTAACGATGTCATCATATTTGAGATGCCGCTGAAAGTACCTTCCGCTGCTGGCCAGCAGGAAGCCGCCAATGTCAACTTGTTTACATCCTATGCTTCGTTCGATCGCATTCTGGGCACCGGCATTCGGTAACATACCGCCCTCCCTCCCCCCCAAAAAAGGTGCTTGGATCTGGGTCGACCCCAAGGGATCATCTTTCCGAGGTTGGGGGTAAGGTATCCCGAGGCGACACCATTGGCTGCAATCCATCGAAGTTGGGAGGCGATGTATCCTATCGGAGCCGTGCTTTTTATGTCATTCGATGCAATGTCCTTGATGAATTCAGGGTTACAACCAAGAAGCTAAATTCACTGCTTGCTACAATAAGTGTATGTTGACACGGCCTTCTACAGTGCGAAAACTGCTCTTAAGGATACTGACACTTTAGCCGAAAGTGACTATTTTTGGCGCGCAATCCTTTGCATATAACTGGGTTCCATTTCACCTAGCCCCAGTCCGTCGCGCAAGCAAACTGGACCAACGGGTAATCGCGACACTGAAGAGTATCGTGACAGCTGAGGGAGTTATAACTTAGAAACAACGATGTGTATTATCTAATTCTCTTTGCGGCTACTCAAGAAGGTTGTCGCATGAGTCTCATCCAATACAGAAGTCAAACATTGCAGATTTCTTTGTCAAATCGAAAACCAATAGTTCTGTGACGAAACCAAGAGCCAGGGCGCGTTTAAACCTTGGCTGCGCCTCAATGCTCACCCAGCTCTTTGTGGACATGCATCTCAATGGCTCCGATACACACCGACCAGTAAGTGATGTTGAACAGTATGAATATGGCGGGGTAAACGAAAACAGCAGTCTTCTTCGTTTCCCGCATTCTCTGATACAGTCTCTTGCACTGCATCACGACGCCTCCACCGAGTTCCTCTTCGTCGTCCGACTCGTCGCTCGAGTCTTGCGAAGATCCCGACTCTATTTGGCGCGTATGGCCACGCACGTGTTTTCTGATAATGTCCATTACCGTCTGCTTGCGGGCTTGTTCCGTTAGCACGAACGTATGCATCATTTCCTCTTTCTGCTCGGCCTTCCGGATGGAGAGCCGAATGTCTATCAGACAGTCGACGACCGCGTAGAACGCCAGGAACGTGCACGTGAACATCCACACGTCGATAGCTTTGATGTAGCTGGCCTTGGGCACGTACTCGCTGCCGGCGGCAAATAACGATACCATGGTCAGCATGGTGGTGATGGTGAGCAGCATGCGACCCTGCGCCATCTCCGCCGGGATCAGGAACGAGATCCACGAGACCACCACGAACAGCGCCGACGGGATGTAGATCTGCATTAAATAAAACAATGCCTTCCGCCGCAGCACCAAGTGGATATGAACTTGAGACCGCTCCAAAAACCTGGTGAAGTCCTTCTCGTGCCTTTTACTCGAGTCCTTCACTTTCACCACATGATACGAGAATTGGGTTAGCGTGGATTTTGTGTAAGTCAAAGGATCAAAAGAGGACCACCGAATCGTGATTCCACATTGCGTGTACCCATAGCTCATCAGAGCAATGTTGCAAGTTTGGTCGTCCATTGGAAAGAAGCTGTAGTCAAACGGACAAGCCAGTTCTAGAAGAAGGTATTGGTTGGCAAGTACCGTAAGGTTTTTGTAAATCCGAAAACTGGTGGTTGGCACAAAAATATCCGGATTGATTACATTTGCTGCGTTTGGGACGAACAAATCGGGAAGCCATAATTCATCTTTAATATTAGCGGCAACCTCCAGGTAGTCGCTTGTAAAGTTTCCGAGAATATGAGCAAACCGAAAGTCTTGCCATGAGTAGTAGAGATATATAGACATGGTCACTTTCCCCAGCTTGACAGAGCTTATTTCAGCTATATGAATTGACAAGGAGATATTTGTTGGTGGAGGTATGCTTTTTCGACACTTGAATGCAGCTGGCGCCCGACCAAGGGTGATATGTATGTCGTTATCCACACTGGAAGGTCTTCTTCGAGGCATGTAATCCCAAGGTATTACAGTAAACTGACGTTTCGATTTTTGGACAGAAGACGAATTTCCTGCATCGTTCTTTCCATGCTCCGTTCCAGTTGCATTAAACGTGGATGCTTCTGTTGTAGTGTTTCCTTTCTTCTCCGTCTCTGCCGCATCGAATGTTTTGGTTGTCAGGAAAGCGAAAAAGATAACGTGGGTTACTGAAATCATTACTTTTCAATCACTCAGCCGCGCAGGACTAAGAACTTCATAGTTAAGAAATTATGCGACACAATCATCAGCTTGCATTCATCTTCGTCGCCTTGTGTCCCGGAACGACTAGTTTACCAATCACCTTCGGTAATAATGAATTCGTTGACGTCCTTGAACATATTATTTATTTATTTATTTGGTATGACGAAAGCTATCATAGCGATGTCGCGTGCTTTAGTCGTCAATGCTCCTTCTAATAAAATGTACACAAAATATGCTTGGAAAACGAGATTAGCAAGAAGAGTAATAAGCAGAAGTTCTCCGGAAGACTCGAAGCTTCGGAACTATGAAGCCTGCTTGGTAAACGTTTGCTTAACTCTAAGACTTGTACTCCGCGGTATACTGATAGCAACTCACTTATTTCGCATAAGTCCGAATGGTTAAATTTACTCTTTCTGATGGGTACAATGTGTTCATGCCGTTGCGGGTCCATAGCCAGGTGTATTTCATCATGCTTATAGATACTTCAGGATTTCGGGAATCTTTGAATGTAATTTTTTTTTTGTCTTATCAAGTATCACTGTTTGTTGAAAAATGTCGGAGGAAACAATCTTAAAGAGGCTCTGGGTTTCCGTATGGTAAATAATCGTGACGCATGACTTCTTACGTCCAGAGAGGTTTGTTTGTAGGGAAAGCATGGTATATGATGGAGACTTCAGTGACGAGGTCATCATCAGGAATGGTGAAACATTGAGGGTACAGACTTACTCTATGGGATAGACTCGAGAGACACAAGACATGTGATCAGCCACCAAACCGCAGACGCCAGAGCACTGGCTTCAGCGTGGTAACGAATAATATGCAGCCAAAGGTGGAACCTTTATTTTTGTCAAGATCAGGACTCTCTAAAAAAAGGTTGGGCTTTTCCAGTGCTCCGGATTTTAAATATAGTGTATATGAAAGTTGGCAACTGTATATGACACAGAAAACACAGTACAGTGGAAGCCCCAGAAACACACTTTCCAGCCCCCCTACAATTGTTTTGACCCACAATGGCTTGAGGCGTCTTGACAGAGCGTTTCTTTCATACATCATTATTCCATAGATTGCAGTTTGGTGGCTGCAGTTTCGAGGCGGCTTTTGGCACGTAGGCTGTCTTTTGAAAAGGAACGTTATAACTAATTCCAACATCACTTTTGATATACGGCTGTGGCCAAATTGCCAAGCCTGCAGTATTAACCTTGGTGATGTCTTTAAGATGATCGTCTTTTCATTATCGATTTGTTTCTGATTGTTTACGGTCGCTTCTCTTCCTCGGTGTTTTTCATTGTTGGGTTTGTGGGGCCTTTGGCAACCACAGTGAATGGGGACGGACGCACGGCGGAAGTGGGGACCCAGCTCGAAACTAATCTCTTTTCTTTAGTTTCTATTCTGTTCACTCTTCTTCCCACGTTTGCTTTCAGCTCCGGTAAATACCAAAAACCTTCACCCGTGCTCGTGCTTTTCAAAAGCGTCTCGATCTTCTTTAAGCATGCGGTGTTCTCTTCTGTTCATGTCCTTTTCTGGTCTTTTCGTCATATATTTGCAGTTCGTTTTGCAACTCAACAGAGCAGCTGTTTACACTTCTTCAAGACAGGCAAAGAAAGAAATGGCACGCAAAACATTTCTGGAAAATATATTTTGCGAACTGGAAAATGAAATGCTGTTTTACTCACGACCTACGAAAGAACCGAACAAACGACAAAGCGCAACTTGGAACTAAGGACGAATATCAATGCACTTGCGTAATTGCCAACAATGCATTCATACCACCGTTCAGGGGCGGATACAAGATTTCCCCAAGGGGGATGGGGGGAGGGCGAATGGTCAGCGCGGGGCCCTCCTGCCGGCCGGGGCCCCCACTTCTTGGCTCTTCGGATACGAAAAAAACATTGACTTGTTCGGGTCCAGGCTAAAATATTTCATGTAATTTGCGTTTTTTTTGCCATATAAAGCAAACGCAAATATTCCAAGCGCATCATCTCATTTGAAAAAAAATACGTTTGTTCCACTACAAAGTGGCCGAAGTATGTCCGCAACAACGGAATTTTAAGCGGTAGCGCCCATCCTTCTACTTGAAATATTGTATCTGTATCTGACCCAGGAGCCCCTCTACCCCCCGCACCTTCTGGATGCTTTTTTTGTTAGCTTTATGGTGGTATCGGGCCGTCTTCTTTTTCAATCTTCCTGTGGTCTCAGGAACCTTTCACAGTTTCGTGTTCCTCGGGACGTCTCGGGCGCTCCTTTGGCAGTTTCGGGGACACCTCGGGCAGCGTCATGGGCCCATCTGTCAGCTTCAAGGACACTTAAGTCAGAGTTTCCTCCTGTCGTCCCTGGGAAGAATTTTCGCAGTCAAAGAAGTCCCTCAAGCAGGAGCAAGGGCCTTTTTAAGTCTCTCTCCGCCGTGACGGCATTGTCTCTCACACGATAGACACATTACCTCAGGCAATCCTCTAGGCCCTTGAGCCGTCTCAAGAGCTGTCTGGACGTCTCAAGGCTTAGCAGTTCCAGGAGCCCCTCTGGTCGTCTTAGTGGATCCCGTGCTGTCTCAGGTGTTCTCTTGTCGTCTCTGGGGAACATTTTGCCGTCTCAGGGGCCCTCTGGCAGTCGCAAAAGACATTTTGGCGACTTCAGGGTCCCTGTGACCCATGGGCCCATGGGCCCCATGTTGTCCCATGGGCCCTCTGAACGTCTTCGGTAGTCTCCATGGCTGTATCAGGGATCTTCCTCTGCAACATGAAGTATATCTGGCGGTCTCAACCTCATTCCCGGCAGGGGAGGGGGCTGAATTGGCCTCCCCTCGGGATTTTCCTTGCCAATTGCAGGATTTTTGGCGCAGCTTCACGAAACTTGGTGGCTTTTCCTAGCTATTTTTTCTACGCATTGTGACAAAATCTCGAAATTCTTTCCTCCTCAGAAGTGGAGCCAGGCAACGTTTTTGGGAGGCACCTCAGGCCATTTTTGGCCATGTTCAGAGTAAAAGGAAAATGAATGCCAAAAATAGCGTTTTTAAGACAGAACTTAAAACTTTATATGGATATATAGCCGAATGGTTGGGTAGCATACAAATACAATTTTGTTTGTCTGAGGTCAATTTTCAAGGTCATGTCAAGGTCAAAAGCCAAAATTTGGTTTTTTGTAGTAATAATTTCGGTGTTTTTTCAAATGCCAAACCCAAAATACAGATGGACGTAGAAGGTTGCCCTCTTCCTGTGTACCAAGTTTCGGCTCGATATCGGGTCGGGTCATGGAGCTATGACCTAAAATGTCAGTGCGCGTACCCCATATCACAAAAGCCCTAACAGGAAAATTTTGAAATAGAGTGAATTCAAATGATCGAAAACGTTTACAGATAATACTAAATGCACACGAGATCATTCCAAGTGACTCCAAGGTCACTGGAGGTCATTTAAGGTCGAAGGTCACAAGTTGATCTAAAGAGCATGTGACAATGACACTCCTCCCTTTTTCATGTCCCTGGCACCGCCTATGCTAACATTATACAAACACTGTAATACGATTTGCACTTGTTTAGCATACCATGACTAGCAGAAGCCGAAAAAAGTGCTTTTACCTTTTTTTGTTCGTGTAGTTTCTGAAAAACCAATTCTCCTATTTTTGAAACCCTGCGAACGCCTATGAATTTTCTCAACATTTCAAATTTGTGCACCAGCAGCAAAAGTCCTATCCATAATCTCTCGATTCATAGCAATTCCATCGAAATCGTTCCATAAACAACGGACTTATACGAAGTCCAAAAGTATCCCCCATTTCGATTTTTTTGCTCCCCTGTATCCACCCCTTCAAAAGTTTGAAAACTTCTTTTTCAAAGTGTAGTTTGACGTCATGGCAAATCGATTGCCGTTTGTTGCAGTGAAATCGGACGTGTAGTTCTCGAGATCTCGGGGGGGGGGACCGAATCCGCCCCCCTGCCGGGAATCGGCCATACCGCGTAAGCCCCCCGGGAATAGGGTTAGAGCCCTCTAGCCGTATCAGCGGCCTTTGCTGGCGCTTCAGGGGCCTCACTGGCAGCCTCAGGGGACCTTTCTGTGACAGAAACCCGCCTAACACACTCGGGGCCAAGGGCGCAGCCAGTCAGCTTTTCGGGGGTCCTCGCTCAGTGGCGGGCCCCCTCACTTCATGTGGGCCCCCTGGACAAAAACGTTAACATAACATTTCACAAGAGGCTCGCAGAGGGGTACAGCCGGCCCGAAATTTCGAGGGGTGCGTGATCAATGGTGAGTCCTTATCAAATGAGTGGTCTCCTGAATAAAAGCTGCCAGTGAAAGCTTTACGACAATCGATGCTTGCCTTTCCTTAACGTCATTAACTGCAGCCAGCTGGCTATTGTCTGATTGTCGATGGCCGCGCCAAAAGCAGATTTTTGCTGGGGCCTCCACAGTTCTCAGAGGGCCCCTGTACAGACCGTCAGGAGGCTCACGGCTTCACGCCAGGGGACCCCTCCACAGGTCGTAAGCGAGCTCCTCCACAGGTCGGCAGGAGGCCCCACCCTTCATGCCGACAGGGGACCAGCTTCAGGCAGCTATACCCTTCCGACTGGCAAGGAGCCCTTGCAGACCGGCAAGGCCCCATGGAACGGCAGGAGTCCCTCCACAGGCCAGCAGGGGCCCTCCGAAGGCTGGCAGGGGCCCACAGGCCGACAGGGAGCCCTACAGACAGCCAGGCGGTTCCTACAGACCAGTAAGGACCCAGAAGGTCGGCAAGAGACCCCCTACAGGCCGGCAGGGGCCCCTACAAGCCGGCGGGGACGCTGCAGACTGGCAAGGGGTCCCCTACAAGCCGATAGGGGTCCCTCTGTGGGCTTGAACCTCTTTAAGCAGCCTCATGGACCTTTTGCCTTGTTGGGGCCCCTCTTGCGGTCCCAGGGACCCTTGGAGAGTTTCAGGGGCCTTTCTATCTATCTTAGGGGCCATCTTGCCGTCTCAGGGTCTCATCAACCCTCCCGGAGGGCTTCTGGCTGCATCAGGAACCTTCTGCTTTTCACACAGGCCCGTGAAACCCATTCGGGTCCGCTATGTCATTCCAGGGGCCCCTTTGCCGTCCCAGGGGCTTAGTCATCATCTTGGTCGTTTCAGGGTCCCTGAGACCTTCTGGCGGTCTCAGAGGCAATCTGCCGTGTTGGGGCCCTGTTGTGGTCCCAGGGACCCTTTAGGAGCCTTCAGGGGCCCTTTCTTGCATTTAAAGGGTCACCTAACCCTCCTAGAAGTTCCCCTGACTGCGTCAAGAACCCGTCATTTTTTTCACAGAGACCCCGTGAAGTTCATGCGGGGACCCCTTCGAGGCCATTTTGAAGCCTGAGAGGGCCCCTTCGCCCTCTCTTGGATCCGCGCCTGCCAAAGTTCGCATCTTCGTGATCACAACGATCTGGTGGATTCATCTGAAATCAGCATTCATCGACGAAAGCAGTCAAACCTAGATATAGGTTAGTGCATTCTGAAGCTCATTACTAAACTACTGTTATTTACGACTGACTATGTATTATAAAACACTAACCATATATTAGAACATACTATTAAATTACTAAACCACGGCTGCAGATACAAAAGTGGCAGAGGCTTATGATTCCTGTTTTGTTATAACTCGACGTTTCATTGGGCATGACGGTTGCGAGCTATCACGTGACATCGTCGCAGAGATTAGGTTATTGATAACAAGTAAATTATTATTTTTTTTTTAGTGCGAAACTTTAAGTAGATGTTTTCTAGTTCCAAAGCTACGTATCACTTCATGCATGTCTTCAAAGTCCACCAAAGGCGACGCACATTCATGACCTTCCGGCGGGTTTAAATTTACCATTGCCTATGAATAGAATGCATGCCTGCAGTTCCATGTTAAGGACCTGGCATTCAGAGGCCAGGATTCTGAGGTAACTTAAATTCACCAGAATCTCCTGCGCCTACTAAAAACGGAAAAGGGATTTCCTGTGCATTTAGCCGCCACCGAAATAAAACGACAAATCCGCCTTGGCCCACGCTGCAACATTTTCAGAACCACACCGTCGACTGCGCACGTGCTTCGTGGCCCACAACCTCGAACCGATCCAGTAGCTGGAGTAGTATTCAGTATCCAGAGAAGCTGAAAGTTACCAGTGACGACAGCTGGCCCGCTGGGCGAAGACGGTGACGCCAGCTAGACTAGGCCAGTCCGGCTTGACCAGAGATCAGCCGGACCGATGTCCAGCTGGCCAGGGACCAACCGGCCGGCGACCAGTCGGACCAGCGACCAGTCAGACCAGTGGCCGGTCTGACCAGTGGCCGGTCGGACCAGTGATCAGCTGGACCAGTTACCGGTTATGCCAGTGAACAGTGTAACCAGTGAGAGCAGATCACCAGCCATCTGACCAGTGGCCGGTTGGCCCAATGACCGGGTGGTCAATTACCGATTCTGCCAGTGATCAGCTGGACTAATGACAGAGTATTCAGATGATCAGCCGGCCAATGAACGATTCGGCCAGTGACCAGCTGGTCCCTGACCGATTCGGCCAGTGTCCAGCTGGCCAGTGACCGGCCAGAGCCGGTCAGCTCGTTGACCAGCTGGACCGGTAACCAAGTGGCCAGTGACTGGTTGGATCAGTGACCAGCTAGCCAGTGACCAGTTGGATCGGCGACCGGCTGGATCAGTGACCAGCTGGACCAGTGGCCAACTGGCCAATGACAAGTTAGACCAGTGACCGGCTGCACCACTTACTAGCCGGCCGGCCACCGGCCAGACCAGTTTAGTCGGACCAATGGCCGGTCAGACCAGTGGCCGGTTGGACCAATGACATGCTGGACCAGCGACCGGTGGACCGATGACCGGCTGTACCAGTGACCGGTTTGGCCAGTGACCGGCTGGACAAGTGATCAGCTGGCCAATGACTGGCTGGACGGCGCCGGTGTATGCTGCGGTATTGATCGGCTCCGTGTCGGCGGCCGCTCTGGCCGCGCCACTGCGTCCGACGCAAGCGTCCGAAACGTCCGCACGCGCCGCGAGCTGCCGGTCTGACGGCTCCACTCGTCGGCGGACGGTGGCAGCCGCCGGCCGGCCGCTGCAGCCCGCACGGAAGCTCGCCGCGGGACTGTTCATGCCTCTGGAGCGTGCCACTGGGGCGGGAATGACGTCCCGGGGAGCCCGTGTTCGGCTCTGGAGGGGAGGAGCGGTTACAAGCACAGTGTGTTGAAATGACCTGAGCTCAGATCAGGCGCCGTTACCGTGATCATCACGTGCATTATGGGGTGAAAATGTTCCTTCCTCTGTTCCGGGTCTTCAGAACATTCACGATCCAGGGAGTTACGAGGATGTTGTGGCAGCAATGAAATGACAGGAAAATTTCGAAAGAGCAAACATACATTGACGTAACCTGAGTTTACTTTCCATGTATCGCGAAGCTAAACAACGTCATATCTTGTCCTCCAAGCTGTTGTGGGAATGAGTGCAAAACTGAATGTCTTGTGAAAACTATCTGACCAGGAAGCATATAAAAAACGCTTACATCACTTTTCCAGAAAGATAATCCGTTTGCAAGCCTTCAGATCAAATAAGTCCAAGGCACCGTCCTTTAGATCAAATAAGTCCCAGTGCCGCCACTTACCTAATGACTAAACTGAGTCACGCATGCAAACAAAAATATATTCGGGCATAGAACGATCCAGATTTGGCTTAAAAAGGCAGGCATTACGTGTCATGCCTGCCTTCTTACCAAGTACCCACGTCGGGTTAAATCAGGACGTGTGACGAATGTCCGAATAAAACATCTCAGCTAAGTATGTCAGAAACTGCGGTTTTCACAGTTACACTATAAAAGTGTACTATTTAAACGTGTTTGTGCCCCCCAGGAACCTGCTATAAACGTCAACTCACAGATTGGAGATCCGTATGTGAGTCGGTGAGGACAGCTAAAATAAACAGATTTAGCACCATTTAAATGATTGCATTGCACGAAGGCCGGATTCAGCACCATTTGAATGATTGCATTGCATGAAAGCCGGCTAATTTCTAATTCACATCACGTGCGACGAATTAGTTAAAAAATGTTTTACCTGGACTCGGGTCAGCTATGACATGTGGATGTATAAGGCATGTATGAAGTATGTTCGAGCAAAAGGTATGTTCAGGAGACCGTGATCTTTTGCGGGGAGACATATTTTAGCCTTAAGCGTACGTACATGAAGGATGACATTCCTCTCATTTGATCCAAAGGGCGTCCTATCAAGCGTAAGTTTTTGCGGAACGTCGCAAACATGACCTTTACAAAACTGACTTCAATTAACGCCAAAGCCCGTCCGAATACATGTGATGCTGAGCGGTATGGACAGTGAGTCGCTTATTTGGACAAGCCTCTTTTGGCCACCATGCTCGCGGTAATCGAGGGACAGGAGGCTGCCTGGCGCGGGACGCACCTGCCGGTTCCATGCCTGCGGCTCCTTTCTCGTCCCTTCCGGGGCCGGGTGCCGGGATGAGCGGCGTGCAGCCTATGCGGCGGTTCGTGCTGCAGGTCTATGACATTTGCGCCGCACTCACAAACATTGACTTACGGGAGAATTTGCGATGATGGGTTCACGCACATATCTGAAATAAACTCACGGGGGCCAATTGTCCGCAGTGTGTTGGGTAGCAGTTAGGACGCTGGGGGCCTCTTGTCGAAGTCACATGAGGCCAGGTCTTGAGAAGTCTCAGCTGAGAGCCAAGGGCTGCCGCACCTAGTGTCAGTTGTGCTCGAATAGCGGAGCTCGGGTCCCGTAACCACTAGGGCTAGAATTATTAGATGTTCGTGGCACTTCATCTTTCCTTGTTTCTTCCAGAGAGAATTTTTGTGTACTTTTTGGAACAGTTGTGAATGCTTGTTGTAACTACGGCCACTAAGGCTTGCTTTTGCGGTTGCAAGATATCATTTTGTTCGGACGACTGCTTTGTATTGTGGTGTCATTATCGCAGCGTATTTACGTAAAAATTATTTAATATGCCAAGGGAGTGCATGACGCTGGTGCCACCAAGAATGCCAAAAACGCACGTGCTCTCTGTTACGGCCTGTATGACTACGTAAGCACTGGAGAAAGCACGCACATTTTAGAACATTTTTGCTTAACATGTAATGTGTGACCTCGACAATACCTGATGCTGAAAATCTGTGAACACCGCACTGACGGCTGCCGACACCAATTTTTAAAGGCGTTTCCGTGCGGCGCCCCAAGAGATCCCATTAAATCCCCCGAAACCGAGGCTGATGGATCGTACATGTCGGCCCGCTGACGGCGCGTGATGCCTATCCCAACCGACCGGCGACGTGAGAGCCCGTGCGTGTCCAGGGGACGACCCCTGGATCATGTCCGACGCACGTCACATCATCATCCACGCAACAGCCCATCCACTCAGGTCAGCGATAAGCCGTTATCGTCACTGCTGTTGTTATTGTAGAACTATGCCTGTCTCTCCAGAGAAAAATGCCTTTGCGAGTGTTGTGAGACGGGGGAAAATATAGCTCAGGCACATACTTCACTGGTGTCTAAAGTGGTGGCAGTTTTCCGGCTTGAGGCAGCAATGTTCAGTCTACGAGGCTAACTTGGAAACATGACGTCATTTGGCGCCATCGCGTCGGCCCGGCCCGCTCTCTCGGTCGCGGACCAGACCAGCGGACTGCCGGGTGCTGCGAGAGCAGGACAAGCGACGGCCTGGCGTTGAGAGACGAGTCTGTGGTTCACCGGAACAGATCCTGTTGAGGAGCAGGTTCAGGTCGTTACGTGCACACAGCAGTCGGGCGGAAGGCAAGCGTAGATCAGTTTCCTCATCGAATATGAGATCGGATTTGCGTCTGCCAAAATGACATGGAGATAGCATTATGAGCTTTTGCAGGCAACGGAAGTTGTTCTCCGCGAACAATTGCTGCCTGAGACTGCCGAGCAATGCTCAACGAATGAAGTGACCAATGCGTTACCTGTACAGTGAGCAAGGGCACGTAATAACCGTAGACAGGCAAAAAAGAGCCGTACATCGTTAACGTGTTCTTGTGCCGGGCCTCTTCACCATACGGCCAACCCAAGCTCGAATATCTTACTCAGTCTCGCGCCAAATACAAGTGAACGTTCTAAAATTCGAGCCCGGATCTCTGTCGCGCCGATGTTTGTTCTTTGGCTGGTTCTTTGCAAGCGGCCAAGGTGAAGATCAGAAATCCATATCCACAATGCGTGAAATTCAACGTCTGCCACAGAACTCGAATAAATTTTGGAGGTGCACGTGCCTCCCCTTCCCAAGTTGCGGAGATTTCACATGGGTCCTATGGCCGTCGACTAGAAAGAATGGGTTCCAAAACCCCATTTGCTCCCCCCCCCCGATATATTCGAAAACTTCTAGCTTTGGCCTGCCATGCTAGTCATGCTCGGCGTGCTGCACATCGCAATGACACGTCAGAAAACCGACAACAACTCTGTCTTAAATACAAAATAGCTTTATTCCAAAATACTGATTTGCCTTTAGTTAGACATCATTTCGAGCAGTTATGCTCGCTGAAAAGTTCTACAGCATCCACTTGTCCTGCAAGAGTAAAGGGTCGCAGCCACGATCGCACACACCTTAGCGGACGACGAACATTTGCGACATGTTTACGACCCACAGCTCACCCAGCACGCCGTATGAAACATTTCAAATACACCGCACCATTTTTCGTTTTTCGGCGTACGACATAGACCAGTCGACAAAAACAGTTCTTCTGACGCAGTCGGCGATAACTGACGACACCCTAGCCCTCGTTCAGCACGCGGCAGCCGCAGCTACAGGGCCGGATGACGTTCACAGCACAGGAGGTGGACGCTCGCGCCGGGACTCTGTACATCGACAACCTCCCTCAGGCCGCTGCGTCTCCAAGGCCAGCCAGCAGGGCGTCACTGGTCATTAGATACTTAGATGCTCTTGTTTATCTACTCAAAGGCTACAGCGAAAATTCATGCGTACGATGTGCCACAGGAAGCGCACGTGAACACAGATGTCAAGTAGCACATGGAAGGATGACGACGGAGATAATTTTAAATCTGGCATGAAATTCATTATGTTGCCACCGCGATACCTGTTTTCCACACCACGTTAGTATGACATCACCGCGAATTTTGATTGGATTTCGGAGCATTGATAAATCCATAGACTCAGGGTTACAGGACAAAGCGAAGCAGATAAGCACGAAAGCCATAGGGCTGAATATGGCGGGTAAAGATGGGTGCTACAGAGACACTTGCAGTGAGGGTATAAACGTCATTACAGCGCCACTGCAGTCGGCACAGGCACGTTAAAACGAAGCTGAGTACAGAGGGTACACTTGGAGAGAGGGCTGGATATGGTGGGTGTGGGCACGTCATACAGGGTTGGGTTCGGTGGTTGCAGGCAGACATTTCAGAGCCGGTGTTTTGGTTCACTAGGGTACAGCGCAGGGTGTGGTGATGCGGCTGACGCACCGAAGGATCAGGTATGCAAGGGCGCATGGACGCCAAAAGGCTGGGCGTGCGGGATACAGGTAGACAAAGGACTGGGAGTGGGGAGGGACGTGGGGAGTCCAAGCGCGCATCAGACTGCAGGTGTGGCGGAGTCACAGGGCCCAGGTGTATACGATGCCCAGCATCATAAGACAGCACGTGTCAACTGTGAGTGCAAACGAAGGACGCCCGTCAGGGGCTGAGGTGAACGCTCCTGCTACAGGGCCCGGTATGGAGCGCTGAGGCGGACACCGAAGGGCTTCGTGTGGCGAAGACATGCGGACACCACAGGACCGGATGTGCCGGGCGAAGGTGAACATTACGAAACTAAGTGTGGCAGACACAGGTGGACACTACAGGACCGAGCGTGGCGGACACTACATGGCCGAATGTGACGGACGCAGGTGGACACTACGGAACTGGGTGTGGGAGACACAGGAGGACACTACAGGGCCGAATGTGACTGACAGGTGGACACTACAGGGTCGAATGAAGCTGACACAGATGGGTACTACAAGACCGAGTGCGGAGGAAAGGGGCAGACACTATACAGCCAGGTGAGGCAGATACTACAGAGCCGGGTGTGGCGGACACAGGTGCACACTGTGGACCACCAGACTGTCGGCCGAGCGCGTCTTGCGGGCGCCGGCCAGCGCGCAGGCGTCGCGCGCGTGCGACAGCAGCAGAGACGTGGATTGCGAGTGACGGCAGGCCATGCTGTTCTGGCCGTGGACGCAGTGCACCATCGGTATCAGCGGGGAATGCAGGCGGCTGAACGCCAGACCAGGACTGGCTTCGATCCGCAGGCCTCCTTTCTGCGAACGAACACAGCGCATCGTTTTTGCGGATTCGCCTCACACCGGCTTCCGCTTCTGCGTTGTGAGCAATTGATTACGTTTGGAAACAGAGTGGATGTGAGCGAATGCTTGTTCCATCTCACAGGATTGCGAAAGCTTACCTGGGCAGAAACGTCGCGGTAGTCTGGGAGGTATGGTTCCAGCATTCGTATTTTCCCCCACCTGGAAAAAGTAGTTATAGAATGCTATAGTAATAGTAAATGCAATACGGATGGACGACACAATGTCCGCGGGTTTTCAGTCTCCCTCTCGCCGTGTTCCCAAGAAATCCGGCGAAAGCTTTGATGACATACTCGGCGCTGATGGACGATGACAACCTGAAAGACGGCTTCGAGAGGAGCATTCAGTAGGTCTCTCAAACATGACGAGTTGCCACTTCTCTGGTACGCGTCGACAGTGCGGTAACAACACGGAGATAATGGCCAGCCGCCACCGCTCCTTTCAAGAGTGGGCGACGACCCCCGCGGCCAAAAGGATGACCAACGTCACGTGCTTTGTACAGCTGACCACGCCGGACAGTGGCTTCTTCAGCTCATTGTGGTTAAGCGTCACCAGGGCGGCCACAACTTTGCATCCAGCCGCAGGAACAGTCAGCGACATTCTGATTGAAGTGAAGCGTTGGTACACTGGGAAATACATCTGCAGACCGCCGCACATTTTAACGAGCTTGTTTATTTCCTAGTTTTCTGTTTACCTCCCTTCTCAGCTCCCCGTTCCCTGTGCATCTCAAGTTCGTATCACATTCCCTCTGTGTCTCTTTTTGCCCTCACTGTTTTCTTTCCTCCTTTCTCTTTCCCTCCATTCCTCCCCTCTCTCTCTCCTTCGCTCTCTCTCTCTTTCCTTCGGTGAAGCTCTGTTTAATATCGGCTGAGCAGAGATCAGATTAAATGCAAATTTAGAATTTTTGGCAATGCAATGTAATTTTTTAAACCGGAAACAAGTACAAAACATCGAGGCGATGAATTACAAAACATCATTGGTCAAAAAAGTGACACGAACTGGGAACGCCCGTCGGGTAATACCGAAAGCCCACTTCCGTCAAAGTCAGACAGAACAGTCAGAAAAGGACCCAGCGCGGTGCACCAGGAGCACGAGGCTATTCCCTCTGCTCACACATACACGTCGTTTCCGGTCATGGCGCATGCGCGACAGGAAGAGACGCTTAATCATCTAGAATCGCCCTTTCCATCAGTCTGAGTGGACCCATCCACGAGATCGGCTCTGCAGCCCTACCTGTGCACAAAGAGCAGGATGGCGGCGACCCACACCAGCAGCGCGGACACCACCAGCGCCAGCTCCTCCCAGCGGACGGCGCCCGAACTAGCCGCCAGCGCCGTGTCGGCCGACGCGTCGGCGCCCGGCTCCGAGCCGTCACTGAAGTTGGCTGCAAAGGTCAATTAACAGGTGTCCCGGTCACGTACTCGCCGGCCCGGAGCGCCGCCACCGGCTGAGCAATCGCCGACGACTTCCCGGGAGGCGCGGGGCGACAGCGGAACCACTGATGCCCGTGATGAGGTCGGCGGAACGAGCGCTCAGGGGCCGCGCCCTCCGGCCTGTTGGCGTGGCATTTCGCGAGTCGTTTGTCGGTTGCGAGGCGGCGTTTGAGACGTGCATTACGACGAGACTGCAAAACTGGTCGTGGGGTGCGACCGACCCATGCTCTCCGGACACGTGTTTCACTTGAACGGCCCTTCACCGTTGCTCAGCGTTACGATTCTCTGCAATTGCAATCCACTGCAATTGCAGTCCGTGTATGTAAACGAAGGGGACGACATGTTTTTACTCATTGCGCACCGATCGATGTGACCCATTCTGAGATTAAGCACCAGTGGAAGTGGTGGGTTCGACTCGGCTGCGTCGCGGCTGCCACTCGGGAACGGTTCGAGCTCTTGTGATCTCCGTAACCTCGTCTGGACTTAATGAAAATGGCTATGCTGAAGGCGTCTCGCCGAACGCGTTGGCTTCCGCGCCGTGCATCCACACCATTCTCTGACAGCCGCCGGCTGCGTCGGCGGCTGTCATTGGAGAACTGTTGTGAACTGTCGGAATCTCCGTAACTTTGTCTGGACTTATTGAAAATGGCTTTACTGAAGGCGTTCCAAGGAACGCGTGGCTTCCGCCATGCGTCCGTACCACGCTAGCAAAGTAGATTTAAGGGCGCGCAGCTTGCCATGAATCATGAGTACCAGTTCGTCTCCATCACTGGTTAGGATAGCCATTCTGGACCAAAAAATGTCGGGTGCTGCATCAAAACTAAACAATGGGAAGAAGAATGTACCGAGAAGAGAAAACTCTCTACTAATGAGAAGAGAAAACTGTAATCAAATAATCCGTCAAAGGATCTTGCCCAGTTAGAACGACGAATGCTGGATAAACCTGTCCACAGTTAAACCTTTTGTCCCGAAGGGCTAAAAGGTAGAGCCGATTCCCCGCGGGGGCGAGGGGTGTGGATTCGCTCCCCTCCCCCGAGATCTTGAGAACTACACATTCAGTTCCACCGCAACAGGCGGCAATCGACTTGACATGATGCATTCAAAATGTTGAAAGGGGTGGATACAGGAGGGGGGGGGAATTTTTAATGGGGGCATTTTCGGACCTGTTCAACTCCTCTTTTTAGGCAACGATTTTCATGTCATTGGCGTGAATCGAGAGCTTATCTATGGGACTTTCCCCACTGGCCCATACGCTTTGAATTTTGAGAGTGTTCATAGACCTGAATAAGGTTTCGAAAACTGGAGGAATGCTTTTTCTAAACTGCATTAACATAAAAGTTAAATGCATTTTCTTTAGCCTTTACATATTACACTTATGAAGAACAAATCGTGTTACACTTCTTGTATAACGTCAGCATAGGTAGCGCCAGGGACAAAGGAAGGAGGAAATATCAGTCATATGTTCACCAGGTCAACATACGGCCTTTGATCTTAAATGACCTCAGATGGCCTCAGAGTCGCATGAAATGACCTTGGGTTCATTTCATACAGCTTGAAAACGTCTTCAGTCATTTGAATTCATTGCATTTTTTAAATTTCTGTTCATCGTCGCCGTGATATACTGTGCGCGCACGGACATTTTAAGTCATATTGCCGTGGCCCGACCCGACATCAACCTGAAACTTGGTACACAAGTAGAAAGACCTCTTTTGAGTCATATGTAATCTTGGTTGTGCATTAAAACAGAAGCGTAAAAATATTCAAATGAAACCAAAGCTTGATTTTTGGCCTTGACCTGACCACACAAATTGACCTCAGATTAACGGAGTTATTTTTCTATGACTGCATATTTATTTTCCTATACACCTATATAAAGTTTCAAGTTTATTTAAAAAACTCCATGTTTGACCGCTATTTTTCTTCCACCCTCAACAGTGCCAAAAATGGGCTCAGATGCCTCCCAAAAACGTGGCCTGGCTCCGTCCCTATAGGTAGGAAAAGTGACCAGGCTTCGTGAGGCTCCTTCAAAAACCATGGAACTGGTGAGCAAAAAAAAAGAAAGGCGGGAACGGATTCAGCCCCCTTGCCGGAAATACGGTTCAAGGGTGATCTTCCCTTCATCAAAACACGGTACAGATAGCACTGGCAAGTGACGCTCGTGAAACACCACCTGGGTGCACCAATGATTTTGCGACCAAAAAACGCCGATGCCCGAGTAACGAGCGTGACATCGGCCTCGAGCTGCCGGGAGCAGGGAAGGCGCGGTTCCTTTTTGAGAGTCTGTGTGTGGAGCCAAACAGTGTGGCAATGGGGGAGAAAAATAGGAACGAGGTAGGAACGCCAAAAAAGAGGGGGGGGGGGTCTCTCTCCTCACATTTTCATGCACTTCGTTCTTCAAGCAGCTTCACATATACAATGTTATAACTGCGGTGGAAAGGACGAGGGAATGGCCCTCCAGTTGATCTCGTGGTTGGAGAGGTATGAAGGGGCGGCCAGCGCTGTGACATCTTCAAGAAAACATTGCAACGGAAAGCCAATAACTAGAAAGAGCGTCGCGAGCGACGACAGAAGCTGTAACACCGCACAGACATGCGGGACATGATGACGTCACGCCGCCGGCGCCCAAACGAGACTGCAGGACGGGCGGGGGACGGCCGCGGAGAGGCAAATTGCCGGGATGCCGGCCGGCCGCGGGCGCCCCGTCTGCCGGTAAGTGGCCGGAGCAGACAGGTGCCCTCAGCGGCCGGATCGATGCGAGTCATTAGCGCGGCTCGGCTCGACTGGCCTGTCTGCCCGCAGGACGCTGATGAGCGGGGCCCTGACACCCGCTCCCGTCGTGGACGCATCCGCGTGCATTGCTGCATACATTAGCGATGCGGCTCAGCGAATTCCTGCGTGTCTGAAGCGGCTTCGCTTGCGCTTGACCGTGCGATTTGCGCGACATTGCAACGCTGCGTCTATAACAAATATTTGACGTTCTTGGAGTTCCGGATTTGGAGAGTAACATTCCACAGCACATGCTAGTCCATTCGATCAATGACACACATCTGAACATTCGGCCGAAATCCATGGCCAGAATGTTTTAAACGAAGCATATTTAATGTGCTACGCACTATGTCAAAAGCCCGCTACCTTAATAACCATGTTCCCACATTATATTCGCTGTCTATACCGTGTCAGACAATGGTCTTACATCCAGCACACAGTACAAATCAATATGTTATTTTTTAAATGGGTGTCAACTCGAATATTTTTTTTCAATTTAGAAGCAGTTGCCAGTCATGCCTAATTTGAATGCATGGGTAGATTTGTCAATAACAAGGACTTAGTCACCTATGCGGGATTTGATTTGTCAAGGACTGCAAGCGATCGAAGACGAGGCAATGCTATCTGTTTCAGAAGCGTTCCAACATAATATCGATGACATCCTTGATGAAAACAACTGAGACATGGTGAAAGATGAAAACAGCTGATGGACTGAAAGTGAAAAAAAAGATGAAAACTGACACAACGGGCACGACTCGTTATCCTCGAATGGCAGTTACAATAACTGTAAACGCGAGTATCTACACAGCACAAAGTAGTTTCGTTTTTCGCATGGCAGTGGAGAGAGGGTCAACAAATGCCCAGGTCTGCTGAGGCGACAAGCACTGTCTGAAGTCTCCTAAAAAAGAAGCAAACGAGCTTTTCATTTTGAGCAAACCACCGCATTTTGGGAATTCAGTTTAGTGTCCCATCCGGTGCGGTTTTCTTTTCTGTCGCATGTTCACGTTTCCGTGTTTTACAGAAGTTAACATCCTAAGGACTTCAGCTCAAAACAACTTTATACCAGTTCCTAACATTGCGGATCGTGGAAAATTGCCACAGTTCTGCAACCACTAAGTTTTGAAGCTTTGTTTAAATGTACGACCGCGATTTGTGATTGGGGCTGCAGCCTGGCTTTTTCAGACTGTTTCTTTCTGATTTGTTTTTATTCCTAAGAGGAATATTTGTTTCGCACCCTGCATCTTAGTTTATTCTAAGTTAAATAATGAAATAAGCGCAGATTTATGAAGGAATCCAGGACGATGCGTCCATATGAGGGCTTTGTTAACACTGTGGTACTTTTCTCCACGATGCCAGTTTCTCCGCAGGAAAAAGTGGTCTTTGGCGGTCTTTAATTCGTAGAGTCCGCGAACAAACACAAAGCGAGAAAACGTAGCCACCGAGCGTTGATAGGCAATGGCAGCCAGGTAGGTACAGGCCGCCAAGGCTTTATCGCAGCATTATCGCAGGCGATACCAGCCGTCAGTGCTGTTTACATTTGTGATACTCGATGCCCATATTGCGTGTCACTAATGGTTACAGCTGACGCTCTGCGTAGTAGTTGTTGCCATCTTATAGCCAGCAAACCTGGATACGGGATCCCCTGGGGTGAGAAGTGGAAACGTACCGCGGTACAAACGACCGGGAAAGTTCCGAGGAACTGGTACACCACCAGGCATTTATCAATGTCCGCAACTGGGACTGGAGTGGTTGTCGGCTGTTCGAGCTCTCAGGGGAAGACGGGACACTTCCAATTGTTGAAACAGGATCTTAGAATCGATACTGCCAGATCCCTGGTTGGTCGATTGAGGTAAAGCATCGCGCAGTGACGTCATCTGAATGGGATTCTGCTATGACTTTAGCAGAATAGCAGAATTAAACCAATGAATAGCAGAATTAGACCAATGAATGAGCGAATTTCTGTGTAGACGCTAGATGATCATTACCTCAAAGTGGTGCAAAGTCAAACGTTATCTTCGGCTTGCAGAAAAACTTAATTAGATGAAGCAGGTCAGAAGTTCTTCAACACCCCGGGGACGTTTCTTATCCAATGCGATACGAGACGCCAACCGCAGCAGTTCGAGCTGACGCGTGCCCCAGCTTCCAGCCCAGTGCGGAGCTCTTACCTGGCTGACTGAAGAGCTGCATGCCCCTGGCGCCGCAGCCGGGACGCGATGACGTCATCAGGGGAGAGAAGCCTGCTCTTTGGTTCCGGCCGGCCGGTCAGACGGCGGCCAGCAGAGGCGCCGCCATCGCGCGCCGACACTGCACGGACACAGACCATTCGATATGACGTCTAAAAATACCGTCCCCTCCATAATATGTCATTCGCTCGACTGCAAAGAAATGCAGCTCGAATAACCGCAAAGACAGCTCTGCCACCAAAGAATTACAGGCCAGTTACAGGCAGGTCACGGCCGTGACGGATAACCGCACGGCCACAGGCCGGTCACGACCCGGTCAAATCACCGTGCGGTCACAGATCTGGTATCCTCAATATGTGTCAAATTGGCCCAGCCGTTAGAAACAGTGCATGCTTCCAAATTTAGTTGGACAATTTTATCCGCAATGCGGAAAAGATCTAATTTATCCTGAACCCCTCACTCCTGGATCGATTATCGAAAACTTGTTTATCGTGCCGAAGATGTATGGTTCATTATGATTTTACGCATGATGGTTTCTGTTTGGCAGGCATGGGTGTATAATGGCATATTAACTCGACTGGCTTCCTCCCGCCAAAAGCGAGTGCAGAACGACAAAAAGGGCTATCGTTCTCGTTTCAAACTCCATTATCGTCACTAGGCCAAATTATGGATTCACGACATTTCAGATTCCACCCGGTTTAAATCAACCGCGATTTTCCCCTCGGAAATACATTTAACATTCCAGAGCTGATAGGCTCCATCCCTACGGACTTGCGTTGACAGGGTTTTGGCCGTACTTGCCCGACGGATGTCCATTAGCATGCCGACCTGAAAACTACATCGTCTGTCGTCACCTTAGCAAGGGCCGTTGCCTGACCGGACAAAGCCCCGACTTTTCGCACTCGATCCTGGAATGCTCGACATCGCGACCTCCCGTGCCGATCTGGTCCGCATAGGCCCCGCGGGGGTTTTACGCCACGCTTGGCTCTGGCGTCCCCATAATTTAGTCCGCGCGCGCAGAGGGGCGCGGATTTCGGCCGGCTTCCGTGACTGAGTTAAATCTGGCCATCGCCAGCCAGAGAGCACGTTCGGCCAACAGTTCCGGCGAGCAAACAGCGTGGCTTAACGAGCTCGGCGGGCGAGCGGCCGAGCCGGGCCTGCTCAGGACAGCTGGCGCGCACGGCCGCCGGCGGCGACGACTTCAAGAGCTGGTGTGGCGTCTCTTGTTAGCGGCCTCACGCGCCGTCAGTCTCACGTGCTGGTGCGACGTCCCACGAACTGGTACAATGTCTCGTCGTCTGGAGGTTTTCGCACACTTCGCACACAAACATTAACACATACAGCCTAAGCCAGATGTATATCAGTAAGAGAGACAGAGAGAGAGAGAGAGTTACCATCATTACAAGATTCACTAATGGGGAGATTTACTACGGACTTGACTCATGGCAGCGGTGGCAGACAGTTCTATACACGCGCTTCACATACCACAAATTTACAGCAAAAAAAAGCGTATCCACATGGCACACAGGAAACTTCACACAGCTCACAAACAGCCTGACGTAGAAGCAGCTACTCACGCAAACGGCTTTGTCCGCGTAGACAGCCTTACGCACGAGCAGCTACATATACCAGCTAGTAAATCAAGCTGACTTCAGAAAAACGTTCTTCTTCCTGTCACGAAAGAGGTAACTTTGTGTATTCCTATCCCTCTGCTTCACGACGCACAGACCCTTATGTCAACTGCCAGAATCAAGTGTTGTTCAAATAAGAGGAGACGTTAAGCTGCGGGACTCCCCGTTAACCATCGCCCGGTGGGGGAAGGGCGTCGTTTAAGGACCCCTCGGCTTTGTTTAAATAACTTTCTAGTGGCGGGAGGTAGAGAAATAATTTATTTGCGTGGCTAGATTTTCAGCATTTATACACCTCAACAAAAATTTTCGGGACTTTTATGCAATAGTTCGCGCCCTGTGACCTTTTGTCAAGGCCATGTCTGTCGTGCTTTTAGCCAATATCGAACGATACATTTCGTCTGTTGGATACTGGCTATTGCAATATTATGTTCCATGTCTCTTTCATAAATGTTGGCGTCAATGACCTGATTTTAGTACATGGGAAGGGCCAGGTCATCAGAGGTCAAGCTAGGTCAAACGCGAAAATCAAACATTGACGTCAAACGCCATTGTAGTTTTGTGTATCTGATAAGTGATGCTTACGCTTGTAAGAATACTTTATTACGATGAACCACGTCAACCTGATTTTGACGAACATTATTTGACGCAATGTAAAGTCAGTTTGTAGGCCGAGATCACGTTGACTCAAAGAAATTGGAAAATTCGAAAATTGGGAATTTGACTGCGCCCCTAGACGTGACCTAGAGAAATCATCGCGGTCACAACTATGGTATGCTAGGATAGACCGTGCTCCCGCATACCTGCACACCAAATCTGGCGGCTCACGCTCGAGCGATTTTCGGCCAAGAGCGATTTCCGTAAAACGACGTGAGCACCCCTGGCGGTGACCTTAGGAACTAAGGTGGCCATGACCCCAAATAGGCGACCCCTCCCAACTCGAGGAGAGCCGGTATACCAAATCTGGCACGCGTGTCCTCGCTCGTTTGACCTGTGACCCGACAAGCGCCATATCGCATGAAAAATTCAGAAAATTGTATTCCGTATAAATGCTGAAAACTCAGTTGCAAATCTGAGTTTTCAAAAAGCAAATAAAAAAAATCGGCGTTTTATCTCCGGTGACCTGGGAGATAATTCATTAACCTAGATCCAAAAATTGATATATTTTCCGATAACTACGGCTACGGTCAACACCATGAAGCTTACGAAATTGGTTTATTTCTTATAAGTTTGGAAAGTATATTGCCAAGAAAACTTCAACGTATTTTGGCATGGCCGTCTTGAGGTCAATATCATGGCCAGGGAGGTCACCTGTTGACCTGACACAAAAAATCGAACATTGTTGGGTTGCTAACGTGACGAACACCACCCTGGGTCTTACTGCGTTGCTACATCTCTCGTTTTTCAAAAGTAATGGGGGGCGTTTTAGGACCCTCTAAAACGATGGCGGGGGTACAAAAATGAATAAAAAAAAATACAAAAAAATACAAAAAAAAGAATACAAAAATTGAACCCCCGCTAGGCGAGGGTTCAAATAGGAGAAAGTAACGCAGCAACAAGTGCGTCAAAAACAACAAATCTTGCTAGTGGCTGTTGATGACAAGGACAGTCCCTGTTTGTGGGCAAGGAGTTGCGTACTAATCGCTAAATCCGTTTCTAAAACGACAATCTGAAAACTAGTTGTAACATAGGTTGATTGACATTTTTTGCCTGGGGAGGCGCTCGTTCGCCAGTTTTTTCTGTTTATCAGGAAATGTCCTCTGAGTCGGGTCACCCAAGAACAATCAGGATTTTGTCTGGCGGGTTATCCCAGGCTCGGTGACGACTGAATGGCCTAAACGGAGATGGAAAAATTGGGCATAACCTAGGGGGTTTGAAACGTTTACTGCCAAATAATATAAGTACATACCCCGTATGATGGACTGATTTTCAACACTATTTTTTGGCTTTCAGATCAGATTAAATTGCAAATAAACCAAATTTTACTTTAATTTCATTAACGAGTGTTTTTTTTTACGTGGAGGACTTCTAGATAGTAGGAGTATTTTACCTCGCATGGCAAACGCGGAGCGCTGGATAGTTATGCCGATTTGACCCACGTGATGATGCTGTGATACGGGGTACCAAAAGGGGATAGAGCATTACGCTCCGTTGCAAAGAACGGGCATTATGGGTGATGTGACTATATTCCGACTTTTACGTTCCCGAACGTTTACTGTGATGGTATGACGTTTTGCACGTTTTAACTGACGGATAGTTTTCCGAGAAGCTAAAAAATACCACATGTTTCTCTGCATCTACAATACGTTGTTCGTTTGAATTATATTCGTTTCAGAAAATAGCATAAACTATGTATGAAGCTTAAAAGTGGTTACCTTTGGCCTCGCTTAATGTCACTTAGAATTTCCGCGACATGACATTTGGTCGCTGTAACATCTCTGATGAGCTCTTCGCATGCCGCGTCAAAAGGAAAACAGAAAACTGGGTCCTGAAAGTACCTGAACACCGCATCTATGACTCGCAATGCTTCTGTGACCGACGCTATGACGCCACATTACATGACCGATAGCGGCTCGGTCATCTACGCCATAAAAGATGGTTAGAAAGGATAGAATATAGAAGTAGGTTAGAAAGTTGGAAAGATCAAGCTATGCCAGAAAAAAACAAAGGTAGATGGCAGGCTTCCCAGAAAGTGTCGGTGACTCCTCAGAGATTCCACTGAAGAATAGTATTCAAAACAAACCATAATTTAAGTGTGAACTCAAAACGAGAAATCACCATTTCAAACGTTTGGCGGGCTAAAGCTGTTGCATATTTAATACGCATGATGAGCTAGTTTGGTCTCCCGAGACACGAAAACGTGCGTTTGGGTAAAACAACATAGAGGCACGATACGGCTGGAGATTTCCGAAAATTATTGCAGGGGGGGGGGTGTTCGCATATAATTTCAGACCATTTCTTAACAGTCATTGCAATAGGCCTAATGTAAGAATCCCTCAGCACTGGGGGGGGGGGGTCCGGACCCCCATCCCCCGGAACCCCCAGCCATAGCATGATATGAATCCACTGAGGTTGACGTCATGTTGAAGACAGCGCGGGCGGTGACGTAAAAAGCATCGGCCTTCGCGCACTGAAGGAAGCATGACAACACTTACGCAAATGTAAATCCGCGTAAACGAAAGAATAGGACTGGAATTTTCCAAAAATTCTTCGTGGATGCATTCAGGCGCCAGGAGATTCGTAAGAGCCTCCTTCGTAAGAGCATTCGTAAGCCCGACCAACCCAACCCCCCTAAAAACCAAAAGCTCCTGTGATTTCGGCCACTTATATGTTGATTGCAGAAATTCTAAAAAATGGAAAAAATACCCACAATTTGGACTCTAAAGCACCACAGCCCCGTCTGACGTACGTACAGATGCCCTTCTTACTTCGCAGAAGCTCATCCATACAGCAATGCATTGCACTGCATTGTATGCACACAATATGCCTGCTTTCTCTGTACACACATGAGTCTTTTGGTGTTATAAAACAGTCCAGACAGTGTTCTTGGGTTCATAAACTGTGTTTGGTTCGTGAAAGTACGGGCCCTAGTTTATGTGTTCAGATGTCCACAGAGAGGTATAAAGTTTTATCACTGGGAAACAAGTAACGCAACAAAGGATGCCAAATAAACCGGTAGCATAGATCTAGTCTAAGCTGAGTAGGCCCCTCTGATGACTGATCTCACAGTTAGATAGTCTGGGTGAAGCTTTGGTGTCGTGACGCTCAAATCAGCGCTGATATGGAGGCAATTATGGCTAAAAGTACCAACACCGTCGCGATCAGGCTTTCAGTTGATCACGCCTTTCATCAGTAGGTTAGTGGAAAGTTGCTGGGTAGCACGAGCAACGGTCGTTTTCTGGGAAGTGGGGGGGAGGATTTACCATCTGGAAATGAATAACCTTGTCCGCATGTGCCCCAGACGGAAGGGAACACACGCAAAACGGACGTACACTGTCTAACACTGAATTCAGGTGATACGGCGGCTGGTTACATTTCCTGAGAGGCAATGCAGGCATTGTGGAAGTTCGGAGAGACGGTTGTTATTGTTGTATGAAAGGACGAACTGCAACTGAAGTCCAAAAACATCATAAATCCGGATTTTGTTATCATCAATTCCAAGCGGTAAGACTTCGTTAGCTCGCGAGATACTGAGGCGAATTATTTTTTCCCGGCGGAACTTCCGAACGACAGATGCCAAAGGCCCCGAATTTTCAGTGCCACTATCTGAACGATACAGCCGCCTTTTGGCAAAAATGTTTGTCAGGCCACCATAGGTAACACCACGCGACGTCATAAGCTGTATTACCGACGCAGCTGTTGGGTGCTGCAAGACTCCGACGTCTTTTCCTTTAGAAATGTGATCCGAATAGTGGTTGGAGTACGTTGAGGAATCGGACCCCGTGCTGAGCAAAAACCTTTTGCATTGACCGTGACCCCTGCACGCGATCGGACAATTCCAGGCAATCCTGATTTTGTGGCGAAAGTTTAACGCACTGCTAAAGATGCGACGCGACCGTCTGATAGGCAGCTTGACTCATGTTGGCCAGTTGCCAGCTGACCCGCGGGCCGAGCAGCGGGCGCCGAGGTGCCATGAATCCATCCTGTCAGGACGGGGAGACCAACGTCAAGTCTAACCAGCAGGGACGCTCACGAAAAGTAGCATGTCAGACCATGTACTTACCTGCCGGTAAAGCAAAGTGGTTTTGGTGCAACTTCGGACCACAGGATGTACGACGCTCTTATTCTCGCCTCGGTGACCAGATTTTTGCGGGCATGAGTAGGAATGACACTCCCTCTTTAAAGCGCGTATTGCACCACTTAATATAACGTCTTCCTCCGAACCAAGTTCAGTGAGGCGTAGCTCATTGTGCAGCAGTTAACGGACTCCGTGTGCTATATATGTTTCGTAGACTTCGGAAAGCTTACTCCAAATCCGAACCCAGTTCCACCGATATTGTTAAAGCGGAGATCACCTGGTGCAACAGTTTTATAAGGATAGGCAGTCGTTCGGTACTGTATCCCAGTATGGAAAGTTGCTTTATCACATTTATCGATGAAATCATTAAAAGACAGGGCCTTTTTTGCCGTATGACAGAATCCGTGGAATAAATCCCCAATGGAGACCTATTTTTCGCAATAGCAGGAAATAGTAAGAGCTGTGTCGGCGGTTTGGAAGACTCCTTTAACAAACAACGGAGATATTCAGCGAACCTCTGTCGAGAGAGCGTCAGCAGGATCTATTCAGATAGTGAACAAGAAAAACCACTGCAAGCATTACGTTAAAAAAACTGTACCACCACGGAATAAAGACGCTCGAGCCCAGAGGTCTCCACTAGACCTGAGAACTGTGATCGATTTTGGGTTCGAGTATTCGGATCAAATGTTCGAATTTTTTGAAGTCTGAGTTATTTCGTCCCAAGAAGTGAAATCAGAGCGATATGCAAGGATCAGACAGAGTCACAACTGCGTGAACACATTACAGAACTTTAAAGCTGCGGCCTGCGCCGAGCACCAAGCGGACGGCGAGCGGGCACTGCAGTGTACTGGGGCATGACGTCAGCAGCGGAGAGCGTTCTGATTGGCAATCAGCGACTGTGTAACCAGAGGCGCAAACCGCTAAGCCCACATAATATGGTGCTCCGGAAGGATAAGTTCGTGAAGAAGAGATAACTATGCGGAAACACGCACTCTCTGCTCTTACTCCTCGCCACCATATCCGAAGACAATATTGGAATAAGGTTTAAGTTCCGCTCGGCTGTCGGTATTGCGCATAACCACTCGGTAACAAATAACATCGGCAGCAAAACACGATTTTTGTGAACAGTCTACGCAAACTTTTTGTTTTGTTGAAAGAGGGCGATTAAACGTGGTAAGGGCCGTGCTAACTGCAATGCGTTTAAAAATCACCGCATTTTTGGGCCGGGACATTGAATTTCAGTTGTCAGGGGACTAAAATTGTGGGGGACTTGTGGTACCGCAGTTTCTCGTTTCAGTTTCGGATTAGTAGATGCCCGTTATATCCTTATGAATTTAGGTACTTTGAACATGGGAAATCAGCGCTTGTGTAAAAGCTTTTTGTTCACACAGTGTCAGTGAATGCACTGAGATACCGGCTATTTTCCTGCATTCATATCAATATATAAAAATTAAAGCGGCCTCTGCCCGTCGTTGCTCGACACAGAACCAATGTGAGACGACTCTCGAGGCTGCTCATCATCCCACGAAATATGATGGGCAGATCCGCTCACAGTGGGGCAGGGACGGAGCATATCTCAGTGTCAACCATCAGCATACCGCACCGTGATATATTTCTGTATATCACGTGACATGATGTATACAAGCCGAAACAAAGCTAGACAACGCCCGAATTAGCATTCCGCTCGATCATACAGGATTTGACTCGTATATTTCTTCAGATTTGCAGCGAAAGCGAGCATTCAAATGCTCGGTTGACAATCAAATGTTCGGAGATTCGGATGAAAAAATGGCAAACCAAATATTCGTCGAATATGGAAATCCGGAAATCGAGATTCGACCCTTTCGTCGAATCCGATTTCCGCATCGTCCGTCAGATATTCGAATCATCCGAATCCGAATTCACAGCCCTACCTTTCACGAATGGTAATCAGTCATCAATCATGAGTCATAGACCGAAGTTACGTGTCTAACTTTGTTGTAGGTCTAATCGACTTCATTCACTAATTCCAAATTATTGACAGATTTATTCCAACCAAACCCGTTTTACACTCCAGAAGCGTACCTTAAACAGATATTTGTACATATTGCAGGGCGACTGCCACTTCAAGACAGTCTTCTGTGACATGCAGCCCAGTTCGAGCTTTATGGCCCAAGGTATTTTCTATAATAAACCGACGTGTGTCGGCTTGTATGTCATGTCATGTCACGCTGCTCACCAGTATAATGATTTCTGGTGCGCTTGACCATTCGTTTTCTGTTAATGCTTTTATACTGGTCGGAAGGCAGTCCATTTACTCTAAAAACTAACTGAAGACCGCATATACCTTGCTGGATTTCGAGCACAACTGAAACATTTCGTCGATGCCGAACGACTGAAAACGAGGAAAGATTTCAAGGAAGGCCACGGGTTGTTCATACATGGAGTTTTTTATGATGATGGTTCGTTTTATTTCTAATATGTTTCGTTTTAGTATGTCATAATTGCATGTATTTTTCATGTAAGAACATTTAGAAGGCGGGTGCTTGTAAAAAGTATTCTGTATTGTACTGTTTGAAACTACGTTGTACGTCAAGGTCCGCAGCCACAGCTGTTGTGTTCTGTTTATGTGAGTCGCGTTAGTTAATAAACGCTCAGATTTTGAAAAAGCAGTGCAAGAAGATAACCGGAAGTGAATGTGAGTATACCTAAAAGTGATGGAAGTTCTAATAAAAAAGAAATGACAACAAAGAAATAGTGAAGAGCTACTACATGCGGTGTCTTCAGAGACCCTGAAGTCAACAAAGGAGATACCTGGGATACTCAGGGTGCCGGACTATCAGTCGCCTTTGGAATGAAAGAAATCGGATCACTGGTTGTCGAAATGGACCGGGGACAGTACCATATTCAATGTCAGGTTAAGTTTCATTTATATACTAACGCACTGTTGTCAAAATTCCGCACATTTAAGAAACGTGATCCCAGGTGTTTTCATTCGATAGCTAGCAAAACATGCTGATGCAACCCAACTATCAAATTTAGCAAATTTCTACAAAAAGTCGCGACAGTCTCCGCGAAGATCGCTCTAATAAATGTGACGAGATCCACGAACATATGGCCGTTTTCCAGGTCCGAAAGAAATTAGAAGAGACAGCACCATACAGGAACGTGCGCATTTTTCAGTACGCTCAATCTCAATAGCCCGGAATAAATATGGCCGCCTGACCGTTGTCAGGCTCACTCTCCTCAACTCTTTAGTCAAAGTCCATCCGAGCTCCCACCTGTATCCCCGGACCACAGCCTCTCACCTGTATCTCTGGTCTCTGGCCGAACCACAGCCTCTCACTTGTATCTCCGGTCTCTCATCTGTATCCTCGGTCTGTGGCCGGAACACAGCCTCTCACCTGTATCCCCATCTCTGGCCGGAACACAGCCTCTCACCCGCATCATCGGCCTCTCACCTGTATCCCCGGTCTCTGGCCGGACCACAGCCTCTCACATGTATCTTCGGTGTCTCACCTGTATCCCCGTCTCTGGACGGAACACAGCCTCTCACATGTATCTTCGGTGTCTCACCTGTATCCGCCGTCTCTGGCCGGAACACAGCCTCTCACATGTATCTTCGTTGTCTCACCTGTATCCCCGTCTCTGGCCCGGAACACAGCCTCTCACCTGTATCACCGGTCTCTCACCTGTATCCCTGGTCTCTGGCCGGACCGCAGGCTCCCACCTGTCTCCCCGGTCTCTGGCTGGACCACAGGGCACTCGCTGCCCGGCCGCCCCGGCCGCCGTCAGCCCGACTCCCACCTGTTGCTGTCGGGCGACTGCTGCGTGTCCGGCCGCCGTCGCGCCGGCGACCCGCGGCGCGCGCGCAGGCAGCCCCCTGTCGAGTGCCGGTGTGACGGGGAGGGGCGGGGCGCCGTCCGACTCGGACGCGGCGGTGACACTCCGGCAGTGGGGCGTTAGTGGGTTTGCTTGTCGGCGCAACGGGCGACGCGGCGCTCGGCGCCTCCGCTGAGCCGCCGGTCTGCGCCGCACGGGTGGCGGCGGCGGGGCGGGCGCCGCGGTCTCGTGGGAGACTTGAGCCAGCGGAGGGAAACGAAGGGCACTGGCTGGCGGCGGATTGACACGGTCACGCACGGCGGACGGCGTGTCCGTGGTCACTCCGTACGAAGCTGCCTCGCCTGCGCATGCCTGCAATGCCAAGCGTTGTTGGCGTGGACGTTTCGTCCGCATGTCTGAGACAGACAAGGCAAAATCCTGGAGCTTTCAGCTGGTCTGCTGAGATGAAGCGTTGAAGGGTTTACCTGATGAACGAGAAGTTCGTGCTTGTCAGATTGCATGGGCGGATCTCCACTAGGGTTGAATCAGACCAACGTGATGGGCGGCGTGATAAGCTACGAGGATTATCAGCATTCATGGAGCAAAAACCTACGCTTCTGTGGCTCCAGCTTCTTCGGAGATACAGTTCTTGGTGTTTTGGTGAACAACACAAAAAATACAGGGATGGATCGTTTTTCATCACGTGAACGGGCGTTGTTCGTCGACGTAAGCAATCAACGCAGGGATGACGCAACCTCATTTTTGTGCGGATGAAATTTCCGAAACCCAATCGCCAATGACGTCACGAGGCACAATTGCCCCCTGACACGAGACTGATTTAACGACGGGGCTGTTTGGTCGACAGGCTGAGTTTCCTAGTCTGTGGCGAAGCCACGCCGCTCACGGAAACGAATGCCGCGCCATCTACTTGTGGCTTTGAATATGGCACATGAGAGCATAATACATTACATATGCGGCTGCAGGTCCGGCGTCAGCCAGTGACGAGGATCGATGTTCCCCACGGTGAATATGAAGAGTGCAGAAATAAAGTGGAAAGAAGATGCACCTACATGTATGTTACCACAAGCGCAGCCAAGGAGGGTCGGCCGTCCCCCCTAGGCCCGCATTTTCTGTGAAAACCATCGCACATCGTCTTTCCGGCAAGCGGTTTTCGTATGATTTCAGTGCACAGTGAGCTCCGCACCCCCCCCCCCCCGCCTTTCAGGAAAATCCTGGCTGCGCTCCTGTATGACTTATGCAACAAAAGCTGTAGATCAGCAAACATCATTTGGCACTGGATGTATTTGGACATTTTGCCTGTTTTCTTTTTTCTCTCCTGTTGTTTTTTTCGTTTTGTCCTTCTCATGCACCATTTCTCCCTCCTCTTTCTCACCTTCCCTCTCACCTTTTCTCTCTCCGGCTATTTCTCGTACCAATCATTCTCTTCATGCTCCAATTTTTTATTTTTGTAAAGAACGGACAAGAAAAGTTTCCGTTTGATATTTTAGCATTGTAAATTTCTTTTCATCTATTGGCCAGTGATGAAGGAATGCCTCTCGAGCATTGTAATAACTGGATGCGAATCTTATGTTTCGCATTCCACATCCAGAAGCACGTGAAATGAAATGTTCTTAGAGCGACGTAGGTGATAAATTATGGTGCACTCGGACCACCGTATTTCACAGCCCCTGATACCAATAACGTGTTAGCCTGAGTCAACCGGAACTATCTGTCTTTCATCAGCTGAGATGAATCACTCGAAAACAGTTCGCTCACGGCCAGTCTAATATCAGCCGGCTGCCGGACAGTAAACGTGACAGATGACCGTCGTCGCAGTCGATAGCCGTTCGCCCAGTCGCAGCGTGTGCTGGGACCCGCAGCGGCGCGGTCATGGCGGCCGCTTTTTCGTGTCCACCCACTCGCTGCACATCTTCATCGTCTCGCTAAGCTCGAACCAGTCGTACGTGGCTTCAGTCGAGTCCAGGCGGCGGTCGACGAGCTCGTTGTAGTCCTGTGCGGTTAGCTGGAACTCGTCCGTGTCGATGGTGGGCAGGGCGGCTCGCGGCCTGCCCGCGGCGGGCCGGCCGGCCTTCCTGCGGCCACGGCAGCCGCCGCGGCCGGCCGCCGCGCCGCCGCCGCCGCCGCCTCCGCCCGGCTCCAGCAGTCGCCGCAGGCCGGCGTCGAGCTGCCGCAGCCGGGCCGTCTTGAGGCGCTCCATGGGCCCCGTGAAGCGCTCGGCGGCGATGCGGCGCAGTCGGGGGAGGGGAGCCGTCTCTGCCGCCGCCGCCGCCGCCGGACGCGGCGGCCGGCCGCCGCCGGAGTTCGCGCGGTCCACGCGGCGCAGCTCGGGGCCGATCGGCGACGCGGCCCGAGATGTGCCGCCCAGAGCCGCGAACGCGGCGACGAAGGCGGCCGACATCTGCTCCGGGCGCCGGCAGGCCTCGAGCAGGCCCAGCCTGGCGGAGACGTACCGCTGCCGGGCGCCGGGCGGCGGCGGCGGCGGCGGCGGCGGCGTGGCCGGCCACGCCTCGGCGTGCTCCGACCAGCAGTCGGCCGGCTCCGAGACCGGGCTGACGGGCAGCAGGTGCAGCGACGACGACTCCGAGAATACCTCGTCCACGTGCTCCAGCCGGCGCCAGGACGGCGGGAACACCGGGCACGATGAGGTCAGCGTGGAGCGTCGCGAGCCGGCGTCAGCGGCCGGCAGCTGCAGCGGCGGCAGCGTCGCCGCCGGCCCGGACTCCGTCACAGCCGGACCTGTTCCGGGCAACGGGCTCCGCCCCCGTCCTCTCAGCGTTTGGTCGCCGCTCCTCGGCAGGCGCCTCGGTGGAGAGTGGGCGCGGCGAGCCGGGGGCGACGGGCGCGTTCGGCAGCCCTGGACGGCGAGAGACAAGGATTTGGCGTCGTTTCATGGCACCTGTTTAAAGACAACTCAGCACACGACTAGACAGATCTATGTATTTTTTTTTCGGGCAGTCGTTACTGGTGTTGTGCCACAGTTTTAGTTTTTGGGTGGAATAGCCATGATCAGATGAAGTCGACCTTTGTTCCACTTCTAATCAGAAATGTAGTAGACGGAGAATGGCCGGTGATAAGGGCATATGTCCCAGCCCCAATTAGGCAGTCTGACCATTGTCAGAACCACGATTTCGGATTCAAGACGAATAGAGGCACTTGGATAAGAAGCACCGCTTCTGTCAGGAGACAAATCATGACGAGATCTGACAAATAGTCAGATCTATTTGATAGCCGCCGAAGGATTGATTTCTGCTTACTACACAGACATGACAGAGTTACTGTAAGTGCCAGATGTCCGCAAGAGAAGTGAAATGTGTGATGACTGTACACTGGCTGTGCCCCATACCACTGAAATGAATGTAAATGTCAAGGTACACCTGCACTTTTCGTTGCGCAGTTGTCTGAGTAGGGGGAAAACGTCTATTCCCGTCGTCCACCGAACTCCACTGCGAATTCTGATATCCGGAAAGGTGGATATCCGCAACGCCTGATCACGAATGTAACAGAGTGGTTAGAAATGCGGTACAGCCTATGCAGTCAGGCGTCAGCTCCGGCTGACGACCATGCTTTGACGCAATGATGCAATGCAATTTTGGGAAACGCCCCTAAAATAGTGTAACATTTACATAACGTATCCCTTGCTTGGAGGCAGTATTATTATGACCTTATGCACTGAAATATACTTATTCTGATAAGCTGATACATAAATTGCCTTCGTATTCTGCCCATACTTTCAAGAGATCGCTGTTACACATAGATTCAAGACTGCAATGCATTGCACATCAAATAACTCGGCAACTAGCTATCCACAGAAACCGGAGCTCTGCCACAACAATAATTTCTGCAATTTCAGAAACGGTCTTTGTACAATGAACAGGATGCACTCGGGTAGCACGGGCATCTTTGGGAGAAGTTCAAATCCTTCTCAATGCGGTGTTTCTGAACCAGGATGGTGCGCAGTTGACGAACGAGGGACTTTTTGTGGGTCTAAGTTTCAAACAACTTACAGTAGCATACAGGTTAAGGTTTTTGTAGATCTACGTCGCATTGAGAATTGACTGATTTTGTCTGATTTGTTTCGCACATAGGTATGATCCCATGCAAGTGGCGAATCGACGGATGGTTTCGATAGGAGCCGTAATTGAAATTGAGCCGTAGACAATTGTTCGGCACATCACAAGCAGAAATACGCCACGTAAAACCGGCACTGACTGGGGCATTTCGTCGCCTTCCAGTAACAAGGAAGACATGTTGTCCCCCTATCTATCCCGAGGGTTCGATTTCAGTTGTCCAAACGTAATCACTAGCCGCTCACCCTAAGGCTCTAGATGTTTCCCATTTATTGGCCTTAAGGTGGTCAGCTAGGTCACAGGTCAGGAAAAATCCCAAATCTGACGTTTTTTGGCAAATTCTTCAGGAGGTACTTGACAGGGCAACATTGGTCAAATACACAGCATGTGGTATGAAATGAATTAATCTTCCCACTACGAGTGCCGTTTTCAAAAATGGGACCTAAGGTCAGCTCAGGTCACGAAGCCAAATAAGGTCATACCCTGACCTTTGACCTTTTGCAGATTTCCTGGGCAGAATTTCAGTTTTCAGGTCGTTGGTGTCTTTGCATCCACAGCACTTTGGTAGCTGGAGCCAGAGTTATATTGGAGAAGAGGCCAAAGCGACAATGAGCAAAGTTAACAAGTGGCCAAAGGAGGCTTCACTTCTGATCATGGATAACTCCCTTGTCGCGGTGCTTGGTCTCTGCCTTTGCCAAAGGCCAAGCATATTTGCCAGCTTACCAGTCGCTGCAGACGGCGGCCACCTGGACCCACTCTCCATGTCGGCACGACAGACCGGTCTTAACTCCGAACAGCAACGATCAAACGGTGGTCTCCGAACGGTCTGGTGGTCTGGGCGGACCGCCCGGCGGACCCGGAGGTCGGCCCTGCAGGCCGGGAGACCAGCCGACCCGGGTGGCCGGCCAGGGGACCCAGACCCAGCCGGTCAGGACCGGCAGCCTGGGACGACCTCTCCTCCATCGATCAAACTGGCCGGCCGGCGGTACGGCCTATCCGCGGAAACGACCCCGATCGCTGCTGCGGGGGGGGGGGGGTGCTGAGGCTCAGTGGTCAGAGGTCAGGACCTCATCAAGCTCCAATTAATTGACGCCATATAGGCCAGCAATTAAGGGGTCTTCTTGGTCAGGAATGAAAGAAAAGCGTAGTAGGGCAATGGGGATCGAAGGACAGACACAACTATAATTAAAAGGTAAGCGTGAGTCGACTTCCCAACAGTTTGAACCGTGAAGTTCGGATGGGAATTGAGTCAGTTCTGTCAGATAAACAGAGCTAATCACCTGACCATTCTGCTTCGGAAGACAGTGCGAAAAGCATAAAAGACTTTCTGTAGTGAGAGCAAGACTCCATTTGACCCAAGATTTTACTTTGGCAGCTTTGGCAGCATATCTTTTGTCACTGGGAACCGCAGTACGATCTTGCGTTGGAGTCTGCGGAACTGTCGGTCATTTGCATTCCAATGCGTTTTTACGGTATGATTTTGCTTCCTAGCTTCTCGAAAGCATCAAAACATTCTTACGACACGATCCCAGAATAAAATGAACATTCCATTTCTACGTGGGACAGTAATGGCACCAAACAGACGGCAAGGCTGAAAAGCCACCATTTCATGGCCTGAGTTATAGCAGCATGAATGGGCATATGGGCACAATAACATTCAGGGACGTAGCCAACGGCGGTCATGGGGTCCATATCCCTCGCACCTGGGCCAAGAGGGTCACGCTAGGAATTAAGCGGTTCCGTAGGAATACGGAATAATGATCGTACATATCCTACAAAGCAAACATGATATGTTTTTCCTGTGCGTAAATTTTGAGATCAGTTGGATAAAACTGTTGCGTATTCCTATAAATTTTGTGACATGCCAGTGGCATATAACAAAATGCCTGATCACATTCTGTTACTTTTGCAGTTGCCATCGAGTTCATGAAATTCAGGCCCGAGGGAAACAGAAAAATACGTCTGAGGTTTGACAGGACCATTGGTACCTCTGAGTCTTGGCTACTTGTCACTTTAGATTGAGTTTGGAGGTAGACTTTAATGAGAAATTTCATGATATCAGTTTCAGAAGTTTGGGCCTTGTCCCTTTGTATTCGCATTGCAAGTTCCTCTAGATGCACATTCTTCGGGGGGTGGGATGGAACCGGAGGGGCAGGGGGTAGCCGCCCCCCCCCAACTCTGGGAAACATTTAACATTAACCATACGGCGTTGTATGAAAAGATACGAGGTAAAAATCAAGCCTCCCCCGTCTCCACAGAGGTTCAACCGCTCCTGACATTCTCTGTTCTAAGACGATCTAACTGAGTGTAGAAAACATGAGGAGCAGACCTTTTACGATCCATGGGTCATGAGAAGATACGCGACATCTTGCATAAGCGATGTAGCTTTTAGATATTCTCACTTGATCTCCGTGGCGGATCTGAAACGAATTTCTTTCAAAGGAACAAAGAGCGCGAAGGGCAATATGTACTGATAAATGTAGGCCGCTGAATTTATGCGGCCGGATTCATAACCACTCGTTCAACTAGTTTCACATTCCGTTCCGATGAGGCGATCAAAAAGCTACGTGACTGGCCTGTTGCCCTCGAAAGTTGCGGCAGAACAATCAGGAACAAGCGCAGGCGGTCCCGGTAGGCACGAAGTTTGATGTTCGCAGGAACTGCTGTAAGCTAAGAGTTTTCCACCGACGACCTCTCCAGTTCCGGCGCTCAATGCCATCGTTGCTGGGCGTCATAACCGCTATCTGGTCTCCCGATATCGCTTAACATCTGCTTACCATCAGCTATATTTGACATGGCCACATAGCGACTCATAGGCCTTCGGTTAGGTGCGACGGGACTCGGCTGCACAACAGACGGTGGTCAGAAGCCGAGGGCGACGACTCCTTCACTCTGAGCTGCACAGTTAGTAACGCACATCGCACTAAGTGACGTTAGTGATCATCCCACATGTGTCGGAAATAAACAGGAGAAAAGTCGTCGCCAGTCGCAGCGTTGCCAGACAGAAATCAGTCGCCTTTAAATGGCAAGGAGCGACCGGAAACAATGCTTGTAAATATCTGTCCACGACATGAAACCACCTGATTAAGAGGGTTAACCAAACACCCTACGGGTGGACGTCAGAACTACAAACAATTCTTCGGCGGCAAGATGCAATGGAGGGTCCGTTAGCGCTAATTAAACCACGAACACACCACATGATACACTTAGCCGTTTATGAGAACTTTTTCTTTCAGACCTGAGTAGCCAGCAAGTCAACTGGGTATGTCAAAGGTCTCAGCACGACGGGCATGCACGTATGTGTTGTAAATTCATGCCTAACTGATACTTTTTGTCTGCAGTTTATACGCTCCCAAATCTACGCACAAGAAGCGGTAGTTGTGTGACAAACATTGCTGGCAGAGTCGAAGATAAAGTACTGCTACTGCGGTGCGCCGTTTGATGCAACTCATTCGCTGTTTGATGCCAAAGTTTCCAGCACTGGCCTCCACTGTTAAACCCATGTCTTGACTTGTGTGGTCCTAGGTTGAGGTTTGGAGCAAAAGTGATGAAAAATTAACAAAAAGACTGAACAAAAGCGTTAGCGTATCCTTAGACCACGGTATTTGCTATGTGCGACTCATCGCAATAATGTCATAGACGACTAAAATCGTGGCAAATGATTGGTGAAGAGTTCGTTGTTGGTAAACATTTTCATGATCCGTTAAAAACAATCGGTACTCGTCGGCACACAGACCAAACACTTCAGATCTGAAAATGTTTTCGAGAGCTAGTGGCTGCTTCACCACGAGTAGTTGTGGCTTTACTTGTGGCATTTAACATCATTCGTAAGGCAAGTGGAAATAAATGAAATGGTATTTCCCTCAAACACAAGCGGCTTTTGGCACTTCCCACTTCCGAAAACGTCTCGCCAACATTACGAAGGACAAATACTCTGATCATAGCGTTCCGAACGAACATCTCAGGAAGGCTGTAAGTGTATCCTGGCTCTAAACATCTGCCCATCAGATGGACGGAAGCTCCTCACCCTGTCTCAGCCTCTTGAAAAGCGTACCATTCACGCCATTTCCAGCGACGCCACAAATACTTCGTGCAGTGCTGAAGCACACAGAGCTGCCACACGACACCACAGTGACTAGTTCTATGAAAGCAGGCAGTGCAGGCAATTTCCACCCACTCCCGCGCCACCATTTCTCAGAATCCCGCGATCTCGGGCGCCGATTTTTGCTTCAGTCCGCCCTCGGCGCCGGTACCGCGGCCACGGCCAAGCTCGGGGGATCGGCAATCTCTCGCGACTAACGCCCGCACCGAGCCGGCCTAGCCGAACGACCACCGCCGCACGCCCCGCCGCGGACCGCCGAGGCGGCTCGTGTCTAAACATAGCCGCCTCGAGCCTCGCCTCGTCGCCGACCATTACCGCCTCGGATCTCCGTGCCGCCTGGGGCCGGCGAGCGGCCGGTCCGCGCGGCGGCGGCTACAGGGCGCGGCCGGCGCCGCCCTCCCGCTCGGCCAGCGGCACGCTGTCCGTGTTCTCGAGGCGCGGCTTGACGTCCACCCGCAGGAAGCCGTCCACGTCGGAGAGCTCCTTGGAGTAGAACTTGGCGGAGAGGAGGTGCTGGCCGGAGGACCACGGCACGATGACGGCGCTGGCGCGCACCTGCTTGTGAGGACCCACCGCCCTGCGGAACGGCAGCCGGTTTCAGTTTCCAGTGCGCGCGGCACCAACATGCTGCTGCACGGGCTGCATCCAGCCGAATCAGAGCGGAACGGATGCTAACGCAGGACGGTTTATGCCAACAGCACACCAGGGACAGTTTGAATTATAGAGAACAAATAACTCACTCCGAATCAGTGGCGGCTCCACGGGTCGGGAGCGGGGAGGGGGCAGGACAGGCAAACCGTTCCCCCGAGCTCGGGAAAATATAATATCCCTACGCATAGAAAGAAAGCACCCGAAGATGTGGTTTTCCTCCGCTGGCACTGATTTGCTCCTCCTGGTCGAAAAGCGTCGAGCCGCCACCACTCCAAATCACTCCTCAAATAGGCGCAGGCTAGAGCCCCAAAACAGCGGCAAATAACGGCCAATACGATGTCCACGTCCAAGAAATGATTTAGAGGCAAATCAAGAAAATTCCACTCCGAGATTTTTTCACTATATAAGATCCCCGTAAAGCCAAAGGAGCACCAAATAATGTTCCATGTGATATTCAGAGACGGCAGTCATGCTCACTCATCTAGGAAACACACTGTAAACATTTAACAGCGCCGTACTTGTCCAGCTTGATCTTGATCGGCTCGGTAAGGCCGCCACCCTCCAGCAGGAACCGGCCCCGGGTGAGCTTAATCGGTAGCGGGTTGATGAATTCCGCGTTGACCCGCAGCTCAGCGTTCTCGGAGGGATGACCGTCCAGCTGAAAGAATTGGGAATTATGCATATGGGCTGCCATGGCAACGGTTTGTACCAGACAAGACCAATCAAAAAGCAGCCGGCGATATAAGCAGGTTTCGGAGGCGGATAAAAAGTGGAAACGACGGTGTATTACTGGATTATGTCTACAACCCACCGTTCCTGCCACATAACAAAAATCAGTCACAGACAGGTAGCATGATAATGCCACCACAAATGCCCATAAGAAAAAAACTTTCAGCATGGCTTTGTGAAGACAGCAATAATACTCCCATAAAGCTGACAGGAGTTTTTTGGTCGAGAAATTTTGTTATCAGAATCCATATCAGCACGGTTTTCTGCGTAAATCCTGATCCAACATCCACATGGTTCTGTGTCTGGCGTAATTCGGCCCGTGCACCAGCCAGATGGCGCTCAGGGGCCTGGCCATCCACAAGGAGCAACAGAGCGTCCTCTCTGTAGCCACCTGTGAGGCCCACACCGCTCCGAGCGAGCTGACCCGGGCCACTGAAGGTACAACGCCCGGCACGCAGCAGACACCGGCCGAACATGAGCCTCGGGGCGGCGGTGTACTCCCGAACTCGGCTCCCATCCCGTCTGTCCCGCTTCTGTTGAATCAACGACGCCTCCGCGAGTTGGCCGGGTGTGATTGATCGCCGCGCCGGCTTCCGGCGAGCGCACCTCCAGCCGGATGTCGGGCTTGCGGACGCGGAAGTCGTCGCTGGCGAAGTACTCGTAGTCGGTGTCCTGCACGCTGACCAGGGCGGCGATGTTGAACGCGTTCTGGTCGACCAGCTGGCTGTAGTACTCGTCGTAGGCCACCGGCATCGACACCTCGTCCACTGGAGCGGGGCAGACGGCGCTGAGCGCGCCCGGAGGGCACCGCCGCCGGCCACACCGCCGCCGGCATCGCCGCGGGGATCGGCAGCGGCAGGCACAGATTAGACAAATCCGTGGCAGAGGCAACGTCTTAAGTGTGGAAACCGTGGTCAAAAGGTCCTGTTGCACCCCAGGACCGCAAACTGCACTGGCAGGATATTGATTGCTGTGCGTTAGGGCACACTGAGGCCTGTGGCAGAGGTGGGTACTTGCATTAACGGGTGTTTTCGTCCAGCTGCACTGGGGAAGATCAAACATGGTTAATGCATACCTGAGGAAGGTATGCATTATGGTTCTGGGAATCCATTATTCCACGTGGCACAAGGAGACTCATCGTTCAAACGAATGGAAATGAATCCACAGAGTACTGGATCTGGATCATTAACCCGCGCACGACCGTCGGTCCGTCCCGAACACCGGCGACTGGGGGGGGGGGCAGTTGACTGCCCCCCACTCTAACTCACGAACGGTTAGTCGCACGATAAAAATAAGCATACCGTTGGAAAGCCCGTCACGAGTAGAGCACGAAACTGGCCTCATTTTTAGTTTTAGATAATATGTAAGCCAATTTACGCCCTATATATGTTTTCTCATAGCCGACTGCATGAGACCGAGAAATGGCCTGAATCTCAAGAGCTGTAACTAATAACGCATAGGTAAAGGCACCAGCGCACAAGTAAATGTCCGCGGATGCCGATACACGTCTAATTTCCTCAGATTTGTTCAATATATACGCCGAAACGTTGAGTTAAAGACACCGTAATTCTCCCGTCAGGCGTCACTGTGCGCCGCTGCCGTATGCGGTACCAAATTGACGAGAACTAATTTTAGCGTTCCTTTATTTTCGCGAAAAAAGACGATCTATGTAAATTTTATTGATCTTTGTGGTTCTTGTGATGGTTTCTCATGCTTAAATTTTGTAAAAATTGCTTAGTTGCCAATCTACAAAGTTGGCGGAGCTTTATTCGCGAGAGCCTGTTTATTTCCAAAATATGCTACTTTTTCAAACTTTTTGAGGTTCCTGGTATTACTTACGTCTGTGCAAGCTAGTTGTGCCATTTTCTACCCATTCTGAGTAATTCATGGTCGATTTTGACGGTGGTACATTTTGGCCCACTTCAGTTATTCGTGACCTGACCTCAGGTCAATGGCTGGAAGTCACTGATACTTTGCCCAATGACGGTAACTAGATGTCTGCTTCACTCCAGACTAAAAATGTGATGAAATATTCCGTCAATTTCAGAAAAAACGGCGATATGTCTTAAAAATAGGCTTGACCTTAGGTCAATGACCCGGAAAATTCCGAAAAACCCGAGATAGTAAATTTGTTGCATCTATCACGATCACTAATCCCTGAAAGTATTATTGAGATATCTCGTTTTGCGAAAAGGTTAGAGGGCGCTAAACTTTTTTGGACTTAGGTCTGTTTGACCTGGTCTAGGTCAGGCACCTGACCTGACCTGAGGTCAAAATTTTGACACGAGACGTAAAATTGATGGAGCAAAAGGTACACAAAGTTTTGTGGCTCTGTGTTTGTTCGTTCTCTCGCAATCCCAGAAAAACCTCAGGGGGGGGCAGTCAACTGCCCCCCCAGTCGGGGACGGGTTAAGAACGCGATGAATACCATGAGACGAGTCAGTAAGTGAAATCTGCCATACAGCAGGGTGGCTTCAGTTCCGTGATTCCATTTGTTTCCAGTTACCTACAACAACGTATTTACAACAACAACAAACATACAGGCAATCCCTACAGTATAAAAGGGATTGACTGTACACCATTGTTTGGGGATATCGATGTTTTAACCCGGCACCGCCTGGCGTGTTTTTATATCCGCGACCGCCTGGGTGGTATGTCAAAAAGGGTACTCCCTGCTATCTCAGGATCTAACTGTCGGACCTGAGCTGGCCTACCACCAATCGGTAGCCTTGAGCCTTACGATTCAGGAAATACTATGCAAACCCTGGTCACATGACTGATGACGTCAAACATATTACACGACGTCGGAAAACTGACACCGGTTCGTACATCATATCATCGGTGATACTGGTCTTAGAGCATTCAGTTGGGTGTCAGACGAAAGGCCACGATCTCTTACATTACAAGGATGCCAAAATGTCACAAACAGCCGGGTCAAGATCAACCTAGGTCAGGTATTGGTCTTACTTTACATGCCAGAGATCGATACTAACTCGCAGCCGTTTCGGTCCATGTGACAAGAAGGACAGAAGTGAAACCTTATGATGACCAGTTTCGCACTACCTGCATTTCATCCAGTCAAGGTCATTATAGGTCAGATCAGATAAGGCTGCTTTATTCTTCCTGACAAAGAGCAATAATAGCTCTGCGAAAGCGCAGAATAATGCTTAATATTAATATTCAATAATAATACTTATGTAAAAATAGCTTAATAATAATACTTAACTGACTAAGTACAGAACTGAAATGACGCCCCGTGATAATTAAATCTGCTCTGTCTGTGTCTGCTGCCTAAATCTGTCTGTCTGTCTGCTTCCTTATCGAGTCAAGGTCAAGCTAGGTCAGGACAGAAAGTCATTTTCCCTTTTCTGACTAGGAGCAATAGTTGTTCGCTGCTGCTACAGAACGATCTTCCACAGACAACGATGTATTTTATTCGTTTTGACATCAACCTATGACGTGACCTGACATGACCTCACGTTGCATTTGGTGGGCTTTGCTAAGAGATGCACAATAGCTGCTTGTCTGGCTTGAACAATGGGAAGACCAGCGGCCACCATTCTTATCACCCACAATGCAAATCAGTCCAACTGTCATCAGGCATGTGACCTAGCATAACCTCTGATGTTGACGTGCCACGGTTGTATATCCTTTCGGGGACCGTGTCCCACATAAATCCAAATAGTCCGTGCAATATATTCGCGACTGTTATAAAAAACAAGCATGTTCGCGCCACCTCCCGAAGAGGTGAAAAGATACATGCAAGGGCTTGTTTATGATGTCATATCTCTATGACCTGACCTAACAGGGAAATGGATTTGATGTCAAAATATGTAGAAATGATTAATATACAGCTGTTGAAAGTTTAGTTGGACTGGCTTTACTGGTTCAGAATTGATTCACCAAAAATCGAGGGGGTGCCCTATTTGACACCCCCAGGCGGTGCCGGGTTACCGTACTTAATAAATGTACCCATATGTATATATATATATATATATATATATATATATATATATATATATTCCATAGCGAACATGTCCATCTCACCCTTTCCAGGCGCCACCTGGAACCGGTAGTTGTTCTTCTTGACGAACTTGCCAGACCGTCCGGTGTAGAGCTGAGTATCGACCCGCAGGTGGGCCGACACTGTGTACGTCTTCTCCTCGCTCCGGTTCTCCACCTTCAGGTTCACGCTGCAGTCACCAGTCGGCGGTTACCGCCGCTCAGGTACGGGTACATGGGAATACGTTCATCAGAAAGCACAGCAGCATCACAGGTCGGCTGCGAGACGTGGCTGAGTCACGGTGCTGACGTTTGATGAGCTGCTTTGGTTCGTAGGCGGTACCTTAAGATTCTGCATCAAATGCTGTCTACAAACCACCTATTCAAGACATTTAGAATGAACATGAACAGCCACTGTGGCCGTTCTTCCCATACATGAAAAACCTTATTTCATGTCTTTTGGCACCGGGGATCCAGCCACAGATTCTGAAGGACAAATGGAGAATAAATTACGACTGATGCGACTGTTCATCATCGCAATTGTTGCCATGGGTTTGGATGGAGCAGCGGAAAGTCGCATCGGATGTGAGCGTATCTTATGTGCGGTATTCTTGGTAAGCAATACACATGGAGGTGTAAAGACACAGGAGTCGGAATCAATACATGTAGTTTCGGAAAACATTGCAAAAACCGTGGTTGCTAGAGAGCTAAGTGTCAGTCTGTCGCAGCATGGTTGTGCACTCCGAAAGCATATGAATGTCAGTTAAAGCAAAACCGAATGTTTTTCTAAACAGAACCATATAGAACGGTTTGACTTTATAGCCTATCTCCTTCGATGGGGTGTTGGCTGTACTGCACTGTCAATAATCGGATGCGGGTTTGTTATCATTTATTCTTTTATTTTATGTTTGTTATCATTTATTCTTTGTATATTCGTTCTTGTTGATCTTTGCAGAGCAGCCTTTTAATGTGATTTCTAAACCACGAAGGAAGAAGCAAGAAAAAGGCGAATGTCAGGGCTTGTTTATGACACAAAATAAAATAAAATTACTCCAGCTAAGACCAACTTTGGCATTGAGTCACTTGGCATTTGGCAAAACGCAGACTGACGGCCACCTTTTCAACATACGCAGCTCACATTTTTTTGTCCTGTGAGCGAATTACATGGTGAGTAAAGAGTCTTTGTCGGTAAGACAGGACAGTTTCAGTTCTCACCCTGACGAAAAAAGCACAGTTCACAGAGACCAAGAAGAAGAGGGAAATTGCTAGTTCGCGTAAGAGAAAAAATCCCTTTTTTATTGGCGTAATCTAGATTTATAGTGAATCAATAACCAGCGACTTGCGAATCACGTGCCTCTTACGTGACACACAGCGCCGTAAAGTGCCAATGCCCTTACTGGAAGGTTTGGCCGATGATGATGTCGTCATTAAGGGTGAATTCACAGTGAATGTCCTCCAGCTCCTCGTTCAGGTAGAACCTGCTGAAGACGTGTCCGGTCTCCCTGAGAGCCCGCAGCATCGTGCGGCGCTCAGTCTCCGATGCTGCCGACAGAGGACACCACAGGCCGTCACCAGGCCGGAAGGACAAGAGGTACTCTTGGTCTTTCTCGGGCACACTATGCCTCTTGCAGACGGACGTGCGCGGTCTTCCGAAAACTTGCAGCGTCGTTCAACGTTCGGTCTCCATGGTCTCCACAGAGGCCAGCACATCTTGATAAGGCCAGGCGGACAAAGGATCCGGCCAGATCTTCTCTGAAATACAGTGTAGTGGGTACAGCACGCGACGGCATTGTTATCGCAAACAAGTCCCTTCTTGGAAGCAAGTGAAGATGGTATGATCGGTAGGCAAAACGATCAGAATCGGCGGATATCACGGTGTGCAAAACGATTCTGATGCTCTCAAGCCTAAAGCAGTCCGAGTTCACCCATACGCGAATATCTGAGTCCACGTGCGGGATTCAAAACTGGGACTAGATCACAATCGTGGAGGGACGAGGAGCCACCGAATACAAAAAAAATGAAACGAATTAGTATAGAAGGCAAAACATCAGGAAAGCACGCCAAATCATCCTGTATACCATCAAAAGCGAAACAGTCCCTTATCTTATTTCGAATGCTAAGCATCCGAGGTGGAACCAAGCTGAGGCGATTCTGAACAATTTTTTCCGGTTTTACGTTAGACACAACTCAAACCAGAGGGACGTTTTACAATCGGTGTTTGATCAGTGAAGAAGTCTAATGAATGTGTTTGGTACGAATCCAATTATTTCTGCGGTAATTTTCCTGGGAAATTTCCTAGGACGTCAGTGGGGCTAATAAAATCGTTCCGGGGCTCTGTCCAGTGCAGCGTTAAAGCTCATGCGCCGTGCACATTTTTACCTTCGGCGTACTTGTAATTTGGCGTCAGATCCTCATGACTCCAGTCGTCCCGAGTTTTCGTGACAACAGCCTTCCCGACACTGGAGCACACCAACCGATATAGGTACAAACGATGGAGCGCAGTGATACTGCACGGGCATCATACATATATATCGGGCATCATCATACATCGGGCATACATAGTGCACGGGCACAATAAACACGGTGGCTTTCAGGGCAATTCACAGAGGTGTTGGAAGAAATGGCGAAGCACTGCTGAAGTTACATAGGCTAAAGACTGTGACAAATTGCTTGCGAGAGTGTGTATTGGTAGGTGTGGGTGGGCGTTTCATGACGTGCGTTGCAGGGCGGTCATAGTTCTTTGTTCGAAAAACTCAGTTTCCATCGGTTTGACGAATTAAGGCGCTAAAACAGCAGTGACTTTGATAACTCACAATAATGCGCCGGAAAGATGCTATTCCAGATGGTTCTCCTACGGGCAACCCATCCGGCACTCCAAGAAAACTGTCCGGACACTCACGAACCATCCCAGTGGCTTGTCCGGCACCCACAGAAACCTGCCGCGCACTCACCGCCACCTCGTCGGACACTCACCACCTTTCGTTGTACACTCAAATGAATTCCTCGGGACACTCGCACTCAACTCCCCTTACTCACCTGGCCGGTTCGGTGAGCAGGAGCTTCAGGGGCTGCCTGGGACCGGAGTACTTCCAGTACACGGTGTCGGCGTTCACCTCGGCGAACACGAAGGCGGTGTCGAAGGCTCTCTTGATCTCGCCATCTTTGACAGCGGCCAGCGAGGAGGGTCCGCAGGCGTAGCGGCCTGCAGAAGCACACACACACACATACACATCCGCAATCAGCCATGTCGCCGTTTTTTTTTGCGTCACGAACAAACGGCATACAATCTTGGTTGACTGAGCTTCGTGACGCATTCGGCAGCCAGCGGTGTGAAAACATTGGTCTCAACGCCGACAGCCCTGGAACAGCCACATCTGTTCTGCCAACGGTACGTCTTATGAGACTATCCAGAAAACTTCACAAATGCCTTTAACGTAGCCGTGCAGTTCCAGCTATTGCAGTAGTATTACGCCTCATTGGAACAATCATAACCGCTGATTTAGTGCTGAAAGTTGTACTGCAGATGTTCGTCATGGCTTACGACGTTCCCAATGCTTTCCTGCTCATATCCACCCTGTTGCTATAATCGAACTTCTGCTCTTAACCTCGTCGTTGTCATCCGTTTAACGTGCAGCCACTAAGTAATACAGTCTTTCCTTTATTTGCCGCACTAGCAGTGTGCAAGTTAGCCGGCTGTCCAGAAGCATTACTCGACATAATGCGTCTATTTAGGGCAGCAGTTTTTGCTGAAGAACACAGAGTGAGGCGCCGGACAGATCGATATGGAGGCGCAGAGAGAGAGAGAGAGAGAGAGAGAGAGAGAGAGAGAGAGAGAGAGAGAGAGAGAGAGAGAGGGAGAGAGAGACGGAGCGACCTGCGAGTCCAGTCCCTCCTCCAGACAGTCTGACGGTCTGTGAGTCCAGCCCCTCCTCCAGACAGTCGGACAGTCTGTGAGTTCAGTCCCTCCTCCAGCCGGTCTGGCGACCTGTGAGCCCAGCTGACGGTCTGCCCCGGTAGGCCGGTAGCGGTGGTCCGTGTGGCGTACCTTCGCTGACCTCCTGCGGCGTGGCGTCGAACGCCTGCCAGCCGGCGTAGTTGGACGACGCCAGGTCCGGACGGTCCATCCACGCCTCGTTCCAAACGTGGAAATTCCTATCATAGAATCGAGTTACCAACATCCCATACATGGTGGACACGAATGACGCTCATGGGAAGGGGAGATTTCTCGCCGTTACTTGTTTCTTTCCTCATGCCTTCCCCTTTATCTCTGGATCCAATGACATGATTCAGTAACTCAAAGGGTGAGGGGCAACCTGTCACTCTGAGGCCCCAGATATGACCAATTAGTGGCCCTAAGGTCAGCTATGACGACGGAGGTAAGGTAAAATCCTCCCAGTTGCGGCAATCTATCGACGGCTTCGGAAGCACTTTAACGGGAAAATAATTATAGGTACTGTCAATCTGCGACATAAAGTAGCTTGTTTCGCCACAATAAATACATTTTTTAATTGTGCTCAACTAACAGATTACGGTTATTGACCTTTGTGCCATCCATGACCGATTTCTTCCAAACCATGCTCCGAAGAAAAGAAATACGTGAGTACTATCGGTTCCTGAAAATCCCATCCATCATTTAAGCTGACCTCGTATGAACTATGATGACCTGGCCAGAACGTTTTTGCCAAAGGGTAGCTATGTTGCGCAGGTGGTCATAGCATCTCAGTCTCTCTACTAAAAACTCGTGACAACTGGCTTCTGCCGTTCGGCAGCTATACCTGATAAACAAAAAGGTATCAGAGGAAGGGGATGGGGACAAAAATGCACCTAGTGTAAAATTTGCAAATGAAACCATGCCCCAAGAAATCGGCATGTCTAGGAAAATGTAACCAAATGGCACAATTTCATAAAAGGTATTCTCGAAGCAAAAGGGGATTGCGCACTTGTACTAAAAGCAGAAAAGCGCAAACGAGAATGTTGAGTTCGCATTGTCATTTTTACTCAGCGATTGACCGATGAAGCTTTCTTAGAATACATGTGTATGTCACGAACACGCATTTTTTGCTCTCACACGATGTTTTTTACCTACGTTCAAAACGGTATGGAATTTCCCCGACAGGTTAAGTCAATTTTTCCCGAAGAGCTGAGCGGCAAACTATTCGCAAAGCGGCGAAAACGTACCGTCTAATGTCTGGTCTCGAATTCAAACACTGCATATCCAGAGCCTTTGACTTCCTGACGCTGGATCGGTCATTCCATTGGTCACCACCAAAGCATAGGTCATCACCACGCACCAGAGGGGCACTGACGCTGCGCTTGTGCCGCGAACCAGAGGTTCCCACCGCTCTGAAGCGCGGCTGTGACCTGCCGCTGAGCTTCAGCAAGCTCACCAGGTGGAGTCACGGTTCAGCCGGTCGATCGGCTTGCCCTCGGCGTCGTAGAAGAGGTCGATGGTGAGGCTGCCGTGCGTGTCGTGCGCCGACTTGAAGTTGGTGACCGGTCGGCAAGGAATGCCCAGCGCCCTGCACACTGCGGGCACGGATGGGCGGCCATGGCCGGGTGATGACGGCTGCTCACGGCTAGCTCCGCCGCTTCAGCTTACACTAGGACGCCGATGTACCATTTTTTTGAGAGGCAACTCATCATGAGCTGCCTGAACGGTGAGCACGTCTTGTAATGAGTCTCAAATCGGTCACATTTTATGCACGTTTCTGATCAAACTTCAGATTTGATTTGCGTTATCGACCTCGAAAACACGCCCATGAAATGTCCGCCTTACAAAACGAAGGGCAGCACATGTATATGCATTTGCATATGCATTTGCGTTTGTGCAATGTATACGTGCAATCCCCGGTTGGCTGTTATTGTGCATTATTAATAGCAATGCACAAACATTTTTTAAAGCAAAAATCACGCATTTTGACAGTCCAATAAGCGGGTACAGGCCGTGACCTGGCCGAGCCTGACCTGTGGTGGACACGCCGGCGAACACCCAGCACTGGCCGAACTTGACCGGGCGGCCGGTGCGCAGGTACTGCTGCAGGATCTTCACCGAGCCCTGCCACTTGGTGGGCGGCGAGCCGCCGCCGTACTCGCCGCTCCAGTTGCCGACCAGCACGCCGTTCTCGTCGCAGTGGTTCACCTGCCGGCCGGAGGTCGGGCGGGCTAGCGGGGGCCGGGCTGGCCGGACGCATGGACGGTACGGCCAGCGGCAGAAGCGCCGCGCCTGGCCGGAACACGTCAGACGGAGCACGGCAGGAGCACCGGACAATCGCCCGCCCTGCACGGATCGGAAGCCAAACTTCTGCACTTTTTTTCTCACCCAGATTCGATATGGGAGCACCAACTGGTGACATTGTGCACGTTATTTGCGCGCAAGTCGTCGTGTTTCCGCATTTGTTAAGGAGCGAATTTGGCGATCGGAAGAGGCGGAGGTGCCATCGCGGGCCAGTGTGGTCTGAAACGTCGATGACTATGATATTGGTGATCAGCTTGTGCCTTGTTATCGTTTTTCATTGATAAAATACAATGACCATGATGGAAACAAAAATGATACTCTATCAAGATGAAGAAAACAGATGCACTATGACAAAGGCACCCGTGAAACTCGTATATGATACAGGAGACGAAAGACAGAGATATGTATGAAACAGAGACTACGACAAACACCTTCGGAAGGAAATGAAACGGTATGGTACCGAAAGAGGTCTCGAAATTCGAGAAACGCACACCGTATGGGCAGTCAACAAGCAGCAGCAGATACGCGCACCCTGACATGCTCCAGGGCTCTCACGCCAAGAGAGACGGCGACAGACAGCGACAGACGGCGGCAGACAGAAGCAGACGCCTCGCACCCAGGCATACTCCGGGACAGACACTCAGGCGACGGGGGGACGGCGGCAGATAGCGGCTGGCACGCACGTACCCCGGGACATTCAGCCCGCAGCAGACGGCAGCAGACACGCACTCCGTGGCATACTCCGAGACATTCACTCCGTGGGAGACAGCGGCAGACAGCGGCAGACAGCACCAGACACGCACACCCTGGCATGTCTGCATGTCTCCGGAGGGCAGCACGCCCAGGCCGAGGGGGACACCGGAAGACGGCGGCTGACAGCGGCAGACAACAACAGATAGGTGCAGATGGCGGCAGACAGCAGCAGACATGCACACCATGGCTACTCCAGAAGGCAGGATACTCAGGCCACCGGAGACGGCGGAAGACGGCGGCAGACAGCGGCAGACAGCACCAGACGGCGGCATACAGCGACAGACAGCGCAAACAGCGGCGGACAGCAGCAGACGGCGGCAGACAGCGGCAGACACCCACCATGGCGGAGATGGCCCGGACGACGGCCAGCGGGTCGGCGCGGTCCGCCAGTCGGTTGCAGATGGCCGCCGCCACGACGTGCAGGCTGCACTCGAGCACGTCCGGTTCGTACTGGCCAAAGTTCCAGGGGGTCGGCCGCACCCGGCTGTGGCTGCCGCGGTACAGCAGGCCGGCGTCGCTCAGCACGTACTCGGCCCGGCCGGCGGCGTCCGCCATGTACACCCCGTCATCTGGCACGCGGCGAGACGGACGCGTCACACGTGGAATACCAGGCTAGATATATACACCCCGTCTTCTGCCACAAAGACAGACAGGCGTCAGGCCGCAGCACGTGTGAAACGCCGGATCAGAGAAGTACATCCCCCTTTCTGTCATGCGGAGAGGGGCGTTAGGACACAGTGCAATTTAAATACCGGGCCAGACATGTGCACTCCGTCTTCCGTCACGCGGAGAGGTTGGCCTCAGGACGCAGTCCATGTAACACACCGGGAGAGATATAACGAAGCCTGCTTTCTGGGAAGCCTGAACACATGCGCTTCTTCGCAACCCCCTCGCCAGGAAATTTACGGCTGACATTTCTCAAATTTCAGTTCGAACCTGACTTATGCCTCATTATTTAAAACCCCAAAGTTTCCAGTTTCGGTCCCCGGCGGCGCGTCCCTCAATTCTTCAACGTGCGAGGGCGGCGCGCTGGCTGTGCGCCTCACCGGAACACCACGGGTTGAACAGGATGTACGCCAGCTCCGGGTGGCTGTAGCTTAACGAGTGGTCGGCGGTCTTGGTATCCACGTCTATTCGCCACTTGCCCACGATGCAGTTGACGGAAGCCGTAACCTGCGAGTGGAACATTAATCTCAACCGACGACAGGGACATGGTATATTTTCGGTGGTACGGACACCATGGGGTCGTCGCTTCAGACGCCCGTCATCTTACATGTGACAGAGCTCTACGATATATGACGGCAACGATTACATTTCGATATAACCTGACGCAAAGCCGACCCGTTTTCATTCTTTCGTCCTCCGCTGAATCAGAAGAGGCGTCTGTGTCGTCGGCAAGGCATGCCGTGTGCGGTTAATTTGGCAAAGTCCCTGTCGGCCGGGTGACTAGTATCCAACGATGAGATACCTACCTTCGGCAACGCAAAATGTCTACTGTCGATAGATTCAGATATTATGCCGAGTGCACGGCGGAGCAGCGAGCCAGAGCGTCCTTGTGTAAAACCCCCTGCCGAGCGTGGAGAACTTCCTCCACACTATGGTGATCGCTCGTCACAGACGGGAAAGACGCGTGCAAACAACGGGAAGGTAACAATGAGACATCCTGGCGGGATACAATGGACTCGGCGATGCCCACGAAGGTAAGCAGATGGCGACGCATTCGAACCCTCAAAAAAACGACGACGCAGATGGCGCCACTGCACTGGTCGGGAGCTCAGGAATAACGTGTGCTCGTATGTCTCGCGCGTCTGTTGTCAGCGTCGTCAGCCGAGGCGGTTCCACGGACTGTCCCTGGTATACCCACACTCAGCGTGATTTTGTCGCCCTCGTTCTGGACGATCCTCGCGCGCCAGCCGTTCGAAGAGCTGGGCTCCTCACGGACCACGGGCACCGCCTCCAGGGTGCCGTGGCCCACCGAGGGCACGTCAACACCTACGACAACGCAGAACGGCAGTCAACGTCCGTCGCCGAAGTACCGCGGAAGCCGTCAACGCCGATTCTCAAAATACTGCAGAACGGGGTCCAAAGTGGTTAAGTTGAAATCTGCAATATAAAATTAGTCGGCAACCATCCCGGCGACGTCAGTGGCGGACGTCCACATCTGCTTCTGAAACATTACACCCCATAGCGCGCAGCCTTAGTAATAGTAACCGGCCTCCCGGGGCTATGACAGGCTGCAGAGCTGCAGCCCCCGGGACCTGAATCACCCCGGATTGCAGCCCTCCGGTCCCGGCCGGAGGTAGGATATCAGACCGAGGTCAAACCGCTCACGAGCGCCAGGAAGAACGCCCCCATGCCGCGCCGGGACCAATCAGAATCAACCACAGCCCCGCGCCGAGCGCCCGGAACCGTACCGTCCACGCTGAAGATGAGCGAGATGTTGTCGCGGTCCTCGGCGTACTTCCTGTTGAACCGGATCCAGAGCTGGAACGGCTGGCCGCGGCGGATGACCAGCGTGGAGCGGCCCAGGTTTCGGCCGAACCGGTGCGCGTTGTGCTCGATGGCGTTGCCCCTCGCGCACAGGTCCAGCTGCGTGACGACCAGCGCGCCCTCCAGCAGCGGCTGGCTGGTCACTGTCAACGGGACCGGCCATGCTCACGGCTCGGGAGTCGGGGTATAGCCGCTCTTAAGCAGCCAGCGGCTGACTGGTCACTGTCAACGGGACCGGCCACGCTCACGGCTCGGGAGTCGGGGTGTAGCCGCTCTTGAGCAGCCGCGCAGACCGGGCGGATTGATTCGGCCTCTGAGAATTTCCAACACTGGCGCACACCGTCAATAGAACGTGTTAACAGTCAACAGTCGATGTTCCTTCACTTGCAACGTACTGCAGAACTAGTACTATATACTATAACTACGAACTATGGAATTACATACTGCTGCATACTAAGGAAAATCGTGTTAACTGATGAATTTTGTCGTAAAAAATCCTTTAGTAATTCGGAATCTACCATAACGTTTCATCAGGAAGTGTGTGTACACACATATCGTTGTGTTCATTTTCGCCAGTATTTTCCTGTTCAATTCCAATTTATGTTCGTGGGAAGTTTGTGGAATTACTGTCGACTAGACGGCAACTGGTTACACGGTTTTTCCCTGTCAGATGTCGCGGCAGTGAGATCTACGAGACTGCGGGGCTACATCCAAAAATCGCAGCTGCTAGATCGTGCGAACACGATGTCTCCGCCGTATGGGTCAGTTTCAGTGAAGCTGAACGGCACCTTGTGACGAATGCGGTCGCAAATATGGAACAAAATCAGACAATGTAGGCAGTACACCCTAGGATTACATCAATGTGGAACTAGCAGCACACCACAGCGTAAATATCCTTCGGTGACCTTCCTGGGAAACTCAAATGCGCAACCATATGGTGCATTCACGTAGCCGAACGACGACCTCGGCGCACGGCCGCGACGTTTTCAGTGCCGGCTGCGAGTGTCGCGCGATTCTTTTCAGCCACTGCGCGGACAAAACAGCACGCGCTGTCGAACGCAAACACATCACTCACGATACAGGGCACAGATCACCGCGTGCGGACCACAGCCCAGTCCGTGTCAGGTCGGAGACCGCGCTAAGCAACGTAAAATAGAAGCCATCTGCTTTATCCCATTCCAGGGGAGGCTTCAGAAGTTCCCCTAGTCCGATTTGTGCTCTCCATTTAAAGTTTTTTTACAGGAGCTTCCCGAAACTTGGTCACTTTTCCTATCCATGCTATCTTCGTGTCGTGCCAAATTTTCATAATCTGATTTTACACAGACGCGGAGACGGATGACGTTTTCAGAGGCACTTCATGCCATTTTTTGCACTGTCGAAGGTCAGAACATAAAATGTTTTATGAGTGTATATGTAAATAACTGGACAAACAGACAACAACATTTTTGTTGACTTGAGACTATTTCTCAAAGTAAGGTGCAGGTCAAAAGCCAAGATTTGGTTTAATGCGAATATTTTTGACGCTAACCAAAAAAAGCGGACAACATTTAGCTCAGAGCAGTGTTCTCTATTTCAGGGCAATATCAGGTCGGGTTAAGGAGCTATGACCTAACATGCCCGCTTGCCAACCCCGTATCACGACGATGATAAACAAGGCTAAGAAATATAATCCATTCAAATTACTGGAAGCGTTCCCGAACAATAGGAAATAGACCTAAAACCATTAGATGTGACTTTCAGGTCATTTGAGGTCGTCTGAGGTCAAAGATCGTAAGCTGACCTAATAAACATGGGACCATGACAGTTCGCCCTTTTTCATGCCCCTGCCGCCCCCTTGCCCACATCATACGAGCAATGTAATACCATTATCTGCCTAAGTATAAATTGGGTAGTAAAATCTTGAAAATTATCCTAAATCTCTACGTCAATTCGGCCAAAAAAAGATATTCCTTCCATTTTCCAGTTCCTGTGAACGCATACGAAATTTCCCAAAATTTCAAACGTATGGTTCAAAGGGCAAGTCCTATCGGCGACATGTCAGTTGCATTAAAATCGGTCAATAAACATCGGATGTATAGCATGTAAAAAGTGCCACTCCCCATTTCTGGTCTTTCGCCCCTGGTATCCAACCTTTACAAGATTCTCAAAGCTTCTTTTAATGAATATCTAGTTCACGTCATGGCGAATCCTTTGTCGTTCTTTGCGATCACATTGGACGATTCTCGAGATCTCAGGGCGCTGAATAAGCCCCCTTCCATACGGGAATGCGTGCTAGCGTTATGGATACGGGAACAGGGTTAGCATAGCGACGTAGCTGGCATCAGCAGACAAAGCACCTTCCCGCCTGGTGATCCCACGACGCTAATATTAGGAGATACGTCACCACCCCATCTAGCGGTCTTATGACGCTGGCATCGGGGGACATACCGCTCTCCCACTGAGCGACCCCATGGCCGAGATTTACCACGTGGCCTAAGTCTATGGGCGTTAATTGGAAAGAAGAGGTGTACGATGGGGAAAAATGGGTCTGCCTCCTATCCAAATCGTTTTGAGAAAGTTCCATTCCTGAAGCTCATGCTGCTGCCATCAGCGGACTTTTCGCCAACCGGCCTGGTGACGCCGACATCAGCCGCCTCATGACGGCGTCAGGTGACGGTCGGATGCCGCGCCGGCGCCCGACCGCGACGGCGCGGCGGGGGCGGCGGGCAGCGGCCGGCCGCCGCCTCGGGGCGCGGCCGCTGCTGGACTTGGCTCAGCGGCCAAATGTCAGGGGTCGGATAAACAGGAGCCGACGCCGGTCAGCAGGCGACAGGCGCAACCCTTGCAGGATTGCGGCTCCGATACTCTCGCGGGCTTAACCCTATTCCCGGCAGGGGGGGGGGGCGGAATCCGCCCCTCCTCGGGTTTTTTGCTTGCCAATTCGAGGCTTTTTGACGCAGCCTCACGAAACTTGGTGACTTTTCCTAGCTATCCCTTCTACGCGCTGTGACAGAATTTCACAATTGTGCTTTGCTCAGAAGCGGAGCCAGGCAACGTTTTTGGGAGGAACCTCAGGTCATTTTTGGCCATGTTGAGGGTAAAAGGAAAATGTCTGCCAAAAATAGGGTTTTTAAGATAGAACTTAAAACTTTAAATGGATGTATAGTTAAATAGTTAGGAAATGTGCACACAAAATTTTGTTTATCTGAGGTCACTTTACAAGGTCAGGTCAAGGTCAAAAGTCAAAATTTATTTTTTTGCAATAATTTCGGCGACGTTTTTTCAAATGCCAAACCCGGAATATATATGACGTAGAAAGATACCCTCTACTTGTGTACCAAGTTTCAGTTTGATATCAGGTCGGGTCACGGAGCTATGATCTAAAATGTCAGTGCGCGTACTTTATATCGCAATAGCCATAAAATGAAATTTTTGGAATAGAGTGAATTCAGATGATTGAAAACGTTTACAGATAGTATCAAATGCACACGAGATCATTCCAGGTGACCCCAAGGTCACTGGAGGTCATTTAAGGTCAAAGGTCACAACTTGATCTGAAGAACGTGTGACCATGACAGTTCCCCCTTTTTCATGTCCCTGACACCGCCTATGCTAACATTATACCAACATTGCAATACGATTTGTACTTCTTTAGCATAGCATGACTAGCAGAAGCCAAAAAAGAGTTTTTGCCTTTTTTGTTGATTCAGTTGTTGGAAAATTAATCCTCCTATTTTTGAAACCCTGTGAACGCCCATGAATTTTCTCAAAATTTCAGATTTGTGGACCCATGCTAAAAGCCCTATCCATAATCTCTCGATTCATGCCAGTTTCATTGAAATCGGTCCATAAACGAAGGAGTTATAAGAGGTCCAAAAGTCCCCCCTATTTTGACATTTTTGCCCCCCTGTATCCACAAATTTCGAAATTTTGAATTTTTTTTTTATAAAAATGTAGTTCACGTCACGGAAAATCGATTGCTGTTTGTTGCGACGAAATCGGACGAGTAGTTCTCGAGATCTCAGGGGGGGGGGCCGAATCCGCCCCCCCCTGCCGGGAATCGGCCATACCGTCTAGCCCTCCTGGAATAGGGTTAACTGCGGCTGTCAGTCTCCGAGATTAGTTCTCGTAACGCATTGGGAAGCGGACGGATAATGACCGACGACGTGACCCGTCCTGCTTTTCTTGGCACTAGAATTTGAGGCATTTTTGTAGATGTATTTGTCAGTTAGGTGTCTTGATAACTGTCTTGAATGGTGCGCAAACCTAACAGGCAATTACAAGCCGTTTAATAGAATCTTCAAATTAGCAGGCATACAGTTTTTAGCTAGTTTACTTTGCTGTAGCTTTCTCTTCTCTTGTTTTTTGTCCATAAGTTCCCAACAACATAACAATAAAAGTTTCGTCTGAAAAGCTATGTCTATCAAGACAGCCCACGCTCACCGTTTAGCCGTGCTCTGCTAGAGATCAGCCCAAGCTAGAGACTCCTTCAGAATCGTTCAAAACGCGTCAGTAGGTAGGCACTGACTACCTGAGGTTATTGAAGCCATTAGGCTTTCATCGCATTCATTACCTTGCATTCTAGAGCACAAAACAAAAAGCGGGCCAAAACACAACAAAGAGAAAATTAGCTTAAATGCCAACAACTCGGTGCTCACAATGTCCGTCTTGTGCGTCTAAAGTCATAAATGCCCCAACTGTACCGATCCCATTGTATTTTTTTTTTAGTCAGGGCGAATGAAGGCCGTTCTTCTATCTAATGTTTTACTTCTCATTTGATTTAGCACATAGAAATTTACGGAACCGGTTTCGGTCGACCCTTTCGATGTCGACAGTTTTGTAGGTTCAGGGTAAAATGAATTATAATACACTTGAAATCATAGCCGAATGTACGTCGTATTGACATTCACACTGTCGTATTCGGCTCTGATGAGCACACGCGAAAATCACATTTTTACGATCTCCTCTAGAACTTATCATATAGGTCTTCAAAATGCTTGCCATATTCTGTTGAGTCCAAAGATCACCCATTTACCCTGTTTCCGCTGTAATTTTCCGAGTTATGGAGGAAAAAACTTTTTTTTAGCAAATACTTTATTTCTCAATGGATTTAAACATAGGCCTAAACGGAAGCGATTCGGCGGACCCTTCAGTTTCGCCAAATTTTGCTGCGCAGGTATCCAGAAACGTAATGCGTATGAAGCCATCGTCTTAAGTCCATTGCATTGATTTCCACACAGTCAATTTGGTCTCAAAAGAAATAAGTGAAAACGGCGTTTTTAATTGTCTGTCAAACCTAGCCATATACATGCTCAAAATGCTCGTCTTGTTTCGCTGAGCTTAAAAATAACCCACCTACGTTATACTATATATATATATATATATATATATATATATATATATATATATATATATATATGTGTGTGTGATAATATATAATACGGCGTTCCGGTTGTAACTTTTCGAGTTACGGCGAAAGAATACCGTTGTTTTGCACGATGCTTTATTTCTGTTGGATTTAACATAGAACCTTATGGAACTGGTTTCGGCGGATTTCACCTTCGATTGCACCAATTTTTGCGGCGCAGGGTGACAGAATCGTAATGCACATGAAGTCATCGTCTAAAGTTCATCGCATTGATATCCTCATCGTCAAATCGGGCTCAGAAGAACACGACTAAAACGACTTTTGGAATTCCGTCTTAAACCTAATCAAACAGGCATTTAAAAAACAACCCTTGTCCTCCTAGTTTCTGCCTAATGGGTAGCTAGCACCGGAATACACATAAAGCCATCATTTAAAGCCCATCAAATTGATACACCGTCAAAGTAGTCTGAGAACACAGGTGAAATTTGCATTTGTGACCTTTTTGAGCTCTGCGGAACAAGACAAACGTTATGAGCACCGATATGATAAAATGTGGAGGAGGACTGAAAAGAGTGATTTTCACCTGTGATCTGTTAAATGCGACGGAAAATAAAGTATTATGCAAAAAAGTTTTATTTTGCCGTGACTCAAAAAGTTAAAACAGGAATAGCAAAGATGACTTATTTTTGGGCTGAGCGGAACGAGCTGAACATCTTGAGCACTTACACGACTAGGTTTGGCGGAAAACGAAAAAAATCCCATTTTCACCTGCGTTCTTCTGAGACCAATCTAACGGTAAAAATATCAATGCGAAGGACTTCAGACAATGGCTTCATGCCTATTACGGCTCTGGCCACCTGTACAGCAAAAGTCGACGAAATCGAAGGGGTACGCCCGAAATCAGTTCTAAAGGATCTTACGAAATCAGGTCATAAGGTGGAATCCAGTGGGAAATAAAGCATGGAGTAAAACACGGGTGTCTTTTGTCGTGACCCGAAAAATCACAATCAGAACGGCGTAAATGGGCTGTTGTTGGACTCAATGAAACAAGACGAGCATTTTGAGTACCTATGTGATAAGGTGTTGAGGAGATTGTAAAATGTGGAATCCAGATTGAGGAGATTGTAAAATGTGATTTTTGCGTGTGTGCTGAGAGAAATGCGACGGTATAAATAACGGCGCGATGGACTCTGGCGATGGTTTCATGTGCATCGCGGCTCTGGCTATCCCCACATTAGAAATTGCCGATATCGAATGAGCCCGTCAAAATCAGTTCCGTAGCGTCTATGCTAAATCCAATGGGAATTAAAGCATTGGGTAGAAAAACGGTTTTCACGCACCTTAACTCGAAAAGTAGCAATGGGAACGATGCAGATTGACCATTTCTGAGCTCAGCGATACAAGACCAACATTTCAAGTACATATTTGTCGCCGTTAAATCTACATTTGTCTATGCTGCATTTTTACGTTTTTATTTTGTTTTGTTCTTAAGCATGTAAAGTAATGGATGTGACAGAGGTCTGATAGTGTCAATGAGGTCAGCTAATCATTGCCTGCATATTGACGCGTTTTGAACAGTTTTGAAGGGGTCTCTAGTTTGGGCTGACCATGGGTTGAACGTGCGCTGCCTTGACAGACATGCTTTACCTTTTCGCTAGAGTGATTTGAAAGAAAATTTTGGTCCAGCCATTATGACGTCGCAACGTAAATAAAGGCTGCGGTTTTCCGGGACTGTTTGTGCTTTTGTTTCTCTTATTGTTGAGAAGCATGGCTTGCAGGAAGCACAACAGACGTGCCATGAGTGAGATAACAAAATATGAACCCTATGGTTGGTGAGTCATATGATCGGTCCTCTCTATGATGGTTTAGGTTTCTTTGCAAGACAAAAGACGTATGTTAGACAAAACGTTGTATCTGTAGAGGAATAAAACCATTCAGTTCCGGTAAAATCGTATGGTATCAAAATATCAGCAATGAAGATAGACGAACAACTCAGAAATGATGTCCTTATGGACATCACTTTCAACGTATTGACGATAAGTGGATATTATAGGCAAAAACCCCTAAGAAAACTGGACGAGGCCTGATTCATTACTCAATAAGAGAAAGGTAGATCATTTCCTGACATGTGCTAAACACAGCACCGGATTTCTCATGCAGAAAAATTAGACAGCACAGTCAGGTTCCTCACAGTCATACACAAGGGGAGAATGTGAAACAAAATTTGGTGCAGACGATGTGACGTATTTGGTGGTATGATCTGTATGACAAGTCCAAGTAGCGTAAGAGGAAAGCTCATATGAAATTAGGTTCTGTATCGATAGCGATTCAGATTTTGAGGGGCGAAAATGACGGCGAAACAAAGACGGAAGACGGATCTTCATGGGTATAAAGGACGAAAGGACGACTTAACGTTCTTTTAATGATGATGCTAGGTGTAAGCAGGAGTTCTACCCCCTTTGTCTTTTCGTCTTTTTTTCGCCGCCATTCCCCCCCCCTTTCCCAAATACATGAAACGATATCAGTACGGAAACTAGTTGCATATGAGCTTCCATCTTGCAGTGCACAGGCTTACGCAATACAAATCACGCCATCAAATATGTCGCTTCGAAGGTGTGTCCGTGACGAATTTTGATCTCACTCTCGTCTTCTTGACTTGTTGACTTTGTTGGCAAAATTCGTCCGTGACAAATTTTGACCTTACTCTCGTGTTGTTGACTGCGAGTCTGCAAGGAGAATGACTGTACCGTTCAATTTTCATTTACCAGGGAAAAATAAAATTGGGTGGTCCAGCGCAACTTGGCCTAGCCAGAACTCTTTTGACTACCGAATACATTTCCAGCCACTGGGCACCGAATCATGAAGTTTTCACCAGGATGTAGCTCAATTCTTGAGGAGTTCCTAATTGGCACCCGCAATACGTTTGCTGGTTACATCTTTCGTCCAGATACAATGATGCCAATTTTCTTTTGTAAGGGCACTGCCCCTCCCCCCGTTGATTTGGGCTCCCATATTGGCTTTGCCCCTAATGTTTTCTGCTGGCCTGAAAGGGAAATGGGCGATAATAATGAAAGGAACGGCTGCAATAGATAAGAGGCAGGCAAAAAGTCCAAAATAAGCGTAAAGTAATCTACCTATTTGTATTTTTATTCCCTCTCTCTCTATCCCTCTCTCTCTCTCTCTCTCTCTCTCTCTCTCTCTCTCTATATATATATATATATATATATATATATATGTATATACATGGGGATAAATGCAATTTTGTATTTGATAAATAGTAACAAGGAACTTGTAAGTCTTCGTTGGTCAAAATACATTGGGCTAAGTCCGTTGAGAAGCCTACAGCGGGGGCGGTGAGGTTGCCGGGCCCTCGGTTCGGCCCCTCAATCATTAAAGAAATCGACGCTCCTGTCCAGATACCTATACCTGAGCGGTGCGGTGCTTTCTCTTGGAGACGTTTTTCTGGAGTTCTTTCTCGGCTCAGTGATCGTAGCGAAGAATGTCGACAATATCATGAACGCCAGTGCCGTTTAAATCTGCAATTTGTCACGTATAAAAAGCCAAAATAGATCGATAAATATTGGTATATGTAGCGGAATGCATAAAAGATGATCAGTGTGTCAAATGCCACTTGATCCATTGCCGAACTTAGGGTTTTTACCTAGGCCTCGGATAAGGTGTGGGGATGGTTACCACGCCTATCTCATTTTTCTCCTAATCAAGTTAGGGAGCGAAAAGCGGGCATGCAGCTTGTTTTTTCGGATTTGAATGATACTAAAATTACCCCTTCAGGTCGTCCAGAGACCTCTTACGCTGCAGTAAAAGAGGGCACTCCATCTTTTGTTGTCTCCACTGCCATCGAAGTAGTCGTATAGACTGCTGGCCGACCACCAATGGTTTTATAATGATCTTGTTTTGAGTCTGATCAGTTGCCGTATTCGGAGATTGTTTCTCTTTTGAGGCCAAAGTCAGGCCAGTGAAAGGTCAGATACCATTGTCGGCGTTTCTTACCCTACTAGTATCAACAATGATATCTGATTATCACGGATTGGAAATTCAAATAATGATAATGATACGTCCTCACCAGCACTGAAATCAGCGAAAAAATATGTTAAGCCTGGGGTAAAGTTATTTCTAGGCGCATAAGGTCAATAACCTCACATGGCTTTGGAAATGCCACTGACCTCAAACCCCGATATCCTGTCAAGCATATGACAAAACAATCCTGCTGCGGACACGAACCCCACATCTCGTCATACCCCTGAGGAAGATGCCAAAAGGAATGGATATCTAGAAGCCGCTATGCAGCCGCTGTCAAGAAAAACGCCTTTCAATCCCTCGGGAATGACGTCATCATCCGATGACCTGAGCGGTTATAACCTAGATGCGGACATACGGCTAACTTAATTTGGTTTACGGCCTCGCGGGTAATAAACTTTCGCACCCATATGGAAAATCTGCGGTGATAAGTTTGAAGCATGTTTTAAGCCTTTCTTCCATGCCCATTTTAAAATTCCGCGGCAGTTAAAAAAATTTGCCGTTCAAAATTATATGCAATGTATTCCGCATGTCTCTATTTTAACGAGTTCTGAACGGTCATGGTGACCATCCCACAATTCCGAGTCTCTCCCAAGGCGGCGGGCTGGAACCTGTTCCTGCGCCAGGGTGGTGTCAGCCCAGCCACTGCCTCCCGCGATTGTGTGAGCTCGGCCTCTCCGGCTCACATAATGGGCGGATGTGAGCGGCCGCGGCCGAGCCGGGTAAACACGAGCCGTTCTGTAAACGGCGCGTCTGCGGCGGCGGCGCGGCCGCCTCGGCCAGGCGGCCGGTCGCTGTTTGGCGGGCAGGTGCCAGGGCTCACCGCTCTGATACACGGAGACACCGCGCCGTGGGGGGTCGCTAGGTCATCTGGAAACCGCCTGCGGCGCTGGTGGTAGGGCGGGAGGTGGCTGACGGCAGGGCTAGTGACGGTCAGCTGTGACAACCATGACACTGCAGAACAAATACGGCACCTGGCTAATATGTACTGTGCAATGTCCTCAATGGCGCAATGCTTGGAATGTTTTACTGTCACACGGCAAATGCGTCTGTGAATCAAGGCAGTTTCCCTCTGGAACCATGCTCGTGCCTGATTCTGAATCGGATTGAATTAACACTGAATCAAATCACCTTTGTCATGAATTAGAGTTGCGTCTTTTATGGCTAGACACCACTTAAGAAAAAGTGCATTATACCATTTGAGATAACATTTACCTTTTCAGTGAAACATTCGCCTTTTTCCATGTCAAAGCAACTAATATATACAAACTTCATAACAGGACAAATATTAATTCAATCTGAAGTATTACTAGAACCTTAAATACAGAGGGTTTCCTTCCACTCCGTTTGGTCAACCCTTCATTCAAACGCACCACGAAGGCGCTGTACATTTCTTACACATTTGGTGACGTGCTCATCTTATCAGGTGTGACTGTCCTGATATGGGGACAAACAGCAACGGAGGACGGACACCCGATTAATTCAGCGGATCGAGCAATGGACGAGTCAAGCCGGGTGCCCACCGCCTGAGGCGAAATTCAAGTGAGCACCGCCGTGGCGCTCGACCGGTCTGAGACGGGAACAGGCCTGCAGCCCCGCCCTCTGAGACTCGGACGGCCGCGAGGCCAGCTCGGCGCTCGCGAGGCCAGACTAGACCGACCCTTTCGTCTTGGCCGGGGCCCAACCCCACCAAGTGCCGCATGTACGGAATCCTCCGCTGTCTGCACTGCCGTGTCAACAAACCTTGCCACCAGGCCGCTGGCAGCCCGCGCCTTTGGGCGTGAACACGGAAGCGTTGGTACGGTGTTAAAACGTGGTAATGGGTATCGAATCAGCGCTTCCCTTGAGGTGTCCTGCTGCAGAGGAAAATGCTTAGGGCCTTTCCGATGTTTCAGCTTTCCGCCATCATAATACGCCTTTGTTTGCGGGTGTCTACCCAGCAAACGAACAAGTTCTGGCTGGCAACATAATGCCGTGAGTCTACAGTAAAGGCAGTTTCAAATAGATCACTGTGCAATGCCACTTTGATACGTAGACAACGAACAACGTAATGCGAAATGAACAAATCTATCTGATGCGGTGTAAAGCATGCATTTGTGTTTACGGTGCGAACGCGAAGAGCATCTGTGAAACTGAAAATATCTGTTCGATAACATCAACGAGTTCCCTCATTTGAGTATCAATCAAAGCAATCCAACTGTAATCGCAGTCAATGAACATTTGGCTCGGACTGAGCGGACATCTGGCAACGCCCTAGTAGCGATTGCTGCCAGTCTCGAGCAAGACCTTTTCACGAAGCAGTCTGCCAATCCGCGACGTTTTGCCAGAATACGGCAGGTGTCCGTCAGGACATGTCAAAAGTCGATATACCAAGACAGACAATCAAAACGAACACGATTGTCATCAGTGAGCTGAGTCACTCGCGCCGCGTCAGCCTGGTCACGAGAAAAGGCAGCTGTTGTCATCGGCTATCGATCTCCCCCCTCTGACCTTTCGGATCAGGCGGAGAGGAGGGGCCGGCACCGCCTGGTCACGGCTGTACCGCTCGACTACCGCACAGCTGCCCACCGGCCAAGGCCTCAGCAGTTATTTTGATGCGGATAACCGCAGGCGTTAGTATTGCAACTGCGGTATGTTGACAGAAGGAAATGCTTTCTCGAATCCGAGCACTGACGTTTTTTCTTGCAGTATACGCTGCAGGGGCGGAGCGTTTTCGTACTTTCACAGGATGAAAACGCGTTAGTCGAGCATCTCCACTTGATCACACCCGGGAAAAAATACATTGATTATTGCGAATAAGGATTTATTTAACCAACGAGCAGATGAAGGAAAAGTATACTTACAATCCGGCGGCTGAGGCTTAGGTAATATAGGCTCCTCTTTTGAGCGTCGGACCATGGAGAAATACTCCTTCTTCGGCTTTGCCTTCGAAAAGCATTGTCCCATGTTTTATCCACTCGAGATCAAACTGGAACATGGATTTAGATGATTAATTGCATGCACATAGGGATGACACCACGCTTTGACCGAGCATGACACAGCAGACCTTTAACATAAAGTTCTCTGTAATGCAGCGTGATTCGATGTGAAATTACAAGAAGTTTTAGTCACAACCACTGCCAGAATAACTGTGTGTAGGAAAAATGTGATCTTTCTGTTTCCAAATTTTCTTATCGTGACGTCATACTTACCATGACGATGCATAAGGACTGCCTCAAATCTGTCAGTGCCCTACTTCCCAACTTGTCGCGTAACGAAAATCCGTGAAAATTGGCAATACGACCCACCGTCCCGAACTTCTCTGTCGCAGCAGCGGGCCTCTCGCAGAGCGATGTCTTTTGGAACTGGCCGGTTTAACACGGCGGTCTACTGAGGACACGTTAAGCCGGGAATGAAACGGCTTTTTGTTGTCGCATTAGTGAGGAAATTCCGCCATTTACACATTCGATGTGTTCATGAGGTCATGTGCTTGATGTGTTCATGACATTCCACTAAGCTGTTCATTCAACAATTTTTTTTTATTTGACGGCAAAAAATGGTACATGCAGTGACTGAACTTATGTCTATGTATACGTCTATGTTTGAACATTTTCAAGAAAAAAGTCTGGGGTTTGGTCTGGAAAAACTTTGGGGTTTTGCCTGTCAGTGTTGGCTAAATGCCCACTACGTTCACCATTGGACGCGCGACAGTAATGCGTGGACTCATCCATGAAAAATGCTTATACTCGTAAATGACGTGTTCAGTACAGCAGAAATACGCAAGTATTTCCAGGTACGAAACGCACTGCAGACTTTCAGACGGTCAGCTACTTTTTTCCATTTAAGGAGAACGCACATCACTTTTCGTTGAAATCAAGAATAACCAAATACGTTTTGTACTCGTACGACGTGCATTCTACGTTTGACTTTCTAGGATGCAGTTCAGTACCCATGGGCCCTGTTTAAAGCATCAGGTACGTTTCTAATCAGCTGCACGACAAAACCTGACGCTTCAATGACTGAATTCCTTTAAGCCGCAAATCTCTGGTAAGTGCATCAACACGAGACATTTCATGGAGCGACATCTGAAGTGCATCGCTGCCTTCTGTTGCTTTTCCGAAGGTACAACGGACGGCCGCACACTGCAGAAATTTACCGCGACCTTGAGTCATATAAACAGCACTGTTTTTTTTTCTACCTCTCGTAGTGGCTGACAAGCACGTATTGATGGATTACAAGGCCATCATTTATCTTGGCATTACTCAACCCCAGAATATGACGACTCAGTAAAGAATGTTTTGCACCATAACGCGGGTTTTTATGGTGTTTTTAGGGTTTGCACGTTACCCAAAAAGGCTGTTGCGCCTTGCAAGCAAAAATTGCATGGAACGCATTCATTGAGTTTCTTGTTAAGCTTAACACATTATTTAGGCATATGACCAGTTTTCATTAACAAAGATGCCGAGATGTACGTGATGATGTCAGATAAGTTCCGACATCCCGTCTTGATTCTGACTTGTGACTCAAGCCATCGATTCAACCGTGCCAAAACGGTGCACTGACATCACTGCAACAACCTTTGTGTTGGAATGAGAGACAATATTATCTGGAGTGGCACGGTCGGATAAGATACAACGAGATCTTCTAAGCACGACCTCTGATTGCTACCATCACCCCAGCAAATGGCTCAAATCAACGTTTAAAGACAAGCGGCTACACTAGTTCTAAGCAAAACATCTTTCTTAACATCCTGGGCAGTCACGACCGAGGTCTTGATTTTCCAACAAGCTCACATTTGTTCTTCACCGAGTTGTTTTCTGCAATCCTGTCTACGTTTAAGAACGTCATTGGCTAAAACCGTAAGTTATTCTGTTGACTTGAGCTCGTTGTAGCGCCTGCCCTGAATTTATGAAAAACTGGGAAAACTTTTACTTTTATTCATTACCGTCATTTACTCTGCAGGCACTTAGTAACGGATTAAAACCCAACTCGTTTCTGGTTTTATTCCGACTCGAGCGCGCTACTTCAAACCGGTCTAGACCTAGGCCATTCTCCCGAACATTCACGAGCACCCCGAAATGGATATAAGCTGCGACGGCATAGCCGCAACGACCTTGTGGCAACCAGAAACCTGTCTGACGACTCTGCAGACGTAACACGTGCCAAATATCACGGGCGCAGACCACACCGGCTCAGGCGCAGACCGGACAAGACCTGGTCTGTGGCGGTCTGGCCTGAAACGGTTCTGATTTGGCACGGTGCCGGTGCGGAATATTACTGTTCTGTGATGGGTCTTACCTGAGATATTCATAGTCTGGGGTGATCAGGTACGAAATGGTCCTGGCGTAGTGGTTCTGTGCTTTTCTGGTTCTGGTCCTCGGCTGCAGCTGTGACGCACAACATGTGGTCTGTTGTGTCTCTTGTCCATTGTCTATTGTCTATTGTCTATTACGGTCCCATCCAGACGGGATGGTGAAATGATGTGGTCCGATGGTTTCGGCCGTGCCTACGGTTGATCTGGTTTGACGTGGTCCAGGCCTGCAGTAGTCCTAGTGTGTAACCATCCCGATCTGGCGTAGTATAGATCTAAACTAGTCCTGGTCTATGACGATGCCGGTCAGCTGCCACTGAACTAGTGCACGAAGGGCTCTGTGGTGGTTTTAGCCTGTCATCCGATTGGTTATGGTATGTGTTAATCCTGTCTGGACGTCCAGAAGAATCCCTGGTCTGACACAGGGTCCAGTCTGGCCTAATCGCGTCCCGCCAAGTCCCACACCTCGAGTCAGGACCTCCAGACATCCGCAGCAGTCGGCTGCGGTCTCCCCGCGGCGTTCAGCCGAGGCGCGCAGCCGCCGGACCGGCCGCAGCCGCGCCCAGGGGCCACCTCACTCACCTGGGGCCGGTCGGCGCTGGTCAGGGGCCGGCAGCCACCTCACGCCTCGGAGACTGAGCGAGCCGACGGCGGCGGCGGCGGCACTCTTCAGTGAGCCGGGACGCCGGCCGCCGCCGCCAGGTGTGCCGGCCAGGACGCGGCGTCAGCTGACTGGGGCCCCGTGTGGGAGGGCCACGCGGGCGTCGGCAGCGGCACCAGCGGCCGGCCGCCGGCGCCGCCTCTCGGCAGCAGTCAGCTGACGGAAACGGCGGCCGCGCCGCGCGCCCGTGGGCGGTGTTTGTCGTTTTTTAGAGCCGGCTTGTCGCCGTAGGTCGAGGCGTCGGCCTTCGGCCCAATTGCTCTCGGAAGGTCGTGCCGTTTCGTGAGGACCGGCCTCGCCCACTTGTCCCGCGTGGGGGTGAAGGCCGAGAAACAGTGACGTACTATGTACCTGTGTGACGCAAGTGATACTTTGATTTAAATATTCGGCAAACAGGTGGCGACAACGTCTCCTAGGTCTTTCCAACACTGCTTTCAGCCATTTGAAATTCCATACGAAATACAATATATCAGCGGCTTTGGTCGGACTGTACTGATCTGTTAAGCAGCAACTGAAACACCAGTTTTTTAGACAAAAAAGAAAACAAAACAAAAACAAGAGCACGCATTTTGGATTAGGCGTCGCAGAAGATGAAAGATTTTTTGTATGTTTTCCCTGAATAAAAGAGCAAATAATTCCCCATAACAGGACATCTTGATCTAATTTCACTGCAATGAGCAAGGCTCCAAAACAGGACTATGATCCAATGAGTCTTGTGAAACATTTAATCGCCTTCCTAATGCTAAAAATGGTCATTGAAAAAACTCCAGTCAATAGGACATACTCAAACCTATCATTTGGTCCGTTCTCGCCTACGTCCAGAAAGGAAACATATCACATTTTGCACGCTCTCACCTGCTTTCAGAAAGGTGATATATCACCTTTCTGAAAATAGACGACAACGTATCTAGAACACGTTTTATTTTCGCATGCAATTTGGAATGCATGATTCGTCTTGATTAGTGCCGTTTTAAAACCATTAATGTTCACTGCACAACATCATATTCGCCAGCGTGCGCTGGTTTACCAAATTCAAGGGAATTCTACACACGCCACTCTGTCTGGAAAAATGGGGTAGAAAACTATGAAGATAACCTACATGTAAAACTCAATTAACTGATCTAATAACTAAACGAGAAAAATATGTCGACAAAAATCATATTAACATAACCAGTGTTAGCAAGCGACGTGTTACAATTCATAAAAGCAGTACAATACTTCCCCAACCATGGATCAACTGTCTCCACGGTTGCCTATAATTTCTGGCAATTTTAAGACTGGCACTTTCCGTGAAAAAATTGCGCTTACTCCTGTAAATGAGTCGACATCTGGTCGTTGGGACTCATACAGCGCTTAAATTTAGGTGTTGACGCATTTTTCCCAGTCCTAGGCTATATAAGAGGCCAGTCCGCACACGAAAGAGATTAAACACAACATATGCGCCTTGAGTCTGAGGTTTTACTGGCATGTACACAACGTACCAAGTTGTAAACAGCAAGAGGTATGTGAGGGACTAGACTTCTTTCTGACCGGGAAAAATCGAATCTGACAAACGTATGCCGTGTCCCACTAATTTCTATGATCCTCTTCATTAGCTTTCCGTTAATGAAACCCCTCAAAAACTTGGGCAACGATACTCAAGTTGTGTGTTATCTGAGCTGCTTCGCAGATGCACCGTTCACGAAAACGCTGACAAATGCTACGTCATCTATATAAAGAAAAATCGTTATAGGTGGCGCTCGGTTCGGAGGACAAACGTCACGGACGCAGGCGAGTTATTAGTTTGCCAGCTTTGGCATTCGCGTATATAGCTGTAGGAAGAGGAGGGCAGTGGACAATGGCCCCTCCGTTTCCCCGAACTTTTAAGGTTAGTTCCACGGCATCATATAATTTCTCCGAGTGTGCAGAAGGTGGCTTCTTCACTTTTCCGGAGATTTCAGATTTCCGAGCCTGTGATCATTTCCTGTGTTGTAGATAGTTCGAAAAACGTTTTGCATCGGCATATCCGGCAAGAAATACTTGGATTGGAAGTGTTCAGCATGAAAGATCCTACCAGTTTTGGTGGCAGAATCTACCATTTTGATGTCCTCCGTCGGGTCAACACAAAGGAAGATGGAAGGCGTTCATAAAAACAATGCCTTGGAGCGGAAGTTTTCTAGCAGCGCCAGCGTTGCCGTTAAGGAGTGCTCTTTACGATATCACCATTTTTATCTGAAAAAACACATGCAAAATTTGGATCCAGCAAACATCATTCAAGCTGCATAATTCAACACACCTGAGGTTAATATATGCACATTACTAACACATATGGGTAGACACCCAAATCAGTCAACGGTATTTAAAAGTCAGTCACAATGTTCTCAAATGATGAACGTCGGCATCAGGATTCATGCTTAGCCAAGGTTGTTTTATTAGCCAAAACCCCACTGCAAGGTGGCGATGGAAAATCTTCAGCCGTGTCATCCCCGGTTGGACCGCCTGTCTAGACCCGGAATCAGATAAAATATTTTAGAGCGGGTTCTTTTTCTCTCCCCACTTTTAATGCAGTTTTGGCCGTAAGGTTACCTCCATTTTAGCTATAGCAACCATTCTTGCCTCACAAGAGTACATCATGCGAAAAAGCAAGGGTTTTCGAACTGAGAACAACGTCGACAAAAACTCGGAAATGCCTTTAGAGCCACACAGGGGCATTGATCATTTAGTGTTAAGATACTAGAACAGTTTGTTTCAAAAAAGGTCGCAACAAGATTTTTTTTTAATGAAACTCTTGTTACCATTATTCCCACGTTCCAATGAATATGCCATCCATTTTCTTGTACGTTTTATGAAGTTCTGACATCTTGAGTCATGATGTACACCTTCTTACAGGTCTTTTGCAACCGACAAAACGGCGAAATTCCTCGCGGTTTCACTTTTAGAGACTTCGTTAACTCATTATATCCTGCATGTCACCTTCAAATGTTAGCATACCAGTACACGTTCCCGTTGTTTCGCGTTTTTGTGAACTTTTCTGGAGTGTTTCTGGTTAAATTTGAAGCCGCGTGGCTGTACGGTGACAGGCACGAAGTAGACACGTCTGCGCACGGTAGCTTTATTGCAGAAAGCACACGTGGGCCAGCTGTTGGAGCAGAAGTCACCTCCTATGAGCGACATCTAGTGACAATCACGGACCTACATGTTCATGTTCATGTTCATCTTTTATTGAGGGAGCATCCGCGTGGGGGGTTTCCTGCGTCCAGTCAGTACACAATGCACACATGTAGTTGAAAACTGTTGTCACAGTCATTGTTTTAAGACGTTTAAAACATGCGCGGCACGAGGAAGCTTGAGAAGGTGCCAGAAGCAGGCGGTTCCAAGCGACGGCGGCCCGGTATGGGAAATGCCGCTGGGTGGCTGCCAGTTGGACACGTGGGAGGTGCAACGTACCGGCACCGTTCGCCACTGCTCGGCTGTGGTGGTGGGAGGCCTACGCGCGTGTTGTAAGCATGGCACGCAACGTCGAGGATGACCGGTTCACACGCAGCGCGCTGTGTACATTTTCATAGTCGCGTTTGGCCACGAGTTAAGCCACACTGCACTATCCTAGGTACAGGTCTCCACAAAAGCAATGGTATGCATTAAGGTCCTTGTAGTAAACCGACAGTAGCTCTAGTATTCATGGTGCTAATGTAACGCAATTTGAGCAACTAGTTGCTGGAACGTAGCAGTGCCCGTAGTAACTTCAGGCTTGTGTTACATATTTTGATATCACCGATGTCTTCCAGTGGATGGCCTTTCACAACTCCAGCTTCTGTTTAACTTCTCTAAGTCTGAACTGTTCGCGGATTACCAGTGGTACATGATATGCATGCCTTTGCATATGCATCGTTTCAACGAAACAAATGAAACAGGTGACCATATGGTGCTGTCGTGAGATAAACATACAGTAGAAGCTTACGGCATGACCACAGTGTCGAAGGAGCGTTTCATAAACGGGGGAGGGGTCTTATTATCTTTTTCTGACTGGGGACCGAGGAAGGGGTAGTTTCGTTCGACAAAGATGTTCCGTTTGATACAGTGTATCATATATTTGGAATAGTGTAACATATTGATCATGCTTTGGAATAACGACAGTGTAAAATATTCATGCGGGGGCTAGCCTGAAATAAGATCTGGCTCTGAAAGGACTTCACGTTGTAAACCCCGGCCGAAATCCAGTGAAAGAGGTGAAATCTATTCCCGCCCCGACCTCATGTTTGTCGCGGATTGCGTATTTTTGCATACTTTCGATTTGATATCTAGTGCGCCGTCAAAAACAGAAATAAAACAACGGAAAATCAGCAGGACATTTTTGGAGATACGGCCCCGTCAAGTCAACCGCAGAGCCGCGAAACCAGGCGATCGCCCGCCCCGTGCTCCCCCCGCCATACCAACATACCAACGGCGATATTAGATGATATACGAGCGATCTGAAGTTAAATGCTGTGTTCTGTTTACCAGCCATCGTGGATCGCCCTTGAAATAAGGATAAGTCTGATCTGGCATACCTTCGATCAACTATGTTAATTATCCGTGAAGAAGCCACAACAGCTGCCAAATCGGCGAAATTTAGAACATTTGACCCGATCTGATCTTGAAGGTGTTGCCCTAGGGTCACGAAATTTGGACAAATGTAGCTGCCAACAGTTTCCCACTCACCCTGAAAGTTTCGTATCACTAGTTACTTTCTGAGGTTAGAGGCGGTGGGGAGGGGGGGTGGAGAATTTCGCGCCTCTCTTCTCGCTTTTTTAATTTTCAGAGGCCCCCCATTGCGCGCGTGGAAAACATAAATACAAGCTTCTTAGCAAGCAGAATTAGACATATCGGTAATATCAAGATGTTGGGTGTGCTCCGCATTTTTAACTTGACAGACATTTCGCAAGAGAGGAGTTTATTGTTTTCCACCGCCTGCGAGGAATTGGAACTATGTCTGCCCTGACCGAACCTAAATACCGTTTAATGACATCATAAATGAAGACATCACTGACTATGCCGGTTTGGGTTAGGATGGGTTTTATGCCTTTCCCAGGGCTGACATCACTGTTGATAAATGATGGGTCATTTTCAGTCGCTTGGTATCATTACGTTGTATTGATCAACGCAAGTATTCCCGTGTGTTTCTAGTATAAACCACAAATTTTGCATCCCAATGTTCCCATGCAACCCATGTGCTCAGAAATCAGAACAGAGGGGAAAAAGAAGCAAAATGGCTATCCATGAACGCGAACTCGTGGTTCCCTATCAGCCATGTCAGCTCAAACCATAATACCGCTCGGCCAACCGAGAATGCTGAGCGTAGCACGGCTGTGCTGGCCAAGTTGTTCGGAATCTAGCCTCTACGCCAGTCTGTAGGAAGACGGTCCTCTCCTCTTTCTTACGGCGCACGGAAACATATCCGCTCATTGGTCGGCGTGTTAACAGCTGTCCGATCTACTATGAGAGGTAGCCTCTAAACATCCCCCGAGACAATGGGCCACCTGTCAGCGTAAGGTCGTAACTGGCAGGGACACATCCAGCAGGAGTCGGTGAAAGCTCTGGTGAATTACGCAAAAACCATAATTTTGGAAAATTTAGCAGTATTGAGACAATGCAGATGAGCGCATCTGTATAAAATGATGATAAGCGTTGCAACCTTCTATGCTGTACTTGTGACGATTTACTACTTACGGTTCAGGAAATAAGCTCCATACTGCCACGGAACCTAATACGTACCATTACATTGATGGAGACCTGTACAGATCAGTAGACATGCTACTAGAATACCAGAAATGGCTATACGTTTGATTATGATGTAACGTCCATTCATAACAGTCATGATGTCGCATAGATCACGTCGCAGCAACCCGGTTGACGACTTCCAGGTGGTAGGAAATATCTCGGCACACAATACTGTCTGATGATTATTCTCTCATAACAATGCTGTCTGGTAGTATGCTTTTGAGGTGACGCAATTTAAAGGCCTTGTGGACTTTGCAAGATTCATTAACTTTGTTGGCTCAGGCTCATGGTTTGTGAGGCAGATTGCTGCATGACGACTGATTATGTGGCAGGATGGTCAGATGACAGCTCTTGAGTCCAGAAAACCCACCAGCCATTAACGTTCCCGGGACTTTTTCGGAATGCACACTATGCTTTGTGCAAGTATTCTATTGCGAGTATGGCTATTCGCATATACCCTAATCTGCAGGTTCCCGCATGACTTCAGAGCGGCCTCATCACAGCTCCAACATGGTCCCAGTGTGGCCCCAGTGCGGCGCAAACTTGGGCCCAGTATAGCTTTCGTACGGTCCCAACATGGCCCCAGTGTCGCTCCAGTAGGGCCCCAATACGAATTCAAGCACTGCTCCAGCACGGTTCCATCACGACTGAAACCCTGCCGTAGTGCGGCCTCAGAACGCGTTCTGCGCTAATTCTGCACAGCTCCACTCAGCACGGACCTCAGCGCGGCCTGCACGGCTCCAGCCCGACTCCAGCGCCCCCGTCACAGCCCCAGCACGTCGCCTATTCGAGGTAACGATCGGGCGGCTGCCTGCGCGCCGCCGCCACTGTTAAACAACCCGCTCTAAATTAGCCGGACGATAACTTCCATCAAACTGTTTAATTTGTCATCCAGCTGAATGTCAGTCGGCCGGCCACTCAGGTGTCATTTGTCTTCTGCAGCGGAGGTGCCGAGCACAACAGCCGGTGCGCCGAGTTCGCTGAAAAATCGCCCGGAACAGTTGGCCGTCATTTGTCACCCGTTTATAAGTCGCTCAGTTCAGGTGACACCGCGTTTAGGGATGCAGATGGGGCAGCAGTGGGACGACTGGAGTTCCTGGAGTTTGTTTTCGGGTATGGCGAGCGAAGCAGTGTGCCGTGGCTGTACAGGCAGAGTTTGTCCCGATCCGTGTTGATTCTGCTGCGTGATCTATGATGAAGGGTGGCCTTTCTTCGCAGGAGTGCCACCCGCCAGTTTGGACGCCCATTCACGATATAAATGGCGGAATGGCCAGTAGTTTATTTAATCAAGACTGTTGTATTTTTTTTATTGAGGACACGAGCAGAATCTGGCGATACAAAATACGAAAACAAGACTAGAAATACCGAAAGAAATGGAGGTACACTGAAAATTCCAGACCTGTCAATAGCGCATGCATAGTGAGAAATTAAGGCCAAACCCATGTTACATCGTTTCTGTGGCACGATGATGACAATGCATTCTTAAAATCTCCCACCATATATATACATATACATGTATACATATATATATACATGGATGCATATATATGTACATATATATGTACACACACACACACATATATATATATATATATATATATATATATATATACAGATATCTGGCTTCGCATTCTCCTTTCCTGGGCCATGTGCCCACTTACGTCAGTACGTGGGGGAGTTGACCTCTGTCTTGGCTCTGCCACCAGCTAGAAAAACGCGGCCAGAAAAGCGGCAATATCTGGCTTCAATGCAGGTGCCTGACCAGCACAGAACTGTCGTCGTCAGCAGCTCAGGCTGGTGCCTTACGTAGTTTGTGCGTCGTGGGTCACTTGAAATCTTTTCTCGGCTTACGAAGCTGCGTCGTTAATTTTAGGCGCGCCACGTCCAGCCGCATGAAATGCCGACGCAACAGGGACAATAACACTGCGACTCATCGCACGCAAACAGGCCTTCAAGCTTCAAGGAATCTGGTGCGACAAGCAGTTACTCACGCGCCACGCAAACTCAAGAGCGCACGCAAGCGCAGCATTGTGGTCGCCACGGAGCCGAGAACAGCCTGCTCCGCAGCGCTCACGGCGTCATATGTTTACGCCGAGCCGATCGGCCTTCCCCGGGCGGCCGCCGCCCGCCCCCGGGGATGAATTAATCTTCTCGGGCGCCACCCCCGAATTGATTATCAGCCGGCAGTGGCCACGTGACTGACGCCGGCAGAAACTGGCCGCCTAATGGCCGTAATCCGCCGCGGAGACAGCAACGCTGCGGCAGAGCTGGCCACTGGTGGCTCTCTCGGAGGCCACTGCGGCCGGGATTAGGCCACAGGGGCGTCACGGCAGAGCTGGCCACTGGCGGCTCTCTCGGAGGCCACTGCGGCCGGGATTAGGCCACAGGGGCGTCACGGCAGAGCTGGCCACTGGCGGCTCTCTCGGAGGCCACTGCGGCCGGGATTAGGCCACAGGGGCGTCACGGCAGAACTGGCCACTGGTGGCTCTCTCGGAGGCCACTGCGGCCGGGATTAGGCAACAGGGGCGTCACGGCAGAACTGGCCACTGGTGGCTCTCTCGGAGGCCACTGCGGCCGGGATTAGGCCACAGGGACGTCACGGCTGGGACCGGGTCACACGGGCGTCACGGCCGGAACCAGCTTATGTAGACGTCACGGACAGGACTAATTCGTACAGACGTCACTGATGGGACAGGCTCCATCAGATGCCACGGTGGTGAGCCGCCGGCGTTAGACTGGCAGTAGAATGATTAAGGACAGAGAAGTAACCCGTTCCTCGTGAAATGTGTCAGTCTCAGGCAAGTAATCGCGAGAACCATTGCTATGAAAAGCACACGGGCTTGAATCAAAGCCCTCATATTTTTCATGAAATGTTTTTCCCGTCGTTTTCAGTTTTCATTTGAAGGAATCGATGGCTTTGGCGCAACAAATTTACGACACGTCAACTTTCTTTTCGTCGTTGCTCCTTTGGGCAAATGAAAAGAAAAGCATTATATGTTTTAAAACGTTCAAAAATGCACGAGTCAGAATTACCTACCAATTTACTGTACTGAACTCGTTTAATGACTATACTGGTCTACTGTATTAGACTGGTAGGTATTTTTGACATTATAAGAAAAGCTTTTGCATGTCCATTCAGTGCGCACATTGAATTAACCCACAAGACGTTTATCAGATTACATAAGAGTAACCATACTTTCACTTCATGCACACCGTTCAACAATTATATTCTGCCTTACTTAGATCTAGAAAGGACTCGTCATATCTTCACGATTTTGACGTCACATTTGGCTACTGAATGCCGCCACCAGCACATCAGCCCCAAGTATTTATTTTAAGCCAAGTCCAAGCCGATTTCAAAACCCTCCGATTTTCTCCATGGCAAAGATCTTTGTAAAATGTTAACCAGTGTTCTAAATCCCATTTCTGGAAAGGATCGTGTAACATTAATGGCTCTAACTTATTCAGTAAACCGTCATTTCAGCTTGAACAAAAAATGAAAAGGGTGAAAGCGTTAACAAACAGTGGCGACGAAAATAGCGGAATTCCGAAAGGGTGTGAAATGAACTGATATTAGATATGTGGGAAAGGATATGAAGTGATTAAAGTGAAGACTGAAGGCTCAGACGAAACAATGTAAATGAATTCTTAAAGACAAAGCAGTCTGCATGTCTTCCTCCCATGTTTCATTCGATGAGCTTCAAGTGCACTAGACCCTTGCCATACGTTCCGAAACGTCCGAATTTTCCCCGCATCCAGGTTTCTTCCCGCCCGGCTCTGCGCATTCCGAATCTTCGGGTCCTAACCAGGCTCTCGTTCCTCCGGATCCCAGCGGCTAGTTCTTCTGCTGCACCCGTCCTGTATAGCTCCTCTCCCCAACAGGTCGCCTGTGCCTTCGTCAGGTATGACCTCTGCCAGGACTTCATGTTTTCCTGGCACCGGCTGTCGTCGCCACTGTGCCGCTGCGGTGCCCGGGGCGCCAAGCACCGCCTCAATGGGGAGGCGGCTCGTGCCGCTATCTCTGTGCCATCGCCGTCAGGACGGCACCTGTCGTGACCCGGCGGCGAAGGACAATCAATGCTCGGCCCCCGGAGCAGGAAACAGAGGCAGGGTGCGGGGCTGAGGGTTGGTGGGGGTGGGGGGGAGGAGGCGGCGCTATTTCGGTGGCGGGGCCGGCTGGCCCGGGGCCAGGCGCTGGTGGGCGGCCAGCTGAACACCGGCAGACCACACCTGCGCCGGTGGGGTCCACCATCCGGCTGCCGCGCAAAACCGCGGTACTCGGGTACTCAGCGTCGGTACATCGGTACACGCGTTCACGCCGGGTGCGGCCGGGCCGGCGACAGCGCGCGCCCGGGCGGCGTCCGGGGTGGCCGGACGGTTCCGGAGGCCGAGGCCGTGACGGTGATGGTGACGAGTGGGGGGTAGTAGCCGTGACGCTGCTGACGTACCGCTCTGAACGTCCGGGCAGCTCGGAGGACTGGTGAGTCGTGCTGTGGTGAGCTGCGAGCTGTGCGCGGAGAGTAAGCAGCTTTGCCCGGTGAACGCATCGTGGATGTTCCACAAAGCTTGAGTTCTTCAGTCTGGGTGAACGTCCACTTGAGTGTGGGTGTTGGGTTTTGGTCTCCCGAGAAATTGGAACATGACAATAGAACCCACGCGCATTTTTCTGGTTGCCACACGGCATCCGTACGTAGTCTTGCTGTAAATCTTTTCGTGAAATGGCAGGTCCCTAAAAAAAAACTTTACGGGTTGTGCGAAACTGAACCGATGAACTTATTTAGGCATACCTAATCGAGTTCACATGAGTTTTCTTAAACGATTTTAATTGTATTGGTTTGATTTGTTTGATGCTTGGAGAGTAAAACAGGTTATGGCGACCTCTGCTTTTACAATATTTCCCACTTTATTTTCCAAATTATTTGGACAGCTAAAGCTGCGACAAAGCAGCTAGCCAGGTATTAAGAGCTGTACGACCGCTAAACATGAATCCAAAGGAGGGGGAGCCAAGGGGAACCATAGGCTCCTGCAATGTGCGCGAAATATAACAAAATAAGACAACTATCTGAAGATAGTAGCAAAACTAACTGAAGACAAGGGACCCCTGTTCCAGAAAGTATCCTGTTCTATCAATCCTTTCTTCGTGAAAATTCTGGATCAGCCCTTATGGGTCATACACTAGGGACGAATAAATAAAAAAAACTATGCATTGTGACTCAAAACAAATATCTCCATATGATTAGACTCATCTTATTTGCTTTGTACTGATATACCACTGAACACCACCAGTAGTCAGACCTAGGTGTTTTCAGTTCTTTCTGACAAGCAGACAATTAAACGAAGCTTTTAAAACCTGTTGTGCTGGTTTAGTAAAACTACAATTTTATTTCCACTAGAATTTTGTCTTTCAGTATATTTTCGCTTTATTTCCTTATTGAAGCATGACCATTCCGTCTAAACGCATTGTGGAGTCTGCTTCTTCAGCATAAAGAGCTTCAAGCCGGGTGGTACATTTCCTACTTCGCCACCCTGGCGAACGATTTCGGCCTCGAACGCCGCCAGCTGACCGCTGACAGCAGTGCTTTCCTATCATAGGTGGGTTTCCAAAATTCCCAAAGGATGTGCGTAGGGAATGGCATGACATGAGAATGAGCAAAGTATGACAGACTATCAGGGGATTTCGTTACTGAGGACACATATTTTTGCAAGTCGAACATCTTCTCCTACACTTCACAGGTTTGTAATATGCAATCCAAACGACCCGTCTGCATACTGCACTGAACCGTGCCAAGGTTTATGTCATGTCGTGCTTACTCTAAGCAACAAAATGGGACGACTTATGTCATCGTACTATTCCGATTAAGTCGTTTTCGAGGTATGTAGTGTTTTTTTTTGGGGGGGGGAGGGGTGGAAGAAAATAAACGAAGACAGTCGGTGGCCTACACTCATTGAACCTTCATCTCTCCGTGTTAATGTAAAAATCGTAACAACACACATGTTTAAGATATATAATGTTCAGGTCAAGAATTATTGCATGTTGATAATATTAGCATTCGACAACGTTCAAAATAACATTGTCTCCAAACTTCAATGTTAGGCGAAGAAAAACATGCAATTAACCACACTTCATGATATTCGTGACGACGATTCCCAACTCACCCAAAGAAGTTCCGTCTTCTACGATCGTTATGTCGATGCAGTTTCACAGACGTTTAGACCGATAAACGTTTCTGCTACATACCTCGGTCGATAGACAGAACGTCGATAACTTGCGATAGCCTAAACAGAAAACTGTCACAACATGATTTGGAATGAATGCTTGAGAGAAAATATTGGTGATTTTGTGCAGCAAAGCTTTATTCTTTCAACGGAAAAAAAAACGGGAGGGTGTTTCAACTTTTTGGTAGCGTCTTTCCTAGCTCCTTGAAATAGAATGGCCAGTTATTTTTAGATGCTGAGGAATCAGAGGAATGTTTGGAGTAGCACATTCAGGTTTGGATAAACTCTGATCTAAGGCCAAAGTGCATCAGTTATCACCCATAAATCCTATGCTGCTATAAACTGTGACCTCGTAACCGCACTAAACAAACTACACTGAAAGTGCAGGAGACCTTGACTGTATCAAAAATCGAGTCATAAAAAACGCGATAAACCTGTGTAGGTATGCCCACGGTTTTTTTTAGATATGAACACCCCATCCCCTTTCCCCTAAGCATGACCATTCATACTTGCAAGAAATAATAGTAAAACTCGAAGCAATAAAGGCTGCTACTGTTACAGCGATAGGCGTCCTAAAATACCAAAACCTGTTTTCGCTTATCACTCCAAATGAAGGGCTCAGTTCACATACCCAGTTTATTTTGAACTATCCTGTATTTTTAATGAAATCCCTGGCTTAAATAATTTCCCACATTTCGAGGCATCCTTTAAGCACTGCACGACCCACATAGAAAAACACAATGTTAAATGAAGCCTCTGAACTGTCCAGATCACCCCGAACGGGATTAGATAATCTCACACAAGCAGATAAGACTGAAATGCCTAAGAATGCAACACAAACGCCCCGAAATAGAATGAAAGCAAATCGCAAGTAGATCACGAGCTTCAGGCATGCCAGACATAACAGTGCTCTTCTAATATTGCATTGCAATACCACGTTCTGATCTTACATTCCATTCAAGAGCAACTCAAGTTCATTACATAGCATAAGTTAGGAGATTTGCAAAAACTTTGGTTCTGATTTTCGTCCATTCAACACCGTTTTGATTCGCACTTCTTCTGGCTGGAAAATTGAGATCAAGTCTTTTAACGGGACATTTTTATCAGAATGTTCTAGTTCTAAATGATAAAGTAAGGCGAAAAGATAAAGCCTTTTAAAAAAAGAGAGAAAGAGGAAAGGAAGGAAGAGAGAGAGAGACAGAAAGATAGAGAGAGGGAGACGGAGAGAGTTATCAGTTTTCGAGGTTCTGCGGGAGCGGCCCAAGGCTCTCAGCTGACCTCTGATTGGTCGGAGCGGCCTAGCGCGGGGAGACGGCGCCTCCTCCCAGCTTGTCCGACCCCGTCCCGCTCGCGAACCTGTCTTCTGCATTAGTGCTTCGAGTGTGTCGCGCGACAGATGCGAATAATCCACTGGCGAGGAAGGCCTGGCTCCAGTCTCGAAAAATAACGGTACGTCGAACCCTGCCGCTCAGGCATCCTCCGTCCGGCTGAAAAACGACGCCGCGATCGGCGGCTGTCGTCTGTTAAGGTGGAAATTTTACGGTCATCTTCCGCATTTATAATGCATGCTGTCCGGACTGTATGATCACGTAAATGGGCGAAAGTCGTTGCTGAGATCAAAATGAGTCACTTATTTCATCAATGATGATACCGTCCGGGACTTATTTCGTTACGAGTGAAAAGTTTCGTTAACCACTCGTGCCTTCTCACTTGGCTTTACCGTTTATCCTAACACAATTTCTACCAAAATGCTGACCTCAGTTTCTTCCTAAACGTAATTACATATTTTCATCCATGTCATGGCCAATCAAATGTACACTCTAGTCACGTCAATACTGCTTAAAATTCGTCAATTTTGCACATTTCTGATTTCAGTAGAAAATGAAATGGTCAACTCATGACATCCTTGAGTTTACTGCCTTTGTTATTTTAGTTCGAAGACCGAAGCTGCTGGAAACACAGTGAAAGACAGCATCGAGGTGGCAAATAACAATCCAAGGCCATCCAAGACGGCATTATTTTCGCTCACAGCGTTGCTATGCAAATCACACATATAGCTGACAGTTGTTGAGACGACGCACTTTGTCAAATTGCCGGACATGGCAACATACCAAAGGCCTATGTCCAGATCGCGCGTTGACCGGTATTTCAGCACTGGGCTGACTGTCGTTGCCGTAAAAAATCACAGGACTCGGAGGGACAGCCCCAGTAATTTCCCGGAAATCTGCCCTTGGTGTCAAAATCTATACAGATGGTGTTGTCTTCATCAACATACGCTCTGTAATGCTTGTGTTTGAGAAGGTGAAAAGCAGCATACATGTAAGTGAAATATCACGCCACAGTAGTTGACGACTTAATGAACTAATCTTGAGAACGTGTACGGATGACGTTTTGCTCTTCTTCTTCTACATCAAAGGACGACAACATATTTTGTACGTCATAAAATAATTGCCGCGTGAGGACCTTTCGATAAATTCAGGTACGTTCTTCCATAATCGCTGCAATAGCATTCATTTGGTACTTGGATCGCTCGATATTAAGAAAACTTGAGTCTGCTGGAAGTACATGAACTAAACGACGAAAGAATATACTTTATCTAAAGGTCTGCCCTTTGAAATTTGTTCGACCATGCACAGACAACGTGGGCGATTTCCAAACAGACATGTCATTTCTCTACAATATACTTCGAGATCTTCAAACGTAAAACTATGCAATTTTGCTGTTGCGCTCAGGGAGAATGATGGCTGTAAACATTCAGTTATGCTTACTGAAAACGTTTTAAGCGGCCTATGTGAAAACTAATCTGATGGTAACACGAAGGCCTCAGATTCGATAAATGAAGCCTAAGACAGCAATGAGGTACTTCACATTAGCTGCAAAGACAAAAACAACAAAAATGAAAGCCTTGCTTCCCAGCACAAAACTCTTACGAAGGCATACATCTTGTTTATCTTGCATTTTATTTCTTATGTTGGCATTGAAAAGTTATACACATATCTCGGCGAAAGGCAAAACTGTAGCTTTCCAAGTTCTATCCAAACTGCTTCGCAAATTCTGATATTTAAGCTACGACACTTCCGAGCACGTCTTCTTTCCAAACGATGTTGGTACTGCCGTCTCGATATTCGGTACCGAATGCACCTGCTCTGCTGACTGATTGCAGGGAGCATGATTTTGCTATATCGACTTAGCTTAGGTGGATGAGGTTATTGGAACTGCATGCTTGCAAGCTCAAACAGATCAAGGGTGACAAGCGAAATTAACGCTAAGATGAAACTAACGCTGAATAGTTCAAGTGTCTCGGACTAAATCGATTCTTGGTGGACCTGCAACCTTGGAATGCTTGATAGCATTATAAGAATATGGAGAATTTCCATCAAATGACGTGGGCTCTTCTTAATACACTATACCATTCAAGCAAAGAGGGAATGGGTATAAACCACAGTGTCAGTGCTGCGAGACGCCCATGTTCGTTGTCATGCTGCCTCATTGTCTGAATGAATCCATTTTTTTAAGCAGGAGTCGTTAATAGTTTCTGTCTTGTCCATGCAGGTAAAAAGTCTTGCATTTGACTGTTAACCCATTAAATCGGCTTGTACAGGTACCAATTCAGAACGTGCTGTGAGGGTGGCAATTCCGTAACGAAACTACTCAGATCTTTCCGGGGTACTTGTCTTTACGTCCACCTTTACATTTCATGACGACTCTTATTGTTGCGTCTGTAATCACACCTAAAATAGGTGCGTAAGGGTTACAGTGCGGTAAAAAGACTATGGTTCGTGAAGACAAAGGATGACCTAAAAGAAGACATTTTTTCTGTTGCACTGAACTTGATGTTATGGTTGCAAATATGAATGTTCGTGGGCATTGTTTATTTTTTTCAATACATCGTTGTGCTTTTGCCACGACACATTTGGATGCTAGTTAAGTGTACGCACATCTTCTGTTATAAGCGGCAGTGGTGTTCTACTGCAAAGGTTTTATCTGGTCTTTTCAAAGTAATGCTTATGTTTCCACGATTGCTTCTACGTCATTAAACTGAAATTAACTGTGTGACCTTTTGGAAGAAGATAAGCCAAAGGGCCGTATTTGGGTGAAGATATTGGAAAGTGACTTCATTCTTTTACCATCATCTGAAGGGCTTGATGCCGTCGACACTGATTTTCACAACACTGACTGCCGTGAGCATCCAGTCACTCTTTTCCTGCATCGACTCCTTGGCAACAAGCTAGAAGGCGGGTCTTGCCGGAAAATGAGAGAACGAAAAGACGTTACGAGCAGGATAAAAACTGAGAACAAACCAGGCGCTAGATTTTGCGGAGAATGGTGCAATTGACACAGATCCTCTCGCGGTAGTGATGCTTTTGGCTCCAGGTAAAGGGAAGTGGGTCAGAAGAGGAGTGATCTTTTCCATTCCGAAGAAAATAAGCCGAATTCCACGATCAAAGTTTCCGAAACCCTACATATGGGGCAGTTAGAGCTGTAGCTGTTGACGGAATGACTCGCCTGTCTGGGGGCGGACAATTTCATCCTTTCTCTGTCCTCCTCAACCTCATATGGTAGCCGGTCTCAGACGGTGGCCAGAAGGCCGCAAAAGTAGGGCAACAGTCCAAACAAGCTTCCTTATATTTATGGCCTTCACGCCGTTCCACCACGTCCCTTGATCTTTTACGGTCAGTTCAGTTCAGTTCAGTTCGGTTCAGGTACGTTTTACCGGAGAGTATTGAGCATGCAAACATTATTGCAGAACAAATTAATTTAAAAGAGTGATCCTGAATAACTCAGACCCACCTGAATGGTGCGTTGTCTAACTCACCAAACGTATTGCAGCAAGAAAGGCAACATCAACTTCGTGGACATTGCCACGAGTTCCGTCTAATACCAGCCGACTACAAAGGATTCAGTGGAGATAATTTCCACTCGATGCCCTGCTATTTTCTAGTACGCTGCGCTAAAATTTGTCTGGTTTTGCGAATTACCGGAACGGAAAGGATTAATCATAATTGGCGTCTGCGGGGTCGGCCGGCGCCGGAACTCCCTCCGGGAAAACGCGGGGCGGACAGCGGCAGCAAAACGCAAACCATAACACTTCGCTGAACAGCGCACAACGGCACGCTGCTGAACCGAACACAGCAGCAGGCCATCGCGGCTGAGCCAAGCATAACAGCTGAAGCAAACAATAACGCGTTCCTGCCACCGCGGCAGGAACGCGTTTCATTTTTCAACAAACGCTCAACGTCGTTACATGAAATTCTGCATACACCTCCGCCTGTATGTTGCTAGGGCTTAAAACATTTTCATGCAGATCACTTGCACCGTCGCTTCCGCCGAGACAGGAGGAGGATTGGGAATGTGGTCATTGTTTACACACTGAGTAAGGCAAGGCTTATTGAGGATCTTTTTCACTATACAGAGTTCGTAGAAACAACAATGATAGAGAATTACCAAACATATTTTCTCGAATTTCTCTTCGTGTGCTTCTTTTTGTGTTTGGAAAACAAATAGTAAGACAAAAAAGCTCCTTTGCTCTGCTTACCTTGGTGACTAGAAAAGCAACTGGGCTCTAGTTTACCCCATGATGAATACAATGGACCACATGTTAAGTTTGCAAACAACTTTTGTGCTAAAATTGTTGCACTGTTTGCTCATTAATTGTTTTAATTAGTCATGAAAGGATTGCTTTAAATGCAAAGAAATGCTGTGTACAGGGGTAGTGGCCTTAATGCTGTGAAGGCTGATATTCAAGCATGTTTAAACATTTTCATTACGGAAACTAATATATATGCGTCTGGTAGACTGGAATCGTCCGAATGGGTACAGTTGGGACTGGCAGACCGCAGCAAAACGGGCAAAACAACGCCTTAAAAAGACAACATATATAGGCAAATTAATTTCCCGCGGAAATCGTCGTGGGTCATGTCCGTGATGTCTTGTCAAACTAATGCACTGCAGGAGTCTGTGGTGGTTTACTGATAATGCAGACCTGATGCAAAGTAAGTTTGAGTGAATGAGATGAGCTCGTCACAGGGTAGCTGTTTTAGTCAAATTCTACACGGCGCAGACAAAACCACTACTTCCACAGAAACACGTTGCAAGTAAACTGATGGGCGGATCAGTTTTATCACATGCTGTACATTTATGTGTATGCCAGCGTAGTTTTGTAATAAGGCCAAATGGTTAATAGTTATTTTAACGCATCTCTTGGCGAGTTATAAATGAATTTAAAAAAGATACATTTACGCCAGCAAGGCGTTATAAATGTTTACTGAAGCCCCGTAAAAGATGTCAAGAACGACACAAATGAAACACTCGAAATGTCGGCAGTGGCATGTAACGTACGATGCAAAGGGAGAATGAAGTAAAGAAAAAACAAAGTGCTGTGTAAGAGGAGTGGAACCGTGAAAGTTTTTGACTTGTTTACCTATTTTCAAGACTCTTATTCCCTTTCCTCCTCCGTGGGGCTAGGCCTTACCTGCACCCTCAATCCAAATTAAATTTCGCTGTCCAAGGCGGGCGCAGCGTCCGAGTTCCTCTACGGTTCCGCCGGCCTGGTTCGCATGAGATCGGGAAATTCGTCGATTTTGTGTTAACGCTCCGAAAACATATGGTGGTGAACTAACAGGCACAACGTATGCACAACCAAATCGTGTTAGCCGCAGTCAGAATTATCTCTAACGGAGTGGCGCGTAGGCATCATCATCGTTATGTGCTGTCACGTGACGCACCCGTACAGTGCCTGCATGACGGCACTGTGATCTCACTGCATCTGCGGAAAACATGGACATGGTCACAAATGTATGTGTAAAGCAGTATTCAGAAACCGAAAGCGTCTGCGAAAAGCTTCGGCTGCTGCAGAGATGTAATGCCAGCTCCTTTGTGGAAGATGAATCTGTGAGTTCGTAGCATCGGAGTGTTTTTTTTTTACTGTATTGTCACGTGGCAAATTTTGCTTTAAATCCATGCGGGAGATACCCAGTGTATCCTTTCCCTGAGCTCTGCCGATGCATTGGACCAATTTTGACAAAACAGGGCTTGAACGAAAGCGCGTGATGTGAAGCAGCTTTTCATGCATGCAAAAGTAGAAAAAAGTGTCAGTGGTGCTTTAAGAACAGCAAAAATGGGAGTTAACGCCCGATTTTCGTTCGTTCGTTTGTGAGGCTTAGAAAACTTACTTGAGCTCTGATATTAACTTTTTGGTCTTTATTTAACATCAAGGCTTGTTTGTAAGCAATTTTCTGGACAGTGGTGAATTCAGGGTCTCGAACGAGGGGGAAGTCAGTCATCTACGAACTTTTGGGCCCTTCTTGTCTTGTTTTGGCCTTACTGAACTGGGTGGGTGTCAATATCCGTACGTGAGTCGGTGGTTAAAATCTTTTAGAAACATCAGTGGCGGATCCAGGAAAAAAAGGTTAGCTGGCATGCACAGAAAATGGCAATGGTGTATTCAGAAGATTAAGTCGTTCTTATTTTCTCGTTTCTCCCCTTCACTTTTTCTGAGTCCGCCCTTGCCAATGCATGTACAAGTGTCTGTCCCATATACACACTTTCTGTTAGCGTTATTTATGGACTGAAATAAGGACTGCAAGCCGCTAGTACGTGACGATCAAAGTCCCAGCCTTCCCAATTCATATGGCTCCTCATCTGATCTCTAGTTTTGTTCCCTACAGTAAAATATGCTCGGTATCAATGCTGGATATGTCAAATCGATCAATCGATGACTTATCGAGCCACACATTGTTTCCAGCGCGTTGAACCCACTAACACATGACGCTGTCTCCCCCCCCCCCATGATGTCCTTGCATCCGCTCTTGATATTCATTTATAAATGGCACGCACTGAAATTATAAGAATGTTAGCTATGAGTTCATAGCACTGATTTGTGAAGAAACGAGCAATTTTCCTGAAGCGACCTCATAATTGGCCTATATATGCCCTCAGGAACGTTTCCTGGAATCCCTTCTGTTCGATGCAGTACGTTCAAATTTTGATGAAATACGTAAAAGGAACAGGTAGGAAAAGTCTCAAAATTTTACCACGATAGCGCAAATGAGTTGCACTTCACGCCGGAGAAGCCACGAGGGACGAATCGGCCCCTGTATGGTAACAGGGTTAACGCTCTGCTAATGTCAGTGTCACACGCATTAGCCAAGCCAACAAACTGACAGTCGGTTGGCTTGGTGATGGCTACGTTTCCGCTTGGCCATCGCCACCAACACGGCGCTGGACTGATGTGGCTCGTCATCACTCTCCGGGCGCCGTCACCGGCGGAGTCGCCGGCCTGATGTAAGACGTTGCCGGTCCGGCAGCGACCGACGCCCGGTCGGAGAAGGGCCGTTCCGAGGGACAGCCCCGTTAGTATTCCGGGCGGAGGTCGGGGACGCGTGCCCTGCGGCGGCGGCACCCATATTACCGGCGATAATACAGCGGTTATTTGTCATGGGCGCGGCCGGCGGCGCTGTGCCGGCATTCCGGCCGGGCGCGGGATTAAAAAGGCGGTCTAGAGACCGCGGGGAGGCAGACGCTCCGATCCGAGCCGGCCAGGTGGTGCTCTTCAGGAGTGATGACGAGGCCGTTTGAGCGAAGCGTGAGGCAAATCCATTCATTTGGTTCACTTAGGCGGCGAAGCCAGGTTCTGCACAAAAGCTTTTTTGGGTTCGGTCTCTGTTGTCAATACCATCCACTTCATAGACCTGAGTCGGATTTTGAACAGCGTATATAGTTGCTCGATAACTGAAAGGAATGATAAAACGATTTTTCGTGCAGTTAGTGTAAAAAATTTGATCGATGGAAATACTTCGCCTTCCATTAATAGCTTGAGAATTCCAACTTTAATAAATACAAAATTCAGTTTGCACCTTACACGTGAAAGGTAACGAAACGAAATGATTTGCCCGTTAAAGTTTATTCCAAATTTCAAATTGCTTCATTCAGGCCAATTAAACTCCGAACTATTCATCGTGCCATCCCAGTCTCTGGAGACCCAGTCTCTGCCGGCCCAGTTCCTGCCGGTGCAATCTCTGCCGGTCCAGTTTCTGCCGATCCAGTTTCCGCCGGCCCAGTCTCTGCCTGTCCGGTCTCTGCCGGTCTAATGCCTGTAGCACGCCGTAACGGGGAAGTCGCCGCTCTGCTCGTCCCCGGATCCCGATGGCGGCCTGTCAGGATTCCGCCGACAATGATCGCTCTCAAGACTTACCGACGCGGCGAATCCGCCCCGACATGGCAGCGAATACCGACGGAATCGCGCGCGGACTCATATTTTATTAATCCGCGACGTCGTCTTATGCATGTAGAGTGCCACTAGCCGCATCCACGCGTTCTTTTATAACCTCTAAATCAGGGTTCACATTTGGCTAAGCTCGGCAGTAAATCACAGACAGGATGTCATGGAAGACCAGAATCTTGTGATGAAGACGGAAATCTTGAGAATGTTAACGTGGCCAAAATTTAAATCAACAGAAAACAAAATGTAAAAATGGGCTATAGGTGGGCATTGATAAAATGAGAAATCGCGCAGAATGTCGACGTAACGAGAGTTTTGAGTCTTCTCCGCGCATTGTCATTCCTTATGTCACCTTTGTGTAGCAATGTATGATTTCCTTTCCAGAGAACAAACAGCTCCCGGTGAGTAATCCACCAGAAAAAAATCTGGCGGGCATTGTTCGCATGCCCACAAGTCGGACTATCAGTGGTGGGCTTCGCTCTGTCTTGGAGGGAACCGTCTCGTCAACACGACTTTGAGTGTCGTCCTGAGAGCCTGCCCTGGGGCCGGTCATTGTTCCGCCGGCGCCGGGGTCTGCAGGGGACGTCCGGAGACGCCCCGTACCAGAGCAGGAGCTCGCGAGGCTGGGGTTCTACTCAGGTGAAAGCTGTGGACAGCCTGACGGACAGGTCGCAAACACTGCGGCTGTGCCTCTGCTATGGTCCTGAGGAGATGGGGACGGCCTGACGGACGGGTCGCAAACACTGCGGCTGTGCCTCTGCTATGGTCCTGAGGAGATGGGGACGGCCGGACGGACAGCGCAGACGGGTCATCAGAGAGACGTCAGACGCGGCCCGGTCCGCTGGCTCTCCGCTCCGAAAGACACAACGGATGGCCTGATTCTTTGATTGTTTGCTTGTTGGGTTGTGGATTAGGACGCACAGCCTCTTGGGTTCATGAGTCCGGAGCTTTGCGCCGAGTTTTGGGTCTCCTCAGGCGTCCGTCAGTCCTGCACGACAGTCAGCCTTTCAGAGCGACACCAAACGCAGCGGAATCCGCCTTCCCTCTGCCCCGGCCGAGAGAGCAGACGGCGCGTCAGACAAGCCCTCGCCCGGCGCGGTCGGGCGGCGCGCGGCGGCCGTCATCGGGCCGGCTCGGCTCTGCTTTACAGCCGGCCCCGGCCCCCGGGAACAATCGACACCAGCCATAGCTCAGCGATCGGAGAAGCCGCGGCGGCCGCCACTTACAGGGCCGAGCGTAAAACGGTCCACTCCGCTCCCCCCCCTCCCCCGCCGCCGCCGCCGCCGCCGCCGGGGAACAAAGCTCGGCCGACAGACGGCTTCCCGGGCCGGGGAGCTGCCGTCTGCGGTCTGAGAGGCGGCCGTCCGTGGACGTTCCCGGCCTGAGAGGCGGCCGTCCGTGGACGTTCCCGGTCTGAGAGGCGGCCGTCCGTGGACGTTCCCAGTCTGAGAGGCAACCGTAAGTCGGACGTTCCCGGTCTGACAGGCGGCCGTCCGTGGACGTTCCCGGTCTGAGAGGCAACCGTCAGTCGGACGTTCCCGGTCTGAGAGGCGGCCGTCCGTGGACGTTCCCGGTCTGAGAGGCAGCCGTCAGTCGGACGTTCCCCGTCTGAGAGGCAGTCGTCCTTGGACGTTCCCGGTCTGAGAGGCAGCTGTCCGTGGACGTTCCCGCGCCTAGATCCGCCGAACGCCAGACACTCCTCAACCGGGAACCGTTGTTAGCGTTATGTTTCGTTCCAGTAGTCACTATCGTCCAAGAGCCTTGGTTCTGGAAACCTTGGCCTGCCCATGTTCCGGCAAAAATTATTAGATCTCGCTTCGCTGCTGTCGAAATGACATGCAAACAGTACCAGAATTTCTGTCTGAAACCAGCCCTCGCTTTACCGCTTTGCCAGACCGTACTTCTTGTAACGTTCTTGTAACATCTCATCATTCGAGGCCGAACATCCCACTGAAAATCGGTCCATATTTTAGGGCGTAAATTGTCCGAATGACTTCGAGCAATCGCATTACTCTTTTTCTTTAAAGGCCACTGAAACTATGGCACGGCTCTAATCTCTGACATAGGTCCGCGCTCCAAACCAGAACGGGGCCCAGTTAAGACGCCAGAATGATGTAGTGGAAGCAAATTAAATTCCTGCGAGGCCTCTGACGAGCCAGTCCTTGAATTGCAAGATGGAAGCCCGCCCCCCGCGGGAGATGTGACCTATGCATTAGTCAGCAGATGTCCCTTGCCGGATGTGAGGAAGGCCGCTGGACCTGTATCGAGAAGTCCGCGTGCATTCGTAATGTTCCCGGCGAAAGTTACAAAAATGTCGAACGCTGCTGCATTGGAAACTTGTCGCCGCTTTGATCATAGGTTCAGTCATGCACTGTCTAGATCGTCATGGCTCAGGCAAGTGCGTTTTTCTGTGGGTTGGGAAGGTTGAGGGTGTGGAAGTGAGCCAAGAGATGCGCCGTGGCCAGCAGTCACTAAAAATTGACCCTAGCGGAGTCGCATGAAAAAGCTTAGATTATGTTACTAAGATTAAAATGATGTACATGTAAGTCGAACACCTGGCAGATTTTTTGTGCAATGACGCTTATGAAAGGAAATAAAAAAGCTGTTGAGTCAACGGACGAAAATGTCTAACTTATCGTTGCTCTTCGGCAAAGAAGGACTCATGACAGAACTCCGGCGGCTGTTCTTAGGTCATTGAAATCGCATCCCTTTTAGCGCATTGCGCCTTTTCCCGTCCCTCATTAAGTGAACAAATTCAATCGCCGCGAAGCCGCGTCGCTTGTATTTCAACAGCGGGGCCGCGCTTCAGCAACGTGTACCGATGATGATCTGCGCCACAGCAGCATGCCCGCGGGGAGCCGGTGCCCGCCTGGCCGAACATCGTCCAGTGATGATCGCAGCCGGCTGAGCGGGTGGAACGCAGTCCGACAGCTTCCTAATGCAGCCGCCGAGCCGTCGCCGCGGCCATCGAGCCCGGCCAGACACGTCCTCGTCTGGCCTATTAACTGGCATCGATCACATTATGCTCGCCGCTCTCAGGAAATTACCTCGCAAAAATTGCCCTCCGACAACTCGCAGAAACCCGCAGAACTGACAGAACAAGCCGACAGACCGCGCCCTGATGGCCTCGCCGTGACGTCACTGCTCTCAAGCGCGAGCAGGTCACTTAGGGATAGCTGGATCCTGTCTCAGTCAGCTGACGGGGGGACGCTCACACGCACGAACAACAAGTGCTGCTTCGGGTCGCAGTTTTGTCACTCTCGTTTGGAAAACACAGCACGGCAAACGCTACGACGGGTCAGATGGCGCAGGTAATTTTTTAAGAAAAGTCCAGACTGATTTGTGTTGGATTTCAGGTTGTGCTAATTGTAACCTGTGCGGCCTCTGGTATAGCCCCTGCCTAATGACAAAGAGATATGACATACCAGGCCTTTGAAAACATTGACATTTTGGTCATTTGGTCAGCTCCAGACATTACAATTGTTCTAGTTCATGTCAATAAAGCATAGGAAATCAAACGTTTTCAATCGAAACCATGTATGACGTTTTCTTTTTCATTGTTATAAACTGCCCGATGATTTCAGCAGCACGAAGTTATGCTGTACTGAATCTGCATCGCATGAATTAGACGGGGATTACTGAAAAAACTCTGAAGCTATAAGCTGCAACCCCCCTAAAAAAATAATGACATACAAGTTCCAGCCACTTCGGCCCATGATTTCAAGCCGACACAGTACTGGTCACACCAACGGAAACCGACGCCAGCTTGTCACTCAAGTCACGTTTTGAGGGAAAATCTGCCAGGCTTTCTCTCGGATGGATATTCTTGCCTCCGACATGGCCGAGTCATCTGACCAATGTTTAGAATTTTCTCCGCTCAGCCCTCGGAGTGGCTCAGGAAGATAGCACACGCCCCCGGTCATTTGTCTGGCTCAAACCCAATTTGCATTTCATATCCCACCATCCAAAGACGCTGCTGTGCGGAATAAGACCCCATGGAATGAGATGTAACGTAGGGTGCGTGGTGGACAGTGCGTTTGTTGCAACGGTACTAGTTAGAGTGACTAAGATTTGGTTTAAAGTCGGAAGATGTCAGCCCTCTATACTACTCACCTGGGTCAGGGTCTGTTTTTCAGAAGTTTCACGTTGCAAGGATGGATGGCTTTTATTCTGTTAAAACCGAAAGATACTAGACGTATCTGTCAGCTCCGTCGGACTTTAAAATAACCATTGCGGACGATTTTTGGTTTCTGAATTTTTTTTGTTGTATTTTAAGGTATGACAGTACACTAATCACATTTTATGCTGCCCTCGTTAATTTGTCAGGATTTGGGAAAAGCCTAAGACATCACTATCAAAACAGACCGAAAGGCTACCGAGTAATATCATAATCAATGCTGCAGACACGCTTCATGTCCGGCAGCAGAAGCTAGCATTACCGTGAGGAAGTTTTTGGCTGGAGTGTGTCTGGTCAGCACTGGCAGCCGGCGGCGGTGCCTGCTGCCTGAGGCCTGCTCCCTGCCGGCCAGTAGGGGACGGACACAGGCAACGCCGGTCGTGTGCTAAACCTCCCCAGAGGGCCGCTGTTTTCTGGCTTGTTAGCCACAGCCTGATGGCAGTAATCAGGGGCGGGATGCTGCGAGAGCATGTTCTGGGCTAGGACGGCATCGTGTTCCGCTCCTAGTACAGGAAAGTACGCCAGTACACTACAGGAAAATCCCGAGGTGGCATGAATGTTTGGTATTCAGGCGTTTAATATAGTCATGTTCATACGGATACCGTGGAGACCGGATTCAGTTTGTCTGCGTACAATTTTTGGGCCAAGCGTTTCACACATTGCTCTACGAGGAAGGAACAGGGATAACTGACACCGGGCTGGACTCAGGAAAACGCGTGATGGTTAGGATACAAGGAGAGAGGACAAGGAGGAGGGTGAGAGAAATAAGGAGATAGGATGGATAGATGGGTAGCGAGAGAAACAGATAGATAGACAGATAGATGGACAGACTGATTGATTGGCAGAGAGAGGGGAATGGGAGGAAAGGGAGAAAGGGAGGTCAACTGCGTTTCCCTTCCATGTTTGGATGTGTATTTCTAAATATTGTTCAAACTATTTATTTTGCCTGTTGCATTTCTCAGTCTAAACGGATATCTGTCGATCGAATTCAGCATTTTGCACTTGAAGAATTGCAAGCTTAAATGCTACCCCTCTCCATGGTACTGTTCGCTGTCATTACTGAGAGGCTCAACAACAGCGTAGAAAAGACAATGAAGAGCAAAACATCATTCCTAAAAATCGCAAAATATGAAAAAAGGTAGAGGTAGACACATTGCGGATAGATATGAAAAACTCCTCCAGAACTGGACCCAAAATGACTTTTGCAAGTGTCCACGTTTTTCCAAAGACCCCTCCCCCCACAGGCAGATTGCCTTAACATCCAAACTTGTCGAATGAACCCAAACGACTCATTTAGCGTTCCAATATAATGCAATGGCATAAAGATTTCCACTGACATGTGACGTTGATTTCCAGCTATTTGCCATCATTCATTATGCCGCAGCAGCCTGGACACTGCGCATTATGAAAGGCTACTGTATTGTTTTGGGGTGCGTCACGTAAGTTCATCGACTGTGGCACATCTTACCAAAATATCACGAGACTCACAACCCTTTCCGTTATGACAAGCACCTTTTACCGTTCGGAAGCACTCTATTGGTATTATGAATGTTTCGTGGTGATGGAAACTCGGAGATGGCACGGAGATGTGCGGAGTGCGACGCGCTTGATCAGGTCAGATGAGATCAGATAACTAGATCAGATTCGTTTACGCAAATACGCAGAACAAATTGTTGCTCAAAGCACAGCACAACCGTCACGGTAGTTAGCGATATCATAATTTCCAACGCTGTAGCTTCAGAACGCTTCGTCAGCAACTCAAACCCCTGAGCTGAATGCACGCCACCTCCGAGCCCGTTCCTGTCGACCTCAGACCGTACGAAGCGGCACACACTGTGCCTGGACCTCAGCGGCAGGGCGGCGGGCGCGTGTCGGCTCTGGGCGCGGCGTCTGCTGCGGTGTCAGCCTAATTGCCCGGCCGGCCCCGGCGCCTGGCGTGCCTGACGCTGAGCCTCTCTCGTTCGGCGGCCGTTACTGCGGACCAGCCGGACCGGCAGGCCCCTGTTGGCCGAGCTGTGGGCAGCTGTGGCTGGGGCCTGGACAGGGGGCTCGTGTCAGGTGGAAGCGTTCAGCTCTGCGGGTGGACGCAGACTGCAGTGGCCGTTTTCAGCGTCGCAGCTGCAGCTGGGTTGTGGTGCAACAGCTGCAGCTGAGGCACGATCCAGGGAATACAACTGGTGCACAACCCAACAGCTGCAGCTGCGACACGGTGGTCAGTCCGGCATGGGATTTGAACTAGAAAGGCCAGGCCCACACGCAATTCCGAGCAAACTTGAACAATGGTAATCGAGTTCCAGACCCATTCGGGCTATTATAGGCGGCTAGTACGATCCCTAAACAAATTACCTGCCCGGAACTCCAACAGATAACGTGTTTTCCCCTTCTGCATGTTATCCTTCCAACGCTATTAGCACGAAAATGTGGCCGAAATTCAATTGCCGGAAACTAATAGTCTGCGCGCCACCAGGGAGGTGCAGGCAATTTCATGGCAGTCGATACCCAACAAATGATACCCGAACTGATTATTTTCTGCCGCGCCAGCGAATGCCACCAGAGAGGCCGCGGTAGGCAGACGGGGATAGGAAGGCGTGAGTTAGGCAGGCGCAGCAGAACGCCTTAGGGATGCGGAGCATGGGGCGAGCGGCGGGGAGATTTGAGGGACAGAGGGCTGAGCGCAGGACGCGGAGTGCGGAGAGACGCGGTGTGGCGAGCACGAACGGGAGCAGAGTTTGATGGGCGGAACAATGTTGGAGACGGGGAAGAAGGGGTTCTGGTTCCGAAATCAGGGACGGGTCCAAAAATCTTTCAACGGTGGGGGATGGGTCCTTCAAGGTCCCTTTGAGAGTTCAGGGGGCCATGTCAAAATCGGAGGGTTGTTGTTTTCTCGTCTTTTTCGTTTTATTCACATATTTTGGCAACTTGAATCATGTTTCCGCAGGTGTCGGAGGCTGACCAGTACGTTCGAGGGGGGGAAATGATCCGTTCCCTTGCCTCTGTATCCTTCACTGCTTTCCTGTTCCTCTTATTTTGGGTAAACCCACTTTTTAATATTAGCGTAATTATTGTTTATAACTGTTTCGCTGCTCACTACAAAACTTATAGCTAACCCAAAAGGCGCAGGTGGTTTGGTAACAAAAGTCGAAAGCGAATTGAAGAAGCCCCCTGTGCCACGCAATGGTGGCTTGACACGTAGAGGTGACACCAAAGTTCCTTTGAAACCCAGTTGTACATGCTTTTTCACTTTTGTTTCATGCTTCACATCCTAATGTACATGAGTGCAATTCGTTTAAGCTTTTGTTATTTCCGAGGACCTTAAGACCGAATGAGAGGTCAAAACATTTAACATGCCTGAAAAGGAGGGTAATTGTGATGTCTGTCAGCGAATGAAGAGTACGTAAACCAGAATACGTGAGAACATTTTGGGTCCACGTGCCGAGCTGGGCGTCAGAGGAGCAAGAAGTGGGTTGGTTTGGTGATGTAATGGCTCCTTCGATCAGTTTTGGTCATCTCGAGCCTGGGATATAAGGAAAAAGTTTTGAACTGCACTTGCTTGTGCCGAAAAGATGCGTCGTTGGGATGAAGATCGGACCTTATAACGACAAAGAATCAAAAAGGGAAAATGTATGACATGCAGCTGCCATAGACCTGGATTGCGTCATGTTTTTATCACTGCTACGAAGAAATTGGTGCGGTTATCCATCGGTGTCATACGTAGTCCATACATAGAAAGGGCCACGTTTCTCGTTTTTTTCTGTTTAATGCCCGCCGGATACCATAAATTCTACCCATCAAAGAGCACTGACATTTTGTAAGCGCTTTCAATTGAGGGAACAAGAAGGAGACGCATGAACCAGTTAGAAAAAATGTTTCAACGTTACAAATGCGGTTGTCATATCTAGCGATAAGGAACCGTTCAGTTTCACCTGTCAGGGCCGGAATCTCTTCGGTCGCGCGCCTCTTCCTCCATCCTCACATCGACCCTGCCGCCAACAAATAGGCTTGCGACGCATACATTACCTGAGGTCACGTGACCATCAAAACACCATCAGCGGCAGCCGGTGCGCAGCGGCAGGCGGTGCAGCCATCAGGGCGGCGGCGGCGGCGGCGGCGGCGGCGGCGGCGGCACCGCAGCCCGTCTGCCCGCGGCAGACGCCTGCTGGGCCTCTCGCGTCCTGCCACCGCCCAGCGGAGCGGCGTGCCACGCGGCCCAGTGAAGGAGGCGACCCACAGCACGGCCCGGCGTATCGACGAGATCGAGAGGAGGGGCGGACCCGCCACGTAACTGGATCGCGTCTGCTGGGCCCAGCGGAGGGGTGCCGTGCCCGCGCTGCGTTCGCCGTTACGAAAACGATGCTGGGCACCGGACTGCGCGTTGCCTGACTCAAAACGATGCTTGCCTATGTCCCAGCAGTAGCCTGAGAACTTCGTGGATCCAGCGTGTGAGGCAGCAGTCGCTAAGTAAGCGAAAGGAGCCAGTAACCCAGCCTGAAGACCCAGTCAGGGTGTTTAACTGGATTGACAGAACAGTCCAGTAAAACTTCTCAGTCTGCTGTAGACGCTGAGGACAGCCTCCGCGTTTTACATGCTCCAATGTAGGCACTGTTCGGCGGGTCATCGTGCACCGCCCCCGTCGCATTTATCCACCAGCAGACAAGGACTTCAGCTGGCTGTCTACCGAGGAGCTGTCCTCCGCCTTGATTACAGGCATCAGGCTGCGGCTAACGAGCCAGAAAACAGCGGCCCTCTGGGGAGGTTTAGCACACGACCGGCATGGCCTGTGCCCGTCGGGTACTGGCCGGCAGGGAGGGGCCGCCGCTGCCAACTGCTGACCGGCCGACAGGAAATTAGCTCAGCATCTCAGAGATAATCCGGCGGTACGCAGTGCCCCATACACGCAGCCATACATAGAAACACTGGATCGGACGCCTCTGAAAATCAACGAAAACATCGGACGTCGAGAGCTGGCGGCTTGAATGACTTAAAGACTTAAAGGGTATATTGGTCGGGTGGCTACAACGCGGTCATCTCAGAAAATAAAGAATATTGTTTATTAGCAAACATTTTCTTTCAAGAGAAGCGACTGGGCTTTTCAAGACACCCTGAAAATCACCAGTCTAGTCTTCTCATCAGCTCCGTGGTCTGGTGGATAAGGAGCCGGGCAACCAAGTCTGGTGTGTGGTAGGCACTAGGTTCAAATCCCAGAACGAGCATCTGTATTTGGGCAGGGACTGAAGTGACCAGCTTGCCATAGAGCGACCGTGTCGCGGAATTGCACGGCACGATACAGTTCGTTCAGCACTATCTTGTTCAGTGTCCGGGGCAAAATTACTCCATACTACGGTACATTTATTCCACGGGGCTCGGATCTGCACAACAAACTCGGCTCATCATGGACCTAATGCCAGCGCTTTCCAATTAAACGCTCCCGGGACGAATTTATACATAAAAAGGACCGGGATGTGGTATCGCAAAGTCAGCTCACTGGACTGTCCTGGTTTTCAGGTGAGGCCGCACCGTGGCCAACATGGGGGAGGGCCAGGGTCAGGGGGACCCGTACCTCTACATCCGGAACTACAAGATCGGCATTTTCGGCTGGCGGAAGCGGTGTTTGTACGGCCTCCTCCTCGTTCTGCTGCTCATGGTCATCATCAACTTGGCGCTGACGCTGTGGATCATGAAAGTTCTCGACTTCTCCGTGGTGAGTGAGAGGATGCATTGAGCCTGACTGCCGCCGTGGGTATGTGTCTCAGGGGCAATAGATGTTGACCATTATCAGTGTCCATCAAAAGAAGCATTGTTACATTGTTGTCTGTCGATGGAAGTGAGAAAAAACCGCTAGCCACGGTCGTAACGTTTTATTCGGCGAGGTCACCGCGACAGTGTTGTCTTAACCCTAGCCAGGCTGCTGTGTCAGCATTGTATTTACGCCAGTCCACTGTGGCATCGGCTGCAGATAGGCCGTCCTGACGGCATTACATCAGTTGTAGACAGGCTGGCATGTCGGTGTTTTAGGCCGTGCTGTCGGTGTTGTTTACCCAGAGCGGCCGTCAGTGGGTGTGGTGGACTGCCGAGGTGGGACCATCAGAGGCTGATCTCCGGTGCCGGGCCGGCCGGCCGGTCTCTGAAGCGAGCCGCCGCCGAATCGGGGCGGTGATAGCCGTGATTTGGGCGGAAATTGGCGGCGGTCGGACGATGAGCGGCGATCAGTCGGATCATCCACCACCGCTGTCCCGCGCACTCCGGGCACAAATACTGCAGAACAGCAGCAGCGGCTCACAGGACCACCATATCACCCCGGACACAAATACTGCAGAACAGCAGCAGCAGTTCACAGAGCCATATCACCCCGGACACAAATACTGCAGATCAGCAGCAGCACCTTCTAGGACTACCATATTGCCCGGGATAAACATACTGCAGAACAGCTGTAGCAGGCCGCAGGACCACTATCTCACCCCTGGACACATTGCAGAACTACTGTGAGCCGCTACGTGCTTAGGTTATATTGTAGCCTGTTACCAACTTTTCGTAATGTTTCACACTTGGCAGCCTCGGCTATGAAACATTTGAACATCTTATTTTTTGAAAGGAGCGCAAACATGGGCGCGGAAGTTAGGGGGCTGGAGGGACTTCGACCCCCCAACTTTTCTGAAATTTAACATTGATCCCATGGACGTTGACTGGACAGAATTGACCCAAAATGCCTCTCCCCCCAACTAAAGAGGAGGTCCCGTGCTCCTGAGAGCAAAGAAACAGTATACGTTTTGGTTCCACCATAAAGCTTCACCAAATGTACCTTGAAATGCACGAATTCCAAGCGTCAGAACGAATGCGAATAAAGCTGTGAGCTTACGTAATGGTGCTAAGGGGGTTAAAACCGAAGATGCACTCTATCTGTGGGAAGCGCGATTTAACGCTCCTTGGTACGGGCGGGCTGTTTTTGAGCTCTCCTTCCGCGTGTTCGGGCATCACTAATTCAACGGAGTCAGTCAGATCAAACTCAGCCTTAATACCGAGCTTGTTCTTTATGCATGCGTCAATTTGGCTCCCGGCCGGGACAGGCACGCCACCTGCTGAAAAACCTGCCCGTAGCGGCGCACGGTGGCCGGTACACGTCCAGGACATGGTGTGCCGCTCCGACCTAGTGGAGCCGTGCTGGTCTGCGGCTGCGAGATGACAGCCGTCGGTGACGTCTTTGGACAGGAGTCGGCGGACGGAGGTCTGGAGAAGCGCCCTGAACCCTCATATTGGCTCCTGTTGCCTCTCGCCCGCCCACCCGAGACCGAAAAACGAAAACGAAAAAATATTGCCTGGCTTTGGCCATGGAAGTCGGTCTTTGAACATTTAGTTCACGGAGCTGTCTGTCCGTTCAACTCGCATGTTTACGAAGTAGTCTTGTCCCCAGGTAATGGATAACCTCAAGCATGGTAGTGTTTTGGCTCCTTGGAGAGGAATTCTAGCATATTTAAGCGAGACTTCCTATATTTGTCGATAACCACCGACAAGGCATTTCTACCCGCGTTAAACTTCATTGTGTTGTGTCAACAATACATCGGCTTCAGCGTCATTTGACCCAAGGAAGTCACCAGTGGGCAAGGCCGACGAATTTCTAGCCAGGATGTGAACTCCCCTCGCGGTAACCTCTGACGCCACCCACTGCAGGACGGCATCGGAGGCCTAAGGGTGGTCAAAGGCGGCATCGTGCTAGACGGCGACTCATGGGTGATGGGCCAGCTGGTGGCCAGACACATCCGGTCCCGCCAGCACCAGCCCATCAGCTTCCAGTCCTCCAACAACTTCTCCATCAACGTGAGGAACCAGGCCGGCGAGCTGACGTCGCAGCTCACTCTGGGTAAGAGGCGGATGGCAGCTTCGTGAAGACGCGGTCAGTAGGGAAGAGAAGGTTGCTCGGTGGTAGAAACTCTAGCGCGTACGGCCTCCAGACTCCAGCGTCAACAAGCGAGCCTCGAATATTTCACTAAGTTCTGCAGAACAGCATCTGCCATCTTCCAGTTTTGCTTTTCCTTTTTTTCTGCTGTTAGTTCGCGACGTTGCGAAATCACTGCCTATTGTCTATGAAAGGCTTCTTGTAGGTATATAAAATCATATGCAGTTTTTAACCGTTTTCTGGAGCCACGTACATTACGTATTTCAAACGTTCTCAGATTCTTGACTCTGCGGACTTCTTCGGCTCGATCCTTCGCTTCGCGAACCAGACATCTATGGGCTAGTTTAACGTAACTTTTGATTTGACGACACCGAACTTAAGGTAAACTTCCCTCTAAGACGTTTTCCCAGCTTGGTGGTAAAAATGTAGCCTTATACACCGTAAATGGACTATCCATAAGTTTCGGCTCAAATTTCCTGAAAAACCGCCAGAGTCAATTCTGATTATTTAATCACACTATGAAATTTGCTGTCAAACTGTTGATCACCAGAACAAAGACAGAGCGATGCAAAAAAAAAATCTTAAGCAATAATTCACGGCTACGCACAACCTTTTCAGTGCCTCGGCTGACGGTCTGCAATGATGCAGCAGCGTCTGTTCGGCACAGTTTCTGTCTGCACACTACTGTCACACAGTTTCGATCCTCTGGACCCTGACAACATAGTCTACCTGGCCCCCGAGGCAGTACGTTTCAGCCCCACAAAGATGACACGGTCTCTGCGAGCGTCCACGCCGCGGTAATCGTGCTGACGTCAGAACTAAGTGCCGCACCCTGCCGCCACAGGCCCGGACGGCCTCTTCGTCACGTCCAACTCGTTCCAAGTGACCGATCAGATGGGCATGAAGCTGTTCGCGGCCTCGCCGAGCCAAGTCATCGTGGGAGCGCACACGCTCCAGGTGACAGGTGAGACCAGGCCTGCTACGAAATAGGGATGAGCAGACGTAAATCTGTGGAGCATTGGAGCGCGAAAATAATTGGCTGAAATCGGGAGCAAAACTGGTTTTTCAGTGCATTTGATTGACCTAACGTTTTGATGGTCTGGACATTCTCTGATGGCTGCCCAGTATAAGGAGGAAGCAAAAGCAGCAAAACTTATATTTTTATTTATATCTAGGAGATTTTCAGAGGTTATGTCAATAAAATGCGCAGTTTTCACATGTTACGTAAGCTGTAAGGTAAACATTTTTGAGAGTGTAAGAGACTGAAACTCTGATATCCTCTGAAATGCACTGATCGGTTATTGCAGTTCTGTCGATGTGCCAAAAGCTGTCGTGTTCGCTGGACTAGCGTGTTTGCTGGTGCGGCCCGCTGTGACAGAGGTAACAGATGCGCAGCTGCCGCACGTGCTAATCTGTTCCAGGAGAAGGCGGTGCCGTGTTTGATGGATCAGTGGAGACACCAATAGTGCGAGCAGAGGCCGGCAACAAGCTCAAGTGAGTGAAGCGCTTACACGAACTCAAACCCGGCATTTCCTAACCCATCTGGTGTTTTGCCAGCATCAGTGCATCTATGATAATTGGAAAATCGATGTGCCTGATTTCATTTCTCCGGCTGATGTGTTGTAGGTTCTTTGAGCTTCTTAGCTATGATTAATGGATTCCCCGCAATAAACGATGCAGGACTGTAACTAAACTGACTGAGGTTTTTAGCAATGAGTCTGAATTCAGATCTTCTGCGTGGAATCTAAGATAATTAGGGTCAAAGTGTTATGGCAATGTTCAAGATTACCTTCCACACGAGCGGGCTCCGTGGCGTTGCTATGTATAGCACAGTTGATATCTTGTTCTTCATTGCTTTGCTATAAATTTTACCTTTCTTCTCCAGATAGTCCGTATGTTCCATACATTTCCTCTCCTTGCCTTTCAAGAACATACTTGCCTTCCCCGTACATTTGCATAATGCCTGTCCCATCTCATCCTTGGTGTCTCATCTCATCCCTGCAAGGCTGAAAGTTTCCGAAAGTCCCAGGAGAAAGGGTCTGAACAGAACTTTAGACCGGTTCTTCAGACTTATTGCTATAGGCCTTATATTAGGAATGATCCCTGTTCCTCTTTTATCTCCATTTCTCCCGGGCCCCTATGCATTTCCTTTACCTCCGCGCACTTTTCACTTTTTTACCTTTCGTCTCCCGTCCCCCCTGCATACCTCTGCAGTCGCCTGTTCCCGCCACCTCTCCGTCTGCAGCGCTACTCCCTTCATTCCGTGCTCCGTCCGTTGTTTTCCTCCGCCTCGCCGTGTCCGGCACCCCCGCCGGCCTGGCGGTGTCAGCTGGCGGCGTCGCACTGCCTGAGAGTGTGACAGCCGGACGCGATTTCGAGAGCGACTCCGCGCCGTCCGCTGTTGACAGAGCACACAAATAGTTGTCTAATTTGCCGGGCAGCTGCTACAATTACACTCGACTAAGGTGAAACAGACGGGCTTTGATGAGCCGGCGATCCAGTTAAAGCGGATCTAGCGACGTAGCTCCGACCTACCCCAGTCGCACGGCGTGACGTTTCTCACACCCAGGTAACACGCATTACGCAGGGTAACCCGACTTTCACCACACGTGCAATTGGAGAAACTTGTTTGGAGTTGCAGTCACCCTTTTTGTTCAGAGAGTCAGAAGGACCATTCATTGCCTCTAAACTGCTACTTAGCGTGTCCCGTCCCACCTGACCTAGATGGGTTGTAGACCCAGCTCAACCGTGTCCTAGCTGAAACAACGGCTCATCACACAGAATAAACGGCGGAACGCCCATGACACTGTATCGGATGTCACGAAGACGAGAAGATGAATATATTGAACTATTTCGAACACGTCACTGGATGACGGGAGCAGTGCCTCAACGAAAAACACTTTCCTTGACCCACGCTGGGATGTCAAACTAGTTGGGCGCCATCCTGCCGGACTGCGCCAACCCCCATTATCTCCTAATTGAGGCAGATAATTGGCAGACAAAAAACATTTTTCCAGGGAGACATCATGGTTACAGATTCGATCCCTTCTTCTTCCTCTCTGTCAGCGGCACAAACGTGTGGTGGATCACTGAAGTTTCAGTGCAGGATTGAAATAGTTCCATTTTTGTACCAACGTTTGCCGGGCCTTACTACGCCATTAGCACTGTTGGGCAGAACTTAACTAACGGTATGCTGATGGTGGCTGTAGTGTTTCGCACGTTTCTGGGACCCATTTAAAGCAATAACCAAGGGGGGGGGGTTCGACCGCAGAGGGGACATCTTGAGAGTGAGGCGGAAATATCTCCAGAGCCTTCTTGGAAGGGCTGCAGCCCTTAGCCCCCTTCCCCTCGCGGAGCCCGTTCAACCCTCGCCGTCCACTGGCCGCGGAAACTAATTTAAAACATCATTTTTTTCTCATTCACCATATAATGAGCGCCCACAAGTCTCGGAGGCAGCTTCCAGGCCGGGAAACTCTGGCGACGCCCTAAAAACGATGACTTCCTATCAATCTTGCGGGCAAATGTGTTTTAGATTTAAGAGGGGGCGACTTGCCGCTGACCGCACTCACTGTACCCTAAGGAACCAGGTGATCTCGCTGTGTCCTTCTCCATCGGGGGATTAACCTGCCACCGCAGAAATTTGCTCCCTAATTGACATGCTAAAATGGACCCTGAAGGGGAGAATGCACCCTTTGCATACCCCGAAACCCTTCTGATATCGGTGACCTTACTTCGACATTCAGGAAATGCAGGACTTTTGTATTTTTGGGTTTAAGAAGGAAACGTTATCGGATCACAAGAGGGGTATGGACCCCAAACCCACTGGATGCGCTTATGTAGCTTCGCTCCATGCAGCTGCCCAGCATCCTGTCGGGATCTGAGCACCTCTCCCGACTTGTCGGCAAATATTGGCAAAAAGAATAAAAATGGAACTGTTCATAAGATACCAGATGATGGTTCATTATACCTTTTCCCGGCGCAGAGTACCTGGAACTTTGTATCATTTCTGTGGTGGCGCAATTAGGCACATCATATAACGCAAATATGGCAGGGTTGCCTTCACTGCACCTTTTGCAGCGTCTTGCTAGAAACTGAATACCAAATGGTTTGCAAAGACTGCAGTTTTAAAACACTGGATATTATGGTGGTCAAAAGACCAGAGAACGTGCATGAGGAAGAAAATAAGGTGTTTTCTCCATATCATAGTCACACCACCCATTTTTTGAAAAAGGTGGCCCAAATTGAACAGCCTCCCTGTATCGTTTTGCAGTGATCTGAGAGTCGCGTCTTGTCTTGTGCTTGTGTCTCCTGTGAACCGCTCTACGCAGCGATTCTTTCCTCTACAGTTTTGCAGTAAGGTGTACCGGATAAATGTCTTGGGATAAATCGAATGGGTATACTTGCTCTCCGCCTGTGCCGCTGATGACTGTTGGACACGGGTTTTTATTTGAACCGCCGTCCCGCCTGTGCGCGATGGCGAGATCACACGCGCTGTGGTCAGTCGTTGTCTGATCGTCCCCACCATCCTGTGACCCCAGGCTGGAGTCGGCCACGCGCTCTTTGGAGATCTCCGCGCCGCTGGGAGTGGCCATCGAGTCCCGAGCCGGCGACATCAGCGCCGCCTGTCTGACAGATTTGAAACTACAGTCTACCGGTGGATCGGTGAGCATGAACGGCCGGGATGGAGAGTTCTTTTGGTTGTCATCCACCCCTCACCCTCACACTGCCTCGTATCCTACTAACCACGCTTTCCCGCCACCACTGCCGTGCCACTCAGGGTTTTCTCCTTGATCCCATGCCTCCTAAATGGTCAGAACTTGCTGAAGGGCTGTGGCTGATACCACTACGCCACATGGGTATGACAACCCATACGCAGGTTAGGTTACGTAGTAAGGCGGTCACGTTTACTTCGAATAAGACTTTGCAGCGTCTTGTTAGCGTCTTGGCTGTTGGGAATCGGCAAAAGTTAACACCCGGAATCTTATTCTGATATAACGTAAGCGAATGTGCACATGCGCATTGCCCATTTTGTTCACAACTTGCCCCATCTTCTTTGTTTACCTCGCACCTTCTGATGGAATGCGCTCCGGAACGTTTTACCCAGGGACGTCAGCCGACCCGCTCTGCGTTTCCAGGTGGTGATCGACTCTCCCCGGGTGATGTTGCCGGACCTGGTGATCGCGTCGCCGAGCAGTCAGCGGCCCGTAGGCTCGCCGGCCGACCAGGGACCAGTAAAAAAGGCGTACCAGGTCTGCGCCTGCACCAACGGCAAGCTATTCGTCACGCCGGCAGATGGCAGCTGCATCGCAGATGGCGCCACCTGCCAGTGACGTTCGGCCAGTTCGGTCTGTGATCCTCAACGGCCACCTGCTGTGGGGTGGACCAAGTCGGAGCGGTGAGCGGGAACATGGTGTTCTAGCGAAAGGAGACGCAGATCGTGCAGCTGTGGGAAAGCCTACTCTAACCAGCCACAGTGGACTTCAGTTGTCACCGACTGCCGCACGAAAAAGCGTTAGAAAAGATTGGCGTGGCTGAAGGAAACGTCTTCATGTCCGCCGGGGAATAGTACTATTGCTGAGAGTCAATGATGGGCCATGCGTCGAATAGGTCTGAACTGTTCATTTGGGCTGTCTGCCGACAATGCGGCACGTCAGCGTGGGGCTGGCCGCCAGAGCTGCCACTCGAAGGTGCCATCAAAGCCGCTGTTTGCTTTGATCTCGATGACCTCACAGCTTGATGCGGAGGGAAAAGTCATTATTAGACCTGACGGAAACCTCAGAGAATCAGGTCTTGGGCACGAAAGGTGTGCATGGTCGTTTTGGTTGTTTTGGTGAGCGAGAAATATTGCTACCCCCGTAGTCAAGCCTGGTTCGAATTTGCGCTAACTCACCAAACTGTTTGTGCTATGCGCCTAGTCTGACGGTTGTTTGTAGCGTTTGTAGCGCCTCTTTGTTATTTGAGGAGTGGCGTAGTTCATGCATTAGATGGTAATGTACAGACAGGTGGCTGGACTGCAAATTGTCAAGGTTGGTCGCGAGGGCGTTTTGTTACATGTACGACGATTCTACGACGAATGTTGGAGTGCCAACCGATGCTTGATTGCCTGGCTCGTTGTGAGGCTGCTTGGCACGGCCTGTGGATCTGATCGCGCCTCTGGGCTGGCCAGCTGTGGACTGATGTGACGTCAGGCCAGTCCGGTGGCTCGGCTGACGTGTACCGACCTACTGACTGAGCCCGGGGCGCCAGGTTTTTCTACTCAGCCCGACCATCAGCCGCTCGCCGGGCGCCTGCCGACAATAAACTGTCCATTTACGACACAGGTGCTTTTGGGATAAGTTCAGTCTGCCGTGTGCAGAAGAAAATGTATCAAGATCATGCTAATGTTTAGAAATTAGGTCAATCAGCGGCCTCCATTTTACTGCTGCAATGTGAACCGTCCCTTCCCTCTAATAGTGAGCTGTCGATGTTTGTCCCGAGCTACTTTGTCCAAAAGGTACGTGCCTAAGCAGAAACTGTTGTCCGAGCTGATAACTCAGACATGACCTATCAGAGGGCGGAGATTCCGATGTTGTCATGGCAACGGACAACCACGAGCCTCCCGACTTGCCGGTGACACATTACGTTGGGCTACCGCAGCACTGCTTTTCCTTGGAAACCGATCGACCTTAAATCACTTGACACGAGCCAAGTCCCCCATACAGCGTGGGTTTTACAAGGTCGAATGGCGGAAGGAAAAGAAAAGCTGCGGTTTTTATCTCGGGAGAAATGGACGTACGGAACGGAGGCCGCTATGCACCGATCCCTCTCATAGTCCTTTCGGCTCGTGCGTATCAGCCGACAGGTGCGCCCGCACACACATTGCAACGCTGAAATAAGCTGTGCTGGCTCATTTCGCAGCTACAGAGTACACAAATCGATCAGAAAAGTCTGCTCTAGTCAGACATCTCGTTGGATGGCTGGGGCACAACCGTTGGATTCTCGGCGCGAAAAATTCGCGGCTGCAAGAATATGTACACTAGTGGAATGAATGCCCTTTCCCAAAGAAAAATGATCCACACGGGAATCATTCGAAATGTTTTCCCCGATAATGTTTTGTCAATTACTATTGTTCACCAGGACGATTTATCGCACGAATCTATTTCTGGGTAAAATTTTTGAAAGCATTTATCTTGACCGGCGAGGCTACATTTGCGTAATGTCTTCAGGCCATACTCCCTATTAATCGTTGACGTCGGAAAGGTGGTGTAAAAAAGGTGCAGCGACACAGCCAGTGCAATGTGGCGAGTATTGATTCGGCAGTGAAATAATCAATAAAGCAAGCAATTCATTCGTCACTGTCTGCTGTTTCTGGCGGGCAGATATTTTGTATGAAATGGCGCCCGTAATCACCATCATTCAGGCAGATATTGAACCCGAAATGAAACTGAACAACTTTAAAGCGTCGTATGTTTTGCAATGACGTCGCCTGTTGCAACTGGAAAAATTAAAGGTGGACATGGTGTTATTTGTAGGACACAATTAAGGTCAGACGCGGCGTCAGTGGTATGCCGTCGTTTACTTTGGACCGACGTATCTGGTCGATGTACTAGTCGTCCAAACGGTGCTGAAAGGATCGTTGGCCCCCTCTGGCTGTGCTGAACGGGGTGCTGGGCTCCTTCTGGACGTACCGAACAGGTGTTGCCTCAAACGTGTCTTCAATGCAACCCTCGCATTCAAAGCATATTGAAAAGTCCATCTCTTATGCTTCACTGACTGTCTCTAGCTGCGTAGATCCTGTGCCACAGGCATGAAAACGCAACATCTTCAGGTAACTACCAGTTGCAATCCCCCTCCGCCCTCCCTCGCCCTACCCTTTCCCGTCTCGTTTTCTGAAGTCGCCAAACAATCGACTTGGCGAAGGGTAATGGAGAATGTTAACTGAGCCCAAGTCCCTTCCGATGTACCGCATTTGCCTCTGATCGCGTCCCGTTAACTATACATTACTTGGGTCTTATATCTTTACCGGTGACATTACTGAATGACATATCAGACGCTAGCTAGAAAAGGATTTTACAAGAATTTTACAAGGATTTTACATTAGGCCGACAAAGGTTTTAACCCGAGTCAGAAGGGACCATGTCTGAGGGCACCTTCCTCCGGGGACCCATCTTTTCCGATGAACTGGTCTGACGGCCCCCGAATGCGGGCGCCTGCTGATCTAACGATCCTTCTGCTGACCTGCTGATCCTGGTGGCCCGCCGTCCGCTGGGCTCCGTCCGCTGGGCCGTCCGCAGTCAAGTGCCGCTGACTCAGCCGGCGGCGCTGGCCGCTCCGCAGGTGGGCGTCAGGCGCAGCGTGAGACCGGCCCCGGCCCGGACCGGCAGAGTCCGCCGTCTGTCCGGCCTGCAGACGGCCGTCCGGCTGGCCGGCCGCCTGCTCTGCGCCGCCGGCTTCGTCTACCTCTGCTCCGTCAAGACGGGCCAGTTCCTCAGCCAGCCGTCGGTGGTGGTGGTCACCCTGGAGCCCCGGATCAATCCCAACGTCACGCTCTGCTCGCGGGCGCACCACGTGAAGACGTTCGAGGATCTGCTGCACATCGCGGACGGCGGCGTGTTTCCCGGCGTCACCGTTCGGAAGGCCTATGAAATGGTGAGGAAGGAACGTGCATGTAGACCAACGCGGGCACCTTCAAAAGTTGCATTAAAACTAGCCGTAAAAACTCGTGCGTGCGTGGGAACAGTTTCTTGAGATTTCGGTTTACAGCTCACACACGATCGCTGTATAATGGGCGAATTTATGCGCATCTTTTAAGAGGTATACGGATCTCACAAATGTATTTATACCATGCCTCATATTTCTCAGACATGCACATAAGGTTAGTGTCACATACTCTGGAGCTTAATTAACATAATAACGTAGCGTGAATGTAAAGAAAGCAGGTGTGTGGTTTCCTGTCTCTTTGTGGGTGCCCCGGCACCCACAAACTGGAAATGGGCATCCACAATACGATTTGGCACCCGCAATTTAAATTATGTTTAAATATTCAAATACAGTTATATTCTCAGTCCCATGACGCTAACCACCTAAAATCAGCTTTGTAAACAATAATCGGAACCCATTTACTCCATTGTCACCCATAAGTTGCTTTTTCCCACCATCCTTCAAGTAATGTGCCAAGCCGGGTCCCGGAGAAAGGTCCTCCATCAAAGGGAGTGTATCTTCTCAAATTGTGATCTTTTAACTGTGCACGTAGGAATGAAGAACACATTTTTATGAATCAAAGCATAGGTACCATTCATTCTTGCCAAATCGCTCTCGTTTGCTCATATTTTACTGGGTAGCCTGGCTGTGAGCCCAAGTTTAATCTATTTACCCCACTTTCTTTTCAACACTAAAATCGCCAATGAATCGGGTTAGCCTATCGTAAGCCTCAGCGATGTACAAGCTCACCGCAGTTGACGAACACCAAAATTATGAGGGCAGCCATCCTGGATACGGACAAGTACCGCTGCTGTGCCTTGCATCTCCCTTGCAGGTATGTATTGCCTGAATAGGCCGAAATATGTTAGTGTTGTTTGTCAAAACAATCGTCACTGCCATTTGTAACTGCATCTGGTACAGCAAGGTAGAGTGTTGGGTATGCATCGGATGCGCCCAAGATACGTACGTTATACGTACGCTACGTATTGTTCGCTCGCCGATTGGCTCCTTTCTCTAGTCTTGTGAATTGTATTTTGCCTACCGATATCGCTGTCGATAAGTGCTATAACTAAAGTGCATGAAACATTCGCCTAAGATGACCAAAATGCGCTTTTCATTTCCATGACAATCCAAAACTAATCTTCAGTATTCCTCGGGGTGCGTTTTTGGGATACCGGAAAAAAACATGTATTCCCTTTAAGCATGTGGCCCGCCATAAAGCCATCTATGATTTATGAAAGTCATCCTTCCGTAATTACCTCCCGTAATACCTTTTTAAACCCATTTCCTATGAGAAACTTAAGGCAAAAACGCCTCTCACAACCCCTTCCCCCTCCGATACGTAATGTCTGGATGTCCCATATGCGTTTTGGTCACCCACAATCATTTCCCGAATACCACGCCCATGAAAGAAAATATCATAGAAACCGCGTTTTGCGGTAATAAGTCCTTTAAGTGGACGATGCAATTAACCTAAACTATATTCTTGAATCACCAGCGCTCACTGAAGCACGAATTAACGTAAATGCGGTCTCCATAGTTAAGCATTATGAAATTTGCTGGCAGATCCAGGCCCTGTGGTAAAAGGAAGGGGCAAGTCTACATCCGTATGGCCTAACATATCTCCTGAATGTTTATTTCTCCTTGGATTTCGGTCACTTTGTTCCGGCATTTTTGAAAATCAGAAGATATATAAGAAAACGTTTGGTTAGAAAATAGAATTCATTTAGTCTCCGTCGGACATCAGGAGCCCTGAAGACATCTTGGCCCCTAGTTTTCCAGCGAAACAAAGAAGCAGGCAGCGATCCCTGGATCGACCAGTGACGAAATTTCAAATCCCTTTCCTCTGCATTCGCACCGAGATCAAGCCAATAGCACCTGCCGATACATTACCAGGTTTTCCCTAGCCCTGCGCTCTGAGCAATTTATCGGTTTCGCCGGCCTGACGTGCGGCTGGCTTCACGCCCGCAGGCGGCCATCGACCTCCCGGACATGCTGGCCCTCTGCCGGGCCAACGGCGACTGCATGCCGGCCGCGCGCAACGGCAGCGCCTACCGCAGCGCGGCCGGCACCTGGCGGCGGCACAGCTTCTTCCCGGACGCCGGCCTCTGCTACACGTTCTCGGCCGGCGGCGGCGCGCCCGTCACCGAAATGGCGCTGCGCACGCGGCACGCCGCGCTTCCGGCGCTCGGCTACAACGCCAGCGCGTTGCCGGAGCGGCTGGCCGCCACCGGCCATAACATCCGGCTGTTCGTGCACGGCGGCGCCACGCCGCACCGGCCGGCGCCGGCCACCGTGCTGGTGACGGCGCGCGCTGGCGTGCGGCTGACCGTGCTGGTGGCGCTGCGGGTTCGCCAGCGGCGCGCCGACCGGCCGGCGGCCGGCCAGGACCCGTGCGACGGCCGGCCCCACTACGACCGGGTCACGGTGGGTCTCAGTCGCTCTATGACCGTGTCACGTTGGGTTTCAGTCGCACTATGACCGGGTCATGGTAGGTCTCAGCCCCACTACGACCGGGTCACAGTGGGTCTCAGTCGGGCTCTGACCGCGACACACTGGGGCTCAACGCAAACGGCCGGGCCAAGGCGGCTCCATGGGTCCAAACGGACTATGGCTGGGTCGCGGTGGGTCAAGACGGACTATAACCGGGCCACAGTGCGTCTTAGCGGCACTATGACCGGGTCACGAAGGGTTTCAGTCGCACTATGACCGTGTCAAGATGGGTCTCAGCTGCGCTATGAACGGGTCAAGGTGAGTTCCAGTCGCACTGTGACCAGATCAGATCAGGTTGTAATGCAATGATGAAGTGGACGAAAAAGATACGAAAATAATGGTTACGAAACAGACAAAAGAATGATTAAATCGACATTTTCTGCTACTTTGTTTTCACGTAGTTCACCGACAGCCACGTTCAGGACAAATTCGCCTGAAACTACATGCATTTAGCACAAAGGCCAATGTGACACGAATGATTAGCCTCAACATTCCAAACACGAAAGACTTGACAGAGAACAAAATGATATCGTACGTTTGTTTTGTGGGACTTGTTCTGTTTGGTTCACAGTGTCTGAACCGCTGCTACGATGACAAGGTGTCGGCACTAGCGAACTGCAGCGGCCCCTTCGGCTCTCCGCGACATAACGAGTGCAGGACCATCGACGACTACTTGCGGTACACCAGGACGTGGAACAGCCTGGCAGACTACTCGTCCTGCTTCTCACGATGTCCGCCGCCCTGTCGAGCCGTTGAGATCAACGTGCAGTTTTGGGACAAGCCGCTCCGAGCCAGCGGAAACTCGGAAACAAACGAGTCCGTGATCATCATTCAGATGTCCTCCAGGTGAGGCCGGCCGAGCATGTGAGCGGACTAGTTTATCCACGAGCGTGGCCGGGACTTCAGCAAGGAGGGGCCCAGGACAAACCTGTCCCTGCCCTCTCAAAACCGAAAACTCCGCGGATTTTAGCCTCTTTGTATCCGAGCTCCGGAAATCATTGCTTTCATTTCCGGTCCGTAAGTCAGTTTTCAACCACAAGGGGTCTATGGCTCCCTGGATTCTTGATTACGCCCATGAGTTCATCTGATCACAGGGCGATGCGAATCATTTCCAGTCTTCCGCTCCCGGATGTGAAGCGCAGACAGCGCTGACCGCAGCGGAGCGCCGTCTCTCTGCCGCTCTCTGCAGAATGGAGGTGATCTCCGAGGTGGTGGCGTATTCGCTGACGGACCTGCTGGCCGACTTCGGCGGCAACCTGGGCCTGCTGCTCGGCTACTCGGCGCTAACGGCCATAGACGGCCTGCTGGGAGCCATCCGGCGGCTCGCCAGCCACTGAAACAGCACGGCTTCAGCCGGTGCGTCACTGAGGACGCCGATCCCTCTACCCCCCCATCCCACGGTGACTTTTGGTTCCTGTTACTATGAGGACGCAAAAGCCCAAAGCTCCCAATCAAAGGTCAACAAATTCCGGGTAGGATGACTACATGTTTTGCAGCCGGAGTTTGCAGACCGTGTGTCTATACGTTAACTGGAGCTGAAGCTACCAAAAAGCAAGCACGTGATGTTCCCTCGCGTAAGGCAAGTGACCTACTGATCACAAATTGCACCAGTCTCTCTAAAAAGGTACACCATCAAGGTTCGCTCCCAAAGCAACGTATGGCTTTAAAACTTCCGGCGGCTTGGGGGAAATCTTTTGTTCATATCTCACCGAGCACTGGCCAGTTAATCTAATAGCGCAGGCAGGCATTTACAAGTGTGTACCAGCGCTGGGGTAGACAAACGCCTAGCATGAAGAGAGTGAATGGGATGTATTTCATCTACGCGGGGAATCAGCCGCTACGGAACGGCAAAAAATCGCCCGTCTGCCGTAGGCCGACCATGCAGTGCGGCGTCTGTTAGGAGGCCTATGTACATCCATGTCTGTGCCATACATAATGTCACACATGTCAGGCAGCCTCTGTGCACACACAACGGGCCACGTCCTATCGCAGTCGCAGTGCTCGGAAGTCCCATCGGAAGCGGTAACTCCCACTGTGTCAGCACTGCGACGGGCGGCGAGGCAACAGGACCGACAGCCAGCTGGGCCGGACACGGCGGCCGTGCATCAAAACACCAGCGGCCCCCGCCACAGAGCGACCCGCCGCGCGTCCGCGCCTCGCAGCGGGGCGATGCCGCCACAAGCGGCTCACGACAGCAGTCAAATCCCTGAACCACAGCTACGCAATGCACTGCACTGAACGCCGCGCCAAGCAGTGACACGGCTCTGCATCCAATGGCGGCCGTCCGCCCGTCCGGCGTAGGACACGTGCCGGCAGCGGTCCGGGACCGTCCGAGGCGGGGCACGTGCCGGCGGCAGTCCCAGACCGTCCGGCGCGGGGCACGTGCCGGCGGCAGTCCCAGACCGTCCGAGGCGGGGCACGTGCCGGCGGCAGTCCCAGACCGTCCGAGGCGGGGCACGTGCGGGCGGCAGTCCCAGACCGTCCGGCGCGGGGCACGTGCCGGCGGCGGTCCCAGACCGTCCGGCGCGGGGCACGTGCCGGCGGCAGTCCCAGACCGTCCGGCGCGGGGCACGTGCCGGCGGCAGTCCCAGACCGTCCGGCGCGGGGCACGTGCCGGCGGCGGTCCCAGACCGTCCGGCGCGGGGCACGTGCCGGCGGCAGTCCCAGACCGTCCGGCGCGGGGCACGTGCCGGCGGCGGTCCCAGACCGTCCGGCGCGGGGCACGTGCCGGCGGCGGTCCCAGACCGTCCGGCGCGGGGCACGTGCCGGCGGCGGTCCCAGACCGTCCGGCGCGGGGCACGTGCCGGCGGCGGTCCCAGACCGTCCGGCGCGGGGCACGTGCCGGCGGCGGTCCCAGACCGTCCGGCGCGGGGCACGTGCCGGCGGCGGTCCCAGCCGTCCGAGGCGGGGCACGTGCCGGCGGCGGTCCCAGACCGTCCGAGGCGGGGCACGTGCCGGCGGCAGTCCCAGACCGTCCGAGGCGGGGCACGTGCCGGCGGCGGTCCCAGACCGTCTCCCGTCGGCGGTCGGCCGGCGCCAGCGCCGATCTCACTCGTCGTCCCGCTTCCTCTTGAGGCCGGCCAGCGTCGGGTCGGAGGTGGGCGTGGAAAACTGGATGCGGGGCATGACTGTCCCTGGCCCGCCGGCTGCAGGCAGACGCCACGGATCAGGACAACAGCTGACGCGCAGACGAAAACGCAAACGAAAACACAACGGCCTCCTTCCAACGCACAAGATAAGCGTTATAAACATGACACACATTACACAAAATACAGAGTGACGCGTACATGCACCTATGACGATAAGCGATAGTATAATTTTCATGCCTGCTTGGATTTGTCTTGATCAATTTTTTTGCAGTAGGAATTGACCATTTATTCTGACTGCGTTGAGGAATTATATTTCGAAACCAAAGTACCAAATTCTAAACCTTCTATCACAACTCAATCTCAAGCCGTCCGGATTGGAATTCCGATGAACTTCATGAGTACGGAAATTGTTCCGGGCCACCATTTTACCAACACAAACTTCCGAAAAAACTGCACCAGAAAAGCAAAGCATTTGTAGATAGCCGTTTCGTACGCTTGGCCATCTATCATGCTGCTTTCGTAACAAAACGCGACAAAATTTGTGCTGTTGGTCACTGTTTCGTTTCCTCTCGTTATTTCGCACCTTTCTACCAGGGTCGGGAAAACGCCGACATAAACCATTTTTTTGCCAGATCAATAGTATTAGGCGGTTTTCACCGGCAAAATCCAACATTTACAGGCAAAACCTCATTCCCAGCCAAACAACTCCTGGCAACAACGGTTATGGTATTAACAATTACTACCTACAAGGTATCTGACTTATGATGAAGTCAAACGAAGAAATGGGTTATCTGTTTGTACTGCACCTATTCCCTATTTTCTGTCAATTATAGCATAAGTGGCCTATTGGTGGTGCTTAAATTTACATATCTAGGTGTTTATATGATGTGTGACTTATGACCATAAATCAATGTCTGCTTGTACTCTAGCCACATGTGGTGAAGAAATCAAACTATAAACAAGAAATACCATTTCACTGCATAGACAAATCTAAGGATAATTGCATTCCTGCTACTAGAGATACTTGGTCAGCAACTGGTACACCTGGATTTCAATCCTGGTGGTGGGTTTCCTTCTCGTGACCTCCCAGTCATAATTTACAGGAATTGCTGCAGCGCTCCTGTGCTGAAGGTAAACTGGGTTGTTTTCCTTGCTTAGCTGACCTATAACACATGTCCCCTGCCCTTTCAATTCTTTGTTAGCTGGAAAACTAGAATAATGGCACCATTCTACAATCTTCCATGCAGTACATCCAGTACACGCTGTACAAGCGCGCGCGCACGCCCGCACCCACCCACACACCCACACCTACACACCCACACCCACACCCACACCCACACCCACACACACACACACACACACAGACACAGACACAGACACAGACACAGACACAGAGACACAGACACAGACACAGAGACACACAGACACACACACACAGACACACACACACACACACACACATATATATAATGATCAAAACAAAGCTGTCAAACTGTACTACATACATGGTAAACAACAGTAGTCGAAATTAGCACATCTGGTTCACAAGAAACATTAATAACACACAGCATGAGTCAGGACACATTTTTATTCACAGAAATGTCTGGCTGTCATACAAAAAGATGATCTAGACAGCTGGACAATATATAACTGGATCTTGGATGCGGCTAACAGTACCATGGTGCATTTTGCAGCATGCGAAGCATTAAGGTAAGCATATGTGCTACACAACAAAATGGCACCACATATCTTTGGGCTTAGGGCCCAGCTAGCAATACAACTATGTCAACCTCATTACGCTCGTGCCTATTAAAATAGCAAGAACTGAAAAAATGGGCTTTTGTCACATGGTGGCCAAGACCGGCAAAAACCATTTTTGCGAGTCGGGCTCACTCACCGGTGGTCGCCGCGCCGGTCTGCACCTTGAACTTGGGCATGGCGGACTGGGAGGCGGCGGACGTCGCCGCCGCCGACGCCGACTTGTTGGGCACCACGGCCACCTTGGCCGCCTTGGCCAACACGGCGCTGGCCCGCGAGCCGCCGCCGCTGGTCGACATCTGACGTCCGGCCGGCTGCCGGCACCAACGACGGCGGTCACCGGCCGTCACCAGCGGTCACCAGCCGTCACCAACGGTCAGCGGCGATCGCCCACCGTCGTCAGCGGTCAGCAACAGTCACCAACTATCGCAGGCGGTCGACAGCGGTCACCAGCGGCCGTCAGCAGTCACCGACAGTCGCGGACGGCCACAAAGGCCACCAAAGCCATCAGGGGTCCCCAGCTGTCACAAGCTGTCACCAGTGGTCATCAACGGTCAACAACGGCATCCCTTGTCAACAATACAAACCCCAGACGCTGCCGCCAACAAATAAACGTCAGGTTACCAGTGCTTTACAAACGATTAGAAGTGAACAAACGTAAACAGACGGAGCTTTCAAAAACATCTGCGCTGCCAAGCACACCATGCAAACAAGAGTGATTCACTGGCAAAAAGGCATTCCTCCTTTATGTAACATCGCAAGCCGACCCTTGCTGGCTCCTGCCAAAACACGACCTCTTCCACCAGGCCAGGCCACAGATGGCTTAGGCCCCTCTCTTTAATACACCACGAAGTAAGCCCCAGCTTGTCGAGGTCTGTGACCCACATTTATAAGCATAACTCCTGCACAAAGTTTTGAATAAGCAACAATAAAAGCATACTGAAGGAGTTCAGTGAGAAAGTTTGGTCAGCAGTTTACAATTCGCAAACTTCGAGTTCGAATGTACAGCGCTGAGGCTCAGAAACGAATGAAAATTACGTAAACCACGTTCACTTCAAACTTTCAGTAACAACAACTCGGCCAACCCTCCCCCCAAATGGACGGGCCGGGGCCGGTAACGTCGCAGAGTACCTTTTTGGCCGGTTTCAGCTTGTAGTTTGTGGCCAAGAGACAGTACCGGTCGGGCGGCAGACGGAGGCCGCACTGCGGCTTGATCAGCGGCAGGGCCGTGCTGTTCCTGCTGCGAGCAATTTCCGCCAACAGCTGAAATGTGCCAAAACGGGTTCACAACCTCGTTCGCCACCACATCAGAAGCCAAGGAATATACGGGAGCTGATATTGAACTCTGAAGCACTCGCAGATTAAACATGCAAGTTCACCTGCATGTAAAGCTTCCAAAGACGATGCATCAGCAGGTATGAACAGATGAAAATATCTATATATCCACACAGCTTTGCATTAGCTCACGAGTCAGCCATACTGAAGAGTTTTAACACTCTTATTCAAAGTTTGTCAATGCTCCTACAAAATGTCAGATGTACCATCTGACTTTTCAACACTGCTCAGTTGCTGATGATCTACATAAGCTAAGCATCACTGAGTAGCTGACCATATTTGACTCTAAGCATGAATCAATTTTTACCAATCTCACACTTAAAACAATATGCAGCATATGTGAGAGGAGGCAAAACCTATGACATCTGCACTCATGCTGCCCATGAAAGATGTTGGTGTTCTGCCCAACAACACATTTTGAAAGCAATCCGAAACTGGTGTCTCACATCTCTGGGTGGAGGAGTGGTGTAGTTTTGGTCAAGCTGCATTTGCACTGCCAGTTTCACATCATCCAGATCAATGCTCTTCTTCTTTGCATGTGAGCAGTAGACACGAGCATCCTCCAAAACGTTGGTAACATACTCTGGAAATGTGTCAGAAATATAAGAGCACCACAGAGATGCAATGTTCGACTCTCTTGTCAAAACAATGTAAAAGAAAACGTTTATTACCCGTCAAAACAGTGTAAACTGTGAATAAGTCTTAAGTACAACCCATGAAATGAAAAGGCCATCAATGTTGTATGCAACCCACCAACCAAAAACCACGGAATTTAAGTCTCATACATACACATACTACAAGAGATCAAACAATTCTATTCTTTGGGTAAAACATTCAGCTAAAACAAGACTACTCACTATATGTGAATTCCAGCATCTGGTTGATGACTCTGTGATCATATGATGTGACACCTGCTTCTTTTAGGATAGCTGCCATGACAGCAGCATCTTTGGGCATCTTATTCATTCCACTCATGATAGCATTCCACAGAACAAGGTCCTGTAAAGGAAGAACACATTCATGTTGTAATGAGCAGATTCTCTTGAAAATGCACTTTGACTTTGGGTTTGTTTTTTGAAGGCAAGTAAAATACCACACACCTTACCACACATGATCAATTAGTATGGGATACACCAATGGGTACCAGGTCAATGCACTGCATCACTTGTTGTTGAATCACAGTCTGACTGCAGTGAGTCTGTGTCAGCTGTTACACAGCAGCTAAAGGTTTAGGTTCCATCTGATTAAGTGTGAGTATTAAAAAGTGTCATTACATGACAACATGAATGAACAGATATTACTGCCTCTGACCATAAATATAACACAGAGAAAATTCACATACACAAATAAATTGATATGACTGTGCTATGTGCTATGACTGGAGCCATTGTACAAATACAACATTATCATAACATTATATCATAGCATTATGCTATAACATTATCATAACATTATATCATAAGTCACAACATTATACTGATAACTGCAAGAAAATGAAATAAGCTGACTAACACAAAAAATAAATATACAGAGCCAAATCACCATTATCAATCATGCCTTTCCTAACTTGACCCAATGCCACTTTTCAATCATAACAGAAGAGTTCACCAAAATATGTAAGCTAATGATGTTGTATGTGAGTTGATTAATTAGGAAGCACTGTCTCTTGGATTCAGACAACTCAGGTCCTGTGGAAAACCTTGTATCTCACCAGACTTTTGGTCAGTCATTCAAAAGCCGTGTCAATGAAACAACTATCAACTGATGTACTTTGTGGATGGTCTCTTTTAGTACACACTACGAGGCCAAGCCAATCTAACCTAACCCTTCCTTAATCTGGCCTAGCCATCACATCTATATTTATCAATCCAACATCACCATGCTTATCTAACCTGATCATAACCTAACCTGGCCTAACCATCATGTCAATATTCATTGATCCAATGGCATCATCAATTATTATGCAGTACATCAAAAAATCCTTGGAGCAGACACTGTGAAAACAAGGCAGTGTTACAAGTTTTGGCTGCATTAGCAAACAGTCCAACAAAGTGTGGCCAAATTCATTTTGCACTGGGTGTCAAGATGTAAGAAAAATCAAAACATGTATATATTTCAGTGGACATGGGAAAAGTAAAGGTTGCCAATAGCCACAGTGTTCAAGAAATATTTTTGGTTAGGTGTGCAGATGTAAAAAATGCCACAGAATGTGCAAATCCTGCAGGGACAGATGTACTATGATTGTATGCTACACAACAATGATGTAGCATCAGAATCTGGGGCCACACAGTGGCCAAAATGACATTCAAACATAATTACTTGCACAATTCGGATGCATCTATCTTCATGGTTAAGAGCCATTTTCCACCTAAAATTACAAATGTGTCAACACTAGTCCAATATAACTTGATCTTCCAAAAGGATGGTGGGAGTGTAACAATGCTCTCATTAAGTCCAAAAATTCCACCTGTTTTAATGCATGATACATATGGCAAAAATGGTCTGCAGAGGTACCAATATGATATACAACCCACTTAGAGCATAAAACACAACATTAGTGACTGGGAATACAGTTTTTTCATGTTGAACATCACAGCAATGTACCACATTTTCACCTCTTTGCAGACCACTTTTGCTACATATAAGATGCAGAGGAGCACATACACTATCCTATGAAAGAAGGAAATGATGACATCACCAGCATGGTTTCTGAAGGAAATGGAATTGCATTTCACCATAAACAAATGCAACTGGAACTTGTGGTACCATCTTGTTTGCAGTGGTTTTGCTCCAAGGATGCCCTATGTACTACATAACATTTGATGACACCATCAGTATGACACCAGAAGCTGCAGGTTGATAATGGGACATTCACAGGCATCATGTAATGAAGACACAACCTAGTGACAGATGCAAGGTATAGGATACTTAAGGCCATGGGCCAACAAAGGGTGTGGTGAGACTTGGCTCTGTTCAACAGAGGTTAGGCTGCACTGTCTACACAGGTTGGGTTAGGATGGGTTGGGTTGAGTGAGGTTAGGTTAGATTAGGTTAGGTTAGGTTAGGTTAAGATAAACTGGGTTGATTTAAGTTAGGTATCTTGTTAATTTTGTTTATTATTCATTGCTTTCAGTTATAATGACAACATCATGAGGCCCACATACTTTACCTTTGGAAATCACCCTTTTTGGTTCTGTTATTGGAGAATCCCAGGAGAAATCAATCAGACAAGAGGTGTGGTCACTGGTCAGCAACAAATGGTGTGACTATCATTTCATTTTTTTGACTTCCTTCATCTTGGAATGATATTATTCAGTGCTGGATCACAAGTATTTGGGCCATACATGGGATTTTCACCACACAGTGAAAAACAGCATGAATGGCATAAATGCTATACAACAAATGGTTCTAAGTTAAATACTTTTGATTTGGTTGCTGCATAATATCATTTCAAGATAAGGAAGTGAAAAATACCAGAAAATACTGCCACTTAATACTTTGCTGACCACTGCACCATTTTTCTGTTTGACTTTTGCTGTGATCCTACAATAACAAAGTCAAAAAGGGCAATTCACAAGGTGAAGGTATTTGGGGTCAAATGACATCATTGGTATAACCTAATGAATAATAAAAAGATAACTAACCCAACCTAACCTAACCTGACCCTAACCATAACCCTAACCCTGACCTAACCTAACCTAACCTATTTAGTCACACGACCTAACCTCTGTCGGACAGAGCCAAGTCTGACTGCACCCTTTATTGACCTGTGGTCTCTAGTATCCTATACCATGCCTCCCAAGTGGGGTTGAGCCTTTGGCACAACATTAAGCCCTGTGAACATTTGTTTATCAGACTGATGCCTCTAGTATCATTTACTGGTGACATCATCAAACCTTACACAGTGCATAGGGCATCCTTGGAGTGAAGGCAGGGTAAACAAGATGGCACCACTCATTCCGGTTGCATTTGCTTATGGCAAATGTAATTCTACTTTGTTTGAAAACCATACCAATAGTGTCACCATTTCTAACTTTTATAGGAAAATTTATCAGCTCTGTATTTGTACTGTATGTATAGCAAAAGTGGTCTGTGAAAAGGTGAAAAAGTATGGTATTGCCAGCATTTGCCTTAAAACCATCTGTTGTATGATTTTTATGCAATGCATGCTATTTTTTGAAAGTCAACACTCGATAAAAATATGTTGCATGGCAACACCAATCCTCACACAAAACGAAATGCAAGTTTGTAAGAAGCTGGACATAAGTCATGTACCATATATATGTCCCCATATACCTAGGCTTGGCGAGTATGCCCTGATCAAACAATATATAACAATATAGGATGTGACTTCTAAATGCCATGTTTAACAGTCTAATAATGCAATCCCATGAATTTAAACTACCCAAGCGGCACTTCATTCCTGCTCCACGCCTCCTTCCCAGAAGCATGATACAGTTTCTTCACAACTACGTACCTCAGCTGCGTACTGCGACCGCTATGGGCCTTGGCTCGATTTACACAGCGTTTACTCAGAGCCAACGCGAAGCATTGACATCCAATGCTGTTTGACGTCTGTACAGTGCAAGATGCTATTGTTGCGCAGTTTAGACGAAATGATCGGTGTTCAATGAAGCAAAGCGGAACTAAATTAATAAAATGTCCACCATTCCAGATTTTCCAAATAAATTTGATCGGAGTGCGTTGTTAGGGTGCTTTGAAATCAGAATTTACGCAAAGCAGTGCCCTTTGCATGAACTTTGACCCCTACACCCCGCCGCGCAGTTTTAGGTTAACGGTATGATTTCGAGGTTAAAGTTCAACGTGCCGACATAACCGACACTGTCGCGGTATTTTGTCTCTGTGGATCAGTTGCCAAATGGCCTGCGAGAGACACAGGGAGCGCCGAGGCAGGGGTGTCTATTCGTATTCTTTTGAGAGGGCTCTGGCCCACCCAATGCTGATTTGACCCCCCATGTTGGTTTGCCCCCCCCCCGATATTTCCTGCTGTTTTTTTTTTGTTTAAGGGAAATGAAAATAATAACGAAAAACGGCTGCACTGGATTAGAGATAGGTGGAAAGTAAAAAAGGATTCCTTCTTTACTGAGCTTCTTTACTGAACGCTTTAGACTTGAAGTCTAAGCGATGTATCTATCTATCTTTCTATCTTTTCTCTGCATATATGCCTATATGCATGGGTTAAATCCAATTTCCTATTTGATAAATACAAAAAGTATGAATTTCCGTGGGTCAAAATAAAGTGGGCTAACTATAAACTTCCGTTGGTCAAAACGAAAGTGGGCTAATCCGTTAAGAAATCCACATTTGCGGGAGGTTAGGTCATTAAGCCCTTGGTTCGCAAACATTTACAGAAATTGACATCCCTGCGCCGAGGCGTTTCGAACCCACCTTGCCAGGCTGGAGAGCAGTGACAGACGCTCTACTAAGCACCAGTTGACCTAAAAACACGAGTCAGCTGGTGGACAAAAAAGAAACAGGTGCGAGTATGCTAGATCTACGGCAAAACCATTGCCAACACTTACATATCAGCGGTAATCGAGCACGTAGACAAATTATGCGGGGAGCAAAACAATGACCGTTTTAACCATGCAGTTTAATCTTAAGAACGGCGTCAAGTGTAAGAGCCCCATAAAACAGATAAAGCTAAGATCCTGACCGTGGAAAAAAGAGCGTCCTAATATATGGCCTTTACCCGAACGTTCTACAACTCATAAACTTCGAACGACCAAGAAAAGCTGAATCGACCATACGTCGTAAATCGCTCTAGTAAAAGACTATGTATAGGGTAAGAGTTGATGTTCGCACATCCCCATCGAAAAGCCATAGAGGATCATATGCGGTTCCCATTTTCTCTCGCAGAACCTCTATGACCCAAGTCAGCCAACCGGTGTCCGTACCGGCCGCAGCATCTGACGGAGCATGTCGGGCATCACTGCTTTCCCTGACTTAAACATGTAAGATAAACACAAAGTGTATTTGTGACACTTTCTTTTAAACAAATGATTACACGACTTGTAATACTCCTGTTACATTACTCACATTCGATGCAACGAACTGAACAAAACAATAATACACTTCACGCAACGGAGACTTCAGGAGCACTTAATTAGACAGCTCCGACCAGTTTCTTTCCGTTTTCAACGTGATGTCACTCATGTCAAGTCGGACCGGAAGCTTTCATCGTTGTCAAGTCCATGCGCTTCAAAGACGTCATTGCTATAGGACAGAAAACACATGTAAAGAAACTGTAAAATGTGAATCCCATCTCGGGTGAGGTAGTACGCCGGTGGCGTCGACTCACAGCGTGCCAGTCGTGCCCAGCTGTGGCGGGCAGCCAGCAGCAGCCGAAGCAAAGGCCAGCAGTTCACGGCTACATGAAGCCGGGATGAGGCGGCCAGACGCCCACTCACGAAGCCGAGACCACGTACCCGTCTTAGGTGCATAATGCCCGGTTTGTCGGCCGGTCAGTGGTTCGTGAAGACGAGGCCCATCAGGCACCCGCAGACTCCAAAAGCCGGCGTCGGTCACCTTGTCGCAGGTTCATACCGCAAGATCAGCCACGTTGTCGCAAGTTCGTGAACTGGGTCCGTCAGTCGGTCGGAGGTCCACAAGTCGGGATCATACGCCCGCGGTCAGTCGGTCGGCGACGGCAGCACGAACACGCCCGGCTCGCGCAGCGACGAGGTGGCCGCGTTCACGACGAAGATGGCGGCCGCCAGGGCGCGGCGCACGCGCTGCCACAGCGCCGGCCGCTGCGGCTCGTGGCTGGCGGCCAGCAGCGTCTCCACCACGTCCGGGAACAGCACGCCGTTGTACTCGCTGTCAGGGTCAGTGCCGAACACGGCGTTTCTGGGGGGGCAGCGGGCCGGCCGTCGGTTACCGGCGGCCCGTGACCGCACAAATTAACAACGGCATGGACTGCCGGCAGTCTGAAGCCGCCCGCCACTGGACGGTGCTACTGCCACAGACTGCCGACAGACCACATCGCCCATGACTGGACTGTGCGGTCGGTCCAGACTGGTGACGAACTTCAGAGGCCTGAATCACCCAGCCAGCGGCTGCGGGCGCCCGGGCAACGTATTGGCTGTTTGTTGCGGATGAAGACAGCAAGCCAGACAGCCCTAGCTGACTTTCAACTCTGCACTGGCCGGAACACTGTTAACAGTCCGTGTTTGATATCGGCCAGACAACTATTACTAGGAGTCTGTATCTGCTGTGAAACGAATAATGAGACTGTACATGCAGCGCACTGTAGCTTTGAATGCTGAACGAACGAACATGTGTTTACAAAGCTCAGAACATTTCACAAAATGTGTCTGAGTTTTTCCCAGTAAAAAGAATCATGCAACCCTTTGAGAAATGTGATAGAGCAAATGGCCCCATTGGGTAGGGTAGCAAGCATTACGTCGCCAATTTGGATGCAGTTATTTGTTGTTTTTATCTTATTTCTAATGGCATAACAGCGGCGAACACTGACATATTTCACTGTCACAAAACGGTTAGCATTCAGATTAAAGCTCCATTTTCATTGCGACGAATACATTTAATTTTTTATATCAACGTGAATATCATAGCCGAATTTTGGCCATCTACATACCTGTTCTGTTCGTCGACCAAAAGGCCATTGGGGTCAACAAACGATCTCTCCACTCCAATCATTTGATCGTTTATCTGACGAAGTTCTAGATCACTGAAAACGACATGAGGTTGACGTTACACTGATGAGAGGCCAAACTACGGATGTAACCGATACGCTTAATTTACTGCGCAAAATATATAGCAATAAACAACAAGTTATGCTGGATTGGTGGTCGTAGCTATTATAGGGTCGTATGACCGTATAATAGCTACGACCACATTTGTAACTGAAAATAATGACCGCCTGCAAACCGTGCGGCCGCCCCACCTGATATAGCCGTAACTTACAGGATGTAGATTATGGTGGATGAAAAAAAGATGAAAATATATGACGTACGTGAATACAGCGCCCGAATGAACTCTCTTGTGGAACCCTTCCGCCATACTTTCGTATCGATTCACCGCACGCTCCAGGCCATCTGTCAACGTATGTGGTCTTAACAGTCTTCCTTCAACATAGAGGCCCGCTGACGTGTCCGTAAACTGCAGCATGTGCGCATTTTGAATATAAGCATTTAGAACTGATCATGCGAGCATACAGACATTCGAAAAATTCTGCACAAACGTAGATAAAGACTTCGTCCAAGCATGCAATACTTGTCTCACACAAAACACCGTAGCGCGAAATGCCGTATTCCCTCGCTCTCCACGGACGGCCGTCAGCCGGAGGCCACCGACGCGCGGCGGCTCACCCAGCGTCACGTTGTGCCGCTGCATCAGGCGCCCGTAGGTGCGGCCGATGTGCTCGAGCCCCCGCCGAAGCGGCTTGCGCACGTCGCGCACGTCGACGGGCAGCAGCGGCCGGTCGGCCAGCCGCTGGCCCAGCACGGCCCACAGCCTGCCCAGCGCCAGGTGGTAGACGAACGTCGGGTCCAGGTGCCGCATCGCCGAGAACGTTTCGTAGATGGTGTGGTACAGCGGGAAGTCGTTCCAGCTCCAGCGCTCCTGCGGCGGAGGGAGGGATGGCGGGGGAAGGGTTAGTGCCGGGCCGGTGCTCGTCGACCCATCGGTGCGATGCTTCTCTAGACCGTGCTGTCGCTGGGCGGTGGAATCGAACGATGCCTTCTGGTGACGCGCTAACGTGAGTGGTGGCTAAACTGTGGTGACGTCCCCAGCAAAGGCTTTTCACGTGAATATGTGATTTTTACCTCTGTTTTGGTTCTTTCGGGTAGCGCTATTCTGCTTTGTCTGAGACTGCATACAGCTGCGGGATTCAGCTGCGGCGAACAGCTGCGACAATTTTCAATTCCTTTTTGGCGCAGAAGACGTCGAGGTTCTTACAAAGTCAATCTCCCACATGACGTAGACGGTGGGCGTGCCGAGCAGCTGGTAGAAGGGCCAGTGGTCGCTGGGTGAGCCCAGGCTGTAGCTGAAGAGGTCGCCGCTCTCCCTGCCGCGCCAGTGGTCGTACAGCGTGGTGAAGCCGAGCGCAGGGTCCGGCGCCGCCACCTGCGGCACACGGCGGTGGACCTGCAGCACACAGCAGACTGTCCGTCCGGTCTCGCCGCGCGGCTCCTGAGCGCCAACTGTCGGCCGAGCTCGTGACAGAAGCTGGGAGCATGATGTGACCTCGTGACGTCCCTTTTAATACAGGATTTTGGGAATTTGACTTCGCTGGAATGCGAATAGATCAGAACAAAACTCGTGTTAGGGGAGACGGCACACGTTTTTGCACTATTTAACTATTAAACAGTGGAACTTCACCAATTTTTCGGTACCTATGAAAAATAAATTGTGTACATTCTGGTAAAAAGAAAGCTCATCCAAGGTTATGTCAAAATGGAGCTATAGAAATAGTTCTGTTTCACAATACCTCTTTTTTTCGAGTATGCTTGATCTTAACCGATGCACAGGAGCTGCAGGATACCGGTTGTGCGCATACTACGTAATAATATCATGATGTGCTATTAAGGCCACCCATAACACCATACAAGGTCACCACAAGCCACAACTATGTAGCTGCAATTATCTTATAGTATTACTTTATCCCATAAAACCAGCCACAGCAGCATTTTGGGGATTTTACGGTGTTAACACGAGTGCTTGGAGACTTTTGATTGGAATGATTAAAACGAAAGCTCTATGTTTGGAAGTAATTTGTGATTTTTGGCCTTCATCTGACCTAGTGACCTGACCTCAGATCAACCAAATTATTTCCATCTGGTTATTCGCGCACCCATGAAAAGTTACAAAACCTGTCTTTGAAACTATTCTTGGCATCAGTTTGAAGTCTTTCCTAAAAATGACAATCTCCGGAAACCATGACTTGAGTTTGACCGTCTCCAACTCGTTCATCTTGCACGGCCTTGACATTTTCAACAGTAAAATGTCCGATATTTGATTTCGTAGAGCTGTTCGTTTGGGAACTATTTGGAAAACCCACGGGGGAGGGAATTAAACCAAACCTCCCACTCGAGTGCGCGTTAAGGGCCTTTTCGCATGTGGGACATCATTCATTCAGTCATTTAAGAGGGATGCCTTGTACTCCATGTCATCTCCCTCATTTTTTCTGGGAATCCGAAAATGGTGTTTGGATATCAAGGTCGGATGAAGCCCATTTTGGACTCCGAATTGCATTAATATGTTTTTTTGTGGATCCGTTGGAAATTTTTTTCTTTTTTTCCCGTAAAATGTCCCACCGTGGAAAATGAGAATCCAAACATCTGAAGCCCTTGGCTTGCGCTCTGTACCCACCGTGGAATGAGAAGATCAATGCTGCCTGCTGGGAGGCCACTTGACTACGGTCCATAAGGTGGATTAGCGCTAAATTGAAAACCAGCCAGGGGTAAATTACATGGCGCAGCGTTATTTACTTCAATGGGAGCTGGGGAGAACGGGTAAACACGCTTCTTGCTGCTTTGGCAAACGCACGAGTTGCACGACGGAAACATCCAGGTTCCGATGCCGTCCAGTCGTGCTGGTCTGTGCCACGAAAAAATGGGCATGCCTGTTGCGATCATGTGCTGACAGAAACAACCATGTGAGCAGCAGCCCGATATTTCTACCGTAAGATGGGTCTACCCTCCTTGATGGGCCAATGTCCAACAGGACAGCGGCCCATCAATTTGGTGGTGGCTCTGCCAACTGTGAATGATTTTTACATAGGCTTTTATCACCGAAATCCGCTTTAGCCATATCAGTTTCGAAGAAGATCCAGTACCGATGAAGAAACACATTTCTTGCCTTGTCCAGTGGGCTGCCGGTGCGTTTTGGTCTATCAGTATCGAAGTCCCGTCCACGACCGAAGCCTGGACTGGTAGACTGACCCCGACTGCCGATTGTTCAGCGTTACGTGGTACCAGTAGCGCAGCCAAGGGGGCCAAAGGGGCTAAGGGGCCATGACCCCCGTGGGGGCCAAGCGTGGCCCCCTGAAGGCCGAGCGGATCCCCTGGAACCGGGGCCACAGGTGGTCTGTTGAAACTGCTGGAGAGGGATCTTTGAGGCTTTGAGACTTTGAGACGGTTAACTAGAAGTACCTAGCAATATGGGTCTCTGAAAAGACCAGAGGGGCTCCTGAAACCACTAAATCTCAAGACGCCCAGAGAGCTCCTGAAACGTCCAAAAACATTTGCCAAAGAGAGAGGATTGCCAGAGAAGCCTCTGTCACGGCAGAGGGGGATTTATAATGGGCCTCTGTCAGTGCCTGAGGGGTTCCTTAGACGGCAAGCGGAACCCCTAAAAATGTCCTAAAAATGCCCTAAAAACCTCCTAAAAATGTCCCAGCGACGACAAGGGGAACCCGAGATGGCTTAAGCGTCCCTGACATTGTCAGATGGGCCCCTGAAACTGCCCAGAGGTGCCCATTACGCTGTCGAAGGATCGCCTGAGACGTCCCGAAAGGACACGTGAAACGATAAAATGAACCTGAGACTACTAGAGGGCCCTGGCACGGCAGAGGGGCCGAGAACACCAAAAGAATCCCTCTAACCATAAGAGGGAACCTAACCTAAGCTGACAAAAAAGTCCTCAAAAACTACGGGAGAGGGGCAGACAGGCTCCTGGGCCAGATATAGGCACAATTTTAATGGAGGGACGGAGGGAGTCGCCTACAAGCTCGCCGCTTTTGTCATATTTTGCCCACTTTGTGCGGGAACAAAACGCAGAATTCCCTCGAATAAGGTGACGCACTTGATTTTTGTTCAGTTATTTTACACAGTAAAAAAGGGGCATTACATCAAATATTTCACCCTGGACCTGCGCGGATCAAGGTTTTTTCATATCGGAAGAGCAAAAAATGGGGGGTCGCTCTGACCATTCGCCCCCTTCGGCTTGGCGAAATCTTGGATGCGCCCCTGGTGAGGCGTTTGCGTCCCTATTGTTTGCGAGGGTCCCCTTGATCCAATTTGGCCCTCCCCTGGGCGGAATCCTGGCTACGCCACTGCCTACTGCCGTGATCAGACGGTGCCGGTTTAGTTTGGATCTGGATAGACCTATTTCGATCACCACCGGCCATTTTAGTGCTACTGTAAGGAGAAGGATCTGAGTGGAATCGATTTACTCCTGGGAGATGGGCTTTTGGGGATGCAGGTGGAGCTAACAAGCAACCCTCTTTCCTGTACGAATGTCAAAGGTCAGAGGGGAGATCGGCCAAAAACCACAGCTGTTTTTCCTCGTAATCGGACAGATTCGACATTGACATTTACATTTGCACTGGTGTTCCAAAAGTTGGAAAAAAAAGTTCCAAAAGGCGAGTTGTTTTAGCGTTGATATGGGCGTTGAATAGAATGGTTATTTTTTATCTTCGGGCGCGTCCAGCTTTTTTGAAGACATCATTGGCCAAACGTGGCTATCACGCCATAGTTTTTCCGGAATTTCACTAAAAAAACGACAACATTACAAACAAACCCATCATGCCACCAGATGATTGCCACACGCTACAAGAAATTCTCATGGGGTTGGTGTACATCAAGTCACATTGTTGTACAGATGTGAAAATTGAACCATACTTCACGGTGCCCACTGCAGATTACGAGGCTCCCAGGCACCACACAAAAGAAAAACTCACCCGCAACGTCGTTTGGTGATGCTGCATTCATTCGTTTAGCCTCGTCACCTGAAGGCGTGTGAAAGTGTGGCGGTCCTTCACATCAGTCGGTGGCGGATGGGAGATGACTGCATATGACGATGTGTTGAGGACCAGCACTAGCAACGTCTGGCGACTGCTCGCGCGGCTGAAATGCGTCTGGCCATCGGTCAACTGGGGACAAGTGGAGATCGTCAGCGTCGACGCCGACGGACCACATCTCGCCGGCCCTGCGTACCCTCTCGGCAGCCTCGACGGTGACGCGGTGCATCAGCGGGCTGGCCACCATGAACAGGTTGTAGGTGTAGATGATGGCCAGGTCGACGTTCAGGATAGGCCACCGTGCGGCCGCCGATCAGGTGGACGTACTCCTCGACCAGCTCGGTGGCGCCGTAGTAGCCGAACTCGCCGCTGCCCCAGCTGGCGAACACCAGCGTGCGCCGCGGCCGCCAGCCTGCCGCACGTCGGCGTCGTGTTGGAGCGAGGCGGGCTCCAGTCGGGTGTGGTCACAGAGCGTTGCCGCGAACGGAACAAACGGGTACGCAAGCTGCAACAGGCGTTCATCTCCGTCTTCGAAAATGTTTATTTGTATTACAAAACCATGAATTATTTGTTACACAACGAGTAGGGTTCCACCAGTCTCTCGTTGTCATGCAAAAAAAATGTTATTGTAGATTTAGAAGAACGGAATCTGCCTGAAGTTTCCATGAGGTACCATACTTGATTCTGCCTGAAGTTCCCATTGGGTACCGTATCACCATACATTGGAACGTCTTCTCAGCGTATTAGAAAGGCATCGTGCGGGAACCAAGAGAAGCAAGTAGTTCTCACGCCTAAACGACGGTCATTTGACGTCATAGGTGAGAATGCCTCAACCAGCGACCTCGTACTGGCAACACAAGGGTTTCCGCACCTGCGCTCGCATTCCCAGCACCGTTCAACAGCACGATCTCACCGTTGCTTTTCATGACGGCGAAGGCGCGAACCACTTCCATCATGGTGGCCGTGGCGGAGCACGGGTCCAGTGAGCCGTACGACCACGAATCCCTGTGGTTTCCTGCGGCAGTTGGCGGCCGCACGCGTTACAGGGTGAAATAAGCGCGCGTACTGGAAGTGCATAGCTGTTCTTTGCGTCACACGGAATGTCGCATCTGATGTACTTGCTTTGTTTTTGCGCGACAGCGGTATAAAACTCAACGAACAGAAACGTGTACCAGAAACGCGAGCGGGCACAACCATCGCCAATGAACGAAGACTAGCTCAGGGACGCTGTGTCTGCTCTGGCACTGCCCGTGTCAGATGATTGAATGCCATAAGCCTGCGCCCGAAAACCCCACTCAAATCCGCGTCCACAAAATCTAACTTCACGCGCTCCGCGACGAGCACATGCCATCCTCTCGCGAAGACGTGCGGAGAAAATCGCGCGTGCAGAGGGAGGACGCCGGCCGGCCCACATACCGAGGATCACGTATCTGTCCGGCTCCACGCTGCCGCGGATGAAGCCGAGCACGTTGTACGTCGGCAGCACCTGCTCCACATTGTTCACGTGCAGGTGGACGGACCTAGCCCCGGAGCAAAGGTGAATTGAAGCACCATGAAGCCTGCACACTGCATTCACCCGAGGGAATATCTCACAGGTTTTTTGAAGGAGCTGTTTGGTTGGAACTAGACAGGAAATCATTTTTGCCCTCAGACTTGGGCGGTTTTCACATCATCGCTGTCGTTTATCGTCTCTCATAGAAATAATTTCTTACGGACACTTCAGAATCACAGACGAAAGCCTCATCGTAACGTAAACACTTGTAAACTAGCTTTAAACCACGTCTTTTATCGTTTACCGCTCGCTGTTGTCCTTGTCGCGGTTTTACCGCCGCCGACACGCGCGAGATTCGGCGTCAGACTGACCATCCCTGCCGTGCCAGCTGCGGGCCCAGCCGGTAGGTGACGTTGAGGGCGCCCCGCCAGGTGTCCGGCGCCTCCGCCCCCGCCATGTTGGCCAGCAGCTTGTGGGCGTCCCGGGCGCTCAGCGAGTGGCACGGCTGCAGCGGCATGTTGGCCGTCGGCCGCACCGGATCCCGGAACGCGTCCTCTGGGAATACAGCCGAGCGTGCGACCGTCACCCCAGAGATATTGACGGAAATTATGTCTGTTCATACCCTACGGTATTTTCAAAAGCGAATGTTTGGTTAACTCGGCTGCAGTACGGTAAAATAACGGCAGCATCCTCTCCAAAGATCTATGAAAGCTGGAGCAGCATACTATGCAATGCGTGATCCATAAACTCATCCCTGTTTTCATGGGTTTAGGAAAGGTAAGACGATCTAAGGGCAGGGACAACGGCAGCCCTATCAGCTTAGAAATATGTTTACATTAACCCTATGGTGATCCATGAGAAATATGACTTCAAATTGGCTCTGGGCAAACCTTAACAATGTTGTTACGCGCATGCCTCGCTATGTCTCAGGCAAATCAAATGAAAACCTAACAGAGGCGTCGACTTCTGTAAATGGTTGGGGTGCCGAACCGAGGGTTTGACAACTTAACCTCCCCCAGACGTGGGTTTCTCAATGGATTTAGCCCACTTTAATTTGACCACTGGAAATTAATAAGTTCTTTTGTTACTATTTATCGAATGAGAATATGTATTCCAAGCATATAGACATATTTAGGCAGAAGGTATAAATATAAGTAGATGCATCGCTTTAAATTTTATTATTTACTTTCCACCAATCTCTTATCTATTCCAACTGTTCTTTTCGTTATTAATACTCAATTACCTTTAAAACCAGCAGAAAATATTGGGTGGGCCCAAACCAACATTGGTGGGCCCAGATCAACATTCGGCGGGACAGGGTCATCTCAAAAGAATGCAAATCGACACCCCTGAAACCTAACACGATATTTAGATGCCTGTCCATCCGCTGGCATAAAAATGAAGGCGCGCTCAGTGCGCAGGCCTGACAATGTAGGCTGTGCCGCATTACCAACAGTCCAGCGGCGCAGCCTTGAGTCGACTGTCCAAAACGCGGACACGAGTATTTGTTCTACCCCAGCCTGAACAGGATCTGGCTGATTGGCTGATCTGTGGGGGGGGGGAGGAAGCGGGGAGCCGAGGACCTGATAACCTATCTCCCTTCAAATGTAAGCTTCTCAACGGATCTGCCTTCCTTTATTTTGATGGGCGGCAATTATTATGATTATTCCTTCGTTACCATTTACCAAATAACAACCTACATTTCCCTTGTTAAAACTTTCAAATCATGTTGGGGAGGGGGGGGGAGAATCACCGTTGACGAGGCCAGCATCCACACCGGGGGGATGGCACTTGCAAAAAAATACGGATCAACGCCCCTGTTGATGATGTATCATGTCGCCTGAGCGATGTGTTTGCATTATTGTCTAAACATGAACTACTGTCTAAACTTTACGCTACTTTCTAAACTACTGTCTAAACATCTCTGTAATTAAAAACCTCTGTTCCCTTGGTTAGTTCCGTAAACTAACTAAGGTCACTCAAAGCCTTCGTACCGTAGATGTAATCACTAAACGAAGGAGTTAGATTCTTCTGAAGTAGTCGAGCAGGAATCTGGTCACACTTCCTTGCACGAGCGGCGGCTTGGCCAACTATCTCATCCGTCTTCTAACCTTCTATATGCTTTCTACATCGACCATCAAAAAGCTTCGGCATCACGTCTCGGCAAAGTGATTTTTTAATGTTGGCCTCCCAATATCCGCTTGACCTGTATTAGTCGGGTTACGAGGAAACACAGCTACGACGAAATAAACTCGACCTATTATCTACCTCTCAGATCTTTGGAATTCAGAAGGGGACACTGCCTGGTCACGGCTGTACTGCCGTGAATGCCGCACAGCCTGAGGTTTCAGAGCTCAACACTGGCAGAGGATTTTCTTTTGAGGCGAATAATGCCGATTAATTTTTTCCCAGGTGGCAGGTTTATTAAACCATTTCTAGGGTTTTTCGCCGGCCGTTTGTAAACGATTTCAATCAGAGCCATCAAATTTGGTGACTTTTTACAAGCTCTCCCACCTGTGCTGCAAAAAATCGCGCCTGTAACTGTAGCACGGAAGGGTAGAAAAAGGATTTTTTGAGGCATGTTCACCGTTTTTCTGCAGACGCGTAGCCGTGGGAGGTAATGCAGACCTGTGGCTGGGTAGCCGTAAGCGAGGAGTGATGCAGACCTGTGGTCGGTTAGCCGTGAGTGAGGGGTGGTGCAGACCTGTGGCCGGTTAGCCGTGAGTGATGGGTGGTGCAGACCTGTGGCCGGTTAGCCGTGAGTGAGGGGTGGTGCAGACCTGTGGCCGGCTAGCCGTGAGTGAGGGGTGGTGCAGACCTGTGGCCGGGTAGTCGTAAGTGAGGGGTGGTGCAGACCTGTGGCCGGGTAGCCGTAAGTGAGGGGTGGTGCAGACCTGTGGCCGGGTAGCCGTAAGTGAGGGCGTCGCCGTCCAGCCAGGTGACGGTGCCGCGCTGGATGCCCGCGTCCGGTAGCCAGAACGAGTCCGGGTACGGCTTGGTGTCGTTGTCCGGACTGCCGTAGTCGGCCGGGTCCCTGCGGCCGGGAGGCAGCTGCCGTCAGACCGCGGGACCATCTCAGAGAGGTGCAGGCCAGCGCTGAACGGACGCTCGGGCTCTGCCAGAGCGAATTGTTGCCGCTCGATGTAGAAGACCGGGTGGATGCAGAGGGCCTTGCCATACCTTATTTGAGTATGTAATAAGCGTAATGAATCTCCGAAATCCGAGGCTTTTTTGTCCTGGTTCCAGTGTCATGGCCACCAGCGAGGCTTCCGACTGCTCACACGCACAGGGCATCCTCGATTGGAGCTGCTGAGCCACTCACGTGTAGAGAATGGCGCCGGCCACGCCGCGCTCTTGAGCGTTCTTGATCTTGTTGCCGCGGAACATGGCGCCGTAGCGCATGATGACCAGGCGGCCCCGGACAGAAACCCCGAGCCGCTGCAGCAGGTCAAAGTCCTCCCGGCGGCCGTAGTTGGCGTACACCAGCTCCGTCTGGCGGCGACCCAGGGCACTGTAAGTTGCCGCGGCTGCCGGCAGCTGGGGCTGACCGGCCCGGCCTCTCGCGGCTCCGGCAGGCTGTTGGCCTGGCCGCGAAATCTCTTCTGACTGCACGCGTGCTCCTTATATCAAAATAAATATTTTCCGCCGGAGAAAATATTTATTATCTGTACGCCATGATTTTACACGTTAGTGTCAACCATGTGTTCGTGACAGCCTTTACTTGGGTCAAGGCTATCTCCGACCAAAAATAAACTGAAGTCAATGACTTAACCCTATTCCCGCAGAGGGGGGGCTGAATCCGCCCCCCGCTCGGGTTTTTGTGCTTGCCAATTCCAGGCTTTTTAATGCAGCTTTGCGAAACTTTTTGACTTTTCCTAGCTATTTTTTCTACGCGCTGTGACAAAATTTCACAATTCTACTTTGCTCAAGAGCGGAGCCAGGCGACGTTTTTGGGAGGCACCTCAAACCATTTTTGGCCATGTTGAGGGTAAAAGAAAAATATCTGCCAAAAACAGAGTTTTTAAGATAAGTAAAACTTAAAACTTTATATGGATGTATAGATAAATAGTTAGGCAATGTGCACGCAAAATTTTGTTTATCTGAGGTCACTTTGCAAGGTCAGGTCAAGGTCAAAAGTCAAAATTTGTTTTTTTTGCAATAATTTCGGACGCCGTTCTTTTCAAATGTCAAACCCGGAATATATATGACGTAAAATGGTGCCCTCTACCTGTGTACCAAATTTCAGCGTGATATCAGGTCGGGTCACGGAGCTATGACCTAAAATGTCAGTGTGCGTACCCTATATCACAATAGCCATAAAATGAATCTTTTGGAATAGAGTGAATTCAAATGACTAAAAACGCTTACAGATAATATCAAATGCACACGAGATCATTCCAGGTGACCCTAAGGTCACTGGAGGTCATTTAAGGTCAAAGGTCACAAGTTGATCTGAAGAACGTGTGACCATGACTGTTCCCCCTTTTCATATCCCTGGCACCGCCTATGTTAACATTTCACAGACATTGTAATGCGATTTGCACTTTTTTGGCATAGCATGACAAGCAGAAACCAAAAAAGTGTTTTTGCCTTTTTTGTTCATCCAGTTGTTAGAAAACTAATCCTCCTATTTTTGAAACCCTGTGAACGCCCATGAATTTTCTCAAAATTTCAGATTTGTGTACACATGGTAAAAGCCCTATCCATAATCTCTCGATTCATGCCAGTTTCATTGAAATCGGTCGATAAACAACGGAGTTATAGGAAGTCTAAATATACCCCCAATTTGACATTTTTGCCCCCCCTGTATCCACAAATTTTGAAACTTTGAAATTTTTTTTATAAAAGTGTAGCTCACGTCACGGCAAATCGATTGCCGTTTGTTGCGATGAAATCGGACAAGTAGTTCTCGAGATCTCAGGGGGGGGGGGCGAATCCGCCCCTGCCGGGAATCGACCATACCGTCTAGCCCTCCGGGAATAGGGTTAAACGACCTTGTATTGGCCTCAGAAAGGTCGTGGTGCAATCAGAACCGATCATTTGCGTATAACCAACACACTGAGTTACTTTTCGTCCGTGGAAATCGAACTGGGCACCTTAACCCAGCCCGTCATGGCGCTCTTCGCCCGTCATCTCACCTGAATCTTAATATCTCAAGAAGTTACAATCCGGTTTGAAAACAAAACAGAGTTGGCATCGCCCATCATTTTAGAGAGGTATTGTGAACTTCAGAAACGCAAAGAAAAACTATAACTTTATTTTCAAAAATATTAAAAAAAGCTAACTGGGCGTCAAACTGACCCCATTCCCATTACGTGGTGAGTTAAAGGCGCCCTACAAGTTGCACGTCATAGGAGCCAATGAAAACTGGAATTTGCTGACATCGCCTCCTCAGAGGTCGGCTGTGAAGGCACCGTATGACCTACCCGGGCCAAACGGGATATCATTACGTTGCTAAAGGACAAAGCTACAAGTTCGCTTTTGTTTCGTCGTTCTATCACATAAGGTTTGGAAATGACTGGGGGGAGGGTCACACCAACCATCCTGTACTGTCCAAGGTGGCGAAATTGCAAATACTGGCAACGGTTAAGGTATGCAGAAAAATCGTTCTCCAGTCTTTGGATGATTTATGCTTATATATTATTCCTCCCTTAAAATGAGATGAACCTTCAAGGAAATAAGCCAAATTATAACTTTCACGACCCCATACGAGGTCTAATATCACTTGCACTCATCATTTTTCGTATAGTTAACTTCAAATGTGCTATGTTTGTAGAGCAGCATCAAAGGCATGCATCACGCTGCAGTCTGTAAAGTGGGCAACACGTCTTCAGGACACATGGAACTCGATGATACCAGAAACTGTAAAACGACATCGATGCCCGTCTTTCCAACACTGTGAAAGGTTGTATAGTCCACTCTTCTCTCAAGCTTACGGAGCATAAACGTAGCAGCCGTTTCGAGACGCGCATGCTGGCAGGTGACCTCGAGAACATCGAGCTCGGTCTGTCGCCCTAACTTACCGACCGTACATCCCCCGAGGGGCAGAAGGCCAGGTAGGCCGGCAGCTCGCCTCTGTCCAGCTCGTTCTGGTCCTCGGTTAGAGATGAGGTAAACTTCACCTTTCCCTGGCTGTTCAGCAGGTATACCTGTGATCACACGAATGCAGGAGGACCAGCAGATGAACAAAAATGACACCCTTCTCGTACTGCATTTGCCTTTCATAATTTTTCCGCTAAACAAATTCTGCATAACCAGCCATGTTCATGTCGCATTTCCTGTGGAGATACGAAAACTTTTCATCCTCAGCGCTAAAGTCGCTTAATTAAAAATCTACAGATCGAAGCGTAGACTTATTTTCTCTGCAAATCAGTGTGATGTCACAAAGAGAAAGAGAGAGCTGCTCATGTTGCATTCGGGTTCAACTGTTGCCGCGAATGTAAAAAATGCTATCACGTCTCATCAGGTAGTCCGAAACATCCAAACGATGGCGGACTAAAGAACATTGGCTTGGTTCACAGAATCCCATTTTTCACTCCGGCGTATGAAGACGCTGCAGGACTGTGAAATTCATTCCCGTTTCCCAACTATGAAAACATCAGGCAAAATATTTCGAAACGTTAATGTTTGTAACAGAGAGCTGTTTTTCCCGCCGGAGGCACCGCAATGGACTGTTCGCCGGAAGTCGGATAAATGAAGGAATCCTTACGATATACCAGCAGTGTGCCAAAAATTAAACATTTGACCGTGCCTTACATGTTGTATCAAGCCGTGCCTAATAAAGCGCCCAACACTACACCCCGTCCCAGCAGCGCGCGGGCCTGCGCCGACACCCGTCCGGCGGCGGCGGTACCTTGCTCGGCTCGGACGTGTTGGGGTGCGACAGGAAGACGTCGTACTTGTTGAGCACGGCCTCGTCCAGCCCCTGCTGCCGCCAGGTGTCGCGCATGAGCACGGCCTGGTCGTAGTCGGCCGCCGTTCCGCCCACGTGGGAGATGGACGCACATGACCTGAAGGTAAGATCAGGCTCTGACGGCGGCCACCGTACGTAAACCTGAAGAAAAGGTTAGGCGCTGACGACCGAGAGATATCAGCCCATTCGACGCTCGTACTGCGTCTGCATGAGATGGACGCTCTGTTGGGGAAGGAGAATCAAGTGCCGAGGGCCATGTAGTGCAATGCCAATTGCGACGTACCGTTTTTATTTCGCAGGTTATATGGTGCTTTGGTTGTCTTACGTGGTGCAAGAAGTTCTACCAAATTTGGTAAAATGGAACGTCAGTGCTCCTACTCAGCATCCAGAGCGCAACGTACGTCTCAAATCCATCAGGCCAATTCTGATCCATATTCCACATGCTGTCCTACAGACGAGAAAAGCTCTTTTGATAGCGGCTCTGGTTCAACGTAGACGGCGATTGAAATGACCTGTGGGATGTTGACAGATATGGAAATGTATTTGTCGGTCTGTGGTGTGTTGCTGCAGGAGGTAGTTAAAAGTGAGCCGTTGGAGAGACACAGAGTCATTACTGTCACATCCGATCACCCGATGTTAGGTAGCCTTGAAAGCTACGGGTCCAGAAACTCAACAGGATACTTTTCCTTCAGGGGAGCTTCGTTTGACCTGAAAACACACGAAAACCGCTGCTGGGAAGACGATATGCAATGGTTTTTCGCAAAAAAATGCGGGCCTGAGGGAAGAACCGGGCACACTGGCCTCCTTTGGCTGCGCCGGTGTATGTGTACTTGGCAAGGCCGATCTTGTTGAGCCGTCAAACTTTTCGGACAAACGTGCTGCATCTCCGGCGGCTCCCTACTCCCCAGGGAACATTGGCACGGGTTTTAAAGATCGTTGAGCGATGTAAGCCTTGGTTTGCACCTCATATTCACGCTTCTTTTTAATGCGTGCCTCCATCCCAAACATTGCGGTTGCCAGTAATATCCCAGCAAGCGTTAGCGTTGTTCATTTTCATAGCTGCCATTTGCAGAAAAATCTCGCGATATCTAAACGGGCACAGTTCCCGTGACACAGGAAACCTTTCGCTATGATTCTGAAAAGCTGTCAACTGGAGCATCGTCGTAGAAAACGGCCATCTATGTATTTCCGTCACCAAACCCTCCGAATAAAAGGCATGACAAGTCAGTGCGTATGCTGTCGACGCTTCATCAACGAGTCTCGTCTCTGTGTTGGAGTTCCATTGGTAGAGGTGGCGGGGCTGTGTGTACCTTGTGCATCCTCTCTGTGGCTTCTCGATAGCAGCATGAAAGAAGCAACGTAATGGCATCGTAAACGAAATGGCTCCTGCAATAACTATGCCTCTACAGGTCATTTTAATTGCGTCTTTGCCCTCCTACTGAGAAAATGTATTTGAACCAAATTTCCCGCCACATGATCAGGATGTAGCCTGCCTTGCATGAGCCGACTGGCATGGCAGAAGTTAAATCCATTTGTCACATATCGTTCAGCTTTCAGCCTACCTGTCCAGACACCCACAACAATCGTTTTCGGAAGGTGACTGTCAGGCTATTTGCTGCAAATGGAAACAAAGTCACTAATTTGGTCATCAGTCACGGCAGTTGTCGATGACCGCTCACATTTTGCGATTGCCTTTCCAATGTCGTCAGTACCGCATATAAGGAACTAAGTACCGTTCCAGGAAAATAATGGAGGATGTTAAAGACGGAAAATAGCATCGGCCTTTCTGTCGTCGTGCTAATGATGGACCACCGTCTCTTCGTCAAGCGTCTGGCTGGTGTCAGGAATCAATTCAACATCTTGAGTCAACCCAGCTATTGGAAAATGGATGAACTTGTCATATTCGTGTGAGAGGCTGTGAATGACAAATACGCGGATCTCATTTCATGATAATGTTTCGTATAACATCAGTTCCGTCACATATTTTCATCTGACCCGCATTGGTAGTTATGTTCGTACCTGTATTTATGCACCACCTGAATTCCTAAGGTTATACACGTCCTAGCTCGAAGCTAAAACATTTTGCTCATTGAGGGCGAGAAAATGAAATACGAGAAGGAAAAGCATCCACTTCAGATGAGCATGAGCACTTAACGCCACCGCTGAGTAAGCCTGAATCAGCACACCGAGTTCTAAGTAGTGACTTTCATCCAGACACAGACATGACCTACGAGGACGCTGCGAGAGGCCGACTCATGGCTCCCTGGCTTTCTGTCCTGCTGTGGCAGAGAACAAGATTCTTCCATTTATGTTCCACGCTCTGGCTACTTTCCAGCCCTTTATTTCCGACATATAGTCTGACGTGCATTGAATGACGTATAGTCATTCATCCCAAAATTCGTTCTTTCAAAATGTTGTGCTTATCTGGTCCATTTTTTACCCAATGCAATCATTGACTCACCTGTTGCATACATGGGTGGGATTGGAGTGGGTTTGCACACTGTAAGGAGTAACGTATTCAGGAGACTGGTCGTCGGGTAACCGATTCTCCTTTACCTGCCATATTTGGCGCCTTTAACAAGTGGTAAGTGGTACTGTGCCATGCCTTCCCGGTTCGCTAATACCGATTCATTGTGGTAATACATGAAGATGTCAAACTCGCCACATGAGGCGATTTTACGACCGATACAGGCCGTATGGCAGCTATTTCACTGCACATGCGGGATGTGGCCCTCATGATTTTGAACGACTTAATGTCACCTTACTAAAACACTTGGGATCGTTTGAATCCTGTTCGTGTTTTCATTGCACTGTTCTACGCAAATGTACAACTTTTGTGATATAGGAACATCTGACAATCATTGAAGAAACGGCCTATGAGGGAGGCGGCCATGCACCTGAACAATACGTCTACGTACATGTTTTTATCTGGTGATGTAATTATGAACACGTTGTAGCTGTTTTCTGTTTTCTTCTGCAAACGTTGACTTTTGTAGTATTTCCCAGGAGTAACCACATAACCGATATCATGTCTATGCAGGGGTATCATTTATCTGTAGGTCTTGTACTGTCCAGGTCCTACCAATGTTTTTTTTATCCTAAATGATAAATGCATGTAAAAAAGCAGATGGGACAAAAAACAGTACCGAGGTCAGGGTTGTTATGCAACATAACATATATATAATATATATATATATACGTATATGTTAAGTTCTATATAATATATATATATATATATATATATATATAGTGGCTCGACGGAATTCGCCACTTTTTTGGCCGACGGCAGTTTTCCGTTATATATATATATATATATATATATATATATATATATATATATATATATATTGATATATTGATATATACATATATATATATATAATGAAAAAATGCCGCCGGCCAATATATATATATATATATATATATATATATATATATAATGGGGAACTGCCGTCGGTCAAAATAAAGTGGCAAATTCCGTTGAGAAACTCACGTTTTGGGGAAATCAAGTTATTGTGCCCTCGGCTCGGCCCCACCAGAAATGCACCAAACGACAGTACTGTTCCTATGGCATAAAGTTCTTCCCACTGCTTTTAGTAAACACAACGTGTTGGCTCGTATCAAGCTGCGATTCACCTTTTCTATGTTTGTGATATTTTTGCATTTGTACATTCGTATATATTGATATCACATTTGTGTCGATCGTATGGTCATGGACTACGCCTTTATCACCAATTTCAGAAAATTATTAGGGGAGTTCGCATAGGATTTCAGGTCGATTGCTTTCTAGTTATTGTCATAGGTCTAACGTTAAAATCTCTGAGTGTTGGGAAGGGGGATCCGGACCCCTCCACCCTCCGGGATCGCCAGCGATAGGCATGGTGTATGGTACAGTTAGGCTTTTGAAATGCTACACGCATTCTAATTTTTTTCTTACTGTCATATCGTCGTGTGAAATAACTTGGTAGCGATACAAGTTTAACCTGCAAAGATTTGGCCTCGATGATACTGAAAACTCGGTGACGATGATGACGATCACGATGATGGTCATGATGATGATGCCGATCGTGATGGTCATGATTCAAAAACTCGGTATTGGTAAATCGATACATATCTTCTGTATCATCAACCGCACGAAACTTCCTTTTTACAAAAGCCGCTGCTGGTTTTGCCGACTCTTGGTTTTATCTGACTAAATCGGCGATGGCTTTGAGAAGGTCGGGAAATGGGGATGGGCTGCGCACCATTTTTTAAGTCATTGCTTTGTTGATAACGCCGCGGAGTAATGCTAAGAGGATGGGGGATGGCACAGCATCCCAGCGCCTCAGTGGTTCCGCCGCCCTTCCGCGAAGTGTTTCACAATATTCACGGAGTAAATGCGACATTCACACCGGCTGGCGGCTGCTGCGCTGGGACGAGTGAACGACACAGCTGGGAACGATCATCCTGGAGACCTTTCCGAGATGACACCGCCTTCCATCGGTTCACTGCCCACGCTCACTCCCACAGCTCCTGCACGTTATCCATACAGGACAACAACAGTCATGACGACAGGGCCCCAGGCTCGAACGGCAGACTTTCGTGAGCGCTCACCTGAGATTTTCCTTGATGCGCCCCGGCTCCATCAAGTTGTGCAGCCATCGCGTGACGTTTTCCAGCTGGTGAGTGTCTTCAACACGGATAGAGTCATCGGGCCACAGACTGGGGTCGGCCGAACAGGAGCTGTGTCCATCGCCAGCTGTGGCTGACTCCGTCTGGCGAACGAAAAATGTGACTGACCTGCAGCGCACTGAAATCGGAGGTTTTATCGCAGACATGTCTCGAGCGCTACCATCCGTCATCTGGTCTACAGTATGGCTGAGCTACAGGCGGCGCCTAAATGTCGAATCTTTCTTATAGCTCACAAGTAACCAGAACTGGTCCGAGGAGTCGTATAACAGGCAATTACACGACCAACCAAACAGCCCAATACATGTGCATGTTAAAGCTGAGATAAATCGTAGGCGTGGCATGCATTGCCAATTATATTTGCATTTGATCAGGACGTCATTGAGATTCCATCTTGCTGGCAGCTGGGGCATCATTCTGCATAGTATCCGCATGCACGGCTGGTTGAATCAATTTGGTTGTTATGTTGGTCCTCAGTTGAGTTCATTCCATTTGCTTCGATGAAAGAGCGCTTGAAAAACGAGACTAAATGGGAGCCTTCGGTTTCGGTACTAAATCTGACATTAAAATGCTATTTCAAAAACTTTACTTCGGTGCGTGAAAGATACGTAATCAACATAAAAGCATTTTACCAGAATTAGACTATTTTTAACTTATATACAAGACCAGATGGCAATTTTTTGGGTGGTCGGGACATTTAAAAGCGAATAATATTACATCATAACAAATCAAATAATCATTACATCCTTTGGTGTTTCTTCTTAGTTAAAATAAGCCTTGTAAAAACGTAGCACAGTACATGGTTATAATTTCATCAGATACCCATCAATTTAGAAAGTAACGTCGTGGAGGTCTCAGGTTCTATATAATAAGATGTGAGTCCACCAAGGTGCAGTCTTTGTTTAGCGTTTTGAATCTCTTGACTCCTGAACTCCTGACTCCTGGCGTGAATTTGGCAAAGCCCACATTTAAAATGATGACATTGCCGTGGTTTCAAATGCGTTATCATTTTTGTTTCATTTTTGTTTCCTAGGTTGTCTTCTAGGCATTTCCTCATCTTGAAATTCGGCCTTGGAAAGAGTGCCTACCTCCTCGGGCCAGATTCAGAGGTTACGTTACGTGTACGCGAAAAATGGGTGGAGAAACCCCAAGGAAAACGCGCATGCCATACTTTCAAATAATTTTGTTCAGGAATGAAGATCGACTGCGTTAGGATTGCGGCTCTCAAGACGATAGCATTTCCACTTTTGTGCTTTTTACTCTTTTCTCTTGTCCATCTCACGCTACGTTAGGCGCGTTTGCATCGTTCTTGGATTGCAGTTGTGCACCAGATTGGTCAGCACGTTTCAGAACTTTGGAGAAGCTGAAACAATTTTTGAAGATGGAGAAAATATCCATGAAACGTCAAATGTAAGAGTACATATATGAATAACCTTGGTAAATTGATTGGTGATCTTCCTTTGCATCTTAAAATGAACATGACACAGATAAGAAAACGAAAAAAAAACTCATCAAAACGAACAACGCACTGGCCTTTAACAAAAGGTGCTTCAAAGGGAATATTCTGCCAAAGTATACCAATATACATACATATATATATATATATATATATATATATATATATATATATATATAATACAATATGGAAGAACGAACACTGATGCAATGGATAAGGAGGATACCTAAGAGCAAAATGATTTGGTTCAGGTGGTTTGCTTCAGCAACGTGAAAGCGGTTGAAACCTCAAGCGATTAAGAAAACAAATTTTTTTGAATTTCGTTCTCTGTGAAAGATCGATGTGCAGGGCCGAAAAGTGGTGCTAGATAGCACGTTTCATGCAACAAAAAAGGCAAACATCTACTGACAAGGTTGATCGTTGCTATTCAGATACCACACCCTTGGTTTTAATTCAAAGGCCACGCTTTCTTTCGAGCTTTAAAGCAAAATCCGTGTTTCGTAGCGAACACATCATGACCGCTATAAACAGTGAATATTTGCTGTTGTTTTATCGCTGGATAACAAATGACATGGGGCACGAAGAAGGTGTCGCCGTTGGGTATTAAAGCTCCAGGCTCAGATGCCCCCTGCAAGATCCGATGGAATTTCGTATATTGGAGCACGCGTCTCGAGAATCAAATCACCAACTTCTGGAGGCCCATCCGAGCCCAAGAAGCGTCTAGCAGTCACCACCAGACATTTCCAGCACTTCAGTGATATGTTTTTGTAACAAGATATTCCACTGTCTTCCGGCGTTTCCCATAGGGATTCACAGTTTCGTTACAAAAACAAATCATCGGTTTGCTTGAGCATCCTTTTAGCACTGGGGAAAGTAAAACTGAACCGAACTTTTTTCGCGTCACAGCTTATCGGTGGGTACCGCGCAAATAAAAACGAGCCCGTTTTGCGGCGGTAAAATTGACGGTAGATCCAGCGTGTTGGGTCTCACTAAGTATCGTTAAAGGGTTTATGTTCATGCTTTTTTATTCAAGCGTACGGGAACAGAACAAAATTATTGTTTTTAGCAGACCAAACTGAAAAATACTGGCCAATTTGAAACCAAAAATTCACTGGCCATCATTGATCATATCATTTAGTATTCTAATAAACTGAATCACATAGATGGAGCTTCGTTGAATGCTAAAGCTCAATAGATAACTTCAGCTTTTGTGGTTTTGGCTCCGGGTTCTTTGACCACGGGTGTAAAAATTTTTTTTTTTCAAGCGGACCAGGTCGGAACCAGCCTAAAATGCTGACACACTGCTGGACTCCGGTCTGGCTGACGAACCGCGGCGCCGACAGCTCCCACCTGCAGGTGTCCGGCGATGAGGGCGGCCGCGACCAGGCAGGCTGCCGGCAGCGCCAGGCTGGCCCACCTCCCCGCCATGTTGTCCGGCGCGGCGTCTCAGCGCCGCCACCGACGGCCGGCTGGCCCGCCCGCCGCAGCTCGCCGCTATATAGCCGCCGGCCCACGGCACGGCCTCAGGCAGACGCCTGAAGGCCGAGTCAGGCCGCAGGGAGGTCGTGCTGACAGGTCTCGAGCTCTCCGGAGACCTCGTACATCGGACGCCGCAGCCGCAAAATACAGACGTGATATGCTGGGTTATAATGATCATTTTACCGTGGCACTGGGCAGCGGCAAACGACGCGAAACTTCTGCTTTATCGACCTTGCGGAATAACATGAGCTCTCTGGTCTTGCCTGAAACATCTTCTCCGCAACCGATATGGTTGCAACGTGGGATTTTTAATACGCCAGTAAATTTCCACCATCAGCTGTTGTGCATCAGGTACTCGGCACAATTGATGACAGAAGCTGATTGCCAGTCCGCAGTAAGCTTTTAGTGGCCACTCGTAGATTTCGCCTTGCCATTTAGCCCTCGCCGAGCCAGCCTCCGGATCCACCTTCGCCGGGCCGGGGGTGGATGGGCATCCCTACCCCCGTGGCTCTGAAGGAGTTAAGAGTTTAAAAGGAAAAAGATCCGATTTACCTATAAAGGACGGGAAACGGGCGCTTCAAACCAAATTTGGCGATTTCAGGGAAAGCGGGAAATGGAGGAAAGGAAAAATCTTCCTCATGTGCAGGCAGGAATCTTATTTTTCCAATGTATTAATAATGTCCCTTGGATGAACCACGCCGCAAATATGTTTCAAGACACATATGACGCCAGCAACCATCATATTTAAGCTTGCTTACTTGGCCAAAATATTGGCGCCGACACGCCGAGCGTTCCTGGTGTCTCTCGCATCATTTAACACATTACTATTGATCGCACACGATACAGCGTAAATTTCAATAACATTGGGTCATGAAATAACCCTCCTACATCATTAAGCTCCCTGCTGAAAACAGTTTTTAACGGAAGTCGCTTAGATACCGGGGGACGGACACGGCCGCAATGAACAAGCATAATATTTGATGGGCCGCTATTTTCGCAGCGGCAAGTGTTTTTATTTTGGTCGCGAAAAATAAGATGGTTGCGGCAGTAGCAGAGAATCGGGTAATATGGCACGCCTATTTAAAATTGGCTGAAATTAATTTCCAGATAGATGTACGTCAACCAAAGGACATTCAAATGAAAGACCACCTTCAGATTTAAAATGAGACCACATTAGCTGCTGCTGTGAGCATTCGTTTAGCGTTTTAACTGCAATCATTTTTTTTAAAAATGGATTTTGAATCTGGGTAATTCCGGACACTGCTCGGTAATTTCAGACGGCCGTCCAGATTTATCCGATCCATGTCAAGCGGTGCTAGCGGAGGCTAAGCCGAATTTTTTTTGGTCAATCATAAGTTACTCCCATGTCAGTCTTCCACCGCCTTTGCTATTGCCATCGGCTTGCCGTGTCACCGCTGCTGTTGCTGCCGTCGGGCACCAGAAGTTGCCTGGTCGATTCGTTGTAATACTTTGCCAGCCGGCCAGTTCTTACGTGTTATCGAGCATGTCTGATGGACAAAAATTTTACTCAAAATGTATGTCGTTGCACATTAAAGCAGACGTTTCGGGTGTTCGGGTATTATCGGACGGTGTCCAATATTACCAGAAAGGAGGTGCCTTAAAACGTGCGGCGTGATGGCGAAGTAGACGGTTCCCGCCATTTGCCGCCACTTTTAAAACGAGGTAAATGCACGAATACAGTGTAAAACGGTAATTGCGCTTATTCTAACCTGTGGATTGTTAAATGCCAGGAGGCAGAAAATCGAAAATCTTCATGACAGAAACAGTGAATTCAAAGAAAAAATATCGACCTGAGACCCGCAACGTCTCTTATGGGCGACACGGCAAAAAGGGATATTGGATCCTTACCAATTAAAAAAAAAACAACAACAAATTGTAGTTTGAACGTGATTCTAACCGTGGCGGAGAAATGGCGGTATCCGAAATTACTTGCCGTCCGATATCACCCAAATCTCCCTTACAGACTGTGTACATGTAAGTACATGTAGCTCTCATCATTTCTGGTCACACAAAGTGTGTTCGCATTAAAAGCAGGCATACTGTTTCAAAAGATCAAGTCATGTCAACCTGGGCCAAATTAAATTAGGTCACCGTTGGCAAGGAAATTTTTTATCGTGTATTGCTACTTCCGAAACAAATAACTCCCAATGGCCATTCTCCGACTGTAAACCAAGGAGCTGTGTTCGGTTGCGAATCTCAAAATTTGGTGCCCAAGTCACCGATCAAGGGGAGCAATCACTCGTGCAGATGTCGTGAGAAGCACCAGGGTGTAATATCCAAGCTTCGGAAACGCAAACCAGTCTCACAATCTCAACAGCAAACGTAAAGAGCGCCAAAAGTTTAGCTGACCTCATGTCAGTGACCTGAACATTGCCCAAAAAAGTAAGAAATCAGAATTGTTCCATTTATTATGCTATCCATTTCTATCAATGAAGCAAATTTCTTCTCAATCAGTCCATTTCGCAATTGTTACGCCAATTTCACTTTCTTGAAACATGTTCTTACTTGCTTTGTCCTAGGTCAATGACCTGAGGTGACCCAAAATTCAAAAACGGACAAAAGGCGTAAAAATGACGGTATGATGACGAAAATATGACATGATATGATATGATATGATATGATAATATGATGAAAAAATGAAAAGGTGCCCCAAGTTTCGTATCTCTGCTCCTTTTTGTTTTTTGGCTAACCTCAGGAAACCTGAGGGAGGAACCTCATCTGCCCCCCGACCCGCCAAAGGTTAGCATAAAAAAACTCAGCTTTTTCCGTCTGCCACCAGGCAGAAGGGTAGCCGAGATTTCGCCAAGGAGCGGGCCAAGACAAGCCTAATCTTCACAAAACTTAAAACTCCTCGGATTTCGGCCACTTTATTTTCGAGTCCCTGGAATTATCACTTTTTCATTTTCAGTGCTTAAAGAAATGCCCAATTTCCGGTCCCAAAGGGTGGAGAACATGACTCCCTTGCCCCCTCCCCTTGGCTATGCCCCTGCCACCAGGACAAGCTTACCAAAATGACACTGGACGTCGAACTATTCGATGGATCCTGACCCGCGATATCCTTAATTCGCCCGAAAAATTTTGATTACAAAAACCAACCTGTTGAACTTAACGCAAAATGACCCAGACTACAGCAGCGTGAAGTAATTTTACGGGATAAAAGCGAGGAATTGGGGCCCAGCCAGGATCTTCTTAAGGGGAGGGAGTCGAAGCTCATTGTGAACTGAAATCATACGAAAACCGCGTGCTGGGAGGGCGATGTGCAATGGTTTTCAAAAAGAAATGCAGGCCTAAGGGGGCCGGGGGGACCAGCCCCCTTTGCTGCGCCAGTAACGAGGAAGGCGAAATTTCCGATCTCAAGGGTATGACGTTATTCAGTTCAGGTTTGTCTGGAGACGCACTAAGCGAGGATGGCCCGTTCCGGACTGCTAGGCAGCTGCTGTGTTTGGACTTTCAGTCCACATTCTTTTGAAGACAAACCACGTTGCATTGGCCCGTGAGCTGACAAATTATTGAGGGACACGACAGTGTTATGCGCCTGAGGGTCGACATCCTAGTCAAGACGGACACAGCAGTGTAATGTTGGCTCGAGGGTCGACGTTCTGCTGAAGACGGACACAACAGTGTTATGTGCCTAAGCACTGGTATATTGAAGACGGACACAACAGCGCTATGTTGCTCATGGACCAACGGAATGAAGACGGACACAAATGTTGTGTTGGTCCGGAGGGAGGACATTCTACTGAGGGCTCAGTCGCGCTCGTTGTTTTTTTCCTAAGATTTGATTGTTTCCTGGTTCCTGGTTCCTGTTTCTTGAACTACTGTTGTGGCGCGCGAGAAGTAAAGTCAGGTGGGCAAAAACGCCAAGTTTCTAGTTTATTGACACGCTCTGGAACATTCAGGACGTGGTGGAAGGGTCGCGATAGGGACCGGAAGTTCCTGCACTCAAGTCACCTACTCCTTGTTCCTGTTTCATTTCACTAGCGTCTGCATGGGTGTAGTTCCGCGCAGGGGTGGGTAGGGTGGCGACACGAACAACTTAATAAACGTCTGATAAAGTCCTACGGTGTATATCAGCCTATATGGTGTCGCATGGAAACAAATGGCTCGAGTCCTACCAACCTTAAAACGCCACTAAGCACATGAACCCGGCTGAATGGCGTCCTCCGCACGACAAGTGCCCACACCGTTTGACACCAGACGTAATGCTCAAAGCCGCAGCTGGCTTCGAAAGAAGATCAGAAGCCGGACGACCTGAAAGACACCGCCACCGCTTCATCCCGGTCGCTGGACGGCGCGCTGTGTTCGGCCGTCCTCCTAAGCCGGCGCCGGTGCCGCGAGGCGGCATTCAGGCGCGACAGCAGAGCACAGCAGAACACACCGCACAGCGCGCAGCACAGCGGCACCGTGCTGGGCGTCAAGCGCCACTTCCGCCGAGCAGCGTCACGACACCGCGGCGGAGATACCGGCCCTGTCGCCGCCTCGTTAGCGATAGGCCTATCACGCGCCGGGGCCGCCAGGCCGTCTGACGCGGCGCTGATGCGCTGGCCGCGTGCCGCGCGCAGACTACGGCGATAGGAACACGCCGACACGTAGGTACATGGTCTCCGGGCTTCAGATGGCCTGGGGCGTTTCAAACGATGGTAACGCCAAAATGAGAGGGACTTCTATGCAGTGTACCACATGGAAACCGAGCGCGGAAGTCGTGTTTCGGGGGCTAAATCGTGGTGAGTTCGGTGGCATATTTTATTCCCAGCTTTCTTTCTGGCTATGATCAAAGATTTCCCATAATTACCGGGAGCGGTGTCTGAATAGTATTTTGTTTCACTCATGTCATCAGCCTAATGTTACAGTCTCTGAAAAGTAGGAATCTAGACGTTCCTTCAAACCCCTATGGTCTTCAGCCATGCTTTTGGCGTTGTTTTGGAGAACTAGTTTTTTGTGGCCGGGTTGGACGTCTTTGATTGGGCACCTACTACCCCTACTACCTACGCAGAGACCTTTCCAGGATCTTCGAGGGAGATCCATCTTTCGTAGATTTTTCACTGATTTCCAGGCTCCATTAACATGAGATGGGATTTGGCGAATTCAAAAATAGATGTGATATTTATATCCTACCTATAACTTCTCTAAGCAACAGGCGCAGGACAAAAAGTTATCATTAGAAATAATCCGCTTTTCGTCCAGAGTTAGTTTGGCTTGTTGAAGATGGCTCTGCATAACGTCGATAATTTTTTTTTACATTCGTATGCAGTTTTCTCCATGCGTGTGAAACAACAAATAGCATTGTTTCATGGATCTCTTGCACTGCCCGTACGGTTGCGATTACGATTTGCGTTTTTAAAGAATGTGGACTGGACCTTGGGCGAGAAACGCTATGTGCCTTTCGCATGTGAGAAAGATAGGGGGCGCCGGTTTCCTACCGCTCCAGCGTCAGAGGCAGGCCTAGGTCAGCCGCGTACGGGGCCTGCCACCAGTAGCGCAGCCCGGCTTTTCGAAACGTTGGGACAAGGCTTTAATAAAAAGGCGCCTTATCACACGGCACTCGTGGGGACTTTGAAAATGCGTGGGGACTTTGAAAACACAAGCACACTTTTCATTTGTAAAGGTTTTGTGTTTTAAACAAATCATTGGTCATGGAAGCAAATTTTTGGAAACACCATAAGGGGGAGTCAGGTGGCATCCCTGGCCCTCCTCTGGCTACGCTACCGACCAGGGGCGCAGTAGGAATCTTCTGAAGGGGGGGGGAAGCTTAGTGTGACCCAAAAGCATACGAAAACTGCCTGCTGGAAGACGATGTGTAATGGTTTTCACAAAAATGCAGGCCTACGGGGACCGTTCCCCGGCTTCCTTTTGGCTGCGCCGGGGCTACCGACTGCCACTCATACGTAATCTCGCAGCACTCCACTCAGGCCGTGAATCGAGGCATAACGCCTATCTTGACGAGTATTGTTGGCAAACGCGACACTCTATATCATCAGATTAGGTTATTTAGGTCCTACTGGTGAGCGCTGCGAATATTCACCGAATTAAATGCCCACTTTGCCTTGACAGGACTTGGCGTGGTTACGAATCGTTACGAGCTCCGTCTCACGAATACAGCATTATTTACAGATCGGATACGATTCACAAATGGCAGGATTCGCCAAACACAGTAGCTCTCATTCTAATTATCTGTAAGTATACTGTAACCCCGAAGCGTGGTCGGAGTCGTGCGTCCTCACTGTCGCCGGAAGAGGGTAATTTCTAGGTGTTACGGCGACGAGCGGGGCTATGGCTTCGTGCACGGCGTGGGGCAGCACAGGGAGTCGAGAAGACCCCAGACCCGCCAGATCACCATCGTGAGGGTGCGTCAGTTGAAGAATCTAGTCGAAACGCCTGTCGGGGGACATTCAGTTTACAGACCGGTCAGATCATTTCGATGCTTCGTAACAAATTGGCTCTGTGCCTGATAGTTATTTGGTCCATGTTCGATGGCTCCGAATTTATTCTATTTTCGTGTACTGTTGACAGAATCCGCGTCCGTGTTGCTGGTCCTTTTAGGCAGAAACTTCGATAAGTGCCGTGGATACGTCATGAGTCATGAGCAAGAGGTTACCTGAACAGGAGAAAATATGAGTGGCCTCGCCAGTGTATAACGGTGTCGAGCACGTCACGAGAAGATATTGCTACATACGCGGATAGCCATCGCACTCCTGTACGACCGATTCTGTGCTCACGGGCTCATGGCAATTTATCCGTCAGCTGCGGGCAATGTTTTTCGCTGACCGATCCGTTCCGCCGCGCTCCCTCTTGGTTTGGCCAGAGTTCATGAGCCGTCCGCCAGGCGGCCACGTGACAGCGCAGCCGCAGAGTTCGGCTCAGCGCCGCCTGCTCCGGTCAGGCCCCCGTTATCGTCACGAATTCTGCGGTCCACGGCGTGCCGGACGGCCCGTAACGGCTTATCGGGTCCGTCACGAAATCTACCAAAATCCACCAGCAAAAAAAGCACTGAGGTTTCTGCGTGTCTGACTGTGAATGACGTCCCAGAGCCCTGGTTTCGTTCGAATGTGATGCACTAAGCAACATTAAGCCTAACCGCTTTCCAGACATATCCTTTTACGAAAAGTTCTGAGTCAATAGACACGCTATCGAGGGTTTGGCATGTACGCCATACTCTGGCTATTATGCGCACGGCAGCATGCTTCACGAACACTACTGAGGACCTGCCAACAACAATCTGGTGCCGCAGCTGGTCATTCAAGCCCGTGCCGACCCGCGTCGAAGAGACGCGGCCGCGGGCAGCACACAGGCCCGCTCTCCACGGGGTCTGCACCTCGCTCCGTCAGAAAGACAGTCGGCGACGTTCTGCCACGGATAAGCGGTCTATTTTCCAGCAGAATGGCTGCGACCCGGCGGCGGCCGTCAGGAGCGCCGGGAACGCACGAGAGGACATCGAGGGAGACACCGAGCCGACCGGGACGAGCGTCGCCAGCCGCCGACAGCGACGCGGGGTGGAGACGAGCCGACGCTCGCCGGGCCCAGCGCAGAGGCTACCGGTGCGCGCGCGCAGCCGAGACCACCGGCCCCTGCGGAGGCTACCGATTGGCGAACAGCCTGGTTCATCAGAGTCCCTGCAGAGGCTACCGATGTGCGCAGACGGCTGAGCTTATCGGGCCCGCGCAGAGGCTACCGATGCGCACAGACGCCTGAATTCATCGGGCCCGTGCAGAGGCTACCGATGCACGCAGACAGCTGAGCCCGTCGGGCCCGTGCAGAGGCTAGCGGCGCGCGCAGACAGCTGAAGACACCAGCACCAGGCACACAGGCGACGGCCCGCCGTGCTCAATATTCGGTCAAAGTGGAAAGAATATCATATCGGAGACATCGGCATACGTCAGCGGCGACTCCAAACGCGGTCGCTGTGAGCCCAAGTAGCGTCCAACAGCTGGACGTAGTCGGACTCCCGCGCCGTGACACAGCCCGCCACAAAACGATCAAAAACAATATCAACGCGACTTCAAATACGAACGCCTATAAATAATACATGGAAACTGGCCTGGTTGGGAACTCGGAAAGGAAGATCTTCAACGCAGTCAACTCAGATCACTTCACAACAGCCATTTCGCTAAAGCCTTTGGTTTCCGAAAGCACAGCTAAAGCCTCGTGCTCAGTAAGCCCAGCTGAAAGGGCCGGTGCCGTCGATGCAACTACCGTTACGTGACTTATCTAGGTGGGCAGATACACCAGCCGGGCGCCGGTCAGTCGGCGAAGAGATCAACACATGCGCGCCGGGTCGCCGCGCCGCGCGGCACCGCGCGTGCGGAGAAACAAGCACACAGCACCAGCCGACCCCGAGGCCGGCGCCCACCGCGGCCTCCGCCCGGCCCGGGGCCGCCACCACCCCTCACGCACTCATCGGCACTAAACACTCGGGCACTCTGCACCGACGCTGCGACACAACACGCTTCAGCGCCGTCTGCCCCACCGCGCGCGCGCGCGCGGCCGGCAAACAATACGCACATCGCACCGATAAACAGCGGAATACCTACTGACCGACGGCCTCCAACGAAGGGCGCACCCCGCGTGCGGCGGACTGCGCCGCCTAAGCCGGAAACAAGGTGTGGGGGCGCGAGCGGCGACGGCAACGGATGCGGAAACGGCCGGCGCGCCGGCGCGGCGGCCGGCGGGGCCCGGCGTGGCGGGGCGCCACGCTAGACGACGGCGCACATGTCGGCAACGTCGGCGCAGGGCCTGTCTCATTGGCCGGCCGTGATGGAGTTCCTGCCGCCCGAGATCCGGCGCCGGCGGCCCTGCTTCGACCTGCGGCGCGCGCAAACAAGACATGTACAGTCGAGGGTCTGCTTCTGCCTGCGCAACATACACACAAACATACGTACAATCGCAGGTCGATTGTTGCCTCCGACCCAAATGTAGAGACACACAGACGGCCACGGACCAGATTCTGCCTGTACAATGCATCTACAGACACACAAACAGTCACCGGCCGGCTTCTGCCTCCGACCCATACGAACAGACACACATACATTCACCGATTGCTTCTGTCTACGCAACACACACCGACATACAATCACCGGCCGGCTTCTGCCTCCGACACACACGCACAGACACACAGATCGTTACGACACAGGTCTGAGCGGCGACACGAATAGACAATCACATTTGCACGCAACCGGGTCTACTTTGACCTGCGATTTACACGCACCACGTACCCCACCAACCGACGAGACGCAATGAGAACGAGAACTTACCCCTGACGAACGGCGAGCAAATATCCGAACAAAGCCAGAACGGCAAGAAACCTCAAACTCCAACAGCCTGGGAGTGCACCCGCCACGCAGGCGCGGCAAGCACAGACCCCCGCGGCCGCTGCAATACCGCGATACTGTCCGCTAATGGAGCGGGGACTCGCCGCTGGCGGCACCGGACGGCGGCCGAGCGCCGCACACTCACCGGATCTGGCCGGCCAGCAGCGGGTTCATGGCGTACAGCCACTCGTACAGGTCGCGCGCCGGGTCCTTGCCGTTGGCCTGCAGCAGGTACTGTCGGTACTGGGTGGCCACCCTGCGGAGGAGGCAGCAGGGGCGTCAGCCTCGGCGACGGGACGCGCGCGAGCGACCGGCCGCAGCACGATACGCCGTTACCGAGAGGATTCAGTGGTCTGAGACGCTCAGAAGTCGCCCGCTGGTTTTTAACGCTTTAATGCGTTTATACGCGGGTTCCCAGGAAAAATGGCGCTGCAGGAAAACCATCGTTGCGTCCCTGCAAGTGACAATGTCCATATCCTTGTCCTCACACTCAGCATTGAGGTCAAACGCACTCGAACGATAACGACCACGACAACTGGTACTACGTCCACTCCAAACTGCGACAAAAAAAGAAACGCAAACATCACCACACCACCACGTGTGCCACGATGTCTTCACAGCACCCGCATGACGGTCAACATCAGTGCTGTCGTGCTGCCCGAGAGCCCGGCAGTCACGTGACTGTGACCCGCTCCTGGTCAGCACATTGCCTGACGCAAACCCCGCCCAGTCCGGGCGGCGGCGGAGGCGCGGCGCCGACCCACCTGAACGAGTGCGGCGCCTCGGTCGGCTGATCGTCGCTGAACTCGATCTGCGCCGTCGCCAGGTTGATGACGCCGCGCTCCACCGGGTCCTTGGAGTCACGGAACAGGAACACGTACGGCCTCCGCACCACCTGGCCGGCGGGCAGTGCACGTCAGCGCGGCGCTACCGGGGCGGCCCGCTCCCGCCGACAGGGGTCAGTCACGACCGCAGTAGTGACTGACCCATGTGATGGTGTGTGGTCGCGGGACGCACCGGAACGTCCAACTCTTATCATTAGGGAGAGCTGAACCGGTACGCGCTGCCGCCGCAGAAACATCGCAGCAATGCATTCCTACATGACAGTGAATGAATAAACGACAGATGACAGTGAACTGGGCAATCAATCAAAAGGCACTATACAACCCCAGAGAGCCTTTTGTCGCCTCCATGCAAATGGAGCGCCACGCATATGCATGACGCAATTCGTCTGAGCCATGTCTGAGCACGGCCCACCAGCCAGCGTCTGAACCAGCGTAACTCACCAGCCAGCGTTTGAGCCAGGTCTGCGTGTGCTCCTCGAACACCTCGAGCGGGCCGCGCCTGCTGACGGCCGGCGAGACCCGGATCTCCTCCAGCTCGACGCAGAAGAGCGGCGCCAGCGGCGGCGAGCCGGGCGACGGCAGAGGCGAGCCGGCCGGCCGGCGTCCGGCCCCGCCCGGCTGGCCGTCCGGCAGCAGCGAGTTCGGCCGGCCGCCGCTCCACGGCCTGCGACCCACGGCCGGGCCGCCCGTCAGAACGGGCGCATCGGCACTGCCGGCGGCCGAACGCCGCCACGGAGCGGAGATGTCGGCACGACAGCCGGCGGCAAATGTAGAGGGCAACGGACAGGACACTGACGACGACCAGCATACGAAATCGAACCACAAGACTTCGCAGGACAATGCAGTTGACAACAAATTCCGGTCGGCCGTCGGTTATGACGTCGCATCACAACAGACGCCGGCCTGAGCGACCAGACCCCGAAAGGAGCCGGATGGTTGGCCTCGGACTTACGACGAGTCGGAAGAGGACTGCGAGCCGCCCTGCACGGGCGTCGAGCCGCTGCTGTCGTCGGCGGCCGCCGGCGGCAGGCCGTCCATCACCTGCCGGGACCGAGCGCCGCGTCAGGCGCCAGGACAAAGACGCGTAAGACACACAAGACGAGCGTCAGACACGCAGGCAGGAGCACCGATACCTGACCGTCCCAGGCTCACACACATCGTGTAATGCCAGGTAACGGCCGATTTGGCGGCGAACGTTTCACGTGCCCCAAATATGCGACACGATCCTAACATCACCTTATCAAGCCACGAGATCTTATAAAACACACACACGGACACACGGACACGGCCACCCGACCTCGGCGGGCTCTCCGGGTCAGAAAGCGACTGTCCCCTCCGCCGCCGCCACGTCGCCCTCGCCCCCCACCTGCACGTTGTGGCCCAGGATGAGGCCGACGTATTTGGAGGCGATGTGCCGTTCACGCTCGGTCATCTCCCAGGGCTCGTACACGTCGTCGGCCGGCGGCCGGCTCGGCAGCGAGGCGACGCACGCCGCGCGCCCCTCGCTGCTCGCCTTGGCCACCTGGTTACACACATCCTGGCGGGCAGACGCCGAGTGTTACCGGCAGTAGGGCGGGGGTGAAATCACACCCGCGGCCGGTACGTGACGGCTGTGTGGCGGGCGGTGGAGCAGTCAAACTCGGTTCTCGTAACGCAACAGAGCGGAGATAGTGCAGTAACGTACTAAATTATAGGCGTTCCATATTTAAGGGCTGGCCCGACGGAGGACTTTGATGTACGTGCCTGGCCATCAAAACTAAAAAAAAAGACATAAATATGCCCGTGGTCACCAGCAAGCACATACCATCAAAAACCATCCGCTCCCAAAAATCAGAACAATATATTCTTTTGGGCACGTCGCCATAAGTAGTTTACTTACTTACTTTTACTTTATCAGTAGTTTATTACTTACTTACTTAGTTTACTTTACTTACTTTTTACTTTATCAGTAGTTTATTCCAACCGTGAGTCAGACAAAGACTCCTCGGAGTAAAATCGGAGCGGGATGACGCAACCTGTCGAATTTCAAAGCCGCTGGGCTTAAACCAGGGAAATGCGTCAAATTTCTCTAATAACCTAATAGATCTTTTATTTGTAAACGATTAATCGGAGCTGCGCTCACAGTCTCGCATCCGAACCCAATCCCCAAAGATTTAGGCCTGACACAATGCCACTGGACCAGGCAGGGTAAAGCAAAGGCGCGCGAGCACGCCAGCGTGTGCCAGCACGCTCACTTCAGCACACGCGAGAACGGTTCCACTCCCGCCCGCCTAATCCTGGCTCCTCTGAACAGCTCGTCAATGTCCCTGTGGGCTCCACCGCAGGGCGAGTCCCGCCCCGCCCGTCCCCGGCGTCCAGCCCTACCTTCTCGGACTTGCTGAACTCCTGTCCGTGGACGGAGAGCGGGTCCAGCCCGAGCTTCTCGCGCAGCATGAGCAGGTGGCGCACCCTGCCCACCTCCTCCAGCCGGGTGAGCTTCTCCAGCTCCCACTGGTGCTCGAACAGCAGGCTGTCGCCCCGCGGGCGCCAGCCGTCCAGGTTCTCCTCGCCGCGCACGTACGTCACGCTGGTGTCGAGCACGCGCCGCTGGCGCCGGCTCGCGCCTGCGGGTGCGCGCAGACGGGCCTCACACGGAGAGAAACATCGCCGGACAGGCTTCAAATGGAGGCCGGTAAGGCCAGACCGGCTTCAGAGGGGGTCAATCACGGCCAAACAGGCTTCAGAGGGAGACCAGCAGAGTTATACAGGCTCCAAACACAGCCAGACAGTCCATCTCCAACCAAATAGGCTTTAATTGGGCTGTCCACACAGCGATACGATTCAAACGGACATAGCACAGCCAGACAAGCGTCAAACCCAGAACACCCAGACCAGCTTTAGACGGGGCCAAACTTCCCTAGACAGACTCTGAACAAGCTCAACACACCCAGACAGGATTCAAGGGGACGGAGCACAACGACACAGTCCCATACGGATCTTAGCACGGTGCAACAAGTGCTACAACTGCTCGTCACACATCAGTTCATGCTCAACATGCTTACCTCAGAATTACATCAATGTACTCGAAACGGCGTTCTCAAAATTTTCGGAAAATTTTCAAAACCGACAGCAGAGGTTACACACGGCAGTTGTACCGTGTTGCCAAAAAGGTGGTCGGTCTTGTGCACACGTATTTTTAACACGAATTCATCACTTTCCAGTCACGTGACTACAAGCCTGGAAAATCAGCAACAGATACCGGGATAAATCACAGACCCCGTAGGCAATGCTAAGACATGCGGGGCGGCTAACTAGCATCAAATCTTTAGGTACTTGTCGACGGCACATACTTCTTATGTCTCCGGGTGAGAAATGATGTTCTGTTAAGAGGCAAATAGCAGATTCTGAGATAAAAACCCGAACTAAGCAGTCTGGATTTAACCAGTTCAAGCAGAATGACAGACCGGAGCACTGGCGCTTTTCCTTGTACTTGATCTAAGAATCAAGGACTGAGATATTCGAAATGTATGATGCAATGCATGATAACAGCAGTTACCAAAAAGCATGGTGCATATGGCGATTGAAGATGTAAAGTCTGTTACACGGTCCCGTTTCTGGCTGATGCAAAAGACCAACGCTGTTGAATCTGTTCATGACAAACCAGTGTCTAAAATTATAAACCACTGCAAACCTTCCTACCCAAAAACCACGTGCGAACCGGTTGCATGATAATGTGGGGGGTGACTGAAACGATAACACTAAGCTAAAAAACGACAAACGGAACATCAGTGCGCGTGCACGTACATTTGTAACGACGTGCGTACGCCTGTCTTTGTCCTGTTCCCGCCGACACCCGGGTCTGCGAACTATCTGTCTGACCGTGTCTCGATTGTCTGAAGACCAGGTGCCTGCGTGGTACCAATCTCGTGTGACTGCCCTATCCCTGGCTTTGAAGTGTCTTGTTCAGTCTGTGTCCCAGCATCCGCTCACTCAATGTCTCAGGGTCCGCTCCCTGTTGGAGTGTCCGCTGGCTCCGTCTGGACGTCTGCTCTGCCGCAGGGTCCAATCTGCCTCTGTGTCGGCGCTGTCTCTGCAATTTCTTTGTGTCAGTTGGGTTCTGAGTCATTCCTATGTCTTCCTCCGTGCAGGTTCTGTCGCCGTGTCCCTGTCTCGGTGTCGGCGCTGTCCCTGTCTCTGTCGGTTCTGTCTCAGTCACTATCTCCGAGTCGGTTACGTCCGTCCCTGCCTCTGCTTCTGTCCGCCTGTCCACGATGCCGCCCGTTGTGTTTCTGTCTCCGTCCGAATGTCCAACCTTCCTCCAAATCAACTCTATCCCTGCGTCCGTTTTGCCTCCGTCTCCGTCCTAACGCCACCCCGTCCCCCGGCAGTCCGTCCGTGTCCGCGTCCGTGTCCGTCCACGCCGCTCCGTGCGCCGGTCTGCCCACTACCTGGACTACCTGCACCGTCGGCGGCCCGCCGCAGGCTCAGCTCGTAGACGCCCGTCAGCCGGTTGGCCTCACTGCTGCGCAGCGAGCCCAGGAACAGCCGCCGGAAACTGCGCGGCGCCGTCCGCGCCTCCCGGCCGTAGATGGTCATGCACAGGTTCTTGGTGATGATGGCCGGCTGCGCGCAGTTGGCCACCTGGCCGGCCGGGGCGGGTCAAGGTCGTCGCCGTGCCACCGCAGCCGTCATGGCGACATTTTCGTTACGTTATAAGAGCTAGAGATCTGGATCCGGGCGTGACATCTCCGCTGGCGTCACCGCAGAGACGAGATTACAACCGACATCAACGCAACAGACGACGCCACCAGCGTATCCCAGGCAACAGACGAACAGTCGACAAGCAAGGAACACCTGACCAGCCTTCGTTGACGCCAACGTCAGTGCTCATCAACCCCGGGGGCCACTACAGCACATTTCATGCTGCGTCTCCAGCCTGTTTCAGGGTTCGGACCACACTGACGCAACTCCACGCGTCCGAATTCCGTCACGGCGAAACACGAAGCGCAAAGTGCCGGCAGATGGCGGGCAGCTTCAGTGACGGCTCACCTCCAGATAGGCCGAGATGGTCATGTACACCACCTCGCCGTAGTGGGTGACGCGGTTCAGCAGGACCGAGTTGTGCAGCGACGAGTCCCAGGCGGCCTCGAAACGGTAGATGGTGCGCGGGTCGCCTGCCGAGCGCGGACGACGGCCGCGGGTGAACGATCGCCCTGCACGAGTGCGTCTTACCCGAACAACACGGTGGTAATAGCGTCACGCAATCGCCACCACAGATCTCTTCTTTATCGTCCTGTTTAGTGTCATGAGCTAGTTCAACCGTTCAACAAATTCAACAACAATAGCCAGAAGCTGGAGGTCGTCTTCTTGAAAAGTGAGCATGCAAACACGGCATCATCAAAATATTTGGACCAATCAAATGGTTTCAAATTATTCCTCAATGTCGACGAAACATTTAGTTTCTTATCATAATTTACAATTTTGAAACACATAGTGGAGGAACATCCGACTGCAATTGGTACGATTCTGAGTTTCCCAGAACCGTACGCTAAGGATGTATACTAGTGAACTCGACGATAACACTCGGCAAAATATTGCCATTTTTTGGAAACCGACGTTTGAATAACAGGCAAATATGACAAGCTCCCACACACGATTCTTTGGCAAGGGCCGAAAAAGACCCCTCCTCTGCCAAACCCAACGACAAAAAAAGCCGAAAAAAAAACAACGACAAACGAAACGATTTCGAGCCGATGAACAGTTAAGTCACATTTCTCGGGGCACAGGCTACAAGCTTTAGCAAGCACCACGAAAACCTTGAGTATCCACAGACCATAAGGTACAACCACACACGGCCATCGCTGCCGTGACGTCATTAGATGAATCTCCTCACCGGCGTACTCCATGTACTCTCCGGGAAACAGGCCCAGGGACAGCACAGTCGTGTCATTTTCGTCCTCCTCCTCGAACTCCACCGTATTGCGGATGCGACCTGAATTCGCAAAAACAGAACCAATTCCTGTAATGTGCGGCTGCCAATTGCACAACATGAAACAAACTCACGAAATCAACACTTCTGTTAAAACGTATATATCAGCATACCAGCTATTTCCTGGCAGCTCTATTCAAGAAACTGTTTTCTGATGTAACAGGTGATGCAAACCACGTCCTTGGGAACAAAGTCAAGACAATATGCCGATGACTGCCCTGCCCACAAACTCCCACGGGGCCGGGACCAGCGACAGCCCGCCGCAGCCCGCCACAGCCCGCCGGTAACCCACCGCAACCCGCCGGCAGACACTCACCGACAACCAGCTCGCGCACGTCCGTCCACTTGATCTCGGGCGAGTGCTCGTGCACGATGGTGAGCCGCAGCCGGCGCTGGATGCCCTGGTGCAGCAGGAACTGGCCGCCGGTGGGCAGCTCGTCGCAGTGGTCCACCACAGCCGGCACGTACTCACCGCTGGGCGCTGCCCGACAGAGGAGCGCCACCGCGCGTCAGGCCCCGGCGTCGACGGAGCGGCCGAGGACGGCAGGACGTCATGACATGGCGCCACCGGCGGGTGGCCGCAGCCCACGTCAAGCGACGATCAAACACCTTTCTTTACACCGAGCTGTGCCGGCTGTTAGACAATAAGCGTCGAAGAGATTCCCTCAATGGGTTTGCACAAACCGTAATGAATTTGGCGACATTTTGAAAGCGTTCCAGAGAGTTGCCTCAAGGCCCATTTGTTAGACGTGCTGCGTGTTCACGGTGCCCGAGCGCCGAGCGGCACCTGACGCGGTCACGGGAGCTGTTGCTCCGCGGCGGCCGACACTGACCGAGCTCGCAGATCTCGAACCAGACCAGGATGTCGTGCCGGGCGTGGATGTGCGCCGAGCACGGCTGCAGCGGCGGCCCGAACTTGGACGAGCGCACCGGCTGGCTGATGGGGATCGCCAGCGGCTGCAGGCGCCGCGGCGGCGGCCGCCTGCGGGCACAGGTCAACAGTCGGCGGAGCAGGCGGAGCACGCTCACACTGGTCAGCAGAGCGCAGCTGACAATAGACTTACAGCGGCGGCCGGCCGGCGGTATAGGTCAACAGTCAGCGGCGCAAAGGCAGAGGAAACTCAGACTGGCTGGCGGAGAACAGCTGATAATACCGATCCACAGCCGGCAACACATGTGCATGGGACCGGGCACTAGAGACTGAATCACGGACAAGCCCGCCAGTCAACAACACTTGAGTTAAAGGACCACATGGGCCACAGTACAGTACAGTACTGGTCACCAGTTGCTGACTGAGAGATAGCCAGCATTATGAACGGCGGCGGTGCAGAATACCTCGGCACAATCTAGTCAACGTCATACAAATGATTCAGCTAAATTCGGGACTGGGGAGGGGGGGGGATATAGAACTGCAACGAAGGATGGCGCGAGGGAAGCCAACTTCAACACAAACAACGTCCCCCAACAATTCGACACAAGGCAAAATAAACCTGCCGTGGTTTCAGATCAAATGACAACCCTTTTTTACTACGTTTGATCACCTTTAAAGTGGCATCACACCTAGCCCCATGCTCGGGCCGGAGCGGCTCCAAACACCCTCACGCAGTCTCATACTCACAGACACGAGTCCATGCGCGAGTCATTGTGGAGCGGATGCTGCTGGTAGTGGCCGAACACTTCGAACACCAGCGGCTCCATCTTCAGGTAGTCAACGAAAGATCGGGTGACGGTAACCGTGATCTGCCAGAAGGGTTCTCGTGAAGTAGGAGGCCATCACAAAACGCACCAAAACACGGGACGCCGACTCCCCGGAAACAGGCTTCACAACTCCTCACGAAAACGAACGAAAATGACCGTCGATGTAATTCGCTGGTACGGAACGGCACTGCACCTACGTTTAATTCTTTATGCATCAGAAGCTGAGCCTACGTCGCGTTAAGGCGGTACTCCTCGGGCTGAGCCTATTTCAAGGGTCCTCCTATCTAGTGGTGGATGAAAGCAGCGGAAGGGCATAATCCGCACATGGTGGATTTACTGGCGTTTTGTTCTCTCCAACGCGCATTTGCATAGCCTCATATTCTGAGACATTGGACAGAAAGTGCCCCTATCGTTTAGCCAATGCATTCACTGTAATAGTTCAATGCGCATTCGTGTTACAAGGATAGCGTTACGACGAACCAGCTGCGAATGCCAAGCTAAGCGGCCACGGGATAACTCGAGCGGCAGCTGCGCGTCAGCGTCCCACTTCGTCTCCTCCTGAGTCGTCCGAAACACCGTTCAGACGCGACCACGGTCCCACCCTCACGCGGTCAGAGCCTCGCACGGGCCACTCACGTTCTGGATGTGGTAGAAGCCGATGGGGGCGGCGCCCGAGTTCTTGATTGGCTCCGTGGAGAAGGCCTCGTCGTCCCTGTGCCGGAACCTGGAGAGAACATCAGTGTCAAACAGCCAAGCTCGATACCGACGGACCCGCCAATTGGGGGACAGCGTGCAAAACAGATTATAACTTGTGACCAACCGACCAGAAGAGACGAAACGTTCAGTTTTGCAATGCCCTACATTGTAGTCACAAAATAAGAACAGTGTGGTATCAGCCACAGTTTCATCATGACTTTGAACTACATTAAACCGGGCACAGCGCCATTTGAGGAGTATTTCACTTTTTGACCCACAACGTCAGGCACATGAGAAGGATGCAGCTCCGAAAGCTAGACCGACAGAAAAATGTCACACAGCAGCAGACATGCCGGAGCCCCAGTTCTGGCCCTTTCCACATGATGTAGGAGTTCTTCCACAGCTACAGATTCGTAACGTAAAAATGTTATGCCACCCACTTTTTAGTGCTGAACCTACCACACACATTTACAAGTGAACTGCAGCTACAAAAATAAAGGATCGGCGATGCAGGCACGACAAAATAAGACGCCATTCTTCGATAAAAATGAAAATTCCAGCAGCAGATAACTTCTAACCCACGACTGTTTGCGAAAATACACACGGACTGACGGACGAAAATACCCACGTCTGTTTGCAAAAATACACACGGATCCATACTTTCCCGGCCAGTCCGTCCACTGGGGAAATCAACCGGCACACAAGCCTGCGAATATTACATCCGACACCGGTGCCAGCGCTGCGCCGGCCGTACTTGAACTGGCAGAAGACGTCCGAATAGTCGCTCTGGATGCCCATGCCCTGGAGCACGGTGACGCGGAAGGTGAACTCCTTGCCGACCGTCATGTGGGCCGGCAGCGGCTCCTCGGACTCCTTCTCCGAGTCGCCGCGCCCGCTGTCCGTGTCGTTGTCGGTCTCCCCTGCGGACGGGGCCGGCCTGTCACTGCCGGCGTCCCGGGTTTCGCCACGGAGCGGGCCCGACAGTGAGGCGGCGAGACGCGGTCAGATGCGGTCAGACGCGGCCGTCCGCCGCCCGGTCGGGCCCGACAGTGAGACGGCGAGACGCGGTCAGACGCGGCCGTCCGCCGCCCGGTCGGGCCCGACAGTGAGACGGCGAGACGCGGTCAGACGCGGCCGTCCGCCGCCCGGTCGGGCCCAGTGAGGGAGACGGGGTCGAGCCCCGCCCCCCCCCGGCGGGCCCGACAGTGAGGCGGCGAGACGCGGTCAGACGCGGCCGTCCGCCGCCCGGTCGGGCCGCCAGACGGCGCGCGCGCCGGCGGGAACAGAGAGCACAGCAACAGCGCGGTACTGGCTGCCGTGGCCGCGGCAGCGGGGTGGGAGTGACTTCCGGGTGACCCCGAGCTCATCTGGGACTAGGCTGCCGTCTCAGTGATGGTGACAGCTGGTCATCTATCACCAGGCTACCGTCTAAGTGAAGGTGACAGCTCGCCTATCACCAGGCTGCCGTCTCAGTAAAGTAAAAAGCCCACCCGGCACCAGGCTGCTTTCTCAGTGATTGTGAGAACTTGTGAGAACGCGAGAAATGTGAGAAAAAGCGAATGAGAGCCGCACCGTCTTGCCGTCTCAGTGAACGTCAGAGCTTATCTATCACCAAGCTACCGTCCCAGTGATACTGACCGCTAACCTGTCACCAAGTTACGGTCTCAGTGATGGTGGCAGCTCACCTGTCACCAGGCTACCGTCCACCGTGCGGCCCTCGCCCAGTTTGGGGACGTTCGGCTGGTCGTCGTTGAATGAGATCCGGGCCGACTGGCGAACACCCGAAGAACACTCCAGGGCGTCCTCGTCTGCGGCGCACGGGAGACTTGTTGGACGACAAACGAACGCTAATGGAGCGCGGCAAACGGCCGCTCTGCAGGCGATACTCGACCGTGCGAACATCCGCAGCGGACGGCGAGCTGGCCGCCGGGCGCAAGACAGAAACAGAACGGTCTCGATTCACGAATTCCGCCAACTTTCCGAGAAGCGCAGGGACGCAGTATCCTGCCTGAGGCTTCCTGGTAACCGAAAATCCCGTCAGTTACTCACACCGGTCGTACGTCACTAGAGGCCATCTGAATGGCAGCCTGAGGCCTCCAATGAGCGTTGCGTTTAGCTCAAACAAACATGCACCTTAAACCACAAATACGTGGACTTTCGTGACGCTGCTGGTCTGTGATCACGCACCTGAGGCACTTCGCTGACACTAGTCGTCCTGTTGATCAATGTGTTTAAGGATAGTCCGACCGTCAGGCCCCACTAGCAATCACGGCAAGAATTTTAGCTTTTCGTTAACCTCACGGCTTCGCGAAACATCTCACCCCCAGCCAGATCTGGTGTAGAACAACAACACACGCGTGCCCAGCAAACCCCACCGCAGGCAACAGACAGACCTCGCCACGGGAACTAACCGAGCACAGCCTGGACTGCCACTCGAAGGTAGCCCTTGACGTCGCCGTTGCCGTTCACAATGGGCACCTTGTGGATCAGCGCCACTGGGTACAGCAGGTTGCTCAGGTACACGAAACCCCTGGGGCATGGCGCAGGGCAATAGTCGGCGGGGGATCAAATAATCAGCGGTTACCACTCAGACGCCGCCGCAACGGTTGCACTAGGAATTCAAGCCATGGTGATCGTAGCAAGCACGTAATTTCCAGATATAACAACTGGATGTGCTTTATCGCATGAAAGGGCCGAGCCTCAACGCAAACATTTAATGCAACGAAGACCCTTCAACTCTTATGAGGCAACCGTAATATCTCTAACTGTAAAATGTCCAAGCGGCTGTATCAGTTCTCTATCAGTGGGAGGCGGAAGCCGCCGGCATTACAAAATCGAATGAGAATAAACAGCAGACAGCTGACGCCACCCAACATCTCCGAGAACAGCCAGCTGGCGTCACCGACTCGTTCCGGCACGAGTCGGCCGGCGCGCGCGGACCCACCTGCCGATGATGCGGAACCACGGGAACCGGTCGTAGAAGGGGTCGCCGCCGGTGACGTTGTCGACGCTGTGGTCGGGCGAGCTGGGGCTCAGCTCGGCCTCGTTGTGGTACATTTCCCGCATCAGCTCCAGCCGCTGACTGCCGGCCAGAACGGGGTGCAGACGGTCACCGCAAGGCCGCCGACCCGTTCGGCACGGGCCACGCCGAGGGATCCGCTCAGGAGTAGCGGCAGCGGGGGGACCCGCTCAGGACGGCCAACAGTGGGGGACCCGATCAAGAGTACCGACAGCGGGGGGGGGGACCCGCTCAAGACGGCCCACAGCGGGGGACCCGCTCAGGACGGCCCGCAGCGAGGTACACGCTCAGGACGGCCCACAGCGAGGCACACGCTGAGGACGGCCCACAGCGAAGGACCCGCTCCGGGCGGCCCACAGCGGGGGACCCGCTCAGGACGGCCTATAGCAGGGGATTCGCTCGAAGCAGACAGGGCGAGCCACCACGGCTACATGCTAATCAAAAGCTGTAAATACACTGGGTACAAGGACGAAGCCCAGTTGTTTTCAAAATACACTGCGTCACGCGGAATCAAAATATTTATCACTGATGTCAGCAGTCCTTCAAATCCAGGCAATAATGCCGATTTATTTGTCGTTCTCAGTTTCATTGGGAACGCTGACAGAAACCTACAAACCTACTCCGCACTCACGATATTTCCCAAAAATAACCTTCATGAAGGTTCCAGAGCCACTGTGCATGGCAGCAGGTATCGAACTGTCTAAACTAAAAACCAAACATACACAGACGAGCGCTCTACATAAAACGGCCGTGGAGCAGTTGAAGGGTTCTCTCAGAAGGTGTCAAATACCTTACAGCTGCACTGGTCCTACAGTCTAAAAAAGAGAGGTAAAACCGGCAAAGAAGGCACACAAGCATGCGTTGACTTCCACCATGCTCAGGAAAGGTATCATAATCTCAGTTTCCGTCACGCATGTCACAGGGAACTAAAACTTGTATTCCCCTAACCCGTCGCGAACATATTCAATCAATGCTCGCTGTTCACCGCCGCACAGTTTGCGAGACAAGAGGCAACAGCCTGGTCCAATCGCCGACAGATGACAAACAACCATTTCGTCGGACTGTGATGTAGAAACCCACGGCAGAAACGCCAGTTTCAGGCAGAGGTCTATGTAACGAAAGGGCTTGAATCCGGGGCATGTGACTTTTTTCCGTTGTTTTTTTTTCTGACAGACTTACAAACCTGTCTTGACGTATGCGGAGAATTCCCGATGCAGGTGTTTTGTGCTCCCTTTCTATGAGCCGTTCCCGAAATCCTGGATCCGCAGCTGATCTCCCGCAAGCAAATCAGAGACACAACGCGCCCAGTTCCAGTAAGGACTCGACTGGTTTGAGCAAAATACGCGGCACGCAACACAACCGTTTCTTGAACGACGGAATCCACGTGCCGTGGCTAAATCAGAATGCTTCCCATTTAATTCGACATTTCTGTGTCGCGTTACCACCATCAGGAAACCATGACGCACTCACAAAACGTCACATAATGCACACGTATTTCCCTGTAGAGCTAGGCTCTTTATGAACAAGCATTCTCTAAAATATCGCTGGCACACGGCTTACAGCAGCGGTCCGTTCATAAACATTTCTCCCTCGCTAAAACTCTTTTTCGGGTCGCAGAACAACGGACACTGGGCACCGCCACCGCCGAACGTACGACGGAGGGCCCAGTGCAGCGCACGTACACTGGAGGCCCCCGCCCGCCGCACGTACACTGGGCTGTCGTCAGCAGGGCAGGCCGGCCGCGCCGACGGCGACGGCGGCGGCGACGGCGTCGGCGACGGCGCGCCGGTCTCCGGACTGGGCAGGCAGCGGTCAGAGAGCGCCAGGCCCACCTGTCTCGCCAGCTCCAGACGTCGACTGCCAGGGCGGCCGACCTCGGTCAGGGCCCGGTCACCGCCTCCAGCCGCCGCCCCCCCCCCCGCCTCCGGCCGGAGCCCCCTCCCCCCCCGCCTCCGACCGGAGCCCCCTCCCTCCTCCACGCCGCAGTCGGCGAGGATGCAGAGTGGAGAAGATGAAATGACAGACGAATAAAAAGCAGGACATAAAGTAAATTTACTTGCGAAGTGGCTCTCAGAGAAAATTTGTTGCACGTCGTCATATTTTTGTCTCGATATGCGGCACAGCACTCATCAGCACGCACAAACGATCAGTTTTTTCAGTTAGGGAAAGGAGAAATTCCTGCATACAGCTTTTTATGGAGCAGAAATGCCGATAATTCATATAATACGTCGCTGCGAGACATATGATAAATCGCTGCAAGACATATGACTGAGAAAGTCTTTCGACAATGAACAAAGTTCACGAAACATCGGAGGTATGACCTCGGCAGAATAGTTTTACCTCAGCAGTTAAGGCCTTTGAAAGGCTCGCTTATACCCACAATCATTCTTGCCGGCGGTTTTATAAGTGAAACATTTTTTCCTTGCGCACCATCACACCGGAATGTACCATTGGGATTCTGGGAAATGACATTGATGGTATCACGCAAGTCACTGACATTTCCTTAAAGGCCTTAACAAAGCGACATGGATCCCAGATTAACGTCATTGACACATCAGTGTCCGTATCAGGAAAACCGACAGTTATTTGTCCGCATTCAAAAACAACTTTAAGACTACATCGGCGCCAAAATTATACATGTCAGAATTATTCCTTTTCTTCAAAGAGCGTAAAATTAATCACAATCCCCATACCAAGTAAAAATGTCGTGATAAACAACCACGTAGTGCGGTCGCAAACTGTATGATCTGCATGAAGCATGCATTTTATTACACCTTTGTAGATATAATTCCGCAAACAAAAGCAAGAAATAAAAAAAAAAAGTTTTCGACGGCAGTTCTCGACGCCCCAAGGTCTGACGAGATTTGCAAGCTCTAGGATGTTTTTTTTTAAACATGGAGAATGCCCAGTTAATTTTTGTGCATATGCGCTGTGTCAAAGAGGAATCAAGCAAATAACTGCATACCACGAAACGCAAACATTTCAGGTATGCTTCAGCACTGCTTAGCACCTACCATAAGCCAATATAACGAACCCCAAAAGAATGCTCATTAGATTTACGTGCATCACCAAGACCTCATTCCTCGTCCTTCGTCCTTATGATTAAATATTACGAGCCGAAAAAACTAACATAACAAGGAAAACAATACTATGCAAAGCGTTAAATCAAACTGTTCAACTTGCCAGTCAGACGAAACCAAAAACGACTGTGGAAGTTACTGACTTAAAACGCCATGTCAGTGGGCAACTATTGTAAAATGTCGATAAAATACGTAAATAGCCATTAAACCAGAAAGGCAAGTTGTGTTTTGACTGACACAAGTTGTATCGACTTAATTCTTCGAGAAGTTTCACGCAAGAGACATATTAAAACAACCCTTAGCGCTATGAGGTTGTGCCTTTCTTTCACAGCCCTTCAGCCAGAAAAGCCAAAACATTACACTGATCCTGACAGAAAACTGATCAAGCATAAACGTCATGACTTGCGCACCGCCATACAGCAAGCGGACTTCCACTTCTTCCGTAGCCTGATGGCAGTAGCTCGAATTAAAAAAAAAAACATGCAAATGATGCTTCATAAATGTTCGTATATGGTGAGTTGCATGCAGTTAAAAATGAAAACAAGAACGAACAGAACAGTCCGAAAAAAGCAGCTAGGAGAAACTTACACTAATCAGCTAATGTGGTAACGATAACATATATTTCCGGGGTTCAGTCGGGGATAGAAGAAATTAGGTACTACTAGGTCCTTACACTGCGTTTCTAAAACATCCGACGACTGAGCCTGAAACAGCATACAATGATCTTGGACGCGTCTGGACGCGTCTGTCGCACACGTACCGCAGTTTCTCCACGCTCCAGTAGTGGGTGGCGCCGTTCTTCTCGTCCTTGACCTCGACGGCGACGATGGTGCGCGGGTAGGCCCTGCCGTCCACGGCCGCATCCTCCTCATCGTCACCAGGCGGAACCAGATCGGCCGGCAGCGGGCTGTACATGGTGTCCGTCATCAGCGTGAACTGGAACTGCACCTGAAAACCGACCCGCCGGCGTCATCACAGCCAGCTGTACATGGTGTCCGTCATCAGCGTGAACTGGAACTGCACCTGAAAACCGACCCGCCGGCGTCATCACAGCCAGCTGTACATGGTGTCCGTCATCAGCGTGAACTGGAACTGCACCTGAAAACCGACCCGCCGGCGTCATCACAGCCAGCTGTACATGGTGTCCGTCATCAGCGTGAACTGAAACTGCACCTGAAAACCGACCCACCGGTGCCATCAGAACGGTACATGGTGTCCATCATCAACATGAACCAGAAGTGAACTTGAAAACCCATCAGTGTCATTACACTGGCAGTAAACAGAATCCGTCATCAGCGTGAACTACAGCCGCGGCCGAAAACCGTTAGCTGGTTGGGACGCTCTAAAACGTATGCTAGTATGCTACCTACGCTTTATGTGGTACGGCACTCAGAAACCCTGCTCACAGAGTTGCAAAAGCACAGGCATCTCTTTTTTCAACAGCGCAACATGTTTGATACAGTCACTCTCAAAGGTCAGCTCTAAATCATCCCCTACATAAACAAAGCAGCGGTGTTTCAACAAATTACCAAAAAGAAGCACGCGGCTAACACAAAGCATTCTGAATAACCGAGGACAATGTAAAGCACAGCACCGGGCTTCCTGCTTGCAAACCTTTTTCTTCAGCTCTACGCTGATGGCGTTGGCCTCCTTGAGGAAGATGGCGTTGCCCCAAAGGTCGTCTCGGAGCGAGGTGAACTGGTGGAAGCGCCACTTCTGGAAGCACGTGGCTGCCAGCTGATACTCCCGGTCGGACCACGTGACCTCTCCCTCGAAGAGCGGGTTCACTGCGCGGCGGATCACAGACGGTGAATGCCCGAACCACGTGACTTCGTGTTCTTCGTAGTTCTCCTAGACCTGCGCAGTTCCCACGCGAAACTGCTCGATCGGGAGTGAGATTCAGAGCCCGGGCAACGGCTCTGTTAGCGCGACCCTGATCATACACATCACACGAATAAATCAGTCCCATCGAACTGAATAACAAAGATAAACAAAGAGAAATGCCCTTTCGACTCACTGTAAACGTCGTCCTCGGGAACAAAGTCATCGGTCGTCGTGTAGGACGAATACATGGACATGGTCATGCTTTGTTCCTCCACCTGCTTCTGGAGCGCGTCAATCTTCGCCTCATAGTTCTGCAAAACGATAGTGCAGTGTATGATGAGCATCAAACGTGAATTGCACGACCACGCGGTCATCCAGTCCAACCGAGCAGTCAGTGCATAACCAAAAAAAAAACGAAAAGTAAAAATTGTAAAACACTAAAAATAAAAAAATAAACCAATACAGAGAGAAATGTAAGAATAATCGTGGCCGATGCTACGTCTAGAAATCAGCAAGACAATCGCTCTTTGCTACCTTGAATATTTCATTTTCTCATGCTCTAAGTTTTCATACGATAGTTTTGCATAGGTACACATTCGGGTTCTCTGGTATGGCTTTGCAGAGCAAAAATGGAAAATGGGTAACAAAAAAAACATGTTCATCATGTTGTTCTCTGTTAAATAACACAAAATTTGTCTCCTGTTTGAAAAGAAACCGACAAACAAAAACGGGCATCTTTGGTCAACATCAAACATTCTAGCACCAAAATGCAAATGAATTTTCTTAAACCTTGAGTTGTCTAGGGAAAATGAGAACGATATTTGGCTGGTATCATGAGGCTTTCAGGGGCGTGAGATTCCAGGAAAACGACGAACCACAAAAGTCGCGGATGACATTTACTCCTCGCATGTAAAATCCCCCCCCCCCCCGTTTGTACGCAATATTCATTGGCATCCACCACGATAAAGTACCATGGTCTCGATTTCCCTTTCAAACGATGTGCCTGTCTTCATTGCTGCCAAAGATTATCTCTTTTTTTCATCTCACTGTGCCTTCAACCCACCTTCCTCTCCTTTTCAAACTGAAGCTTGCTTTCCTCCTTGTCTTTCTTGAACTGTTCCTCCATGGCCTCTAGTCGCTTTTCCATTTCCTTTTTCAGATCGATACCTGTATCAAAGGAATCGTTGGGCAGAAGTTAGGAATTGGTATCGAGCTTGTTGTGGAGATGCGGCCGCCTTTCGCCTAGTTCACACAAACTACCCATTTACTCCGCACTGGAACAGTTACAGTGCGAAGGTGGGTGTTAAAACTTCGCAATGGTAACGAAGAAACAGACAAAGGTTCACACCATTAACAGATAACCACTGACCGAAACGATCAAAGGTCAAAGGCCTTTGAGTCGTAAGCCCTTAAGGAAGAGTTTATTCGGAACCAAACCGCATCAACCAGCCAAAGGAAGAGCCAGCGACAACATCCAGCCCCCACAAAAAAAAACACGGGCCGGTGCAGCCACACCATGGGCAGCTCAACTGAGGGAGCTGTACCGGTCAAAATCCGACCGGAAATGCGACTGGTTTGAAACAGTGTTCGTGTGCACATATCGGGCAGGCACAAACGTTTCTTGATGCAATTTACCACAAGAGATCATGGTACAATCCAACAGACGTTGAATCAGCATCAATCTAAACAAAATCTTCATTCATTTATGTACAGTCCGCAGGTTACGTAACACTCACACCATACACTTCAAACACAAAACGTTTGGTCGTTCACTAACAGCACCCAGCACAACAACGAAAAAAACAAGCTCGAGCGAGCGCGAACGTACCCTGTTTCTCCAGCAGCTCCACCTGAGCGAACTGCCAGTCGACGTCCTCTGAACTGGGAGTCTCTCCCGGTGACTTCTCACGCCTCTCACGAGCTGCAACCAGACCACATCCACGTCACCCGGCGCCCATGGTCCGGATAACCGCTGATAGGCTCAAATCGCGCGCCACACACACGCACCGCCATGGTGCGAACTTCACATGGTATGGCAGCGGTGTGGTGGTAAACCCTGGATACCTCGCAATCCTGTCAGTGAGCTTTGTCGCGACATCTGTTCGTCCAAAGTGGACACATTTGAAAACGCCTCTACCAGCCGGCGTCGCCATAACACTATTTCTGAACGGTAGCGTCGGCGTCCCCGATCTCACTGCCCCCTCCCCGGCGGTCTGCGAAGCCCCGCCCAGGACAGCGACAGTTCGAGGGTGGGCACTGGGCAGTCTGTCGGCCTCCAACCACTGGACAGAGAGAGACAGCTGGAGGGCGGGCAGCGGGCAGCCTGCCTGCGTTCCGATCGCTCTCCGCGCCTGAGCGGTCCGCCGCCTCCGGGCCCTGACGTCACCCGCAGCAGACGGCGACATCCGGCGGACGACCCGCGGCACCGACCGGGCCCGTCTGACCACCGGGCGGCCGCCCCGAGACTGTACCGAGGACCGTGCCGGGCCCGCCTGACCACCCGGCGACCGCCCCGAGACTGTACCGAGGAGCGTGCCGGGCCCGTCTGACCATCCGGCGACCGCCCCGAGACTGTCCCGCGGCACCGACCGGGCCCGTCTGACCACCCGGCGACCGCCCCGAGACTGTAACCGAGGACCATGCCGGGAGACGCCGTCAGGAGTGCCCTGACGACTGCCGTGAGGATCGTCCTGAGGACCGTCCCGCAGACCAGCCCGACGACTGTCCTGAGGACAGTCCTGAAGAATGTGCCGTGGAACATACTGAGGACCGTCCTGGGGATCCTCCTACCATGAGGACCGCCCTGCGGACCGCAAAAGTGACCATCCTACAAAGAAGTCCTGGGGACCATCACTGGGGACCATCCTACAGATCACCCCAGGGCCGCCCTTAAACCCCCTGAGATCGTCCTGAGGACTCCACTCCCGTGGACCACCCTGAGGACCGTTCTGAAGACCGTCCCGAGCACCGTCCCGAGGACCATCCCCCTGACCGTCCAAGGACCGTTCTAAGGACCGCCCACAGAACCGCCGTGAAGACCACGCTCACCTTGTTCCGGGTGGTTGAACCGGAATACGTGGTTCTTGCCGAGGATGACCCGGCTGCCGGTGCGCAGGAGCAGCGGCTGCGTGATGATGCGGCCGTTCACGTAGCAGAGAGCGCCCTCGTTCGGGATCAGCATCACCATGCCCTCCCTGAGGAGGACAGGGCCAGCCCACGGTCAGTCCCGGTCCAGCGGGACGGGACGGCGCGCGGCACAGCGCCTCAGAGGTCGCCGGCTGTTGTATCGGCTGCCATCGCGTCCGTGCTGCACACGCTGAGCCCTAACTCGCGGCCGTATTCGGTTCCCTTCGATAAGCAAATACGTCAGGTGGGGCGGCCCGACCACCGCCCCAGGCGAGATACAGTTACAGGGACAGCCGCGGGGGCCGGCCGGGTCAGCAGGCCGCAGGACGCCGGCGCCCGGACCCAACGCAATCATGGCTACACAACAGCCAGCTGCCGGCCTCGTGCCGCCCTGGGAAGGCCATGCACAGAAGACTCAGGGAGCCTTTCAGAGCCGCTCATACTGGCTGAGTGGCTGACGGACACTTAAGACGATGCTCTGGACTCAAGCGACACAAGGGACCGCGCAACAAGTATCTCTGAAGTAGTTTCAAAATGTCAGCGTGCCCAGCTAATTCGGGTGGTGAGTACCATGGACCAACCCACTCCAATGGAAGTACAACTCCACGGCATACAGAGTATTTCGGTCCCGGGGGTCACCGCAGCGTCCGCCCGGCCGCTGACCTGTTCTCGAAGATGCAGTGCTCGTTGTAAATGTGCTGGCCGATCAGCTGGATATCCTGCGGGATGTTGGCCTCGGCTGAGCCGACGCGCGTGATGCCTTCCTTGATGTAGTAGATCAGGCACTCGGACATGGACGGGTCCTCGTTCAGGTTCACCAGGTGAGGTGTCTGCGGCGCGGCGGCGGCGCCCGGTCAGTCGCCGCACGGACGGGCGGTCCAGCGCCGGCCCGCTCAGTGGGTCCACCCAGCCGAGGTGGCGCCGACAGCCCCCACGCACGAGCGGTCGACGAGGGACGTCGCGATTTTGTCACTCGGCTGGCGCGGAGTGCGTCTGACGTCGTAATTTTTCACGCATCGGCCGCTTTGAAGGGTTATTTCTCAGCGCTGACAGCGCGATGCCATGAGGGCGCAGCTGCCCATTGAAATTCATGGGCGCTCTGCGCACGTAAATAATAAATACAAATAACCGATGCGTTATAACATATACTATAATTCAATAATGCGCCAAGACTGCTCAACCAGACGGTTGCATGGCGCTCCAAACGTTCCGAATGACTGTGCGGCGCTCATAATGCTTAGCCAGACGGTTACACGGCGCTCCGAATGCTCAGTCAGCTGACTGTGCGGCGCTCATAATGCTTAGTCAGACGGTTACACGGCGCTCCGAATGCTCAGTCAGCTGACTGTGCGGCGCTCATAATGCTTCGTCAGACGGTTACACGGCGCTCCGAATGCTCAGTCAGCTGACTGTGCGGCGCTCATAATGCTTAGCCAGACGGTTACACGGCGCTCCGAATGCTCAGTCAGCTGACTGTGCGGCGCTCATAATGCTTAGCCAGACGGTTGTGCCGCGCTCGGAATGCTTAGCCACACGGCTGGACGGTGTTCATGACATAAAATCCCGGGGCTGACTATCGACTTACTATCTATGTCAGATAGTGAATACGACAGTCGGACAAAGTAGCGTGCAAACGACCATGGTGATTTACGTTAGACCCATTAGAGGGCATAAAACAGCGTGGTTTTATTGCTACGTACGTTGTGTCTTCACTGACATAACTACGAATATATCCGGCCCGGAGAGTTTGGGAACGGGCTCGCCATATGCAAACAGCCTCTTTTGTGAGGGACCTGTGACCTGGCCAGACCAACCAAAGGGGTTCCACACATTAACGCAAAAAGGGGGGCACTGTAGCGTGAAAGGCTTCAGAAACAGAACGTCAATCAGTCAAAGCAAAACACCTAGCATTGGAGAGCCTCAAGCGCCCTCCACTCGGCCCGGCGAATCAGGCGGAACCCAGCACACTCTCCGCAGTTTGTCTCGCCTCCGACTGACCCGCTTCGGCGAGAAGATGCCGACCGTCTTGCCGTCCTCCTTGAGCGCGATGCCCATCTCGGCGAACACGGTCTCGCGGTACTGGCGCACGTCGTCGGCCCGCTTCAGCTTCTCCTCCCAGGTCTCGTTCAGCTCTGCGTGACGGCCGGGAGGTCAGCCGAGCGGACCGCCTCGCCAGCGCCGCTCTGCGCCATGGCCAGGTCGGCGGAGGGGGGGGGGGCATCGAGTGGCACACACCCAACGCATAGCCAGTCCATCACACACTCGGACTGTCTCACACTCCGATAAGTTTAAGAGTTTCCAAAGTCTGGATGGTTTCTGCACGCAGCTTGCGTGACACTGTAAGAAGTCACTGACTTGCGATGACGGCGTTTAAGGCCCATCCAATATCACAATCCGACCCACCTATTCTTCTTCAATGGCAGATGAGCAGTTACCTGCGGCAACTTCCACTGACGGCGGACGCTGAGCTCACCTGCCATGATCTTCTCGTTGACCTGCAGCTGGTGGACGGCGTCGTTGGTGGCCTTGCTGGCGTCGCCGGCGCCCTGCGAGTCGTTCTCGGCCGTCACCTCTGCAACGTCAGCCCGTCAGTAACCCGACATCACAGCACTCGGTCGACACCTCCGCAACGTCAGTCATCAGTAACCCGACATCACAGGACTCGGCCGACACCTCTGCAACGTCAGCCCGTCAGTAACCCGACACCACAGGACTCGGCCGGCACCTCGGTAACGTCAGCTGGTCAGCGGCCCGACATCTCGTGTGCAAACGCACCGCCCCGCGCCAATCGGCAGTGAGCGGCACACCGCACAGTATGATTGTCAGTGACCTGTCAGGTGACAGTGTCACTGACTGCGTCAGTGACAGTCAGAACGTCTTAGTAACACCGCATCACCACATAATATTGGGTAATATATTTACGAGTTACCGACGAAACATCCGAGAGCTCCGGCATCAGAGGGGCCACATCAACGCAACGTCATCACCACATCAGTGGAATCCATGGCCGCAGAAGCCGACTCCTGTGCAGTGCCCGCATATCGGAACACCTTTCAACTTCAGGACATCAATGGACCCAACATCAGCATCTTTGATGCGGCACTGCAGGAATGGATCCAACTCCACATGGAAAACACAGCGTTTCTCTGGATAACCACAAAGACCTCCCCTCATCAACATTAACTCAGGAATGGAGCAGACATCAAAAGAACCAGAGGCTCCATTAACCGTTATTAAAACACATTACTATACATAATGATGGCATGTTACATAATATTACGTTTGACTATACATTATTATATTCACAACCATTACAACCATGGGTATCAATGCATAAGCAATACTGGAGCATTCAAAAACTTAATAAAACCACACCAGAAAAGGGAGGCCTGTGACAAAACTTCGCAACTGCACTACGCAAAAGGCAGACCACTTGCAGACCACTCAAAGTCAAGCGCACAAGCTGGCGTCCCATTGGAGTGTTCAGTGATGCATGCCCAACGAACGTGCGGAGTGAATCCCTCGGCAATTGCAGCTGCTCAGCTGACCCCGTTTGGGCCTGAAGCCCGGCCCACGCCGCCTGCCTCGGCCATACGGCCAGCCAACACGACCCCAACATGGGCCCGCCAGCCGGCCCCAGCAGGCTCGACCTGACCGTCCACAAACATGGCCGCCGGGCACGGCCGACTTTTGACCGGCGGTGAGGCGTCAACCGATGCACCTCATGCCTTCGTCCTGCTGCCCTTCACCGGAGCCCGCTGTCGCGCTCCGTCTGGGACCAGGCGCGCCCGATCGCAAACGGCAGGCGACACCGAAATCCGCGGCGACATCACGCCTGGACCGGGCCCGTTCGCCGCGCGAGCAGCCTCGCCAGGCGGCAGCCAGGCCAGCGCCCGGGAGCCGCGACGGGCGCAGGTCAGCGAGCAGCGGGGAGCCGTCGCAGCGTCCGGACCGCGCCGTGGCCGGGGTGTGCCGCCGCACCGCCAGACGGCTCGGTTCACTTGGGCCAGACGGCGGCGCTAATCGGGCCGGCGCCGTCCGCTGATCGATCCCGGCGCTGCAGTGCACGGCCCGGCCGGCCGGCGGCGGGCGACGGGTCCGTTTTCAGGTCAGCGCCCCGGGCGGCCCGTCCGAGATGGAGCCGCCCCGTTTATGGGGTGACACGTCGTTACGGAACCTCGTCCGGTCCTAAAAGTCATCTCAAAACTACGCTCTGGAATTCCGAAAGGTCGAAAACAAAAACGTTCTTAACACAACGATAGCATTCTTGCATGTGACACGTCGCGGGGATTTCTTAATACCGACATCAGATGATCACTTTGCATGGATCTTTTCCTAAACGGGATTTAAACTGTGCGGGATTCCGCATAATATCATCACACACACACACACATATATATATATATATATATATATATATATATATATATATATATATATATTACTGAGATGAAGAAGATGCAAGCGCGCAAAATAAACTCACACCCAGCTGCAGATTTGGTGTTGTCCATACATTCGACTCTGCCTTACAATACGTGCCTTAATCTCCCGTCACGATTGAAGATGCATCAACATCTTATCACTAAATCCAAGCCTGACTTGTTCCTGAACAAACGTGGCTGTAGACCTCAAAACAGACAAGTAAAGACAGTTAATTTCTGCGTCTCCGAAAAGCGAGCATGCCAAAGGAATTCACAGAATTTTAACCTCTGACAACCTTCACGAACAGAGGGGTGTCGATTAGCACACTTTCGTCCAGTGTTGGTCATTTTGGAGCTATGAGGCACGGGGGTGTGCTTTAATTGTCACGTTATCGTTTCCATCGGTGCCAGGGAAAGGACAACAGGGCTGCAGGATCTGGTTTTACTTACGAGAACGAAGGGTGGATGAAAAGGAATATAATGGGTGACACACCCCACGCGCCAGGCCCTGCAGTAGAGGACACATTTACAATGTCCTCACGATAATGTGTCTCATATCACCAGCGCTGGAAATGCCAAACAGCGACCGCTCCTAAGGAATGCGGCCAGAGGGCCGCCTGAATATTCAACAATGGCGTTCAGTTCTTGATGTGCACCATTAATACCCTCCAAAAAAAGAAAAACTGTAGTACCATGAAGAAATACACGACACGGCACAGGGAAGTGTTTATCGTGGACAGGTGCTGACGTCACGACATCAGACGGCTGCTGTCAAGGGAGGGCCGGCCTACAGCCCGTCTGGAAAGCGGGCCCAGGACGAGATCGCCGTTCTGCTGTTTTTTTTTTTTTTTTGACATTTGACGAAGCAATCAGCTACATACCAGTACAAGACCAATGAAGTTAGGGAAAGCGGAGCTCTAAAAACCAAAGCTGGTGTTGCCGCATTGTTCCAGTGAGCCACTGACAACACTGTAGCTGTATCTGCTCAAGGCATGAACCAGCAGCACACACAGCAGCTGCAAATGCCCTGGATAACGGGAAACCCGCATGTTTTAACTGTATTTTTTCTGTTTTCTAAAGCGCCATTTTCTAAAGCGCAGATCACTATCAGTACAGCATCTGTAGTTGCTGAAGGCGCCAGACGGAAGTATGTTCACAGTGGCATCTGTTCCACGCAGCAGGTCCGTGTATAACGCTGCTGTTCCAGCCGTTGGCCCTCAAAGATCGCTACGAATGCTGAATCTGCAGTTACCACGGACAAAAAAAAAAACGGCCAAATACACTCAAGCGGCAGTGATTTCAACGGTGGCAAAGGCATTCATTTCAATATTCCCCAAAATGCAATTTTCTGGGAACAGACAGGATGGGATACGGTGTCACATTCCATTCTCGAGACAGGCAATTATGCCACGGCTTGGAGGCGCGATGAAAAAGAAAAGTTAGTAGTGAGTTAATGACCATGGTGACCAGGCAACAGAAAACGAAAGCAAAGTTCAGACGTTAGTGTGAAAATGTGTTGCTTCACCGACAAAAAGCAGCACAATTTTTCGACAAACCAGGCACGTCATGTCCCCCAACGTGAAATATTAGTTAACACTAGCCGTGAATTTCAGTTAGCTTTTGAGTTATGCTGGAATGCATCAATCAACCAAGGCGGTGTGCGCATAGGAAGCAGCATTAGAAAGCTATCCAGCACCACACCGAGGAACCCACGAAAGCATCAGGCAGCAGCTAGCAGTCAGAGGGTGTTAATGGCAATGCCCGGAGCAGCGAGCGGTGAAGTGAGGCGACTCGATTTCTACTTACGGGCGTTGTTTCTATTTTTTGTGTAATTAACATTCCCGTCTGAAACCAGGCAACACGTGACAACACCGAAATAAAAATTCAGACGAGACTCTACACGGATTTGTACGGCACCAGAAATCGCTCAAGTAGGTATCAACAACAAATCAGACTGCCACACATGGGCTCCGCCAGAGAGAAAACGCCAAGGACACATCCTGGGCTTTTGCAAAATTTTAAATTACTCCCAGGGCGTTATGTGGAAACCACGCCTTGCGTACCACGATTGGCCCGTGGCGGAGCCCCTGCCTTGCAGAGCCTGACAATACTATATTCTCTGCCACTGCACATTTCAATGCCAGAAAAACACAACAAAGAAGACGTGTAAATTTCACGGGACAAAGTTATCTAGTTCGCATCAGCAACAACCAAAAGAACACTTCCATGAAAAAGAAGCTCGCCAAAAGATCTTTTAACTGCCCCTGCTGTTCGCTGACCGCTCAGAGCCAGATTACTCCCGTGCTTTCGTGCTGCTCACTGCCTGTTAAGAAATACATTACTTCCAAGCCAAAAGTGGTACGTCTGACCACTCTGGCTACGTTACTGGACCAGAGTTTTGCGACTACCAGCCAAATATTCAATCAGATATTCAAAAAGGCAGCATTCTGCTTGATGCCAGGGGCCCTTTATGGTTGAGGAGATATCTTATGAGCCATAAAAATGGAAAGGTAAGATGCATAAGGGCGGAGGCAAAAACAAAAACATTACAAAAAGGTAAAACATTTCATTTGCCACCAAAAAAGATACTAGAATTAATTTACAAAGGGAGCGTTGACCGGGTTTCACAGGTTTATTTTATTTCTCTGATTTATGGCTACAATAATGCAATGACCATATTACGGAACGCATTACGAAACGCACGACACCACGTAAATTTCCGACTGTCTGTTTTACTAAGATAAGCAACTAACACAAGGCCACCAATATCATTTTTAGTTTCATGCATTTTCTTATAAATTGTCCTTCAAGTTCACGCACTGCTAAGAAAACCTGGTCGTAAACAGTTTTCCGATGTCCAAGTGGCGTTTCGAAGGACCAACTCAACCAAATTGAATTTCCAGGTAAGAGGTGTCCAGAAATCTCGCCGAAGTTCTGTTTTCGCCTCGCCGAGAACATGGCCCGCTGAGTGTCTCCACTTGGCCTCAAGATTGTCTCCGACATATACCATATTGTTCCCAGAACTTTACTTAGTATGTTTTACTACTTAGAGCATGTTTTTCCCAAGACGCATTTTCCACATTCGCCTGAAATACCATGCGAGGTCATGAGACTCATCTGTGGCCAGGGATTTTTTTGTGAAAACCAAAACAAATGTCAAAGGTCGTTTTCAAGACGGAAGCAATCTTTGTTTCATAAGGAGAGATTTCCAGACTGCCAATAATGTCCTCTGCAGACTTTGCGCGTGATTTAGGATAGGCGATTCAGTTGGGTTGCATGTGAATCACACGAAATCAACATGTTTTGTAAAAAAAGAATTTCTTTGGGATCGAAAACAGTAAAACGAAAAATCGGAGGGAGCCCATGACACGCAAATGCGAATAATAAACAACCAATGCAGGGCGTTATAAAACACAATTTTGATGCCCTTACAACTTTTCATATCATGAAGAAAAAATGGTTTTTAGTAGTAGTGAAACACGACGAGAAATGACTGTCGCACTATCTCCAAACAGCCAATAAACGCGACCTTTTGCCCAGCGTGCCCTGGCCCCGACTGCCGCTACTCCCAAAGTCCGGTTCACAACAGCTGCCTCAGCACCACGAGACGGCTGCATTCACCTGCATCTCCACAGCTCATCAACCACAGCGCAGCCGACACGACAACGCCCAACGCCCGCGGCGAACGGACGCCGCGCGGCCGCCACTCACCCGTGTCCACGTGAATGCCCTCCACCTTGAGCAGGTCGTGCAGGCGCATAATCTCCTCGCGCAGCTCGCGGATCAGCTTGGCGTTGGCGTCCTCGTTGACCACGGCCTTGCAGACGATCTGCTTGGCGCGGTCGGCGTACCTGGCGACAGGCCGGAGCAGGGTCAGACCGGCCGGCGGGCAGTCCGGCACTGGACCCGCTCTGCGAGACAGAGAGCAGGCGGAGGACTCGACCTGTGCGGACCGCCGGCCAGACAAAACCGGCCCCAGTCGCAGATCGGTAGGCCGAAAACCCACCGTGAGGTTAGCTATGTCTTGAATGAAACGTAATTTGACACTGCGATCAGTCCATGCGATTCTTGTACCTAAAAGCGCCTCAAACCGAATAAATGTTCAAAAATTTTGTTTTTACTTGAAACCTTGCTTGTTTAAGAGGTCAATGGCCTGTTTAATCAATGTCACTGTCGACGTCAATAGTCCCTGCCCCAAGATCCGCCAATGATGGGGTATGTATTTTGCAGAATCCTCCGGGAAAGATGGATTTGTGTAGCAAGTCAGAATCTTTACATGGAAAAATACCCAAGGCATGAAGAAAAGGCCAATATAAACAAGAAAACCCCATGCCTTTGAGCACCATGCCTTCTTAGTCCGTCCTTATATCTCATTATTATGCATGTTAATGAAGCAAGACGTTACCTCTCACAATGACCGATCTGACTTTCTTGAATTTGCCACATCTTGACTGTTTAAGAGACATAAAACCTTCAGTATATACAATCGTCGCATCATCTGTGACAATCAACGCAAGAGACATGAAACCTCAGTATAAACAATCGTCGCTCATCTGTGACAATCAACGCTTATTCTGAGGTTGGATAAAGGGCACTTCGGTTTTTCTTCATGGTAAAACAACTAACATAAGGCTCCATTCTAAAAAACTCGGCTAGAATATAGCAAGGTCCGGAAACAACATTTGCCACTGATTCTTGGCATCCTTTATGTCTGCGGCCTGCACTGGCCATCTAGCGGATCAGTTCTCGGTGACGGGCGGCCGTCTATTTGACCGTCAGGCGTGCACCCATCAGCCCTAGTCTCGCTTTATCTCAATCGAGACCGGACAACTGGCGCTCCGGCCATTAATTCATAATGTGCTGCGGCCGCCCGGTGTTTACCAAGAGCTTTTCCGCTAAGGAATATGAGAATCGCAAACAGCTGCTGGTTTCCAATCCAGGCACCACTTATCCTCGCGTGTTATGAATGGATGGCATTGAGTTTTCTCCTCTGTATAACAAAAACTCAAAGCCCTGAAGAGATATCAGCTGGGCAATAAAAACGTGGAGCTGGGACATTGTTGAACCACTGTCTACTCAAAGTAATCAATCAATGAAATATTGCTCATTTGACGACAGCAAACAGTGTGATGTAACACTTATCGACATGTCCACCTCCACCACTTCATTTTCGTTTCATTCAACACGCCGGCGACCTGGTCCGGTCTACTATCTGCAGTAACACATGGTCAAGCCTGTGTTACTGACGATAACATACGGTTATCCGGCCGTTCCGACTCAGGCTACAAAGCAAGGAGAATGGACCGGTGTTAATCGTGCCGAGGCAAGACTCCCTACTCCGCCTCCTAGGACCTCTTCCTTTATCGCCTACATCAACCGAGGAGCTCAAGGCATTTGCCAGGAGACAGAACCCACTCTGCCCTTGTCACAAACCATCGGTTCCAATCCTTCCTGACGCGTCTGAAAGCTGTTTGGAGACCGGATCGTCTTTTTATCGTCAATTCACATCTAAATCGTCTCGCGCGTTCAATGCTACTTCCCTGTTTCAAAAACAAAGTCCTATATGTGCTGCCAAAACTGCATTGTCTGCATAACACAAACATACATATTCGTGTTCACAAAACAGCCAGGGAAGAACAACTAACTTCCTTTCTGATGGGTACACGTAACGTAAGACGACCAACTGCTCTCGTTAGCACCATCAAAAAACTATAGCTGACTAGGTGCAATATTGAAAACGTCCTACCATCACCCTCCGTAACAAAATCCCAGTCACCAAAAGTGGCGTGTCCCTTCTGATTACCGCTTACCATCGACCCCGAGGCCCGCAAATGTCCCACTGCGTGGTGCCTTATTTGTCCCGCGCCCCACATAAAGATGAGTCCTCCACTGAAAAACTATATTACCAGACCACGGAGTTCACCACATTCCACCTCTCCAGAAAAGGACAAACGAAGCCTCCGTTTACAATCGCCATTCTGAAATCAAACGCATTTCTTAAAATTCCCATAAGCCGGAGGTGCTGTGCCCACGACCTGAGCCCAGACCACGACCATCGCCTCCCCCTCCCCGGCGGCGCGCGGGAGCGAACAGCGCCCACCTGAGCGTGGACAGCGTCTCGTCGTAGTTGATGTCGGCAGGTGAGAGCGCCGCCACCATGGCCGTCTTGCTGTTGCCGCCCAGGTTCTCTCGCAACAGCCAGGTGAGCACCGAGTCTCGGTATGGGATGAATTCGGCCTTCTTCTTCTTCTTGGACGCCTGCGGGATGAGCCGAGACGTGGTCGCGCGCGATGGAGCCAACCCACACGGCACGGCAGGACCAGGCCCAGGAGCTCCGCGACATGCGACGGCGACAGGACTACGATGAGGGCCTGGGTGTATGTTCGCAATCACAATTGGGCTACAGAATATTTTTATGCGAGACAGCATCTGACTGAAAGCTAAGCCCTCATTGTAACGCCTTCAACGTGCATCGGGACAGAACTTCACGCCAAACACCAGGCAGGCTTCAATGTGGGCTGGTTCCTGTGTCTGTTTCATGGATGCACTCACCGGGGCTGACGACTGTAGCGTGAAAATAGACGCCGCACGGTTATATTAGGTTAGAAATCTTAGAAAGAGCTAAATGTGTACTTATTGTTATTGACGTTCCAAAGTCCGTCAGTCTAATGCAAGAATAAACTCTAGTAATAACTCAATCGCATGAAATGCTGGTATGTGATATGCGACGTAAGCACAACGTTTAAAGGCAAAGTAATCATGTACTACGACGAAGGCGCCCACTTGCTCTTCGTGCTCAAACCTCAGCATACAATGCATGCTGACAAATGAGCCACTGAGCACAGAGAACCATTAAAAGACGGCAACATCCAAGGGATGAGGTTTCGCACCAAGACAGTGGCATCACAAGCGCGCGTAGACGTAAACGTTACACGTTCTAAACAGAATGCTCTTTCTCCATTTCCGGAGGAATGGGGCGGCACGCGCACAGCCGCGGCACACCGTCCGGTCCAACGGCACTCACCACCTCGGCCAGCGCCGAGATGACCTTGCCGAGCGTGGTCAGCGACTTGTTGATGTTGGCGCCCTCTTTGAGCCGGGTGCCCTTAGCGCCAGTGGAGTCCGCCCGTTCCGAGCCGGCCAGGTCCACCAGCGAGATCTTGCTGACCTGCCGTCGCCGCCGCCGGGCGTCACGTGACCGGCCGCCGAACACGGCAGCAGACGACTGATGACAGGGGAGAGGGGGAGAGGGACGGGCGACGGAGAGAGCGGGAGGGAGGGAAGGGGTCGCAGGAGTGGGGAGGTAGGAGAATAGCGAGGGAGGATCGTCAGGAGACAGGCAAACATTTAACACGGAGAGGAACACATAACGCATAACACGGAGAGGAATATGGATGTTTTCAAAACTTCGTAAAACAACTGCCGAATGCCACGGGAACTATTTCCGACAAAACAGCGTGAGTACAGCAGACACATCGGCAGCCAACAACGTCCGTATACCTTTTCTGAAGTCAGCTGAGTAGCAGGATCGAATTTGCGCTGAGTGAAGATGATAGTGAACACGGCGTGCGATCGGCTCGAAGTTTCGTTCATGTTGGTGGCGGCCACCGTCCTGAACAGGAGCACAGCGCCATGATGCCAACTCTCGTACAGTGCCAGACATACATGAATGCAGCGCCACGCGCAATACGCTGGATTACGGCGTCAGACGGATTAAATTAAGCGATCAATATCGACTAGAGCCGCCCAAAAGCACAACATAACATACGCCGCGGTACCCTGCCGGGAACGACAAACATCTGCGAACCACACAAGACGAAAGGCACTTTTCTGCAGTGGGGATAATGCGCCATTATTCACCGAGAAGAACAATTATATATCAACAAGAACAGAAGGGGAATGGATAGGGGAATGATACCAATGGTACCATTGGTATCATTGGTATTATATATATATATATATATATATATATATATATATATATATATATATATAGCATTACCAATGGTACAGAGTCCCGCGCTCAGAGCATCCCGTACACTCACCGACACGCAACACGACACACCACACACCACAAACAAGGATAATGTCACGGAACCAGTCGGAACAGGCTGCAGTCGCTGACCTGGCCTTGTTGCCCTCGTCCATCAGATCTCGGATGTCCTCGTACGCCGTGACCGCCAGCTTGGAGAGGTCCTCCACATAGGGGCCAAGCAGAGGGTGTTCCCGCACTCGCAAATGGTTTTTGTTCTTCGGATTCAGCAGATCTCGAACTCGTTCACAGTAAATCTCCATGTAGCTGACCTGGAACAAACAACCGCTCCTTTAGAAGCGACGAAAATTGCAATAAATCTAATTTGGGCACGATTGGCTCGGATCCTTGCCCTTGATCAATACAGTTTCCTGGAATGACGGCACTTAGCTTCATCCCGGATTCTTCAGAACTGCTCTCAGGAGCAACATAACAGACCAGTTACTAATATTTGCCTCAAATGGGAATCAAATCGCTTTTCGAGAAGCAGCAAATCACTACGTGCAGTTATAACCACCAAGAGCTACAGCAGGATGTCTCTTGGCATCAGTCATCTGGCATGTCTCTTGACATCAGCCATCAGTCCGACGGTCTCATAAGACGACCACGCCCCCGGCATGCGACACAAATAACCCAGGTCTGCTCCCTCACAGAACGAGTACGACCTATCCAGCACACTGGGCTCACGACCGGCAGCAGTCCTGACTCTGTCATCCTCAAAGCAATTCTGGTCCGCGGCCCGGAGCCGGCAGCAGTCCTGACACTGTCCTCCTCAGAGCACGTCTGGTCCGCGGCCCGGAGCCGGCAGCAGTCCTGACTCTGTCCTCCTCAGAGCACGTCTGGTCCGCGGCCCGGAGCCGGCAGCGGTGCCGACCTGCCACCCGGTGAGGAGCGCCGAGCCCGTCAGCCGTGCGCCCGCCTCGCCGGCGACTCACCTCGACCGAGTACTGCGCCTCGGCGTCGCTGTCGTTGGAGATGCGCTGGAACAGGTTGCGGCAGATGCGGGGGATGATGCCCTCCTGGTCGTCGTCCGGCTTGCCCATCATGGTGTACGACTTGCCGGCGCCCGTCTGGCCGTACGCGAAGATGCACACGTTGTAACCTGTCGAGACACGGCACACGCCCGGGGCTGTGAGGTTCAGAGAATTTGACAAAGGACAGCACAGTCACCAGCCACCGTTCCCCCGCCCTCACCACCGGGTCTGAATGAACGCACCACTTTTAATTCACAAAGAATGTGGCGTGACCATTATTACTAAAACTGACATCATCGTCCAGTATGTAATGGTAGCCGCAACTGGCAAGTGTAAAATAATAAAGCATATCGATTATGAAGGCGCCATTTATCTCAGCAATGATAGTCGTTCTATCGACTGGGTCTGCATGTCACAACCGCAAACTTGACAAACGGCATGCGACGCTGCAGTGTTCACAAAGAGCGTGTGCCGTCATTACATATGTCTATCAACTGCAACAGCTCCACAAACCCGAATCGACCTTTCTGATGTTAAAATGATGTTGAAATGATCCAAGTCGAGTCATCAAAACCGTATGCAATATACATACCGAGATATGGCCCATACACTAAAAGGCAAAGTACTCTTCGGCGTAGCGTGCATGATATTTAAGTCCCTTGAGCTTTGGGGGGGGGGGGGTCGAAAAACGCTGAAGTAATCTTCTTGTGTGCAGAGCAGGCGACGTGACGTGACAGTTATTCTATGGAACATTTATCCTCCGAGTCACAACGACCGACAGCATCTGGACGGCAGGTTTAAATTTTGCAGGACATACGAAAACAGTATCAGTTAATGTAATGGTAGTATCGCACGCACGTGTTGGCTGCACTAAGAGAGTAAAGAGAGGGACGGTTGCTCCTAGATTTTAAATGATTCCTTTCCTGAAAAGGAGAGGCACCTTCCCTGAATTTATAACGCCGCTGCACGCCGGTAGAAAATCCACAATTGTATTCGACCAATGATGACAATCAACCTGGCACGGATTCTTTATAGTCCTGTGCATCTAAGGAAATTTATTGCCCTCTATATATCAAGCAAAGGTGACGATCTGAATGCTTTCAGAACCGATGGCTGACAAAAAGCTCCCAAGGGTACCCTAAAATGTAGAGACGGGTCTGTGATTCGAGCATGCACAAAATGACACTCTAAAGGCAGAAAAGTCGGTTAAGAGTACAGTGTGAGCAGGCTTGTGCCTTATTCTGAGCCGAATCGAAACAACACTGAATCGATTCAGAAATTAGGTACTTTTGTCGTGAATTAGCATCTGAGCTGATTTTATTAAAACCTGCAGTGAATCCGAATCAGAACAGAATAGCACACTTGTCCAACGAATCAGCAGTGAACCAACTCACCAAAAAATTCACAAAGCACAAGGACAAATTAAACAAGTATCATGTGCTATACTTTTACCTTTTTGATGTTTTTGTATCATTCGTACTTCAATGAATATCCACTCACTTTTTAGAAAAAAACTCATCTGAATCACACTCGATTCCTCGTTCTGGAAATCCAAAAGTGAATCGATTGACAGTCAGGCACTAGCCTGATTCTGGGCCACACATGGCGGTCTCACGCTGTCTGCCTACCTTCAAAAGCGTGATCCAACATCTCCACACCGATGTCCTGGTACACCCTGGCTTGGGACGAGAAATGCGGCGCAGACGGCTGAAACAGAGGACACATGGGCTCCAGCGACCGGAAACAAACGGCGTGCGCCGACTTGTCACTAAAACCGGTTCAAATGAGGCTCTGAGCCCTAATGGCTCCAGTGACGGAAATTCAGGGCGCAAAACACATCAGAAGAGTAAGTGGTGTGGCAAAAAAATGAGAGTGAAGACTCGCCCTCGTGATAAGGACGGGCGTTTCGTACTACTGGTGTCGAAATAAACCCCAGGCCACTGCTGAGGCCGGGAACCTTGGGCGGTACAGCATTCCAGACAGTTCAGCAGTGCAACCGTGAACAGGTACCTACAGCCGCCCGTACCTACCCCCCACCCCCAAATTTCAAAGGCCAGAAGGAGAGATAGGCAGATGACATCTGTTCAATTCCGTGAGTGACGACAGTAGCGAATGCAGTAAGGTGTATAAGAAGTGCCACTCCTGTAAGGCGACAAATAATTCGGTTATGTAACATTGTCAGAAATGTGTGATACCGTTTGAGGAACGGTTCTGTGCCCTATGTGTTAAAAGGGCCTGTCTTTGTCACTGAAAAGCCCCCGTCCACAAAATACCCGGGACACGTTTTTTGTTGCCAGTAAAAGTAATCCTACTGCAGGTCAGATCGTCAACTGTATGGCTATTCTTTGTTTTATTCCCGGACAGACCAGGCCGACGATCTGGCAAACAGGTGATCTGGCGATGCTTCCTTTAACGAACTGAGGCGTGGCCAGCCACTTTTATGGTCTGCTGAAGATAACTTCCACATCGTCTGTAACAACCGTCCTAGTAACGCAATGCTCTCCGGAATGGGTTTAGTTTTCGTCAAAATCCCGGTGACCGCCCATCGGGAAATATCACATCACTGACACGTCTCTGCCAGTTACAGGTCACTGACACGTCTCTGACAATCAAAATGAACGCGCCCGCCGCTGCGGAGCTGACCCCACTCGGTCTGCAGATAATCGGCCTCCCTCATTCTCCGGTTACGAGGATACGCAGCTACCAGTGTCGCCCGATTATCGCCCTGACCTGTGGTGCCCCGAAAGGAGGTAGGGTCGGCCTCACCTATCATGGCTGTACCGCTTATTTGTTGGGAATGCGGCACAGTTTGCGCGTGCAGGTACTATAAATCAACGATATATTAAAATTGGTGTGATTTGTTTGGACATGATAATAGTTATCTGCTATTCTGTAATTAATGACACATCTAAATTTTGTAAAATCATTGCAAATTCAAAAGTTGGTAATTGGCACTGACAGCACGCCAAGTTCCAAGAAAATGAATTCTGCGTTATATCTCCCATTCCATGTCTCATAAACATTAAGCATGATTTTGTGTTTCACAAGCAGATTCTACAGCAGCTGGTAATATTTATGTTTTAACCTTCCAGCGCACTTCCAAAGGTACGCCGCAGTCAGTCGCAGATAAAAGAAATGGTAAAACGATAACAACATGGGGCAACACAATCGAATGTGAGCTCCAGCAAGAGCTTCCACGGCCATTTAGGTTTTCCTGGTGTTTTTATTCGGGTTAAAAAATGCTGACACCATTCATGTGTCGGTGTCTCCATGGAATGCAGGTTATCCTCGCTTTACGTCGAATTCTAATATGACCACGGTAAATGTCGCGTCACCTGGGCACTGCTTTGCTCCGGAGGGGTGCGACCTTTCCGAGATGACACAATGACCTGTCCAGGTCAACGAGGGGTTGAATACAGCTCGGGGAACACCTGCATCCCATCGGGATCCTGGCACAGGTCTGGTTGCTACACGTAATGATTCAAGACACAAAGAGACCATATTTGTTTCGTACATCAAGAAACGTATCAGAAATACCACGCGAGATCACAAAGAAGGTCCATGCCTCACTCTATCTTCGGCCCTCGCGAATGACGTCACCAACAAAAAGCCTCTCGCGTTGGCAGACCGTTAAGGGTCATCAATCGTACCCGAAACCGAATCTTTCGACCGGTTCGATCCCATCCCCAGACAGTGCGGGCCGAATATTCGGCTCGGCAGACCGCCGGCCGGACGCCAGAGGAGGCCGAGATCACCTTGCCACCGCTGCACGCACGGCCGTCGCCACTCGGGCCCGCTATCTCAGTGTATTGGCGGGCGGCGCTCTCAACAGATTAGACGCCGGCGCCAAAGCTCAGTGAGGGCCGTCAGAGAGCCACCCGCGAGCCCCAGTCAGCTGGCAGGCGCAGAGGTCGGCGCGACGCCGGCCGGGACCGCCCCCGGCCAGGCCGCAGCCATGGATCAACTCTTCGAATCGGTGAGCGGTGTGGTGTCGTGTCGTCCCGGGCCCGGGCGCGGGCCGGGCGGCCTCACAGAGTGCTCGTGAATGAATTACAAGTCGGGTGACGCGTCACCGGCGAGCCGTTTCTGAGAGCACGGAAGCCGTGCAGCACGGCATGAATGCGAATTGCCGAACTGGCGCGGCGCGATCCCAGCGGAGCGAAGCTGTTGCTGCCCGGTCTGAGGTAAAGCTGTGGCTCCTCGCTCCGTCTCCGGGAGCCCGGACCAGTCCCGGCATTCTGCGCGGCCCGTGCGTGCCATGACAGCAATTTACCTCCGGCCGGTGATGGACTCGATGGCCGTTACCGGCTGGGGTATCACCTGCGCTGCTGATGACGACAGTTCATCACTTACCTCTTGTCTGCCGTGGCCGGGCAACGAAACGGCCCAATCTAATGGCGGGATCCTCCTGCCCCCCCCCCCCCCCCGGTCCCCGCCCCGCTCGGCCGCGGTCACCGCTGGCTAGCATTACTCACCATGGGGGAGGAGGCGTCTATCGGTATTGATCCAGAGGTCAGGAACCACATGGCCTTTCACTCTGACGCTACCACAGAGACGAACAGTTATCAAAATTATCAAACCGGTGCGTTTCTGCCACGTTCCCGTTATCGCCAAGAAACGGAGGCCATGGTTCAATCGATATAGATGACCTTCTGCCGGCCAGCCCCAGCGAGCGATTCAGTTGCAAAAACAGGAGTCTTATTCTCTACAGGCCACTTGGTGATGCAACTCCCCAAGTTGTTTACTTACTTTCATCGCCAGCCCATACTCCGCTCGAAGACCTGGCCACTTTCACGCGGAAAGTGAGCACCAGAGGGAGAAAGTCTCTTTAAAGTCCGTTGTTTTCGTGCGTATTGTACTCTTTGGAATTACTTCATAGAATCATTAGGTACGACTTACTTTTAACAGCACCAAGCCTTTACCCTTCTTGCTGTCGGAGAACTAACTAAAAATAAGCTGATGCCCCGCATTTCGCGAAAACAATCAGGCAGATTGTCGTTTCAGTTTGCATCGTCCCATCCGCAGCCGTATCCCAATTGTACGTGGTCCGGGTGTCCAGAGTTGGACACCAAACTCCCCCGGCAGCGTCCGGCATCGCGTCCATTCCGATCAAACGGCCACAGGGCAGTCCAAAAGACGCCAGGCGGGCCAAGGAGTACGGGACAAAGCCGGCGTGCCTGGCGAGACCAGAGCACAGGCGGCCATCACGCGGGGGACGTCGCTGCTTTGACAAGTGCTCTGTCGAATGCCAAACGGATCCAGGAAATCAACACAATATCAGGTTCAGAATGCACTCACAAGCTTTTTGGAATGCATAGGAATAACTACGTCAAACGCCGCGTCCTCCCCATATCCAACCAACAAACGACGACTCACAGCAACTACAGCACGACGGAGGTTTCAGACGAAGCTCGCTTTCAAAACGAAACATGCCATCTCGTGCTTTCGAAAATCCACAAAATTCCACCCGACGGTATGGAACAAGCGTGAAAGATACCGTTTTATTCAACACATTCACTACCTCCATCAACAAATGAAGACACGATCCGGGGACCATTAATAATTCTTTCCGTTACGTCCTTACCTCGATCGACCAGTACGAGTAGTCGAAGTTAAAGCTCTTGACATTGTCATTTATTTGTTTTGGATTTGTTATGGCTGAAAAAGAGATATCGGTTAGAATTATCTGATTAAAAAAGGTCAATAAGGCAAACATTTATCTGAATGGGCTTCATAAGCTGGTGCAACGGAAAGGGCTTCTTCTACACCAAGTTTGCGAAACGCAGGACTTACGCCAAGCCAATAACTGAAAAGCCATCAATTATAACATTGTTCGCGTGCAAGCACATTTTTGAAACAGGACGATAAGAAATACGGTCGCAAAGAAGTAAGATGACCTGTACAAAAAACTGCATTCCTCACAAACGAACATCATAATGTTGTGACCAGACAAACTTAGATGAAATCGCTTACAGGGTAAACGTACGGACTGCGAAAATGTTTTTTTTAGCAATGCAGATACCACATACACTAAAGGAAAACTACTCAGAATGCAACGTGAATGCTAAGAAACACATCGCTCAGTCATCAAAAACTTTTCAGCCTGATGTTTGGAGTCCCCAATACTGCCAATCCCAGGCGTTCGAAAGGTCTTTCTGGTGACAACTCCACTGACGAAACACTTTATATCAAAACATTCAGGGCGTTTCACGTTTTATAAGCACTATCCTCCGGCTGGGCACTTACTGGTGGTGTTGCCTTCCATTTCGATGATGCACTCGCACTGCCTGCCGATTTCCCGACCATTGAAGGGCCGCACGCGTACGGCCACCTTCACTGACGACATAGCTAGGCGAGGGACGACTCCGTGAGGTTACCTGTCGACACACAAACATACAAACACGTACAGTGCCGTGGCGTGATCTGCCATCCGCTGCGCAGACTCGTCATCGATCCCGCCACGACAGGGAACGGCAGATCGCTGTCCTCCTGCACTATGGCGATCGACAGTGCCGCTAAAAAACTCCAAATATATATATATATATATATATATATATATATATATATATGCGTGTGTGTGTGCGTATATATCTCACTATATACGGTATAGCATAATATTTTTCCAACATATTTTGGCAGATTACATCCCCTATGTGTTTCTCGCAATAAAAATGAACATACATAGATGTACTTCATTCGAAGAATCATAAGTTTTCATGTCATGCGCACCCACGATGTTGTTTGCTGCCATTTCGGAACGGTCCAAAAGCACCCGCAGAAAATAGGTCTCCGGGCGAAAACATTACCCCCACAACAGTTATGTGGAAGAAAAAGCTTGCAGGCTAACACAATGTAAATGAAAACGCGTATTGCGAAAAAATAGTCTGTCCTCTGGTCAAAGCCTAACGATTCCGAATCCAGTGCTTGGAAAGTTACTGGTCTTCAGAAAGGGTCGCGGCTGGCCTGGGCAGTCTGCTGAGTCTCATTCTGTCTGCCAATTGAAAAGACTCACTCAGGTTACGCTGTGCTCGGAATAACGTATATGTTGTACGTAAATACATAAATGCGTAATAATACAAAACAAGATATATAACAGAATAGTAAATACTCAGTACTGAAAACAGCAAGCATTACATGTACATAATATAGCTCAGAGCTATTACTAACTCGGAAGGCATGCAGAATCAATGCTGATCGTTGGCTGGCTGTTATCGTTCACTGGCTTTTCGTTGGCAGGCTCTCCCGCATTCGCGGCCCTGAAGCCACACAGATATCTACGTGTCGTCACCACCGACTAATTACCTCGTGAGCGAGAAAACCGCTTCACGCTGGGAGTGAGCCCCTTTGCAAGGCACGCAAACCTCGCGAAACACGCAATCTAGCGTTTGAAGTGGATTGCATGGCTTGCTACGTTAAACAGTATGCCAACAATCCACGATATGATGCTTCAGGCAAACGGGTAAAGGTAGCGAGAACCCGGGGCGCAGCCAAGGTTTTCTTAACGGAGGGGGGAGCTCAGTGAAGACGGAAATAATACCAAAAACGCCTGCTGCGCCTGCTGGGAAGACAATGTGCAATTTTGCTTCACTAAAAAATGAGGGCTTAGAGGGGGCCGGGCCCCGCTCCCTCCCCTCTGACCACGCCGGTGGTGAGAATTGAATCCATGGACACTTTCTCATCAAGCCCAAGCAGGGCATACAGTGGTCCAGTCTAAGAAAATGCATGCATCATATGCTGGTGCAAAAAAAAAATACACGGAACAAAATTTCTCCTTAGTGTTCAATTAGCTGTCCGCAAACAGCTGTTTCACGGTCCACGACAGGGGTAAGTTCAGGGTTTCAGAAGGGGCTGAAAGTGGACGATATTCGCCATCGTCACACATGCATGAACATATCTCTTTCATGCCATTTTAGGGGCCCTACAAGAATTGGAGGTGGCCAGTAGAGCAATCAGTCTAACTAACGGACTACCCTTGGTGATTTCACAAGGAACGACCAAAAGTGAATTTTACCACTGATCTCACATGCGGATCCTTTCTATTTGGATGAGCATGATAAGTTAGCGGAGAGCGTTTACATTTAGATTAGATACTCTTCCACTTTATGTATCGGGAGCAGGTCCAAAACCAGAGAACATGGTATGGATTATCTCATCAAACCTACATCAGTTTCTCGCAGTTACAGAGGTTTGTTACGAAATGACGATTTTAAGCGTAAAACACCTATCTGCAACAAATGTAGGACTGGGTATGTCCAAATTTTCCTGTAATTCCATTTTATACGGGTCAGTCATCAGATGCAACCTGTGACGTTTATGCATATTCATAACAAAAACGTCACACAGACTGTCACCTCTTTCTGGCACCTGAGCAAATAATGCGGCCAGCCAAATGATGGAGATGGCATCTGCTCGCGTGCAAGTGTTCAAGTGGAAACGCTCGCATTTCCACCCGCCATCAGGCGACGACGTTCGCATTCCGAATGCGGACGGCACGACTGTCCAGCGGCGGCTGGCGCCTGCTGGGACTGTGGCCGGCGGTAAGTAGCTGAGACCACCGGCTCAATTTCCGGACGGGGACGTTGACTGACACAGGTGAATCGTTTGCCCCCGGGGGACGCGCTGTCTAGTGCGATCGCGACGCAAGAGTCACGGAAGTTTAGCTGGCTGAATTAAGTGAAATTACTCCGTTGTGGCGAAGGCGGCGCGTCGGGATGGTGCAGCCGACACACTTTCAGGGCTTTTGCCAAGTTTGTTCGCCCAAACGGCTGACTAGCTAATCAACGGCCAGCTCATCAAGATGCCATGATCTGAACTGTGTACGCTTTTCAGGCCCCGGTGCGGACACTTCATAGCAAGGTTCAAACCACCAAGCGCCAGAAATAACATATTTAGCATCCTGAATGTAATATCTGGAACCAGGGATGGCGATCTGGTTTTTGTTCTTGGTGATGTAGTATAATTTTTTATTTGGAGTACAAAATTTTGCGAACAATAATATCGGGTGAAGTTGGCATCGTTGGTGTTCTTGAACACCAAAAAACAGCACCTTTCCCAACCTAATCCGGAACCCAGTCAAAAGTCATCAGAAGTACTTTGTGGTTTTTCCGTGCTAATTTAGCTCATTTCATGATGCAAAAAATGCGCATCCATTCATCTTCTTGTTTAGGGAGTAAGTAAATCCTTAGCCCATCGGAAAGTTATGCAAATGCACATTTTTCCCATGGCTTATTTGAAGAATAAGGTTACGCATGATCATGAAAACAACAGCCTTCTTTATGCCGGGAGAAGTTTGGGTTTACACACACAATAAAAAATACCAACATTAGACTCGACGTTTCAGCCACAGGTCATCCTATGTGCTTACTGTATAAGCTCATTTTTCTTCCGGCATGAAAAGAGATCACTTATTTGCCTAATCTTGCTTAAGGCCCAGGAACCTATACAGACCATTTCCAACTTTATTAAAAAGCTCGCTCTCTGAAATACGCAATTGCTCGAGGAAACCCTGAAATATAAAACAGAAATAAGTTTGCTGTTGATGGCTTGATAGCTTGATAAGACTGTTGTTGATACTGATGACCACTTCAGTTTTGCACGTCACATCATGGTTTGTTCAGCACTGTCAGATACGCACATATTTTCATTATCGAGGGCGCACATCGTCTACAAGGCAGCAGCCACAAATCACTTCTGCTCTTGTTTTGACTACCAGGACAATCGCTCTGAAACTCTTTGTAGTTCCCGGGCAGTGGCGCGAGCAGCGGGACGTCTCCAAAAATGGTAGAGCCGACCCTCAAAAATCGGGGCTCTCATGAATTACGATATAGACATACCAGCCGCCTGGATCATCAGAATTTGAATTGCAGGATTTGCAATCCACGGCTGCAATCCTGTTTTCAGGATTGCAAATGCAATGAAATCGTTCTACAAAAGAAAGATTGGACTGCGGATTGGATTGCACTTCCTCCTGCAATCCCTACTCACTGCCGTTTATTTCTTCCTTTAATGTACGCCGTTAGTTACATGGTTTTACGCATGCTAAGGACGCAACGACGCGGTTTCAAGGTCCAGTTGACTTGCGGTCCGCTTGCACGTGCGCAGTAGCTGTGGCCGTAATACTGCGCAGGGTTTCTTATCCCCTGCGCGTCAGAGCGTAGCTCTAATCGCACGCGCACGAGAGCGAGTCGGAAGGCCGACTGCCCAGCGCTTGCCGACCCGCTACTGAGGTCAATTAGCAGGCATCCTACCAGGCCAAAGGTCAGCTTCCAACAAAAGAGAGAAAAAGGTGGAAGTAAAAAGCACATGGAAGTATAACGCAACCACTCAAGGATCGAGAACCGAACCCAGTCTGCTCGCAAGACTAGCGAGAACTTTTCAATTCCTGCATCATAACACGCGGCCGTTAATGCAGCATCGTAGGAGTAGAATGCAAAATGGAATTTAGTATAATTCTCGTATATTTCTTACAGGCAATGAAAATAAGGCGGACAAAATATGGGGCAGTTTCTTAATTTGGGGTTGGTTGGGGGACTAAATCCGAATCCCCCCCGTCGTAGACCGAGTTCTGCTTACGCCACGGACCACAGCCAGCAAGTTCAGTGGACATTGGCCAATGGTGCTGCGAAACCAGGTTTTCAAGTGCCTCGGAGCACAGAAACTTCTCTCGGAACTGGTCGTGCTGGCAGGCATTGCCAAAAAGTTGAAGGGACTGTCTCCTCATTAGAAGTTGGGGACATGTCTCCTCTGCCTCTCCCCTGCTCCAGATCGCATGTATTCAAAAAGGTAATAGCTCGCGGTAACGTTAGGGATTGAATGAAAAACAAGACTATATCTTTTCTGGGCCCAAACAAGCTGCCTCATTATCAAGGAAGAATGGTATGAGAGAATGTCCTTCCCAATGCCTGTTAGTTAATGCCTCCTCACCAAGTACAAGTTCGTAAAAGGACCGAAGTTTGTGTTGCGATGGCTGACGCTCAACCCTATCGCGAACAGCCGACGCCATGTCGTGTAATTCTGTGGCTACTTCAGCGCCAATTAGGAAGAAAGGATTGCGCAATGGTCTGCACCCTTTTCGGTTTTGTGGGATCTGAGATTGGGTTGCATTCCTTTTGGTGCTAAGGATTTAGGACTGGATTGCAGTCCTTTTTAAATTTTGACGATTTTGGTGATTCTGATGATCCCTGACCAGCAAAGCCATAAGTCAGGGTGGAGTTTCCATGTCACTGTAAAAAGCGTACTACATCCAGTACACAAACGGCGTTGAACCTTTGTCGTTTGTGTGAGAATAAAGCTGCCATTATCGCAGCTATGCAGTATCTTAGGTAATTTGTTGTATCCCACGTTCATTTGGTGACCACCAAGTTCTACACGTTTCCTTAAATCCCGGTTCTTCGCGCCTTGGGTTTGCCACAGTTCTGGAAAACTGGAAACAGGGGTTTTTCGCATTAATCCATTGTGTTCCGCCAGGAAAATACTGCCATCCGACATTAAGGGAAAATTTCCCATCCGGTTCATAGAAGTATGTGAACAAAACATTCCGAAAATTCGCAATGCCTCTCCCCTACCCACGTTCCAGCGCCAGTGGCTGTAACAGGACGGTTGTATGTAGAACCTTCGTGTCACAAATGAAAGACAGCCTCCTAACGGTTTTGTTTGTATCGCCGAATTTTCGGTCACTCGGACGTGAACGTATTTCCTGTTCCAGTTAGACGTCATAGGCAACTCCAGGTATCTGGCAGTATTGGCATGATACGGGACAGAAAGTTCAACAAAGGAACGATACACCGTCATAGATGTTGTTTACACATGCAAAAAACTGTCAGCCCTACAAACAGTTGGACACTAAAACCTGAGATATGGACGTACCGCTCACAGCTCCCTATCCACCATGCAAATGCATGCGATGAACACGTGTTGGCCGTATGAGCTTGCGTGGTCAGCTAAGATTTGGCATTTAGCTACATGCAAATGCAAGGGTGTCGATCTATATTCTTTTGAGAAGGTCCTGCCACCCCCCCCCCCCCCTCCATGATGATTTGGGCCCTGAAATGTTGGTTTGGACCCCAGCTATTTTCTGCCAGTTTTAAGGGAAATGGGAAATAAGAACGAAAAGAATGACCGCAATAGATAAGAGATAGAAGGTATAGAATAAAGCATAAAGTGATGTATCTATGTATCTTTCTATCTGTATATATGGGGATATGTACGATTTTTGTTTGATAAATAGCAACGAAAACTCATAGATTTCCGTTCATCACATAAAGAGGGCTAAACCCGTTGAGAAACCAACATCTGGGGGAGCTAAGGTTACCGGGCCCTCGGCTCGGCCCCCCAATCATTTACAGAAATCGACATCCCTGTGCAACGGCGGTGGAATGTTCAGATTTAAGGGTGGGAGGTCGTAGGTCATTTTTGGGCCATTTCTTTCTAGTCAACACCACAAGATTAATGCCAAATTTTAGTATTCAAGGGAAGGGGCACGGACCGGGGGAGGTACACAGCGCTTCAACGTTTCAGTGGTTCCACTGCCTGGCGCTTCGGTGGTTCCGCTGGCTCTGGCTATATCAACTGGGCGAGACGCGGCTGCGCGAGCATCGCGGCGATAAGAGAGATCAGTAATGTCCAGTTCTGCCGGCCCATGAAACAGACTGAGCTGGCATCAAGCTTCCGCGCTTGCCCGCTGGCTGCTGTTGAAGGTCAACCGACGATACCGTTCAACCGGCGGCGCTTGTAGGTGGCGTCCGGTCGGGCGGGGCTACTACTTAAATATGGCACCAGCATGACTCATTACATGTCGTGTGACAAATGGGGAAGGACCGTGCTGCCAGCAATTGGCATCGTAGCACCCTGTCGGCCGGCCGGGATCTTGGGAAGGTTGGGCACGGCAAAAATGGCCGCAGACATGCCTGAATCACGAATTCTGTAAATGGAGCATTTTTTTGGAAATCCGACCAAAATATTAAAAAGGCAGACAATGACCCTGAGCCGCCCCCCCCTCTCTAGATACATGCCTAGAAGCGACGGAGAGGCACTTCTAAAGTGCAAATATGACGGGACGTTTTCAGCTTGGAAGCAAAAGCCACATCTCGTTTCCGTAATTTCCCTCCATGCATACCATAACACCCATGATACATATCACTAATGACGAGAACCATTTCCTCCAGCCCAAGCTCCCGCTGTCCCCGCTAAACTGACCGTTTAAAACGCCTGGTCATGTGTTTACGTTAAACCACCACTCGAGAACGTCTTCAGACGGAAGGGCGATCCCAAATGGGAGATTACCTAACATAGGATCTTCTCTCGTCTGTTCTTTAGAATAGACAACACGCCTCGGATGCAGGATGTTTGCTGTGCGGGAAGACGCACCAAAGGCAGGTGCAGAACCGCAGCGCCCGATTCCACTCAGTTCATTACAACGTTGAACCCTGAAGCCATCAGCACCACCAGTCCCGAACAGCGTTGGGCTTTTCTTGCGCCTGTGGCCTTGGTTCGTGAACCGATCAATATCTGGGGCAGATTAGGCCATTCCAAGCCATAGCTTCCCTCCCGTTAGGCCAGCCAAACGGCTGCATCTGCCTCGCGCCACCGCGCCGTCACGGGCCATGCTGGTCCCGAGTTGGAATAAACGACGACCCATACCACTTTCTACTAATTACACGATCTGAGGCGGCGAAATGGTGGCACGAAGCGAACGCAGGAGCGTTCCAAACAGACGAAGGCAGCCATGGCGGGTGATGTCATAGGACAGGGAAGGCGGCAGAATAACCACCAACGCTGGATAACTGGCTTCAACATTGGGCCGTACGGGACTGAATGGAAGGAAATGTCTCTCGCCCTACCAGCTGAAAGAGCATCCCCTCACTGAGAGCAGCCATTAAATCGGGGACAACAAACGCTTGCTTCAAACACACCACCGCCGGCGAGCCGCCGGTGCATCCCGCTCCGACCCGAGAGACGCCCTTCCGGCGCCACGCACCAACCGCATCACACCAGACAAAGCCCGCGCAGACACCACCATATTGTCTGGCGGACAGCGCGACTGCGAACCGCGGGGAAAACACACTCGCGACAACAAGCGCCCGGGGCGGCGGCGGGGGCGCCCTCGCCGCTTACCTAGCTGGGACGCGAGGCCCTGGCCGGGCGGAGGTCGGGGCACGTCCCTGGGATGACGCCGTGCCAGGCTGGAGGCTGCAGCGTCCAGGCCCGGTAGTCGGCTCGAGCCCGGACAGCGCCCCTGTCGCTGGTGTCACCATTGCTCGGCGCCCGTATTGACGCGTGACGTCACCGTGCGCGCGCACTCCAGGCGCGCGGCCGGCGCCGGCGGCGGCGGGCCGGCGGCGATCCGGACCTGCGCCTCTCCACCCACGCCCGGTCATGCAAGACCCGGCTTACACTGACCGCAGGCGATCGATGTGACCCACAGACTCTCGAAAAACTATCGCGAACAGGACGTGTCACTAAAGGAAATGGATTGGGCAGCCAGAGGAGGTAGCGCAGCTGAACAACACCAATTCTATGGGCGGAAAACTCATTTCATATTGAAATCGTGGTTGTCGATATGTATTGTTTAGCAGGAACTATGCCGCCACCGCCCCAATGTGGATCTTTTTCCCCCCAAAGATGATTTTACTCCCTCACCCACAATAATTTAATGCCAATTTTAACGACGGAAATATAGTTTGTTACATGATAAATCGTAACCCAAAAATAACAATAATAAAAACGAAAAATTGCCCTCGGTCAAAATCAACTGGGCTAAATGCCCTGAAAAGCTCGCAGACTGGGGGCAGATTAGGTTGTCAGGCCCTCGGCTCGGCTTTCCCAGTCGTTAACACAAAACGGCACCCCCTCTCTATCAAACTGTCGGAGGCAAGGCTTGAGGGAACAGAAAACACGCAACGCATGAACAATGTCAAGGCACAGTCCCGTGGAATCCTATGTAAGCACTTCGGATCATAGGGAGGCGAGTCAACCCGAAGCCTCACAAAAGCACAAAAACAAACGACGAGTCCTCCGCCAGAGATCGGAACCCAGCTCAAAAGGACCAATCCCACTCAAGTGGATTACTCCGGGGATTGAAGTCACCACTTTGCTGGCTCAGCAACGCGAGCGAGCGAAGTAAACCACAACATGCGGGGCAAATTATGATCGCTGGGATTGCCAAAACCCAATGAAAGTGAGCACGAGCACAAAATTCACTTCCCGGCCGGCGCCTTTTCCGAAATTGGTTTCTACTAATGCCGACAGAAGTGGACTCTTTGCAATGATAGTTCGGATGGGAGGAACAATACCCTTCGTCTACTGTTGCCCAATGGCCGCCGTCGACAACCGGTCTCCTGCCCGGATGTGTTTGCAAGCCTCCAAGATCGATCACAGCATCGTTCAAGCCCGGTGAACAGAATTCCAAGCTGAGCGCCTGTTTCGCAACGGTCCAGATTCAGCCCGAGGCGCCGAACAGCCCGCTGACGTCACGCTCGTCATTTATAGGCCACAGGGGCAGGGGAGGAGTAGTCAATGCCCCCCCCCCTTTCCGGGCTTGTGATCGATTTTAGCAGACTCGGAATCGGCTCCGGAATCGATTCCGTTTTTGGCCAGTCACAATCAGAGTCAATTTCAGTCATAACTGCCGCCATCTGAGTCGGAGCTGAATCACACGATTGTCTGTGGAATCAGAAATGGAATCGATTCCAAAGGCAAAATCTGCCCCTCAGTCCATTAAGCATGAAAATGGTCTAGCCGCTGTTGATCAGTAATGACATCAAGCCCTCGTCAATGCGAGTCTTTAGCGCTGTACAATACTGGTTGTGTCAAAAACTGCACATCCAACTTTTAGTGGTTTCTGCGCTTCCGTTCTCGCTAATTCCGCCTCACTTATCCCCACAAATGTGCCTGCAAAACAGATGACATATATATTACAACCCTAGCAAGCAAAAACCCAGGGCCCCGAAAAGATGCCTGTGTTCTGTAAATGGTATGTTACCTTTTAATACCCATCGTATTGCAGGCACAGCGGGCACAACAAATCTGTCCAGGCCATACAGAAACAAAATTTGCGACAGTTAATGCGAATGCCATGACTGTGACGAAACCATCATAATTGGAGTTCAATTTGCAGGATGACGCCCTAGCCCACTTCTATGACAGCAATAACCAAAACACTAATTAAGAAAACAATACCGGAAACATTATAGCAGCAAGACGCGCACGTGACGAATTGAAAATGCTTCAATACATCATGCATTTGGAACCAGGGAAGTAGCCAAGGGGGGCATGGGGGCCATGTCCCCTGAGCCACGCAGTCCTCACTAGATATCTGGCGACTTCGCACGAATACAGAATAATGGTCACATATATGCTTCAAAGGCAAACATTACATGCTTCCTGGTGCATTAAATATGAGGCAACGGCAACATCAAATTCCTTTATCAAATTGTTGCTTTATCCTATAAATTTCGTCATCTGTTTGCCCCCCCCCCACCGAAAGAAAATCCTGGCTACGAGGCTGTTTGAAACAAGATAACATCACCCGAAAACGCCACTTCATACTTGGTACAGCAACGGTTTGTTCTCAATCGGCTCTGACTGCATTGCTACGATCCTGTACCGCATCGCAGTAATCCACACGGGTTTCCCATGCAGCGACGTCTGTTAACAGATGCGAAAACATTGCGTCGCTCCGCAGACAAAAGCCTAACATATTAACAAACTAAAAAACTGTAGATCGTATCGAGTACGTTAACCCCCACCAGGCCGATCTCCGGATCCACCTTCGCCGAGCCGGGAATGGATGAGCATCCCCCGGGGATACGGGACAGGCCACTGTGCTAATGGGGTACTAGGGTTAAATGGCGAAATGTAAAAATGGCGAATGCCTTTTTGGCGAATGCTAGATGGCAAACGCTGAATGGAGAAACGTAAAATGGCGACATGCTAAAATGACGAACGGCCAAATGGCGAATGGCCAAATGGCGAAATGTGAAAATGGCGATATGTCAAAATGGCGAATGACCAAATGGCAACATGTAAAAAAGGCGACGTGCGAAAATGGCAAACTGCTAAACAGTGAATGGCCAAATGGTGACGAGTAAAAAAGGCGACATGCCAAAATGGCGACAGCCTTAATGGTGCATGGCTAAACAGTGACGTGTAAATGGTGACGTGTAAAAAGGCGGGATACCAAAATGGCGAACGCCTAAGTGGCAACGTGTAGACATATAAAGGTGACAAACAAACAAATGGCGAAACGGCCCATAAATGGACAAATGCATAAGGCCGCCCTGTGCCAGGTCAGGCCTCTTAAATCCGTTGCCAGCTGGCCTCTTGATGATAGTTAATCTCCTCTGGGACCCGAACCCGGTGCCACGGAATCCAAGTGTTTGATCTTATCCCCAGACCATGGGGTAGTTACGAGTAGTTTGATGCTGTTTCCGACACCCCCTTTTGCTATTTCAGGAGGATCTAGCAATGCGGCCAGAAACCAAACCGAACCGCAATCGTTAGCCCTTGTCATTATCCACCCCTTCCAAAAAAACATTGGATGTTGACCTATGTCAAAGTGACACATACGTAGCGAGTTATGGAAAATCCTCAACAATATCTGTCCGTTCGTCCCCCCCCCCTCTCTCTCTCTTCTCTCTCTCTCTCTCTCTCTCTGTGTCTCTCGCTCTCGCTCTCCCTTGCACGTCACGTCCGGGGACCACAGAGGTGGAGCTGAATGAGATGGCCGGCTAGTTTGCCGGGCCCCGGTGTGATCGAAAGGCATGCTTTCCCAGGTCGGTCTCCTGCCCACCTGGCGAAGAAACTCCATTACGTGTGCCTTACGTTAGCTAGACATGTTATATGTAAGTATAATGTGCTTGAATGTTTCCCTGGTGATCTGCATGGGAAATCAACGAAATGCTGCATGATTTTGGAGGCCGGCACTTTTCCTGGAGAAGTAGACAAAGCTTGTACGAAGAACAGAAAGCTTAAGGAAGAAAATAACAACAACTAACTTCGCTGTCATATTTAGTCAGACTCGCATTAACAACCAGGTGCTTTCAGAGAATACGTGTATATATATATATATATATATATATATATATATTTCACATGTTGCCATCTTGCCGTTCGCCATTGGGCTAGTCGCCATTTTTATGGCGATGGCCAATGGCGACTAGCCAAATGGCAAAGGACAAAATGGCAACATGTAAAAATGGTGACACGTTAAAATGGCGACTGGCCAAATGGCGAACGGCAAAATGGTGGCAGGTTAAAAAGGCGTCATGCCAAGATGGCGAATGGCCAAATGGCGAATGCAAAATGACAACATGTACAAATATATATATATATATATATATATATATATATATATATATATATATATATATATATGGTACGGGTCTCTGTTTGCCTTTTTGACATTCGCCATCTTGGCATGTCGCCTTTTTTACGGGTCGCCGTATTGCCGTTAGCCACTTAGCCGTTCGCCATTTTGGCACGCCCTCTCTTTTACATGTCGCCATTTTGCATTCACCATTTGGCCATTCGCCATCTTGGCATGACGCCTTTTTAACACGCCGCCATTTTGCCGTTCGCCATTTCGTCAGTCGCCATTTTAACGTGTCGCCATTTTTACATGTTGCCATTTTGTCGTTTGCCATTTGGCTAGTCGCCATTTTTACACGCCGCCATTTTTACATGTCGCTATTCATCATTCGCCATCTGGCATTCGGCAAAAAGGCATTCGCCATTCTTAAGTTTCGCCATTTTGTCCGGACACCGCTAATGGATCATTTTCAGATGTGATGGGCAATACAATATGTCCCATCGAAAAGAATCCGTGATATTTTAATTGTGGACGCAAACAGCATGACAATGAATATGACAGCTTGAATTATTGTTTTGTGACATGAGAAAATATTTTAAGACACATTAGTTATCCTTTCACTTTCGTGCATTGAACTATCGATATCTGGGAATGTCCAACATTAGCATTCATGGCGGTCACGTTGGGCGAATCCTGTGATGGAGGTACCACGTGCCAGATTGCTGTCGAATAACTGTAACAGACTATTAACTGTGGACTTTGACCTTTCGCTTTGACAATTTGTCTCTCGCTTTGAGATGACGCCAGGATATATCAGTCAGGCCAGGGGGACGCCCTGATCCAATTACTGGGCCGTAAATAGGGTAACAATTTTCCTGAGGTTTTCATCCATGGCCATCCTGGAATATGCCACTCTGAATCGTGCCTGGGCAGTCCTGAGCATGTTCGGTAGTCGACGGACAAAAAGCTCACCAGCTATTCGTGGCCGCCCGCTAGACGCGGTGCCCTAACGATCTCCTCACTGTCACCACACGCCCGAATTGCGCCGTAACCTCTTGACAATAATCCCTTGGCCGGCACCTTCCCCGTCGACCTCCCCTTCTCCCTCCCCGCCACAGACCATATGTTCCGCCAGCTGGTGCCCCGAATACTGGGTCGGCTGGCCGTCCGCCGAACGCTTTTCCGAGATGTCACACTTTGGCGGCCGTGGAAACTAATACTACTGTACATTATGTGTGCATTCGCACTCCTACGCGTAGCCCAATCTTTCTGTTACTTGCAACTCGCCTAGTAAAGGAAAAACAGTGTAGTATTTTCGCTACATGCAGTATTTCTAACTATTTCAAACGTGAACGCCCATTTCTCCATAGCGTCCCATGTATTAACTTTACTTGGAGCTGTTTTCGATTACTTGATTTGGGAATTAATTCCACAACGGCATGGAAGTTGACAACTAAATAACAAAAATGAGCACAGATTTTTCTTCATGTTTCCAGCCTATTTTTTCAAATTTTGCCTCGTTCTCTAGATACTGGTAAGTTCGTAGGACTTCCTTCGTTCCGCCCATACAGGCGTTTTGTGGTGCCGCCCGGTCGGGACACTGCAGCGCGCGGAAAATGGGCCGGGCGAAGAGAGTTCCCTCTGACCCGTAAGGAGATCTTGATAACTAAACATCTCACAGTAAAAGGATAAACACCGCTGAAAAGCCCTGGGAAAAACTAGAAGAAAGTACATATTTTTTCAAATGCGGCCAACACAGAGGTCGCCAAAGATCACCATACGTCAAGTCACCCTGTTGCCATTTTGGACAGAAAACTGTGATAACTAGGACTTTTGCGTGGTTGCAAAGAGGCTTAACAGTAAAAAGAAAGTCTGATTTACCTATTAACGACGGAAAGGGGCGCTTGAGGACAAATTTCACCATTTTAAGGAAAGCTAAAAATGAACGCAAAAAATCGTCTTTTGTGTGGGCAGGGGGCTTGTTTTTTCTGAACGGACTAGTATATGTATTGGGTGGAATATGCCGTAAAGATGTCTGAAACGCATAAGAAGCCTGCAACTATCTTATTAAAGTCACATAAAGTCAAACAACGTCGAAGTATTGACGCCGATACGTCGGGCGTTCCTGGTGTCTGTCGCATCAGCTGCCACACTGCGACTGATAAGACACGATATAGCATACAATTTTACGGCATCGGGTCATGTCATAACCCTTCTATATTATGAAGCCCGCGCTGAAAAGCATTTTTAGCGTAAGTGACTCAGATACCGGACGACGGGCACGGCCGCAACGGAAGAGCCAAATAATTACGGGGAAGCTCTTTTGAAACGGCAGTTTTTATTTTGACGACCAAAAACAGAGGACTGTGACAGTACAAACCGTGTAAGAAGCAAACAACAAATGGTTGTAGTTCTTTCTAATTCCGGCCATACAAAGTGTGTTCGCACTGAAAACAGGTATAATATTTCAAAAGGCCACATTAGGTCAGCCTAAGTCAAACTAAGTTGGTTCACCCTTAGCAAGTAAGTTTTTATCACGTGTTTAAGTTCCCCGGCTGTCAACGAATGAATTGTACTCGGTTGCAGGTCTGAAAATTCGATATGAAACGTGGCACTGGTTTCCTTGTCCTTTGTCTTTTGGGGAAATCAGTGTTTTTATGTCGTCTTTTATATCGAAGCTACGTGGGTTTCTAATGACGCACCATATTAAAGATGTAGTCTAGGTATAGCAGAGCTACAGAGGATATTCTATAAAAGCCCCAGAGTGCGGCGTTCCTTAAATGCCAGCAGAATCCCCAGGTAATGCCTTAAATGGCATCCATACAATAACTTAAGCAATGCCGGTCTTGCCTTAAATATCGCTCATATAACACATATTTATTCTCAAGCACAGTTAAGAACGTGACCCTTTCCACATCCTTTATTGAGATCATATTATTTTGCGGCCCTTTTTCCGACAAGGCGTAGCAATGTCGCGAAGGTAATCAATATTTGGACATTACCCGCGTGATCCATTCGGGTCAATGTAATCGCAGTCAATAACAGCCACACGCAGACGGTGACGCACCCGTAGACGTATGTCCGGGACATCCACAACGTATTTATGGCTATTACAGCCCATCGTCATCTAGATAAAATAGACGGTAAGAGTCTGGGATGTCAGGTACACAACACGCAGTCTCTTTTGTACGATGACGACGATACGCTCGTCATGTGTCGGACGGCACCCGTTGCGTGTGGCGTTTCAGAGCGTGCCGCACTGGCGCGACAGGCAAACGCGTCCGGTCACCCGGCAACGCGTTGTACGATGCGGGCCGGCGGGACACGAAATGCGGGCTCGACGTTTTGGTGCGGAACCTGAAATGTATCAATCACCATCTTGTTTGGTACGTCTGCTGCATTTTATCAGTGGTGCGGAATCTGCTAGCCAGGGCCAGCGCCACACGCAAATGTAAAGCAGCGCTTATAGCTAGGTTGCATATACTTTTTTCACTGCCCAGATTTCGAGTAAAGCTGGATTAGCCAATGTTGGATGCGAGACTACGATTTGATATTTTGACGTGAAACGGTATGGTTTGGTGTTCAACAACTAATGCATGTGCTGCCACCAAATCGATTTCATAAAAAGACATTCTCGGTCGTTTAGGTGGTGAGCCCATGTTAATTGTATCTGTCACACGCATACACCCAGGCTTCGAGGCCCCGTAACAGTGAAATGAGTCCGTTCTCTGAATTTGCAAAAGAATTATCGAGAACTGCGCCCGTATTGGCAACGCCAACGTTCTCTGATGGGCTCATTTTTGCGTCGCAGCCTTGGACTAGTTTGATGACATCCGGGCCCGGCGGCCACCGTCGACCTTGAAACGGAATCACCGGCCGCTACACAGCGGACGCCGGCAGAGCTGGCAGGCGCCGAATGGAATGTACGAAAATAAAAAAAAACAAGGGATGCTTACGGAGGCATACTTTGACCCGCAAAATGTCACTCATTACTTCACTATTATTCTAACTCGTGTACGGAATTCTGGCGTGACTTCATGGGAAAAGAACACCCTTGTTTATGTCAGCTGAGGCCGAGTTTTGCATGTAACATATATGTAATCACAGGCAACAGCCGGCCTGTCTCCACTATGCTCTCCCGCTTGGCACTCTGACGCACCACCGTTTGCCAGGTAGTTCATTCCGTCCATTCAGAAAGCGGACAATAGGCCAGTTTACTTCCGTTTGTCAGCGGCGGCACCGGTTCTTCGTTGCTAATGTTGAGAGTCAATTCGCCGGCCTACGACAACCGCAGTGAGTGCGGGTGGACGCGTGATGGAAATAAAGACCCCATCCGAAGCCAAGCTTTTCATTCTCTTCCTCTTCCGTTACCTCCGCTTTTTCCGTTTGGTTTAACTCAGGTCCATAGTCCATTCTAAACAACTGTGGTCTTCCTTGTCAAACAAAGAACAGGTTTTTTTCTCAGACTGCACCATTTTTCCTTGCCTCAATGTTTTTCTGGGTTTTCCTCTTTTCTTTGAGATTTGATTGTTGAATCCCTACTCAGATTGTGTCAAGCCCCTGAAGTCAAATAGGAATGGATGGTGCAATGTTTCCAACAGAGGTTTAATTGTTCCAGTCTCTTTGCTCCCTTTGGTCTTTGCATTTCATCTCACTCCACTTTGGAAGTGTTTGCTGCTTTAGTTATTTTTTATGCTACCTATTCAGAGTCTTCTCCTCTGTCCAGCCCACTCTTTGTTTCCAAGCACTCTTAACTCACAATAAATATGACTAACATCTGGTTTTTGGGCAAATAATGTTCCTTTTTGCAAACTATTTCAAACTGAATCACTCAGCTACCATCATATGCTGAAAGCATCTTGACATTGGAAAGTTCTTTGTGTGCAGACAATGGTAGGCATGTATGCTGATGTGGTGTGGCTTTTACTTCAACCAGCTGGGGTAAATGGTGCCAAAATGTTTAGACAGGCCTGTGCTTGGACATACTGGTGTAATCTGCATATTCCACAACCAATGCATGAACTTATCTAGACATATGTTGTAAAAATATAACAATAATATTAGTCATAGTGACATAACTGGGCAATAAGTTTAAGCTATTTAGAACAAAATGGTAAAAGGTTATGGAAAGTCCATACCACTAGCAAATCACTAAATAGTTGAAGCTGACACTTTGCCAACCCTATCCTTCATGCCTAAATGCAACATATATCAGGTGCACAGTTAAAAAATTTTTAAAGAGGGACCAAAGGTCAGTGAAACTGAAATCATATGAAAACTGCCTACTCAGAAGACAATGTGCAATGGGTTTCATCAGGAACACTCATTTTGATCACACATACACATTAACATACATGGAGTATGGAAAGACACCTTGTGTAGACACCTGGCACTTAACAAAAAAAATGTAGGTCTAAGGGGATCTGGGCCCCTGGATACCCCTTGGCTATGCCAGGGACATATATCCTTTATCAGGAACCCACAAAATCACTCCTACATAAAAATCATGACATCAGTACTTGCAGTGTGCTAAAATATGCAATTCTAACACAGGTGACAAAATTTTTAATATCACATGCCAGCATAAGTATCCCACTGATGATGGCATGTCACGCTGTGTGAAAACATTTGGGTATTTCATCACATCTCCAATTGAATATACCAATGCATGCCCAAAACTTAATCATCGATAACTGAGTAAAATGTCATCATGCAGTCATATCAAATCCAGTGGATTATTAAAAAGAACTTACAATCATGCTAGCAAACAGCCCTAATATTCTCGCATCAGTGCGTTAAGAACTGACAGCAGTGATCCCCAAATTCCGTCTTTAATGTTTGCTCCTGATCACGTTTGCCACACCTTCAAGCCGAAATGCAAACGCCGATATGTTTGAATTCGCACATAAAACGACCCAGCCGAATGAGAATATTAGGAGAATCAAATGCATCGTACTTATCCAAAGAAGCCATCCCTGACCGATGAGAGAAATCGATCTTCGGATTCAAGCTACAAAGCTGATCACAAAGGAATCTAAAACCCAGTGCTGAGCGAAATGCGCCAATATTTTGAAACTGCTGCGTCGTGTGCGTCTCAGTATTGGTGTTATATCATCAACTAGTCAATATTCCAACTTCTCCTTGAGCGAAGAAGCAACCTAATTTGTGCTTCAAACAAGTCCCGGTTTTGGAACATTCCATTAGGTTTTGAGCAACAATGACGAAATTTTCCCACCAGTGATTTGGGAAAGTCAAGTCTTCTAAAATGTCTCATTTCACTTTTTCTGATCAATTTACTTTCGCGTTTTGGTTCAGCTTTGCTAGAATAAACTTAAAAGCGCTCTGAATCTTAGCAAGACTGATGGCCCTAGTTTGTTTGATTCAGTTTATAAGTCATGATCAAATAATTTTGTTTTGTAATTTTTGTCAAAAGCTCCGTAAGGCAAGGAAACTTTGAAATTGTCTGTTGATGACAGAACGAACCTCATTTTCCATCCCTCGGTCGCGCAGCGGCAGATTATTTCGATTCGTGTGCTGTGGGGGACGATTGGCTGGTACGTTGTGGCCTTGTGGAGATCCATAAGGTATGGCTTGGCGTAGTTTTATTGTGCGCTACGGCAAGTTTCTGGTCGGCTTCTGCGCGCCTTTCCGTCTGTGTCTCGTGTAGTCATGACGTTTCAGACCGGTCGTGGGCCCCACCAGATTTAAAGAGACTCGTTTCCCCCCCCCGTAACTTTTACGAAGTTGCCCGTGAGGCTGCACGTGGAAAGATGACCTTGAATTCCTTGTTGCCTGATTGAACTTCCAACTTCTGATAAAATCATCAATCAGAATCTTCCTGTCTAACGACGTACGATATGTATGCTATCTTATCGTGCATATGGCACTAGTTGCTGGTGTCCATTACCTTTGAATGCTGTGTGGCCATATGGGACTACTGGGATCAACATCGTGGAAAGCAGTGCCAAGAATGACGTTTACTTTGAACTCCCCCCTTCTTTTCTAAATCCTTGGCATTTGGCAATATTTCTGTAGTGGCAATTTGCCATGCAGTTACTGCAGCATATGCTGTCTGTAAGGCCACCAAGCTGCATTTGTTAGGTGTTCCTGCAATGGACGTGATGTTCCTTAAGGATGTATCAGATTGGGTTTTTTTTATCCAGCTGAGTACCAGATATGCAGGATTAGGGTGTTAAATGTCTAGCTGGATTTGGGATATTATGCTCATCTATTTTCATTTACCTCTTTTTGTACTGAAAAATGCAAAAAGAAACTGGCTTAAAAAAGAAGATGAAGATCTGAAAAACTGAAAAGTACTAGAAAAAAAACCAGTAGTTTGTGAATCATTCTTCTTCCCATATACTGGTAACTATATGCAGAAGCAGTGACTTGTGAGGTTTTTAAAGGTTTTTTCACAAAAAAATAATAAACAAAGAAGACAACAAAGTGGAGCTCACCATCTCTCACTGTATGCAAAGGTTCCAAAGTATACTGAATGCCATCATAATACTTTGGTAGAACTAGAGTACCTGGTGCTTAATGGACATTCTATATGAATACTAAGGTGCATCTCTTGAAGTATATTGCCCCATAATCCATTTATATCAGAGCATTTGAGAAAGATAAAAATGTGGGGAAATAGAAAGATAATACACCACAAAAAGGGCTGCTGAGCATATGCTGGCTATCATTTGAGTTTGGGTCCCACCTGTGCAAAATATGCTGAACCCCCCAAGTTAATAACAAAAAGTAGTAGTACAAAAAAGTAAGTGCTCCAGAGTCAAGACATACCTTGAAACTATTAGTTACATCAGCAGTCTAATATGACAGTGCACATTGCTTCTGAGACAGTTGTGGGCTTACACTAGAAGTGTCAATCCTCACCAGGAGGTTAAATATCCATCAATTTCTGGCAAGATCACAGAAGTATCTGGCCTAATACTGGATAATCTCAAATATCTGGCTGGACTGAATACCTGGCACTTCCCTGTTGATGTGCATTGTGCAGTCCTTTAACCCTATTCCCGGCAGGGGGTTGAATCCCTCCTCGGTTTTTTTGCTTGGCAATTCCAGGTTTTTTAATGCAGCTTCACAAAACTTGCTCACTTTTCCTAGCTGTTCCTTCTATGTGCCGTGACAAAATTTCAAAATTCTATTTTGCTCAGGGACAGAGCCAGGCAATGTTTTTGGGAGGCACCTCAGGCCATTTTTGGCCATGTTGAGGGTAAAAGGAAAATGCCTGCCAAAAACAGAGTTTTTAAGATAGAACTTAAAACTTTATATCAGTGTATAGCTAAATGGTTCGGAAATGTGCGGATGTAATTTTGTTTGTCTGAGGTCACTTGACAAGGTCAGGTCAAGGTCAAAAGTCAATTTTTTTTGCAATCATTTCGGCGCCGTTTTTCAAATGCCAAACCCGGAATATATATGACGTAGAAGGGTGCCCTCTACTTGTGTACCAAGTTTCAGCTTGATATCAGGTCGGGTCATGGAGCTATGACCTAAAATGTCAGTGTGCTTGCCCTATATCACAATAGCCATAAAATAAAATTTTTGGAACAGAGTGAATTCAAATGATTGAAAACGTTTACAGATAATATCAAATGCACGTGAAATCATTCCAAGTGTTCCCAAGGTCACTGAAGGTCATTTAAGGTCAAATGTCACAAGTTGATCTGAAGAACATGTGACCATGACAGTTTCCCCTTTTTAATGTCCCTGGCACCGCCTATGCTAACATTATACGAACATTGTAATGCGATTTGTACTTCTTTAGCATGACATGACTAGCAGAAGCCAAAAAAGTGTTTTTGCCTCTTTTGTTCATTCAGTTGTTAGAAAACTAGTCCTATTTTTGAAACCCTGTGAATGCCCATGAATTTTCTCCAAATTTCAGATTTGTGTACCCATGGTAAAAGCCCTATCCATAATCTCTCGATTCATGCCAGTTTCATTGAAATCGGTCGATAAACAACGGAGTTATAAGAAGTCCAAAAATACTTCCCATTTTGACATTTTTGCCCCCCTGTATCCGCACATTTAAAAATTTTGAAAATTTCTTTTTATAAAAATGTAGTTCACGTCACGGCAAATCGATTGCCGTTTGTTGCGATGAAATCGGACGAGTAGTTCTCGAGATCTCAGGGGGGAGCCGAATCCGCCCCCCCTGCCGGGAATCGACCATACCGCCTAGCCTTCCGGGAATAGTGTTAAAGATAAATGTACTAGTTTTTTAGCCCTGAAAAGAACATATGTCATCCTTTGCATATCTCATCACTATGCATTGTCTGCCTTGGTTATCAACAGATATGAAATATGCATTTTGTGGATGCCCAGAATAATGTGAGAAGACCTTGCCCCTGGTGAGAGGGTAATGATCTGTAATAAAGAGGATACCATTTGCGAAGTGGTGGCTTCTGTTTGTAATATGATAAGGATTTTTTTGCACAGACCATCCTAGCCACGTGGTGTATGTTTTGGTTTACGCACGCACGCACGCATGCACGCTACGTGCGTGCGTGCGTGCGTGTGTGATGAGTGGAGATCCCCTCCACAGCTATGTTGCATAATATATTTATTGGTGACACCAGTAAAATTACACTGGGCCAGTGTAGACAGCATTTGTGACAAGGTGCAGTACCCACTCACAATCACGCAGTTATCCTGCTTGGATGACAACTCATATCTAATGTAGACGATGGTGCATGGCAAGGTTCGCTGCTGCCGCCAGCGACCTCGGCTGGTCCGGCCGCAGACGGCGCCGGACGGTGACTCCGTGTGTCCGGTGCAGGTGCCTCTGTGTGCTTTGTGACCCGGTTTGCCGCGGCCGCCAGCTGTCCCGGCTGATGCGGCTGGAAACGGTGCTGGACGGTGACTCCGTGTGTCCGGTGCAGGTGCCTCTGTGTGCTTTGTGACCCGGTTTGCCGCGGCCGCCAGCTGTCCCGGCTGGTGCGGCTGGAGGCGGCGCCGGAGGGCGGCACCATGGCTCTGCCGGTGGCCAACGGGTCGGTGGCGGCGCTGGCCTCGGACCGCGCCGGCCGCGAGGTCATGGAGGAGCTGTTTCCGGCCGTGGTGCAGTGTTTCAGCGTTACGCTTTGCGGGTGAGTGGGCGGGTTGTCTGCGTGGCGGGACGTCGTGGGGGAGCGGTTCCCAGCTGTGGTATGGTGTTTCAGCATGGCCTGCTGTGGGGAGTAAATGGAGGGTAATTGGGAGGTCATAGAGGAACTGTTCCTAGCCATTGCTCAGTTGACTGAATCATTCATTGCGGTTTGGTTATGTAAGTTACCTTGCAGACGTTTATGTCACGGTACGTGTTTAAATGGTTTGGTACTTTACGGAGTGAGGAAAGCTCAAGTGCTTGCATTTCATACTGCATCCTCGCTTTCAGGCGATCCCAGCACAAAGCTGTGCATGAATGTCGGCGTTTGAAATGGGCTGAAAGTTTCCCGATGGTTAAGGCGATCGGGGAATGTTGTTCCATTCACTATGCCAACAATCGGTGTTGGAAGTGCGTACGAACATAGTGCATGAATGTTGGCATTTAAAATAGGCGGAAAGTTTCCTGATGTTTAAGACGAACCGGGAACATTGCCCATTCACTATACCAGCAGTCGATGTTGGAAGTCTGTACAGACTTATGCGCGAATGACCATTGCATTTGTACCATTGTACATTGTACTGTTTCTTCACAGGTATTTGGCCGGGAGATTCAATGTGATTTCAAGTCATGAAGGTCGTGGTATCGAGCTTTTCGTTGGCAAGTTTGCTTTGCCAACGTTGATCTTCCTCTCTATGGCTACGTTGGATTTCACGTAAGCATCTCTGACTATACCGTCCTCACTGGGGAAAACAATCAACGCGATTGGGGTTTTTATCAGACTTTATTGCATATCATGGCTCATTCTGTTCTGGACCCGATTCTGAAAAGATGTCTGATGGAGGGAATAATTTTAGAGTAAATAACTTTGGTATGTGGTGCCATATAACAGATTGCAATCAGAAAATATTACAGGACAGTTCTGGGCTGTACAACCATTTGCCATTGGGGCATGGATTAATGTGAAGCGATTTATATTGATCCCCTTATGTATCTAACAGAGTTTGCGAGACACAGTCGAGTAGCTTCCGTGCGATGGTTCTTTGCTGGGTTTGCACACGTATCTGACGTGTGCCCGCCACGCCGGCCGGGTGTTTGGGTCGGCCGGTCGGCGGGTATCCCCCGCCGGTGGCGCGTCCCGCCACCCTCCGGCGTCTGACCCGGGACCGCCGTGCGCCGCAGGGCCGTCAACTGGAACTTCCTGTTTGCCATCCTGGTGGCCAAGGCGGCCGTGTTCGTCACCGTGCTGCTGGGCACGGCGCTGGTCACCAGGCACACCGACTACGCGCTGGGCGCGCTGTACGCCATCTTCTGCACGCAGAGCAACGACTTCGCCCTAGGATATCCGATCGGTGGGTGGCCGCGTGGCGGCCGCACGGGCCGGCCGGCGTCGCCGACGACGCAGCCAGGCGGTTGGCTGTTTAGTCCTAATGATCTGCCGTCGGAACGAAGCCTCAAGTCCGTCTGTGATGATGCAGAACTCCGTGTTGGGTTTTCTGTGGACTCATTTTCGTCTTTCTCTGCAGATGTGGCCTTTTGCTCTTGTTTGTTGTTTGTTAGTCCGTCACCTATGTCAAGGCGACCAGTAGCGTTCCACAGGTTATATTTCGTTATATCACGCCAGGTTATATTTCGTTGCCACCGCGAAATATGACCTGGCGTGAACATTATGTATATAATTCAACTAAAAGAACGGCTATGTCACGGCGCTCCCGGTTAGGAAAATGGAGAGTAAATGTGAGCTTAACCTGTATTGTTAAATTCCACAGGTGTTTAAGAGATGTTTGGGATCATACCGTATTCTAAGCAAAGCTGGTTGCGCAGATTCTAACCCCTTAAGATCTTGCAGTTCCTCGTGGCGGCTGGTTTCATGGCGAAAGTTTATCGGGATGTCATGGGTGCGACACGACCGCGTGCTGGTCCGTGTGACCCTCTACTGTTGACGGCTGACAGCTGACGACTGACGGCGAATTGACGGCTGAGTTTTTGGCCAAATGTCGAACACCGAAGCGACTCGAACCGGTCTCATTAGGATGGGGTGCCGTTCTTCTTTCTTCTAGCTAAGCTACCGATCACGTCAGTTCCCCTGGCACCCAGTCGATAGCGCTCTCTGAGAGGGATATTTCGCTCGGAACAGGGTTTCGTCGCTCATGGCGTCCATGTTAAGGGGGATATCGGCATGGCTGGGTTTGCGTTGACCGATGTGTCCATTACGTGCAACCTGTTCTTAGGTCGACATTGCAAAGCGCTGCAAAAATAATCCTGGCTTAGAAGAGCAGCAACTTTTAGGTGACTTCGACACCACCCTTGCTCGTCAGTCTGTGTAATATAGAATATGGAACCACCGGCAGGAAAATGGGACAGCTGGCATAAAGTTCCAACGTGTCTACTGACTAAACAAACGTGCTTGTTGTTGCCAGCCGAATGGTACAAAAACGCTGGCCAGGACCCGTTTTTGCACGTGAACTGCCGTTTGCGCTGGGAGGTGACTTACGGCGCGTGGCGATGGCGGTAATAGCCTGTCGTGCATGAACCGTGCCACAGAGGAGACGCGGTGCCCTCTTCTCTGGAGTCGTGCCGTGCACAGGGGCAGAGCCCGAAATCCAGCGGCCAGAAGGTCAGACTGTGTTGGACTAGCGGGGCTGGCCTACCCTTCAGAGATATTGAACATGCCGGTCAGGTTGATCCCATGTGGGCGAACACGGTCCAGCCGCCTGATCGTGACGCGCCCCGTGGCCGGGGTGGCCCGCGGCTGGATCTGAGGCGGCCCCTCGGTGCCGGACGGCCGGCGTGGGCTGTGCCGGGCTGGCAGCCTCTCTCCGGCCGACTCGGCCGGCCGCCTGCTGGCGCCGATCTTCAGACAATCGATCGAGGACCGAGCGGCGGCCTCCGCGCGCCAGACACCCCCGGAATAAACCCGGCCGTTAGTGGCCGACGTGGCCGGCATTCAGACCCGGTGCCCGAAAACATCCGGGCGCTGTTTGCGATTAACTAATCTGGTATCCACATTGCGGTGCACGGTTGGGCGTCGTCCAGTACAGTTTAACCATACGCCACAGATTTTTCACACGTCATGGTGGATGCGAAGGTGTCACGGCTGCTAGAAACAAATGTGATACATGTCACTGCAGTGTAGTAGTGTGTCATGCAGTTACGTCGTGCAGTCCATGTGCTCGTTTTGTGCTCCACTGTGTATTATTGTTAAGTTTGTTGTATCATTATGACATTGTTTTGTATCGCGTTGTGTGTATTATTCGGCTATTTATTTTATTCGGCACGCCGGCAGTGTCGGCGATCTACCGGGACAGCCACCCGGAGTTCGTCGGCTACCTGTACCTGGTGGCGCCGGTCTCGCTGTGCGTGCTGAACCCGGCCGGCTTCGTGCTGATGGAGCTGCGGAAGCGGGGCGGCGCGGCGGCGCGGCCCGACCCGGCCGGCGGCCCGCCGCCGCCGCCCGCCTCGGTGGGCCGGCTCGTTTGGCTCTCGCTGCGCGGCGTGCTCACCAACCCGATCGTGGTCATGACCGCGCTCGGCATCCTGGGCAACGTCGTCTTCGCGCACGTCATACCGAACATCCTCTTCCGGATTCTGAACGTGAGTGGGGCAGCGGCCGTGCGCCGTTTATTGTCGGCTGGCCGCTTGTCGCGGCGAGGGGCCGGTGTCGGGGCCAGCTGTCGCGTGCCGTCCGCGGTGACGGACGGCGGCAGAACGAGGTCGGTGAACGGGTGGTCGGAGTCGTGCAGTGTTGTACCGGCCGTCTTTGTCGTCCGGTCGATAGGATGGGGCTGCCCGCCGTGTTTGTCGGACGTTGTCCGTTTTAAAGAAAGGTGTACGGTGCACGGAACTGCTCCGAACATCGCGCCAATGGGATGTCCTTAAAATAGATTATTGTTATCATTGCAAATTATCGGCCGTCCGATTCATGCAAATTTTCAGTTCGAGGCTGACGTGCTCCGCACTAGTTTGTGCGACTAGTTAGTGTGGACGCACCGCACTGGTTTGTAGTCGGATGGGTTCGTGTCGTCATGTGGGTGTCTGGTGTGTGGTGGGTGTGTAAATAGTCTGGTGGGTACAGACACGTACGTAGTTTGTAGTCGGGTGGGTTCGTATTCCGACATGATTCTGCGCCTGACTGGATGCGGCGTCAGCTTCTGGCGCCGACTGCAGCAAAACTGGCGTTTTTTTTTTACTGATAGCAGCCACGCATGTGACCGGACGGTTACGTCAGAAGGCAGTCTCATCTCCTGGACGCTACGCACGAAAAACAAAGGTCTTATTTGAGTTGAAATAACGTCAGGCGGTTGGATGGCATTAGTAGAGTTCTAAAACACTGATATTGTTTATGTGTAAGAGCCCCTTAAAGATGAGAGCAAAAGTGCGTTGTGTGTCTTTTAACCAAGTTGTTTGTGTAGTTTGAGGTTAGACAGAGACAGTCACGCGTTTTTTCGGAGTGAGATCAGTTGACGTTTGTCCGCTGCTCGGCCTTTGCTCTCTGCCCTTCCGTATGGGATCCACGTCATATGATGGTTATTACCATGGTTTGTCCCACTGAAACGCTTCGGTGGTCGGAACGCTTCGGTCATGGTTGTCCGTTTCTGATATGCAACGTTTGTGGCCGATGAAGCAGGATCTGATTGGGATTCCACGGAAGAGGGTCATTTGTTTGTTGGCGTGTGCGGGGTACGGAGCTTTCATTGTGTTGCTTGAATTTGATTGGGTGTTCGTAATCAGTTTTCTGAGCGTCTGGTTCTCATCGAAAAGGTTACGGCTTGCGCATCACGAGCCATGGAACGTCACATTGGTACACTGTGGCGTGTTCACGTATTCAGCGTTTATAAAAGTTGCACTCATTGTTCCGTAATGCATTGGTCTTTTACATTCAAACACCATTTCGTAGAACAGCAACCGCAGAACTGCCTTTTAGCTTGCTAATGGCTGTTGTATATAATCTTCATGGGTGGGGGGCGTGCTTACCGGAAGCATGGATATTTGCGAGAAATATGGAAGTGGAGTTTAACAAATGTCGTGTCATGTATTAGCTGACTTTTGGGGCAGATTACTGAGTCGTGTCCGGTGCGTGATTTAGTGACCAGATGCTGGTGTGCTCTGAACGACGGCAGTGTTTTTCGGCGAAGTTGATACGCGAAAGGTCGGCATTTTTGTGTCTGACTTTTTGTACATTGCGTGGTACATGTAGCAGTAATGATTTGAAGCCTGTTTGTTTCGATGAACCTAGAGCAAGGTTGGAAAGATGTTTTTTGTTCTTGGTGTCGAAGTATACTTTGCGGAGTAAAGTTTTGCTGAGTAATACTGGTTTAAGTTGGTGTTTTTGTTGTAAGTCGGTTATGACATCATACCTGCTTCTTACTGAATCGTGACATAGCCATTTGCCTGCAGACTTACAAGATCTGTCAACATGGTTACCGTGAAGCTTTTTGATGGAGGCACAAGATTAAAGCTTTGCAGTTTGAAGTATTTTTTGGAGCACTTGTTTGTGTGTATTCAACACCAAAAAACGACACCTTTTCCAACTCTGTCCTAGAATCATGGCAGCGGCAGGAATCATGTATTTTCCTCCTTGACGGGGGTTTGTTTTGTCGTCACGAGTGACGAACTTTGACTGGCGCTGCCTCGGCCTTGTGCCGGCCGCACGTTGCGACCATCCCCCCGCATTGTGCAGCTGTCCCTGACCAGCCGCGCCGCCCGCCTTCGCAGACGTTCTCCGTCTCGTTCTCGGCCACGGCGCTCTTCATGCTGGGCCTGCACATGGTGACCAAGCCGGGCCGCCAGATGCGCTCGGACCGCTTTCTCGTGCCCGTCATCCTGATCGTGGTGAAGTCGATGGTGCTGCCGCTGGTGGCCCGTGAGGCCATGAGCGTGCTGCAGGGCTCCTCCGCCGCCGTCAGCAACATCACGGTTGTGAGTGGCGACCGCGCGGCTTCCGGCGGCTGAGCTATTTGTACGGCGTTGGTGGCTTCTTGTGTTCAGTGTTGCGTTATTTATGCTCACTTCACGTGACTCACGGACGTTAGCAGCGACGTTAAGCATCGTTTGCTTTTCCGTGCTTGAAGTACTCAGTCGTTTGGAAATCCCCGCGGCCGAGGAACTCAAACGACCCGAACGCGCCGCAAACCTCGGCATCGTTTCCGCCGCAGGATCTGACCAACTACGCGTTCCTGTACGGCATCCTGCCTACGGCTCCGAGCGTGCTGGTGTACGCCACGCACTACGACAAGGCCGTGGAGGTGGTGAGTGTGACCGGCGCCCGCCGTCCCCTGGCGCTCTGTCGCGCGTCGCCGCCCGTCGCCCCGTCGCCGCCGACGCCGCGCCGTCTTGGACACGATTCGCTCCCTCCCCGCGCCGTGGCTGGTTTCCCCGTCGCGGCCGGGCGGGCGTCAACGCTGTCAGCGCGCGCCGGCTGTGTTCGCAGGTGGCCAGCGCGCTGGTGATCGGCACGTTCCTCTCGGCGCCGCTCATGTTCGTCTCCGCCTGGATGGTCTCCATCTACTCGACCGTGGCGCCTTCGCAGTACATCCACTACATCGACGCCTACATCCGCGACATCAGCATCATCGGTCTCCTCTCCTGCGTGAGTGCGGCGACAGAGCGACAGCCGGGTGCCGAGCTGGCGTGCTGCTGTCTGCGGTGTTCCAGCCTGGTGCAGGAGCTGGTTTTCCTCCTTTTGATATACTTGTGTTTCAACTCGAGCGTTCATATCAATGTTTGGTCCGCAGCGTTTTTACGGGTCATTACCGGTTTGCAGCAAGCAGTTTTTTACCATGGCGGACCGGCTGGAAATGCCGTGAGGGGTGATATGATTGGATCCTGATTTTGAATAAGGGTGGAAATGTTTGATTTATGTTTTGGTGCAAATGTAGTGGGTAGATGCTCGCTGCAGTTTGAACCGATTTACAAAGCGATCTGCCACAAGCGCAAATGGCTGTAAGAAATAAGTATTCGCGGTGCTGGTTGACTACAAACTTTCGTCCGGTCATCGCGAAGAGGAGCAGTACACCGCCGGCGTGTGCGCCGCCTGCAGCGCTGTCGTTAGCTGGCAGGCCGATTCCAGCTGCGTCCACGCCCCAATGTCGGCGGCCAGCCGTGACCTGTGCCCCCGCCGCAGATCTGGGTGCTCTGCGTGTTCCTGCTGAGCGGCAAGTACCGGCGTGTTCCGCACTTCATCACCACCTGCCTGATCGTGTCCCAGGTAGGTACCGCGCGCTGCCGCGAGAAGTCTGCGTCACCGTAGTTACGGGCGGGCGGCGGCTGCCTGCGTGACCTCCCTGATAGAGCCAGTCTGCAGTGTCTTCGGTGGGCTCTCCTTGCATGATTGTTTGCCGGAATGCGAAATGAAATAATAAATAAACAAATGGAAGCTCTTCAATTTGTATTCCTCGGGTGCCCGTTTACGAGTGTGATGGCACTGGATATAGTTGTGCACCGAGCTGGGCGTTTGGTTATTGGTGTGGTTGTGGGTGTGGGTGTGTGTGAGTGATGGGGCCTTAGGGCTCTCCGGCTACTGGGTCATATGGCACCCGCGTTTGCTTATTCATAGACCTGCTGGGCAGATGTTTGAATTTAACGCCGCGGTTCGCACGTGCTGGATCCCGGTGGCGCCGTTTTAGAAATACCAGTATCCAGGGAGCCGAGAGCGACGTCCTCCGGTGGCCGCCGCTGTCGACTTTAGACGGGCCGCCGTGTCGTCCGCACTCGGCCGCAGCTTGCCTCGCAGGTCACGCGCGGCTCACAATGGCGGCCGCCGACGTCACGGCGCTCGCGCTATGCTTGCTAAAGACGGCCCGAAATACCTCCGAACCGGGGGAAGAATATAAAGGAGGCCCGTTCTCTGTTCAGTGAAATCCGTGAAACAAACCGAGCTGCATCTTGGCCACGGCCCTCTGAGCTGGGAGTCCTCTGGAACTTCCCCTCGACTTCCTTCTTGCTAGTTTTGTTCCGTTGTAGGCTGTTATTCATTGGCAGCAATATTTTGAACACGTGTCTGCCTCAGAACCATAGTGCGGTCTTTCGACTCGAATTGACTAGTTTCTGATTCTCGAGACTCGCTTGAACGGTGTTGGCCTGCTGACGCCGCGGGCCGCACGGCGCGTGTCCGTATCGGTGTCCGTGTCGGTGTCCTTGTCCGATATCCGTATCCTTGTTCAGGCTCCACACCGTGTCCGTGTCGAGCCTGAACAGCCGGCGTCTGCCGCAGGCGGTGGCCTGCGTGGGCGCCATCCTCTCGACGCAGCTGGAGTGCTCGCCGGACGCGGTGTGGTCGTTCTACCTGCACTTCATGCCACTGACGGTCGGCGTGGTGAGCAGCCGCGTGTGGACGGCGCTGCTGGCCGTGGCGCTGCTCCTGCTGCGAACCCGCTCCCTCTGCTTCGTGCTCCGCTGCCGCGTGCCGTTCATGGCCATCGGATGGGCGTGAGTGGTCCGGCCGGTCGGGTCCGGCAGCGGTTCAGGGGCAGACCGACAGGTGACGGAGCGCTCAGACCAGCAGACGGACGGGCGAGGGTTCAGTAAACAGGGAAACGGAGAGACCAGGTTACAGAGTAAATACGAGATCGGCAGACAGGGAAGCGGAGGGACTGCCATGCAAACAAACAGAGAGCATTACGCAAAGTAATGAAGAGACCCCCAGTGGCAGGTGTGCGGACGTGCTGACCGCAGACGCATGAACGTACAGACCGCAGGCGAACTGACGGACGGACCGCCAGGGCGAAGGACAGATCAGCGGACGTACTAACCGGCGTGTCGGGCGAGCGATAATGTCACGGACTTACGCGCTTCGTGACTCGGACTTGTCTTACGTAATAATCCTGCCTGTTCAGTGCGGTAGCTGTGGCTGCACGGTGTGGTCTGCCGATTGACGACACTCTGCTGTCGGACTGTCGATTCTGACGGTGGTTCTCCCGGCCAGGTTCCCGCTGGTGCTGACCACGGTGCTGCTGATCTCCAACGGAGGCCACCACATGTACGAGGGCGACCCCAGCTTCCAGCTGGGCCAGTTCCAGTCGGTGACGGCCATCGTCATTCTCACCATCTCGCTCTCAGGTGAGATGGTCTGCATGGACCGCGGACGCCACGTCTCACGTTGCTCACTCCTTGAATTGCCCGTGTAGCTTTTTAGAATTTCAGCTTCGAGTCACTTGTTCTAGTAAACGCAGTCACATGTTCTCTGCGTTTACTAAGGAACTTTGAAAACAATTTTTTCCCCAACCCAGAATGTCATCCAGACAAGACGGATTAGCGGTTCTGGAGATGCCTAACGCACCGAGGCGAAGGCGGAAGCCTCTCGTAATCGAAGGTGCCATAGAGAAGCAGAAATTAAGGTCGTCTGTTTCCAAGGACGCTGGTGTGCTTGGTCCCAGTGATTCAGTTCTGCCCTTGGCTTTACCCCATTGCTGCCAGTCTGACCTGCCCCGTGCTCTGTCCGCATTGACTGGTCTTATCCGCCGAATGTTGTCCGCAGTGACTCTGATCTGCCTGGTGCTGCACCACCGCTACAGCCACGTCCCGCTGCCGGCGCCCGTCCGCGGCTCGGCCGCCGACCTGCCGACGTTCGAGCGGCCGGCCGGCGTCAACGGCGACCTGGAGACGGACACGGACCTCGAGTCGGTCGCGCCCGACAGCCCCAGCCCCAGCGGTCAGTGCTCGCCCGCTCGGAGGGGCCTGGGTGGTGACGGGCCGGGACGGTCACGGTGGTTGCCAGGGCTCGGTGGACGGGACACGGCGGTCACTGAGTGGTCACTGGGTTGAAGGGGCGGATGCCGTGAGGTCATTGAACGGCTGCCGGAGGTCACCTGCCGGTCACTGGGCAGTCGCTCAGCGAGACTAGTTGGTCAGCTGCTGCAGCATTCACTAGTTGTCGATGTCCGCTAGCCCCGCTGCACTCAGCGCCGGGGGGAACGTGTGAAGAGTTCTAAGGTATGCCGAGTTGCCGTACATATTGCTGTGTTAACCGTTTTTGCCAAACGAGCCCCGTCGCTCATTGGCGCCCTCCGCCGGCAGTGGACGACATCGAGGACCTGGTGCCGACTGGTGGCAGCCAATTCGATCCGCAGACGACGTGCTCCAGCCAGAGGCCGTGCGCGCCCGGCCAGCGGCAGCACTGCAGGTACTGCGCCGCGGACCGGCCCCGCCGCGACCGAAAGAACCGTGTAGTCCTCTCTGGCGCACTCTGCTCTGTTGCCTGTTTGGTCAGGCGCGCGGTTTTGGTGCCACGGTCGTCGCCATTCGGTTCAGTCCGTCGTGTGACTGGGCGTGCGGGTCCTGTGTCAGTCCTCGTCAGTCGTCCCGTGATGTTCGCGCAGCGTTTGATGGACGTTGTATTCCGTACGGCGACGCGGGACGTGTTTGGCAGTCGCGACGTGGTCTGAGCAGCTGTCTCGGCGGCCTGGTTATAGCAGCGCCCTCCGCCGCCCGGTGTAGCAGCTGTCTGTGCCGCCGACAGGGACATAGTCCGGAACTACTTTGACCAGGAGGAGGCCGAGCTGGGCGGCGCCGCCTGTGAGGCCGACGACCAGCTGCAGATCACCAAACATGTGCTCATGCTGCTGCTGCTCAGTCTGTCCATGATCGTGGTGGGTGGCGCTGGCCAGGGCCGGCAGGGGCCTCGCTTCCGGTCTTGGACTTGTGCCTCCAGCTCTTTCCTCGTTGGCAGCATATGCAGTTTTTCACAACTCGCTCGAGCGCCGATTATGCGGTGTCGTTGGCGATTTCCCAGAGTGAACGTAGTATTTTTTAATGCCTTGCATAATGTATACACAGGGTTCTTTGTTTGCTTTTCTGTCACCACCTCGTGGAGCTTGGTGATGGACATGACGTCCTGTTTCGTCAGGGTCTGTTCCTGTCTGTGTGGAACCTCGTGATGGACACGATGACGGGCGTGTACGTGGAGGTAGACTTCATCGACGGGGCTCTCAACTTCGGCCAGGGCGTGTTTGTCTTCCTGCTGTTCGGCCTCGATAACGAGCTGATCGTCTTGCCTCTGGTGCAACGGTGAGACCCGCGAAATGCCAACGCAGCGGCCGGCTGACAGCGAACGGCTCTTGTATCGAGAGCGTGGTGAAACGCCAATGATGGGCTCTAGTCATCTAGATGATACGATCAGGGTGAATCCTGAGGTATCACAGCCACATGGATTGCTTTGCCTTTCCATGGCGACACCACAGCGGAAAGTAGACGACAGGGAAGCTTCATGTTTCAGCTGCAGGTACCGAAGCGTCCTGAACCTCCGACGTTCCATTGTTTGTCTTCAAGTTAACCCTCACTCCTCCGGCGTGCCGACGGTTACCTGGGGCCTGAGGACACGATGGGTTTGTCGATGCGACGTTGTCTCTGTCCAAATAAGTGGGCTTAGTATCGGCTTTTAAGTTGGCACTTGCGCGGGTAAAACTGCCGTCACCGTCTCTGCGGTCCGTTCCAAACGACAAACCGCGCCAACCGACGGCGATGTTCAAACAGTATGAGCGTGTCTAGCGTTACTCGTCATTCTGCGCGAAAAAATCTACCGTGCTGACGCGGCTTAGTGCGGGGAATTCGGCGCACGTCTCGCCTGCGCCTGATTCTCAGCGCCGTGCCGTCTGCCAGTGGTGGCTGCGCCGTCCCAGAGCGGGACTGGGGCGCCCGGTCTTCCATTTCGGCGGGCGGGGGCGGGCGGGGGACAGCCCGTCAAGCAGACGACCAGACCGGACGCCGCGTGACGCGGGACCCGCTCCGTCCCGCCGCCAGGTGGCGCCGGCTGGTCTGGGGCTCGGACACGGTGCATCTGCCGGAGCTGGCCGACCTGGAGCCGGAGACGCGCCAGACCTGCAGCCAGTTCGTCGACTTCCACCTGGACGAGTGCCGCCGCGACCTGGTCACCGACAAACGGTACCGTGCCTCCTGCCCGCAGCTGGTGACCTCACCGGGCGAGGGCCTCTCGCCGGCGAACGATCCCGTCCTGCTCGCCTGCAGCTTATGACTTGGCCATGGATAACCGGTGCCGTGATCCCCGCCTGTCGAGAAATTGTGGCCCAGTCTGCGGCCGCCCGTACGGTGCTGGGGGACAGTTCTGTTGTTAACGTTTACGTCCTGGCGCGATTTTTGTCGGTTTGTTGTGTGGAATAATTGCCATATATCGAAGGCGCCATTATTTTGGAATGTGATGAGGACTGGAACAGCAGGATTTGTTATCAGTTTGCCGCCGTGGCGTGGTGGTTAAGGAGCCAGACAACAGAGTCCCGTGCGACACAAGCACTGGGTTCAAATCCTAGAACGAGCACCTGTATGTGACCCAAAACGGGGAGGGTCAGCAGGTCGCGGAGGAGTTGCACGGCACGATAAACACCCTCCAGCACCATCTGGTGCGGCGTCCAGGACAAAATCATTACATATTTGGGAAGACTTTGATGGCGGGGTCAGGGTCCGGCAGCAGGCTCGGTTTAGCATGGATGGATGTCAATCCCAGCGCAAGCCGCTTCGGCACTTTCGGGCTGAATTTATAAAAAGGTCAAACAAGGAAAACGGTTTCGCTAAACTGAAGATCCGACAATAACAGGGAAGTCGCTGAGCATCCATATTACACATTGCGCTCCCAAGGATAATCCATTATCCGCCGTCATGCGGGTCGACGTGTTCATATGCTGCAGATGATCTGGAACGATATTTTTATCGATTTCGTTTGTTGCAAGCAGCATCTGTAGCTGTGCCCTCGCGTGATCACTGGCGTTACTAGCACCGTCTGGAGTTGTATTACCACATGACCACGTTCCGCAGACACCGTCTGAAGCTGTCCAATCCTGCGACCGCTCTCTTTACAGGCCTCTTGGGAAGCTGCGCTGTCACGTGACCGCCGTCGTTTCAGGCACCGTCTGAAGCTGTACCGTCACGTGTTCACGGGCCAGGAGCTGGTGGACTGGCTGATGCGGCGCGGTCTGGCCGCGGACCGGACCGAGGCCTGCAAGTACGGCCGACGGCTGGTGGACGGCCGCGTGGTGCGCCACCTCCGTCAGCAGCACCACTTCCGCGACCAGCACCTCTTCTACCAGCTGGTAAACCGCAGCGGGCGGCCGCGGCCGGCGCCGGCGCCGCCCCGCCAGTCGGCCTGCGGCGTGGCCGGCTGCGGCCAGGCCGGCACCGGCGTCTGTCCGCGGGCCGACAACTGAACTGTCCACGGACCGACGACTGTCCACGGACCGATAACCGAGCTGTCGGCGGACCGACAACTGAACTGTCCACGGACCGACAACCGAACCGCCACGTGCTGGCAACTGAACAGTCCACGGACCGACAACCGAACTGTCCACGGACCGACAGCTGAGCACCATTGTCGGTCGGCGGACCAACAATTGAGCACCATTGTCGGTCGGGAGACGGACAATTGAGCACCATTGTCTGTCCTCTGACCGACAGTTGAGCACCAATGCCTGTCCACAGGCCAGCAGGGATCATCAGTGTGTCCACGGGCCGACAGTTGATCACCAGTGTCTGTCCACGGACCGACAGTTGAGCACCAGTGTCTGTCCACGGGCCGACGGTTGATCACCATCGTTTGTGCATGGACCGACAATTGAGCACCATTGTCTGTCCACGGGCCAACAGGTGAACATCATTGTCCACTGGCCGACAGTTGATCACCAGTGTCTGTCCACGGACCGACCATTGACCACCATTATCTGTCCACGGACCGACAGTTGAACACCATCTGTCCACGGGCCAACAGTTAATTACCGGTGTCTCCCTATGGCGTCGGAAAAATGATGATGATCTCCATGAGCTAGTGTTTTCGTTCCTTTGCAAGGGAGGCCAACGTTTTCATGAGATGGCGGTTGGCGATTTGTGCAATGGCTTGTGTCTCCATGTATGTGCGGTTGTCGTGGCTTGGAATGTTTCCATGAACAATTGTTGCAGCTTTGAAATTTTGGTAGTCCCGCAGGTTTAATGTGCTTTTGTCGTGATATAAAACGTGCGTTAGGAGTATAAATCCTCCCAGTTGGGGATATGCGTACTGAATTGGTGGAAGATTCCCTGCCTACGCGCGTTATGATGTAAGCAAATATTTTATTCTTAATGTTGGGCACGGAATATAAACAGAGGCCCAGTTCACCCTTCGCAGACGTATGTAACTGAGCTCGGAACCATTCTGTATTTGTTAATTTCGAACAACGGTATGATTTCTTATGGTTTCATTGTTCATAATTGGCAGAACCAAGGTAAAACTATTAGATTTGTTCTGCCGACCTTTTTCGTTTTCAAGCGTGCTTCCCGGGAACAAAGTTAGTATCACATAGCTTGGTTAGGGTATTCAGAATCCTGCTCGTTCCGTAGCAAAGCACAAGTGTTTTAGCGTAGTTGATCGATATCTTGTGTGTGCTTTTTTGCTGGAGGGAACTGTTCATTTGCGAACGGGTTTACATGACCCCTAGCTAGTTGTGCTTTTGTAACGCTGTGACATTTGTAAGCGTTAATAGAACATTTTGGCTATCAGGACAGTTAAGAGCCGCAAAGAATAAGTGATAGGGAGCTTAACACTTTGTATTTCATGGCTTTTCGTAAGAATGTCGCAGGTCGTTCGACTGGTTTGTCTTTCAAGGAAGCTGTCGTGTGTGCTTGTGCCGCGGTACTTGGCGGCATTTGGGAATGCAATCCCCCGCCTCCCTGAACATGGGGCTTCCGGAAAAGACGTACGTCATCATGAACAAAGTCTGAAATACAGATGCTCTGGACCGGTTTCAGCCGTTGTGTGCATGCTTCTTTTCGACTTGATTGAATGCGAATACGAAAGAGCGGTAAGTTCTCGAGGCACGTAGCTGACGCGTGACGTGGAAAGGCAGAACCAGCACCACGTAACCCAATCTAAATATCATTTCCAAGGTCACCCCAAATCAACGGACTGCTGTCCGCTGCGCCACTGATGTCGCAGTCGACGCCCACCGGTTGTGTTCACGCGGGGGGAGCAATGGAGCGGAATGGGGTCAACGCGACCCCAGAAATGTTCGACAGCGTTCGACTACGACCCCAATAGCGTTCCGTCAGACCAGCCCTCGGTCAGACAACGTTCCAGCCAGCGTGATTGCCTGAAGGTCAAACGATTAAAGACAGGTGACAACCACGGCTCTGTGAACCCGACAGCTGGCCTCGGGGCAATTGGCCACGCGGGATGACAGCCCTGGGCCGCGTTCTGGAACTGATTACCCGACTGATCAGGTCGCCTGCGACTCGCGAACTGGGTTCGAAGGCAAGACCGCTGAAAACAAAAAACGAAAGGCGAGAAACGGCGTTGCTGTCCAACGCCATTTGGATGACTGACGTCGCAGTTTCGGGTAGGTCTGCTCTTGAATGGAACCCGGACCTACGGTTGTGAACCACTGCTCAGGTTGGTCGGCAACCTCAAGGGAGGTCAGAGTCAGCGAACGGCTTTCGAACATGGGAACAAGGTTCAGGACGTCTTTTTCTTCTCTTTTCTTCCACAGGTCTCCGTTACTAAACATTTCACTCCACATGTTCTACCACCGGAAACTAAGTTCGGAATATATTTCACGAAAACACCCCGTTCATGGCCATAAGCATGTCACACTGGTATGGTGGTTCGCAGGTGCACGCGTCTCTAAAAGCATGTCAAAACACCGACAATCACATGATTTAATGGTGGCCGAGCGCGGACCAATGGCCAGTCTCTGCACCGCACGACTATCAGCAAGTGGAACTCGTTTCCCGCACGCGTGAGGTCCGCACAGCAGCGCCAGCCGACTACAACTTCGAACCACGACAGGCGCAGGCGACTTTTTCGTCTCCTAAACGTGCTCGACGCAATCCCTGAACAAACGAAACCAGGCAGTCAGCAATACGGCAGTGCAGCCAACGAAACATGCACAACATGCTGATTCTGTGAACTTTGATTTGAGCTAGCAGGCTCCCTGGGTCATCGAGCAATGCTTTAGCGACACGAGTCAAGTGAATGTACTATTCTAAATAGAAAATTATCTAATCAATAATTTAACTGCGATAACCCAAAGGAACAATGGATAACTACTGCAGGAATGTGTATGAGTAAAATCCAGCGTTAAAATACGCACAGCCGATATTCCCCAGGTCTCCAGGCGCCAAACGCATTTTGGGAGTGCCATAGGACCAAGACTTCATACCTCTGCTGCCTGGCAAAGCATTCAAAAGCACACTATTTTTTTCTGTTCCCTGTCTTACGCGACCCAAGTTAAGGCATATTGGTGAGGTCTAAAACAAAAATAAATTAACTCCGTTGACCACAGTATCTCACTGACCATAAAAAAACACTGGATAGGTCTCAGCAAAGAAAGTCTAATAATGATGCAGGTGCACCTCTGCTTGAATGGAAAAACACAGACAAACAATCGGTCTTTGGCCACCTGAACACAATGTTTGATACGCAAAAGCCAAATGTTTTTCCTCCTACAGCTGGGAAAGGAATATGGCCAAAAGCAGGCTGTAAACGCAACACCTAAATCCCTACACGACAAACCATTCAACAGAGCGACAGCTGTAATACCACAAGAAAACATGAGCTGAGAACCTAATGGCTTGTCTCTCTAGCAAGAGTTCTCCAAACTGACAAGCGCACGGCTGTGTCGATTCCCTCCACAAACACACGAATTTTATCGGCGATCATTCGTTACGAATGGCCCGCAAGACAGCCAACGCAATGCTTCCTCCGTAAACCAATCAATCGCACAATCTAGAAATCAACCGCACAAGCGGCGCCAAAAAGAAAAGAAAACCCCACTAAATTTCGAATGAAACGTAACCCCTGATGTACAAACCAAGGCAAGCGTAAGCCGCCGATCACCAGGCTGGAACAGCCCCAGATACAATGCAGGTCTACCAACGAGCAGGGCTTGCTCCCCCTGCCCTCGCTATGGCAGGTCCACCAGGCCATTCTCCTCGTACAGCTCCTGCATGGACCGGTGCACCTCCTGCATGACGTTCACGCACTCCAGCAGCGTCGTCTTGCCGCGGCTCCGCTCCGCCGGGTCCTCGCCCACCGCCTGAAACCCAACGGCCGCTCAGTACGACGCCGGTCCCAGCGTGTCTGTCCGGGAGAGATCCCCGGGCGCGGTCCATCAGTCCCCGGCCGGCCACTGCCGGCGGCCGGCTCGGCGCCAGTTGGCCGTCCCGGCCTCGAGCGCTCCGTTCGTTCGCGGCTGCCCCCCCCCCCCCTCCCCGACACTGTATCAAAGTGGTCTCGTGAGTACCCAGCCTTACTGTCCCGCCACCGGAAACATGGAGCCACTCTGTGTGTTGCGTTTCGCGGCTCTCTTCCTGCAACGATTCGCAGAAACATCCCGGTAATGTTCACACGTCTTTCAGACGGGACGACATCTTGCCTTGCAGTTCTCAGAAATGTGTTTCAATACTATACTGCTTCTAACAATGGTAAAACTGCGTTTCGAAACGTTTTTCAGAAAATGTCCTGCGTTTTATTCACTAATGACCAACAGCTGTCAACTGTCGCGTGACGTCACGAACGGACGCAGACCAACGAATGTTAGCAGAAAAACCGTACTGCGTCGTACTTGTACTGACACCAGAATACAGCTTTTGACTACTTAGAAAATGAATGCCAACAATCTTTTCAGTGATATCTTTCGAGCCAATTCAACATCCTGATGAAAAGTTGACGGAGGTGAAACAATTCCTGAGACAAATCTTCCGGGACTGTTTGATTATTTTCACGTTTTCTGCGTAGCGTTTGTCTCATTTTGGACGACAGAACAGTGGAATTCCCGAATGCTTTCCTAGGGACCCTGAGAATTTATGATTCTGGATGTCCTAGCACGCAACTCCAACCAATAGTTAAATGGCTGCAGTCTCCCGCGATGCCGAAGAACAGTTGAAAAGCCGGCGACTGGCACGTCTACATTACGAAAACGACACAGGGCAAAGGACAACGTCTCGCCTGCGACAATTTCTAATGGACGAGTCTGACGGCTGATGCCAGTTTCTCCACTCAGTCAACCTTGGCGGAGACGGCAGACGGCCGCGCACCCTCTCACGGGGCAGCGAATCTCACTGTGGATTCCCTGTGCCAGTACGTGGTACCAGCATTAGATCGCATCTCAACTCCATGTAATAACGACATTTCGCCGTCCCCACGACAACCGGGCCGAGAGGTTGCATGACGAAATAATCCCAACCGTCGATTGCGTCCATGAATAATCCAAAGCCAATGCGGCAAGCCCTCGTGGGTTTCCCCCGGCCATTATCTAGCGACCGATGGAACGAAGTGGCCCACGCTGACAGTAATCGATAACTCGGCACCTGTCTGCCGCCAACGCTGCCCACGTGTTGACATTACATCAGTGCCGACGTCACGGGCCAGGGAAAACCCATCACGAGCCGCTACATACGCCACGTCAGACGCGACTGTTCACGCGTTATGATGAAAACCAACAATGCATATCCACAAAGCCGATGGAAGGTCTTTGTGGACGAAAATGTAATGGATGAGGACTACACTCGGCCACGTTTCCCTCAACATTTTGTGCCAACCTCACGCGAAACCTTCCGAAACTTTAACTGAGATGCCCAAAATTGTAGTCTGTTGTATACCACAGCTACCTTGTACTGACGAAAAACGTGCCCAAAATGCCTGGTACCACGTTTTATTTTTCCGACAATGAGTCGCCCTCCCCGCCTGACATTTCTCACCTTGGCGACGATTTCGCTGCGCGTGCCCAGGGTGTACATGGCGAGCAGGGCAGCCTTCTGCACTAGCCAGGCGTGATGGACGGCCAGCGTCCGCTTGTAGGAGTCCTGGCACACTGCGGCCATCTTCTGTTCGTCCGGACAGTCGTGCAGCTCACGCAGGAAGTCGGCGATAAACGCTGCACACACGGGCAAATCGCGTTCAGCAGTTCAAATCTCTGTCCTGGTAGTGGGCCGATCGGACGTCCCAGTCATATGCCTTTGCTCTCTTTGTAATATTACCCTACAGTGGACATAGAAAATGAATCTCAGCACCTCAGATTAAGCTTGGCACAGCAGCGCCTGTTCTGTCACCTAGCTCAACTGCAACACACAAATGTGTCAGAAATCATCCTACAATGACCTTCTATAGCATGCTGCCCCACCAAACTCAGGCAGCTCCTTTCATTGCAGTGGCACATTAGGAGCCACTTTCACACAAGATGGAAGGGGAAGTAGACAACCTCAATGCCCAGCCAAACCATGGAGTCCTCAATGCTTCTCACAATACCCTTGTGGTGAAAGTGGTACCCAAATGTTGACCATCACAAAATTGCTACAAATGGGATAATGGTTGTCCCTGAACATTATGCTTCCATTACACAGGCACTCTGTCTGACAAACTACTCACAAATGGCAAAAAATGTGCTGACAACTATGAATCTGCAGGACAAAGACATAACTAATGCCTTTAAATCAACAGCACAACAGTATTACTGATGTGTAACAGTATCAGTACAACCATATCAACATCATTAACAGCCACAATAAACCAGTATAACAGTATCTATCAGCTGCAAAACGTGCTCTAAGTGTATCTCTGCACAATGAACCAGTCTATCCATCATCAACCGTTAACACTACAATGCAAAGGGCGTGCTCCGCACAGTCAGACAGGCTCATTCTCCACACAGTGCTTACCAAGTGCTCTGTGCAGTCGCAGCAGGGTGCGACAGCCATTGCCACTCTTGTCGGTCTCGATAATTCCGTTGGCCTTCTCGTATTCGATCATGGTTTCGACGGTCCTGTAGCTCGCGCCGGCGCCACCCTTCCTCAAACACTCGAGCTGTATCAACTTCTGCTGCACGTCCGAGCCCACAAAGCCGAACACGGTGCCCAAAAGGCCAAAAAATCTGCAATGCAAATTGCCCAGAACATCAGAAAACACACAAAATGTCAGTGTGCTGGCCAACACCATTTTGGTTGTAGGATGTGTCATGGTCGTCTGTCAGTCCAAGGATGTCTTAGTGGATGGTTTGCAGGCAACAGTTTACAACATAAGTTTATTCAACCTAATCTGTCAATTTCCAAGGTAGTTTCATGATGAACTGTTTCATGACAGCTCTAATGATACACTTCACACCTTAATGCATTCAATACAACAACACATGCACAAACATCACAAATTACCTTTTTAAATGTTTCCTTCAATTTTGGATCCAGTGATTCTATTAAATAATGTGGTGGAAGGTTCAGAGAATGATGTGCAATGATGCTCTAAGCCCATCTCCCTCCCAATATTGGACACTGTGATGTTTAAACAAAATCATCAGTATAGGTAATGGCAAATTTTATTGTATGACTTCTTGGTGCAAGATCAATATCTTCCAGATCATGTAGGGTTAAATGCCCCAAACCTGGAAATCTGACAGAAAGGGGTGTTACCACCACTTGTCACTTTGGTGTTCAGTATGTATTTAACATCATTTGTGAGTATCCACAGAGCAGCTGGTCACATGATGGCCAGGCTAGAAGCATCAATCATCAGCTGGTTGATAGGGGATGCAGAAGTTTGATTATGCCCATACATTTTGTCTGTTGCGTGTAAACAATGGATCTGAGCCTGCTTCTGAGCCAGCCTGCAAAACATGGCAGGTTCTGACAAGACCTTGTTTGGGCAGAGTCAGGGCAGGAAACCTGGTTTGGGATTGCACTCAAAAATTTAGGGGCAGAACTATATAAATGTGGACAGCACAGTCAAGCTTTGGCAGCAGGTTGGATTGGGACTCACAATGCTGTAATAATCTTCCAAAAGACATGTCACATAACATGACACAACACTGCTGCTATGGCACATTCACCTTAAATGTGTTGCAGATATCTCATTTTTGGCAACCAAAAACTCCCATAAAGAGCTGAATACAGTTGTAGAGTACAAAATAAAGTGGTCTAAATCCAGTGAAAACCATGTTTTAGGGATGGGTTTACTTCACACATTCTGCCCCAAGTGGTATCTCACTGATGCCTCTGATGGGTTTGCAGACTGGCATTCAGGTAGTGGAAACACAGAATACTTTTAAGAATGAGTGATGAATGATCATAAATATGCGATCACACAAACCGCTGGGCGGATCAACTTACCTACGCTGGTTCGTAGAATAACTAAAGGAGAAGGCAAAAGTAACAAGGGAACAAGAGGTAGGGATAAGCCCTAAAAACAGTCCACAGTCAGTCAAAAGTCAGGGCTTGTGAAATTACGGAAGAAGGAAAGGCAAAAAGGCTAAAGAAAGGTCAAGTTCCTTTCACAAACCACTCTTAACTGCACCAAGCACCACCATCCACAATTCAGTAACGCCCGCTATGAGCTCACGAGGCCAAGTGGCATTGTTCTGGAAGGTCCAGTTTGAGATTGACTCAGGCCAAGGTTGGGTCAAGGTCAGCAAATTAGAGATGAAAATTATACCTTCTATTATGGAAAGAAACATTGGAAAGTTACACCAAAGTTTGAATTAATTATTTTAACGATTATCTTATTCACTGTTTTGCCTTGAAACCGAAAATTTTGCTTTTATTGTACTATATGTTTCTCTAAATAGATGGACAAAACATACAAATGTGACGCGCCTCCCCAACCCACCACTAAACTACCGCCATTATAAGTCTAGCTTGTTGGGACGCCTGATGTTTCTGCCACTTCTCGTCTGTTTTTCCACAATGAACATGAATGGATCTGTCCTTGGTATTCAGCTAAAACTGAAACTGTATACTGAATCTCCCCTCCCCAAAGTTGGATTGGTCTCTTCAGAACTAATCACTAGATCTGTCCCTTGCAGCTTTGGCACAGCATGATTTGGCAATGCATCACAAAGCATTACATGCTATACAACAGGTGGCTTAATGATATCATAATGGCAACATGCACACATATGCAACCTCTAAAAGCTGCACAAGTCCAAATAACTATATAGCCTTGGTGTGATGCATGCCCTCTTGGTTCACAGATTCCTGTAATGTCAAGGTTGTTCTCCATTTATCTCATTCTTCAATGTAAGTTATATTTTCTAAGCATGGCATAAGCCTCAAAGGTTATGATTATCAGTACAAATCTGGTGGATTTCTGGAGAGCCAATGAGCTGATAGTCATGGCATGTGCTTACTTTTTTATGTACCAAAAGAAATGCCTTCAGTACAAAGGTGATAAATGACTGGAATGCTCTTCAGGGAAGTCAATGCCTCCAAAACACTACTAAACCAGTCCAAGTCTGGGCTTGGCTCACAGTGGGCACATCTCACATACATCCCATGTACACCATTCCACACACAGAGTGATGAAGTTCTCATGGTTCAAGACCTTGATAGGAGCGTGCACATCCCACAAGCCAAGTGGTCTTTTAAGTCTTTAATAAAACAATAATAAAATAAAATAAAACAAAAATTAAATGTATTTGGTAAGATAATGTACTGCATCACATGCCCTCTGAATCTGGCTATGTGAGGGAGGGATTCCAACAGACATAAGGGATGAATATCAAGACTTGAGGATGAAGCACTGGTTGACGCTGTGACTACTCTTCCCGTATAACAACACTTTCTGTGAAAAATTGCCATCCTCACTTGTGAAGCTCGTGATAACCGGATATGTAGCCGTCCAGAGACAGAAACCCGTCATTTTCTTCTTTGCACTTCTTGAAGCCTGCTAGCACCTGTGCAATGTCAAACTTAGTCTCTTCGAAATTCGTCCCATCACCCATTTCCTCACACAACTACCCCACCAATACCGTGCAAGCGACTCAAAATACTGAAAACAAGGCAACCACAACACGCGCCCGTCTCTTGCCGGCGTCAAGGTTGCACTTAATGGAGCCAAGAAAATATGCACCGTGAGAGGGATGTACACATTGCATTTTTATGACGTCATGACCGCCTAAACGCGACTGGAAATGCCAGGTTCATGTGGCAGCGACTGCCGTTGTGTCTGCCAAATTTCTGTATGTATTCCTGAACCTGTCTTTGAATCCAGATGGACCTCATGAGCATTTCCATGTTGTCCTTATCTCCCAAAGCTCTATTTATCCACCATCATAGCTCGAGATTGACCTAAAGATGCTCAGGGTGCAGCCAGGATTTGTTCGGGAAGGGGGGGGGCTTTAGTTCAGTGAAAACTGGGATAATGCGCAAAACCGCCTGCTGGGAAGGCAATGTGCAATGGGTTTCACTCAGAAGGTTCCCATTGATTACCGGTACGCATTCCCGTACATGGGATGTGGCAAAGCACCTCACGCCCTGCGTTCGTGCTATCAACAGACAAAATACGGACCTAAAGGGGAAGGCCCATGCCCCACCTCTGGCTGCGTCGGTGTAAATGCCTATCAAGGCGAAATGTTCCTGTTGCATGACTCCGTTTTGATTCTAACATTCGTCTTTATCCCAAATGAAAGCTGTTTTTCTCTTAAGACGTGAACAAATCCTCGCCTCCAAACTTCGCGAAAAGGTAGCACAGCAACCATTGGAAACCGTTAACTTTCTCCAAGGGTCCTATGTGTGCCATAGCCCGTTTTGCTGAACCCGAACAAGACAGCATATGCCATAGGCCCTCTAGATCTATCTACCGACCGACTGTCCAGTCTTTCACCCTTTCTACATGGGTTCTTTTTAAAGGAACTGCCGAGCGTTTATTTGTGGGGTCCACAAACGTAGAGATCCTTTGCCTACGTGATGGCCCAAAGAACGAGTTGTGCATCTTTACAGCACGTCAAGAGGAGACTTTTTAAGCTTGTTTGTTCCGAGACAGGACAAAACCGAACAGCCCAGCTAGTGGCAAAGACGGAAGGCTGGCGGTGAACATTGAATTTGAAATGGTCTAAAAACGAGACTGGATTTGACAGAAACGTTCCAGTTAGCCAGTACATTAAAAACTTTGTAAAATGACTGCCGAACAAGTTTTCCTTCGACGAGACTTGCCAAGCGGTTTTCATAAAGTGCGCAAAATATTTTCTACATTCATTTCAGACGACTAGACGTAACCAATAATGAACGTGCACTCGGAACAGAAGTCACGTAAAAAAATGGCGCTCAAAACGTTACATAAAACCCCCGAGGTGGACTGAACATAGCACACAATAAACGAGCAAACAGTCGTGATAAAATTGTCCAGTGACGAAAAGACCATGTCCTCCTATGCTATGCATACTAGTCTGAAAACGAGTTATTATTTTGGTCATCAGCATTCCCGCGTGCTATACTAATCGCACTTCTATCAAACTGCCTTCTGTTGAGATACACACTTGTTTTGTCTGCGGTCATAAGGCGAACTCCCATAAACGAGAAGTGCCATCAACCACCAAAGAATCTCCGTCAATGCTGACATCGACAAACACACGGCATTATTCTTCACTACGAATCCGCGATACTGGCCATAATCAACAAACGGAAGCGGCACTAAATGAAATCACAACCGATCGATCACATGCAGAGGCAGGCGAGGCGGGCAATACTGTGGAGAGCAACACCGAGATGGCCGCGGCGGAGGCCACAGCCGCGCCGTGGCAGCGTCAGTCACCTCCGAGAGTCGGAGGCAGAGTCCTCCGGTGGCTGAGTCGAGACCAGGCGCGAGCGGTGGCGTTCTGCTGAGGCATGCCAAGGCTCTCTGGCACAGGAGTCAGGGCCACCATTCACTGATTGAGTCAGGTCTAGCGACGTCTGCCAGCCGAGTCCGGACCGATTCCCCTAGCACCTGAGTCAGGACCACGGTTCAGTGTCAGCTGAATCAGATCTGGAGTCAGGACACACTCCTCCGAGAGACGAGTAAGATGTATCTCCCACTGACAGCTGAGTCTGGGTGGGTTTTCCGTTTGCCCAGTCAGGGCCCAGTCATCTGCCGCCGAGTCAGGGCCGAGTTCCCTGCTGCTGAGTCAAGGCAGAGTTCTCTGCCGGCCGAGTCAGGGCCGAGTCCCCTGCCGCCGAGTCAGGGCAGCGTTCTCTGCCCGCCCTGTCAAAGCCGAGTTCCCTGCCGCCGACAAAGGACTGAGTCCCCTGCTGCCGAGTCGGGACAGACTTCTCTGCCCGCTAAATCACGACCGAGTTCCCTGCTGCCGAGTCAGGGCAGAGTTCCCTGCCCGCCGAGTCAGGGCCGAGTTTTCTGCCCGCCGAGTCAGGGCCGAGTTCCCTGCTCGCCGAGTCAGGGCCGAGTTTTCTGCCCGTCGAGTCAGGGCAGAGCTCCCTGCCCGATGAGTCAGGGCCGCGCCGGCGTGGTGGCGTTGTCGCCCTCGAGCCGGCCGTCGGGTTCCTCGGGCCGGTCCAGCCGCTCCGTCTCGATGTACGGCGTCCCGTCCGGCCGGAACATCAGGCCCAGCGCCACGTTCAGCGCGCTGATGTCGTAGCCGTGGCAGCCCGAGTAGCGGTAGTGCGGCTTCTTGTTGAAACGGCAGCCGCCGGCCTGAGCGCCGGTGGGCGCCAGGCAGTCGGGCAGCAGCGCACACTGCAGCCAGGGCAGCATGAGCCGCTTGTGCACCTCCGCTGTGTTGAAGATGATCAGGGCCCTGCACACCACACAGAAAGGCACGTTTAGAACAAGAAAACAGTGAGATGAAATCTTGCCTAAAGTCACAAGAATCCACAACGAAAGTCCATTGTTCAAGCTGTAATGTGCTTCATGTCGCTGAGCAAGTGTATTTCTGAACCTGGATAGCTGGACAAGAGTCATGGCAGCCTATTACAATCAAATTAGCTTTTTAAAACAAAATGACTAGCTGTAACACGGACAAATGGCAAAGAATAATTGCACTTTCTTTGAACAACAGCAATCTGCTTGGCTCAATATCAAATGGCTATTACCTACACACTTGCTTTCGTGTACATTACACACACGTGCCTTCGTGTACATTAGAAAAGATAATACACATCATACAAATGGCAAAGCATAAACACACTTCATCAGTGGTCACACATACTAAACGCCGTCACTTCGGGTGATGGCAAGCCCACCAACAACAACAATCCGACAGTGATCACGACATGGCGGTTCCTACCTATCAGATACCATCTTGTGGAAGTAGAACTGTTCGATGTTGGCGTTGAAGTAGTTGAACATTTTGTAGTGTGTGAATGCTGTGGTGGGAAGGGCCGATAGATGGTCTTCCAGGTCCAGTTCCAGCTGCCAAGCCACCACTCCACGCTGCTTGGCTCGCTCCACCAGTCCGCTGATGTTGTGAGGCAAGAACCGGCGACGCACATCGAGCCAGAGTACAGCACCGGCCTGGTCCAGCACCTCCTGTCAATGGATACAGCAGCGTGTCAACAGACACAGCACACACAGCAGCGTGTCAACACAGCAGCCTGGTTACCGCACCTGGCCAGTTTAACACCACTGGTCAAATGAGAAGGCACATGTCGCCACAGCACATCCTGTCGGCATGCACAGCACCACATCGCCATGACATCCAACGTCAACAAACACAGCATTACCTTGGGACACGGCAACGTCAACACAGCAGCACATCACAACAGCAGTCCCATTCGACGGACCCAGCACGTCATCACAGGACCACCTGTCACCTGCCACGGCTGCTCACCACGCAGGAACATCACCTCCATCAGCCTCCAAACGCATGACAGCCGACATCCCACGTCCAGACAACACGCCACGCAGCCCCACTCAGTGCGCCCGCCTCCCTGCCTGCCCGGGCGGCAGCAGCGCGGCAGTGCCGGCCAACGCCCGCCCGCCCCGCCCGCTGCTCACCTGAATCACCACCGGCACGAAGGCGCGGGTCTTGGCCTCGTCCAGGTGGGACGGGTAGGCCGCCAGGTCGAGCCGGCGCACGCTGCACATGGAGCTGTTGCAGCTGGTCTCCACCTGCTGCCGCTCGTAGCGGCCCAGGCCCAGGTCGTACACGAGCACGGTGAGGTGCGGCTGGTGGCGGCGCGCGCTCAGCACCAGGCCAGTGGCGCTCTCGCCCTGGCCGGAGCTCGCCTGCCGGACGCCCAGTGTCAGCGGTCATTGGTGCCCAGTCACCGGCCACTGGCGCCGAGTCAGCGGTCACTGGCACCCAATCAGCGGTCAATGGCGCCGAGTCGGCGGTCACTGGCACCGAGTCGGCGGTCACTGGCGCCGAGTCAGTGGTCACTGGCACAGAGTCAGCGGTCAATGGCGCCGCCTCACCGGTCACTTGCAGTGGTGTCCGTCCGCCCATGCGGCGACGCCAAATGGCGGCGACTAGGAATGGCAGGAGTGGTGCTGCCGCCCACCACAGTGCCAGGCATCGCCGGTATCTCATCGTCAGCATGATTTCAGCACCAGGCGAGCCCACAACTTTACATAAATTGGACAGAGACATGCTCCGCCTGGTGATACAGACGTCGCGTCATAGGCTTTCGCATCAAAGATGGCGGCTGAGGGCACTGCCAACATTGCTAGAGATTTAAGGGAGCGGGTCCCAGGACTCCACTTGCACACAAACGATGAACGACGATCTCGACGAGTGCGTTGGAAATGGACACCGACTTCAAGGTAACGACATGCACTTCCTCGGCTGGAACCCCAAATATTTAGAGAATCCCCCTACCATATCATAAGCATCGTATTTGACGCCGTCTTTTCAATGGAGTGCAGCTCACTGCGGCCGCCACCGACAGCCCCGTCTGCAGAGCCATCCAAGCCCGACTCACCGCAGTCACGACGATCCACAGGGCGGACCCACTGCGGTCCCAGTGGCCGACAGGGTGAACTCACGAAGATCACGACGACCGACACGGTCGACTCTCCGCCGTCACGACAACCGGCTGGATGAACTCATCGCGGTTACGATTAGCGACAGGCGGACTCGCCGTGGTCAGGATGACCGGCAGAGTGAACTCACCGCGGTCACGATCACCGGCAGGGTGACGTTTGTCCAGACGTGGTGCGGGTAGAGCCGCGGCGCGCCAGTGAAGCCCAGAGCCACCAGATACTTGCTGTCCACCTTCGGGCGCTCCTCGTGATACCTGAGCGAGTCCTGTCGACATCGGGAGGCGGTCATCACTTCCAAACCTCTGAGGATGCACGCGCTCGTTCGGTACGCAAACCACTATCTCGTCGTGTCTCGAATTGGTTCAGCGCCGACCGGAGCCAAAGCACTCCAGACTCATCCCGAGCACTTGAAGGTTAGGTTCGGACCACTGCACATGTCCCCTGCACTGAATAGGTACACACACCATTAATGCAATGAGGGACGTCTAAAATTACCAGATATGGCATGATGCAATAGATCTAACTGACCACTTTTGAATTATCTGACTGCACAAATTATAACCAAGGATGCAAACTAAACACAGTTCCACTTACAAGACCCAAAATAATACCTTAAGGCTGATGTGTTTCAAACTGTTGAATTGCCGGTGTGTCTCGGAGACGAGTGTGTGTATGCTGGGCTGACTACTGTTCAGCAGGTACACCACAGTGAAGACCAGCGTGGCCAGCAGGAAGAGCTGCAGGATAGACCGCACCTTCCGGCAGTGCATGCTGTCTCCCTGATTCATGCAGATGCATCTCAAAGGACAGCCATCTGAAAAACAGTCCATGGATCAGCTTGTGCAACACACATCTTCCAGACAAGTTTTCCAGAAGCAAAGAATGCTCAACTTCAGTATGCAAACAAAGACACATATGCAGTGGGATCAAAAAATGCCATATCTATTTTGTCTAATGTATAAGAACACCAGTTTGGGGCATCTCATAACAAGGTGAATTTTTGGTGCTATTCTTGTGGGCCATTTGGTAAATTAACCCTTGCCACTTCCAGTACAGCAGGCTCAACCTCCCCTATGTTTTCTTTTCTCAAGCTGGCTCAGAATGGCTGCTTTGGTCACTCTGGAGTTTTGCATGAGCCAATTTTGAGCCTAACATACTCTCTGGAAATTTCAAGTAAGTACCTTGATAGGTCAATGCCCTACAACCCCTTTCAAGGGCATGCCACAGAGAAATCACAACCAGGTGATGGTACTCATTGGACAATAAGCCTTTTAAATGTTCTAGAGTACTCTCATGCATGGGTATCATCTGCACTGTCAATGAATTCTGCACATAGACCTTCCTTGGGTGAATGCCATCTTAAAATAAAATCACGGACTGAAAACACTGGCCCTTTTATCCTTTGCTGTCCTTTACTGACATCCTCATTTGCATGTTCAAATTTTTTCATGGTCAGAAGTCATTTTGGGTCCATTAAAAGCACTACCAAAATTAACCCCTCAGAAGCTGATGAAAACCACACACCACTGGCATAACCTAATTTGGTTTGAATTTAACACCACTGTATGACCTAAAAAGGCATAAATGTAATGATAATGTCTAAACAAAAGACCAACCTACACACTTATTCTTGTCTTTTCACCTGATAACATCAAGTTGCTTTAACATCTTTTTTGATGAAAAGTATAATCCAATGATGAAAGAAAAAGCATCCATCATAGCATAATTATGTGGCATAATCTTTTTGGAAAATATTACAATTTTCTGCACAGTAGGCAATTCATTCAGCCAAGTGGGGTTGCCATAAAATGGCCTACATGCCCTATTCTGTTGTTCAATGTGAAACATCTTGCAAATTAACAATGCATATCAGGCTTAGCCTGTGCAACTTTCCTTTTTTGGCATCATTCACAACAGCACAGTTAAACTGCTGGTCCAAGCCTCAGATCTAATGTCCCAGGACAATTTCCAAAGTTAGTCTTCTCTTTCATAGCTTAGGCATGTGTCTGATACAACCGTGCATGGAACAAGTGTATGTAGTATGCACCCTCTACAATACATGTCATTTCCACATGGGGTGTCAAAATGTTTTTTTTTTAAGAGGTCCCTGGTCTGCCCAGTGTTGATTTGGACCCCTCAAATGTTGGTTTGAACCCCATACTTTCTGCCAGTTTTAAAGGAAATGAGTACTAGTAACAAAAACAATGGCTACAACAGTTAAGAGATAGGCAGGTCAGGAATAAAGCCTAAAGCAACATATCTATCTATCTTCCAACTGCATGTATACCTATAGACATGGGAATGCAACTTTTGATTGGATAAACAGCAGCACGAAATTTCTGGATTTTTGCAAGTCAAAAAAATGTGCGCTAAATCCGCTGAGGAACGTCCATTTGGGGGATGTTAGGTTGTCGGGCCCTCAGCTCGTCTCGGCCCCACCGATCATTTGCAGAAATCGACATCCATGGTTGCACTTGAAACCCACGGCACGCAAGCGGCATGAAACACTCGCCTCTCCCACCGCTCACCAATACTATTGCCAGGTAGGGGTGGACTGGGAGGGGCAATCCATTCAATCTGAAAAACGGGTAAAACGCTCTAGAACTTGCGAGCGCCAGCCCTTTCCTCTGGTGCAAGATATTGGCGCTTCAGCTACCTTCATGGCGCGGATAATGCATATTACTAGCGTTGTGGCGGTACCAAAACATATGCAAGGAAAAGAATTATACGTTTAAAAAACAGGCTCATTGGTAGCACAGCTTTGGACGGTACTTCGTGCTTCTTGCATTTATTACAAACTCTCCCAAATCACCTCTCAAAGCGATGTGATAACACCCATATAACACCATCGGCTACCAAACGTTCATCTTTATATACTCCACAGATTGCCGTGAGGTAAGTTCTGTGAACTGATCAGATATTACGTAGCTGAAACACTAAACATTGCTGTAGATACCAAAAATGAAAATAAATGACAACACTGGAACTCAAATGTACAATGGATACAGGGGCACACTTGGGCTAGCATATGTATGGTATTTGTATATGCAAATGTGGATATACATATGTATATATGGATGTAAATATTATGCATATCCCCTTCATAGTGCTTGACTTGGATGCTGTCATCCATTATGCCAGACACCTTTACTCACCAACAGCAAAGGGTTGGACTATCAGAACCATGCATCCCTTTATGTTGGAAAGTTGGGTCCAATGGGTGTTTCATCTTGCTTTAGGGCAGTAATTGTGCATTTTTTAAAAATGGGAGTTGGTTTATAGCTTTGTGGAAAAATCAGCATTTGGGGAAGGTGAGGTTACATGGATGGAAATCTTCCTTTTTCCAGACCATGTACTTCCCAGTACATGGTCTGGATTGGCTAGTGCTAACAGGAACTCAGAATAATAGGCATGAAGTTATGATTTGAGAGTGCTTACACAGCTTGCAGTAAGCATTTGTTGGCATGGCATCAGCAGAATTATTGGGGATGGCCTATAAATGTGCTGTTTTAGTGCATTTGTGCATGTATTACATGTCAGTTTCTGGCTGTTGTCATGTATTTCATGAGACCTTGAGGGACATATGATGTACATCACAGTAAGGTATGTCAGACCTGCATGAATGTTGCTTGTATTAATATTCATGCCCATGGCAGAAGTAACTAAGGCTGAAGGTTGTTGAAGCTACAACTGATAGGCAATACTAAAATGGTATTGATTTTGCCAGTTTTATTTATCCTTTATCAGGAAGATGCAAAAGTCCAGTGGGTGTTCTCCATTCTCATATAGGATGTGCTCAAAGCACTCTGTCTGAGGAAGATGCATGTGACGTCCATAAAGGAGTTAGAACCACTTATCTGCAGTTGTGTTAACTGCCTTTCATTGGGACTGGGACAATTTGTCAGCATTTTCTGTGGGTATATTGCTTTGGTAATTCTACAAATCTGCTTGTAACAAACCATTTGGTAGTCAAACCTGTGGCAAAATCATGAGTGTCAGAACATTTGTAAAGCCACCACCATACCTGGACTTTGGGTTGTTTTGGCCTTTGCCCATGGTCATCAGATGGTGTTGAAGTCATTGGATTGTGAACTGAAAAAAAGGAATCATTTCAGGTGGCGCCATCTGTAACACGATGTCGGCTCCATCTATGAGGTTTGCGGGGCGCACGCCGGACGAGTCCACCACAGACCCGATGCAGCTGGTGGACCAGCTGCCCCCGGGTGCTGCCCTCATCCTGTCTCCGTGCCCCGGATCGGACTGTTCGCCGGTCGAGGACCCGCCGTCCTGCGCGCTCTGCGGCGAGGTGGACCCGCCGGAGCCGTGGGACATGCACGCGTCGGTCACCAACTTCTCGCGGACGCCGCTGGCGGCGCTGCTGGACCGGCTGTGCCCGGACGCGGCCGAGCCGGGCGCGCGGCTCGCCTGCGACGCCTGCGCCGTGCTGCTCAACACGATCGACGAGCTGGAGCTGGGGCTGGCCGAGTTGCTGGAGGACGTGCGCCGCCGGCTGGAGCGGCGCCGGCGGCCGACCGTGGGCGCCGCGCCGGCCGGCCGCCGCCAGCGCGTCCGGCTCGTGCCCATCCACACGGAGATGCTGGTGCATCCGCCGGCGGCGGACGGCACCGCCGGTGCCGACGGAGGCGCGCCGGCCCCGCGGGAGGCGGAGGATCCGGCGGCCCCGCCGTCCCCGCCGCCTCCGCCGGCCGCCTCCGGCGCAGCGCAGCAGAGGACAAACTCTGCCGCCGGCGCTGGCGACGGCGAGCCGACCGTCCGGCGACCGCGACGAAACCGACGCCGTTCGGGCGAGTTCGCGCACGTGACGCTGTCGGAGCTGACGGCGGTGCGGCGCCAGGCGCGCTGCCTGTTGTGCGGTGCGCGCGAGGCCGGCAATGTTGAGCTGCGCCGTCACTACGTGCTCTTCCACCGGCAGCGGCCGTACATTTGCCCGGCGCCGCACTGCGGCAAGGAGCTGGCCGGCAAGGCCGAGCTCGAGAAGCACTGGGGCTATCACCTCAACGACAAGCCGTTCCAGTGCCGGCAGTGCCCGAAGCGCTTCGCCTGGCTGACTCGGCTGGAGGAGCATCGGCACGTGCACCTGGGCACCAAGCCGTACTCGTGCGAACAGTGCGGCAAGAGCTTCCGGCAGCGCACCAGCCTCAAGTACCACGTGCAGAGCCGGCACGAGCGCCGTTTCCCGTTCGAGTGCGCCGCCTGTCCGAAGGCGTTCGCCACGCAAAAGCAGCTCGCCAAACACGCGCTGATGCACACGGGAGAGCGGCCGCATAGATGCCCTTTCTGCACGAAGGCGTTCACGCAGCGGTCCGTGCTGGTGACGCACGTGCGCCGGCTGCACAAGGACGGCGGCGGGGCGTGCACGTGCGGTCAGGCGGCGGGCCGGCACGGGGCCGCGTGCGCGGCGCGGGGCGCCGCCGGCCAGCCGGTGGACGACAGCGCCGTCATTGTGGAAGAGCTGAACGTGGCGCTCGTCACGGACACCGAGCACGGCCTGCTGTGAGGAAGCGCTTTGTGTGCTGGAAGGCAGAGTGCTGCCTTTCGCGGCATTGCATGGCTGTGACAGACATATTGGCACGGCCAGCCTGTTCGGGTCTCTGGTTGGTAGCTGGTGGTACGTCTGCTTCTTCACACGACCCCATCATGTGAGGAATTTATGTTGTTCCCGAGGAGTATGTCGACTGTTCATAAATAACTTGTATTGATGGCGGATTTCTTGGCTGCTATGAATGTTGCTCTTTGTCAGCATCGTGCTGATTGGTCTGTGGTTCTTTGTGCTCGCAAATTGGGCACACAGTTATTGTGCCACGGCAGTACTTCACAGATGACTAGGCCAGCATCCTCTGAACATCCGCGAAAAGCAACGGATCCTGTTGTACCCATTACACGGAGTGAGATGGCCAAGTTCGCTGGCGTACCAAGCTGTCTGGAAAAGACTGGGCTGTGTTCGCCCACGTTGTGTGGAATGGCCAATATGCGTTCCCGTTCCTCTTTGGGAAACTGATCCATCGTCATTAGTGCACCGTTGATCTTGTCATCGTCCCATCATCGTCACAGCAGTGTTTCACCGTCTTCTCGTGGCTGTTGTCATCATCGCCTCGCAAATTATCATCGTGGTCTCGCCATTATTTTGCTGTCTTAAGCACTGACACCTAGTACTACATTGTTCACTGCAATGCCGTTGCTTGTCATTTGTCACATGCGGCGTAGATCATACGGACTGCCCATAGAACGGCTGTCCTTGTCTCCACTGCAAGGCGATCGGAGATCACGTGAAAAAAAATAAAGCGCAGTTTGCATACGGAGTCCGTCGGCCTCCAAACTGAAGTACATGTCTTGCTCGTCGTGAGAGTCGAAGCTATGGTCCGTCTCAAACGGGCATGAGGGCAGTGGAGGCTGCCACACACCGAAACATCTGCGATTTTGTCGAGCCGCAGGGTAAGAACATTTTTCGCTTCGGCATGACATTGAGCTTTGACCGACGGGCCAAAAATGCCGCGAGATGAGGAGAAACTCCGCAGCTCCGTGCAGGATGATCGGTTTAAGTACTGTCGGATGTTATAAATGTCGAAGCTCCGTAGGATGGCGGGTTTCACCGACGACGTGAGCGGCCGGTGCAAAAGAGAGGTCAGCACGGATTTTCAGCTGCATTCACGGGTTATTGGAACGGGTCATGGGAGAAAAGCCACCAGACAGCAATTTCGTGCTGAATCGCGGGCTTGATTGCGTTGTACACTGTCCTTGTGTAGCAGCAAAAATGGTCGAGCTTTCCTCAGAGAAAAGACGATATACGTAGGAATCGCAAGGTTCATCACACTGAGCTGGAGTGTAAGCACACGAATAAAGACAAGGCACCTGGTGCAACACGAGATGCTGTCGCGTCGGTGTTGACTGAAGATGATAACAGTTGAGTAAGCCAGCTGTACCGATCATATATGGTGTCTTGGGTTCACCGCTATCCGGGAGGTGGCTAGACGTGGCAGCTCATGGGTGAACGTGGGCACGCCAGGCAAGTCAATCACATGCAAGAACTTCGCAGGAGTGATTGGATTTGCTAAAGCGATTTGGGGTTGTACTGTCGGAAATTATATTTTAATTTTCCGATGCACTAGCAATGCTAGACAGGTCGCGCATACAAACCCCATAAACCCATCAGTCAGGGGTGTTGATTTGTATCCTTTTGAGAAGGCCCTGGCCCATCCAATGTTGATTTGGGTCCACCCAACGTTGGTTTGCCCCCCCCCCATATTTTCTGCCGGTTTTAAGGGGAAATGAGTAAGAACAATGAAAAGAACGGCCGCAATGGATAAGAGACCGGCAGAAGATAAAGATTAAAGCCGAAAGCGATGTATCTGTCAATCTTTCTTTCTCCTGTCTACTAGACATCGGTATAAATGCAATTTTTTAGTTGATAAATAGCGACAAAAAACTTATAAGTTTTCGTGGGTCGAAATAAAGAGGCCTCAGTCCGTTGAGAAACTCACATCTGGGGGAAGTTAGGTTGTCAGGCCCTCGGCTGGGTCCCCCCGTCATTTATGGAAATCGACATCATTGCCATCAGTAAAGCATATTGTACCATCATGCAGTGCAGATCACTAGTAAAAAGATAGCAGTGGATTCGAGACATTGATACGTTTGATACATTTGCCAACACTGTTATATGTGTTATATATATGTATATGTGTTATAAAACAGCCGATTCGAGACATTCTACTCATTCAATGCATTCGCCAAAATTGTATAGCTGGCAGCCGATTCGAGGCATTCGACACATACGATACATTCACCATATATAGTTTGCAGTCAGTTTGAGACATTCGACGCATTCGATACAATCGCCACAACTGTATAGTTCGCAGCCGATTCGAGACGTTCGACACATTCGTCACGTGCACAGATTTGTACATGCTGATACGTGGAACCGACTGGCTGAGGAGTCGAAATTTAGACATATATAATGTATAATAGAATATATGTATATCGCCACGTCATAGCAAAGTTGCCGTTCTCGTGAAATCTCGTGGCATGGCCAGGCATAAAGTCAATGCACTTTTGCAGTACCTTTCTTCGTTTGCTTTCTTTAAAACTTCTAGATCAAAGCCATGGGGTGAAGAACATGTAAAATGTACATGGTGAATGCATCGAGTATGCTGAATGTCTCCAGTCGGCTTAAAACTACACACGGTGGGTGTATCGAATGTGTCGAATGTCTCGGATCGGCACCCAACTATATAATTTCGGCGAATTTATCAAATGTGTCGAATGTCTCGAATCGATTGCTAACCTTTTACTCACGTGCAGATCACAATGTTCTATCGGCTTGGGAAATGTTCCAGCCGCCCAAAGCTATAATTTGTGATGTGAAAGTGTCGGGATGATTTATGCACACAAGACATCATGAAAGATATAATGAATGAAGGAATAATGAAGTATGGGCCTGTGGGAAGAACAGCATGTCGCGCTACCCTAACGTATAAGTTGTTACCTGCGATGAATCTTCACGAAGGAGGGTGTCAGCGCTTTTATCTAAACTAGCTCTCGTTATATTACTGATGTACTGCCTACAAACAAGACAATAAGCTACGTGCGACGGGCAGAATGCATAACGGAAGACCCACCAATTCTGCACGGCATGGTCTGACTCAAGATCGTGAGCGGTAAACCCACGCTGACCGGACATTTTGCAGCTGCGCTCAGCCAGTGGGTGACGCCTGGCTGGGCGTCACCAGCAGTCTGCGGTGGCTTCACTGCGGGGGCGTCGGCGCCCGTTGTTCTGGGAGTCGGCGGCCGTCTTCGAACGAAAGAGAACGGGCGCGACTCCGTTCCGCCACGTCCCGGGCGGGCGGCGGCCGCCGTGTAGTTCCGGGTCCGCGCCCGGCTGGCGCCCGTCCAAGGCCGCCGGCAGGGCTGCGGCCGGCGCCGCCGGGTCTGTCGGCCCGACCGGCCGGCCGGCGGCGCCGGTCAACAGCCCTCGCCACGCGGAAACGGCCCATAACTATGGCGGCTGGCGGCTGCAGGCCACGGTGACCGTTTGATTTTGATCGGAAGATGAACGCTCCGCGGCTGTCCGGGTGCGATAACTTTGTCGAGTTTGGCCAGGCAAATAAATGAAACGGTGTGAGATGCCTTCCCATGCTTTACCTTGGGGACTCAACATAAATGCGGGTGCCCACCCCATATGTTCCCATGTCAAATTAACAGATCTTCAGGAGGGATCAGTACTGGGGATGCCAAAGTACTCACTACAATGCAGGAAATTACACAGATGGGTGTAGCTGTATTCAGTAACGGCATCTCACTGAATCGAGTAGCGTTCACCGCACACGATCGTCTGAGGCAGAGGAACTTGTATTTAAAGCGTTCACCAATAACACAAACGGAACGTCTGCGGGCACGGGACGACAAGAGGCCCAGCGGATCGCCTCGGACGTGACGCGGCTCGGCGCGGCCTGAGCCGGCCCCTGATCCGGCGCCCGTCACGGGCCGGATCTCTCGGCCGCGGACGGGACGCTCCGGCGGCATCTGGCGGGCCATCTTTGGCCGGCCTCGGCCGCGGATCCGTCTCCCGGAGGCCTCTCCGGCCGGCGACGGCGTCCCGGCGTCCACCGGGCCGACGCAGAGTCACGGTCCACCGCGCGCGGGCCTCGAGCGTGCTGCGATCGGGCAGCCGGGGCCGGCGACTGAACCTGCCGGACCTGGGGCGGGCTCGGCGGCACTCTGCGGCGGCCGTCCTCACCGCCGCCGCAGAGTCGCTCTTATCGCTCTCACCGCTCTCACCGCTTTCACTGGGCGCGAGCGGAATCACCACCAACGCCGATGCGTTCCTCTTGACCGGAAGGTCCCCGATTCGAGTCCGGGTAATGGCGATATATCGCCGTCCCCCGCCACAACCGGCATGAAAGGTTGATATGACATGATAGGGGAGCGGCGTGCATGGTACGATGACAGGGGATCGAAACGACCCTGGCAGTCAAGGGCGTCGATAAACAACCCAACAACCAACCAACCAACACCACCGCTGCACTGTTGGCCGTCCGCCCACGGCTCCAGCCGCGACCAGCGCGATGGAGAAGAGCTCCGTCTGGGGTCGGAGGACTCACACCGGCGGCGCGTAGCCGGGCGCCGGGACGAACTCCTCCCGCTCCAGCAGGCCGGCCATCCTGTCCAGGCAGGTCGAGAACGCGGTGTAGAAGGCGCTCCGCAGACCCGCCTGCAGCTGCCCAGCGTCGCCGCACGGGTGGTAGCCCAGGAAGTGCATCAGGCCGAAGTCCCTGCAGGTCACCCGGCCGTCGCCGTCGCAGTCCTGCCGGGTCGGGTCAGCGGGAGTGAGGACGGGGCCCGGCCGGAATTCCCGGGTGAGCCGAGGCCACGTGGTATGAAGTGACAGTCGCGAGGCCGAATGTGTGATAATGTCTTCCTCTGTGAGGGAGGAGGGGAGAACGAGCGAGCGAGCGAGCGAGCGAGCGAGAGAGAGAGAGAGAGAGAGAGAGAGAGAGAGAGAGAGAGAGAGAGAGAGAGAGAGAGAGAGAGAGAGGGGGGGGGGGGGGGGGGGGGGGGGGGGGGAGAGAGTTGATGAGTTAATATCGCAAATACCTCTCGTTAATCTTGCACTTGCATCACTTTCTGAGTACATCGCTGACAGCGTAATTACGTGTCGAGCGATTGCACAGGATACACCGATCGCACCATAAGCCCACCGGGAAGTCCGCCGTGGGCGGGATCCTCTCACAGTGACGAGCTCGGCCCGGGCCGCCGCGTGCGGCCGTCCGAGTTAAGCCAGTGACGTCATTTACCCGGCTGTAGGCGTGCATGTAGGAGCTGACGGCCTGTCCGGCGCACTCGACGTCCGTGGCGCACTGCTCGAAGGCTGCGAAAGGAGGGCAGGTTAGAGTGATCTCCGGGGTCCGAATAAGAAGTCGTTTGTTTGGGCGCGTGTTGGTGACTACCGGAGAAGCATTTGAAGCAAACGCAACGATGGGGGACAGAAGACGCCACTGACGTTATTTTCGAGCTCGGGCTTTGATGAAAATTTGATTCCTCCTCGAACGTAATGAGGTGGTTGCCAACCCTGCCCATTTCTTCCCAAGCAAGACGGAACAAGAAAATGGAGAACTCGTCAGGAATCTAGGTCACATCTATCGCCATGAGTGTCGGATTTGATATGCTGCGTGGGTTCTGAGACGCCTTAGGGCCGGGATTTCCCGCGCCCACGTTGCCGGATTTCTGCAAGAAGTGTCGGCAAAGTCGGCACACCCAAAGATCAGAGTAAGGGAATTTGTGGACAGATCCAGAAGAGCTTGGATACCACAGGTCACGTTTTGTCCAGCCGGCTCTGGCAGAAAAAATGGCTGAGCGCTTTCGCAAACGGACGTCAGTGAAACAGCAACAGCCAAAAAAGACAAGCGTGACATGAAAGCGGTCCCACGTGGCAAACTAAGCCACATCGGTTTTTTACCCGATAGCAGCATTACCGATAAAACCTTTAAAACAGTTTTATTTGTAACGTCGTCCCCGTGGCTCTGTGATAACAAGCTCGGCTCATACCCGATGTGTGGCAGGCACCGTGGGTTCGATACTCACAAGGCGCCAGGGCTATCGGACCCGAAACAGAAAGGGTCGCCCGGTCCACGGGGCGACCGTTTCGTGGCTTTGACGTCGCGTAAAAGACCCTTCAGCAATTACTCGCTCCGTTACCTGAGGCTTACTTACTCCATATTTGGGTTCACTTGGGCGTCGGTGTCAGGGTCCGCACAAGCTCAGCTTAGCAGGGATTCTGTCGATGGGATGATCATCGACGTTCACTTCAGAAAGGTTTGAACCAAATTTATAAAGAAAAACAACGCTGCCCATGCTACAAAAATCCAGCAGGGCCCATCTAAGCCCTCCCGCGCAGTACATTAGCGCTGATTACTAGCTGACCAAGAACGCCAACCCCTCCCTCGGAGCAGGGAGACGCCCTCCGTCTCCTCCGACCGCCTGAGTGGCGACGGAGCCAGGGGCGCAGAACTGACTCCGAGTCACGTGGCCTGTAGTACAGAGATGACTCCGTGGCAGGGCGTCAGGCCTTGCGGACCTCAAGACTTTCTGATCCCGTAACGACCAGAGGCTCTGTCAAAACCGTTAGACGGTTCTCCCGCTTCACATTCTGTGGTCGTCGAGAGCCGTAAGATGGACATAAGCATGGTTGGGGATCCAGGGGAAAGGTACGATTTAGATTCCCGCTTTTCAGAGATTTTAGCATCAGGCCTATGACAGTGAATGGAAAGAACCGATCAGAAACCTTAGTCCGCATCCCCCCTAAAAAAAGTATCTAGCCATGACCCTCAAAAGCATCGAAGTGTGTCGGGAAGCATGTCGGAACTGGGTCCTTTAGAGGCGTGAGACAAACGTTATGTTGTTCACGCGAACCAGCAGAACTCTAAAGCGAGCCAGTCAGTCTCTGACCGCGTGGAACGTTCCAGCGTCCAGTGCTCACCGTATCCCTCGAAGGCGGCCATGCCTGTCAAATTCGCATCGAGCCAGTAGGGCTCTGACATGTAGAACGGGCCGCAGATGTTCAGGTCGCCATCTTGCCGGCAGCCGACGTTGACGTCGCAGCCCGTGGCGGCCGTGCAGAGGCAAGAGAGACAGTAACGATCAGGCCATAGACGCGCTGAAACGGTGAAACGTGAAATGGCACACAGTCTGAGGCGGGAAGGCAGAAACCGTCTCACTGCATCCGGGTTGAAACCGCTTAAATCCGGGCTGCCGACGTCCTGTATCCAGGAAGGCTAAGCATCTTCTGATATTTCTTTTCGACATAATTGCCTAAAGGATTGCTCCATTACCATAACGCGCCATGATATAACTGTTTTCAGGACGGCGGAAAAATAAGTGTCCTGCGCCGAGGAATAGGCCGAATGATTCTTTTTCGCGGGAACAGACCTAGTTTTTGCCGAGAGTGCGCCTTTACGTGACTATCGCTTGAACTCCGAAAACCGCGGTTGACCTGGTCCAATGTTCCTTCCCTTCGGCTGGGTTTTCCCGATTCCGAATCTCGTTCCGCCCCTCTCACAGAGCGTGCTAGTCTCGAGGACGCTAAGCGTGGTGCGGGGACGGGGCTCGCCGCTCACCAGTGACGTAACCCCGCCGCGATCTGCCGGCTCTGACGGGTTACGTCACGACGGCGTGCGCTCGTTCCGCCGAAGCCGATCAAGTCCGGGAACTGGGCCGCAGACTTCCGTGACCGGGTCCGGGACTCCGGATCTGCCGCCGCGCCGGCAGCGGCGCCAGCAAAAAGTGGGGGTCGCGGCGGAGAGACGTGATAGGCCAGCGCGACGTCGGCTCCGGATGTACTTGACGAAGACGACAGGTCCGCACGGGCCCTACCGCCGGACAGACTCCGAGAGTAGTAGCAGGTCAGCTTAAGGCCCTCGCCCGTTTTACGATCGAAGACGGGCCCATTTTTCGGGCTCGGTGTGTACCGGGAAGTTCTGACGAGGAAAAGTTGGCTTTGGTTCGACTGCTGGTCGTCACACGACTGCGCAAAACCCGGATGTTTTTCATTAAACTTTTAATCTTGATGTGAGATGATGGAAGAAGGTGGAATATTTTGTCACCGAATTTCCGACGCGGAAAAGCAGGTTTCGATCAGACTTTTCTGGTCGTCAAAAGGCCGTATAAATAATCCGGACTTTTTTCGTTTTCCTTAAATTATGGAACCTGAAGTGAAATGCTAGAAAAAGATGGCATATTTTGCAGCCAAGATATATTACGGAAATACTAAATATTGCAGATGGTGATCGTTAGAAACTTTGTAGGTTCGATGGGCTTCCGGGAGTTGTTAATATGGTGATCCAGCCTTCTGCCCACAATGTGCAAAATTCTGTCGAATCTTGCAGATGCCATTCAGTAGGAACAGTTAAAATACATAAGGGCTTTCTCCGCATTCATAAATTCCACTTCACTGAAAATCGTAATACCCAATATACCACAGGGAACAAAGGGAACTGAATCGAAAGCAGAGGAAATGTACAGCCGTCGCATCTTCCGCCTGCTTCACAACCTGTTGGTGTTTGGTGAACCCGAGTCCCTAGCCAGGGGATTTTGTACCAACCAGACAGCGCGATTGTAGCATGAGGCAAAAACACCTGTTGTAAGTGCCGCGCTCCAGAACCGAGACAGGTAAACGTATGCTCTGCAGACGTATGCCAGTTTTGTCAACGAGCTACCATCCGAGTTTCGTCGTTTGCCTGTCATATCTAAATACAAACATTGTGGGAACGGTTTAGTGAGTGCGTGCGCGTGCGGGAGTGTTCTTTCTCGCTGGGCATTTCTTTTTATAGTAATGTTCACCCTTGTTTTACATGTTTGACGCTGAGCCTTAAACCCACCAGTTGTGTGGACAACCCTGGGACTGTTCAACATACAATATACAGTATAATGGTGCATGGGGCATTTTGAGGGGCCCAAAGTAACTTCTGCCGATGGATAAGGAGATGGACTACTGGTACTATGTATATCAGGGATTCTGGTCAATGGTCACTTCATGATCTCCTTTGCGTTAGTTCAAAATCAAACTAGAGCTGAAAGCGTGCTTTGCAAGCTTTTAGCGAGTGAGATTTCATATATGGCGGTCACTCGGGAAACTTCAGATCGAGGTATTTGTGCATCAGTGTGTGATTAGTCAAGTTTCGGAGCCTCTAGCGACCGAACGCGCCGGCCGATCGCGACACAAGTGGCACCACGAGGTGGACGGACTCGACGGACGGTGCGTGCTTTTGTGGTCGGCACCCACGTGCGAACCACATCGCGATCCTCAAGCACGTGTTTCAATTTGGATTCGGGGACCTCTGAGTGCCGTCAGCAGTGACTGAACCCCATTCCCGGCAGGGGGGCTGAGTCCGTCCCTCCTTCGGGTTTTTTGCTGCCAATTCCAGGGTTTTGGCGCAGCTTTCCGAAACTAAGTAACTCTTCTTAGCTATTCTTTTTACGTACTGTAACAAAATTTCGAAATTCTTTTTTGCCCAGGAGCGGAGCCAGGCACCTCAGGCCATTTTTTTCTGATCTGTTGAGGGCAACGTTTCTGGGAGGCACTTCAGGCCATTCTTGACCCTGTTGAGGGTAAAAGGAAAGTGACTGCCAAAAATAGCGCTTTTAAAATGGAACTTAAAACTTAAGATGGTATATATAGCTAAATAGTTATATATAGACATATACATGTATATATATATATATAGCTATATCATAGTTATACAACAGACATATATATAAAGACTTATATATAGCTATATATATATATCGTATATATATAGTTACACAATATATAACTATATATATATATATATGTATATATATAGTTATATATATGTATATCGTTAATAAAGTGTGAACGCTTACGAATTTTCTCAAAATTTCAAAGATGTATATTAAAGGTAAAAGCCTTATCCATAATCTCTCGATTCATGTCAATTTCATCGAAATCGGTCCATAAACAACGTAGTTATAAGAAGCCCAAAAATAACCCCAATTTTAACATTTTTGGCTCCTGTATCCACCCCTTTCAAAATTTTGAAAACTTCTGTTTTTCAAAGTGTAGTTTACATCATGGCAAATCGACTGCCGTTTTGTTGCGATGAAATCGGATGTGTAGTTCTCGAGATCTCAGGGGGGGGGGGGGCAGAATCCGCCCCCTGCCGGGAATCGGCCATACCATCTCGTCCTCCGGGAATTGGGTTAAGCGGCTGAATGGGCACACAGACCAGCACCACAGCAATCCAGTGGTATCTAACATGATGGGCAGGAAGCAACGGGCGACGAGCAGCGCGCGTGCCCCTCTTTTACACCTCTCTGTCTCTGATGGGCCAATCGCCGGGACGCAAACGGCGCAGTTTGGTGAAAGAATGGTATGAACAGGCGGACGGGCACCTGGACGAGCAATGTCGATGGATTCAGGCAGTGGCGTCGATTTGTATTGCTTTTGTGGGGTCTTGGCCCCCATGTTGATTTGCGCCCCCAATGTTGGTTTGAGCCCCCAATATTTTCGGTTTCTTTGAAAGGGAAATGAGCAATGATTAGGAAAGGAACGGCCACAGCAGACAAGAGATAAGAGGAAGGTACGGAATAAAGCATGAAGTAGTGTATCTATCTTATATAAACGCACGTTTGAAGGACTGCTTTGGGGCCAAAATTAAATCTTTGTTTTGCATACAAACCTGTGCATCCGCTTAGTACCTTAACCTAAAGAAAGGTGCTATGGCAGATATCTCAAACTTCAGCAAACGGAGGATTCAAGTCCAACAGGTTGCACGCTCACTTGGATGGTATCTTTCTATGTATGTCTTGAATCTTGCTTGTCCTGGATGGCGTTTGCGACCTTACAGTCCCTCACAAAATTTGGTGCCTCTGGGCATCAGCGGTTCCCAAACCAAAAACCTAAATGGCAAACGCGTACATCTCAGCACGTGCGTCCCGCAAACACCAGGCTGAAGCCATAAACATGTAAAACAGCGATATGTATCGACTGATACGCGTCACATTCTCCTGCCCGCCAATTTTCAGAATCTCAGAGGTTGTTGTTCTGCGGCAATGAAGAAAAGGTGTTAATTTTGGGCACCTCACGCTTCACATGGAAGCTGCACCTCCGTTTCGGCCGGAATCCAGGGCCGTCGATTTTTTGTAAATGACTGGGGGACTGAGCCGAGGTCCAATAACCTTACCCCCGTCAAAAGAGAGTTTCTCAACGAATTTACGTAATTTCATTTTGACCAACGGAAATTTATAAGTTATTTGCTTTTATTCGTCAAAAATGCATATATACCCCATGTGTACAAATACATATGCATATATACATGTATACATGGAGATATATATGCAGTTTTTTACTTGGTAAAAAGCAAGAAATAACTTATAAAATTTCGGTATATATGTACGTATATATATGTATATATACGTATATATACGCATGTATGGGAATATATGTGCAACTTTTTATTTGACAAATAGTAACAAATAACTCATAAATTTCCGTTGGTCAAAATAAAATTACGTAAATCCGTTCAGAAACTCACTTTCGAAGCGGGTAAGGCTATTGGCCCTCGGCTGGCCTCCCCCCATCATTTACAGAAATCGACGGCCCTGGATTCCGGCCGGAACGGAGGTGCAGCTTGCACGTAAAGCGTGAGGTGCCCAAAATTAACACCTCTTCTTCATTGTCGCAAAACAACAACCTCTGGGATGCTGAAAATTGGCGGGCAGGAGAATGTGATGCGTGTCAGTCGACACGTGTGGCTGTTTTGCATGTCAATGGCTTCAGCCTGGTGTTCGCAGGACGCACGTGCTGAGGTGTATCCGTTTGAACTGTAAGGTTTTTGGTTTGGGAACCGCTGATGCCTAGAGGCACCAAATTTTGTGACGGACTGCAAGGTCACAAACGCCATCCAAGACAAGCAAGATTCGAGGCATCAGTAGAAAGATACCACACATGTCAACGTGCAACTTGTTGGACTTGAATCCTCCGTTTTCGGAAGTTTAAGATATCTGCCTTAGCACTTTTATTTAGGTTAAGGTACTAAGCGGATGCACAGGTCTGTGTGCGATACGTAGCTTCCATTTTGACCCCAAACCAATCGTTAAGCGTGTCTGTTTACCTCTACTCACAGGCGCGGCTAAAGAGGGGCCGGGGACCCGGTCCCCGCTTAGGCTTGCATTTTTTTGTGAAAACCATTGTACATCGCCTTCCCGCCAGGCGCTCTTCGTATAATTTCAATTCACATTGAGCTCTGCCCCCCCCCTGCCTTGAGGAAATCATGACTGCGCCTCTGCCTCTATTACAGGATTAAAAGAGGTCAGATGCCCCAATTCATCATTTTAACCTAAGATAAATTTGACCTAAGTAAGCACCCTGGTGTAGAGCTTACTGAAACACTGGGTGATATCCACGTGCAATGAGTACGACCCAGTATTTAAAACGTTCGCCATACGATGCCGACCATAGCCTTAACATGATTTATCCATATCACGCCCTTGAAAAAGAGGTCATCGGTGAAGGCTACTGAAGGAAGCAGGGCCAACTGATCGCACCTGATCTGACCCGGTCTTTCACCTCCTGACCTACCTCCCTGGCCGTCGGCGGCGCGGGCCAGCAGCAGAGTAGCCGGCAACGTCCAGAGCAGACAGAGAGCACCGGCCGGCCACATGTTGCAGACGAGACTGGCCGGCCGGGCTCGGGCTGGTGAGAACCAAGGCAGAGGTCCGGCTCCGACTGCCCCGGGCCGGTCACAGCGGGCCGGTCCGGCGACAGGTGGCCCGCTCACTCAACAGGTCTGCTGCTCTGGTCCGGTCCACTGGTCCGGTCAACTGGTCCAGTCAGCTGGCCCAGTCATTTGGTCCGGTCCATTGGTCCGGTCATCTGGTCCGGTCCATTGGTCCGGTCGACTGGTCTGATGCAATGGTTCGGTCCACTGGCGAGCTCCGGTCCGCTGGCGGGGTCTGGTTCACTGATGAGGTCTGGTCCACTGAACACTGAGGTTTGGTCTACTGACGTGGTCCGGGGCAACCTTTGGATTTGGTTCACTGATGCCACCGGACTGCCGACGGAAATGCATGCGTGTTAGCCAGTCCCACTGGAACCGGCATGAAAAGGATGTCAGCGACATTTATCGTCAACCATAGTGTCATAGGCGTAGCAGCAGTGGGTAAGGGATTGTCATACCCCGTTGTCTACAACTCTGAATGTTAGGCTACCATGGCGTTGGACGGAATTCACGTGTCATCCGGTGACAGTGCTGCCCTTGTTACCCTTGTTAACATATGAGTCATTCCACGTCAAATCGCACACGCATTGATCCGACCTCTTTCGACTCAGATGAAATTACGTAGGCTCATAGTACCTATCAAAAAATGGCAAGCCGTGAATTTAGCCCTCGGTGACTCCTGAGGTCATGGTTGCAGACCACGAAAGGTCACCGACCTTTACAAACATCGCATGTTTCTAATGCCCATAACTGCCGGTGACAGATTATCACAAAACGATGCGATTAGCGTTATTCGAAAGAACCAGTAAGTTCCAGCTTTCATGACTAAGCTCATTTTCGGTGACCTCGGAATGACCTTTGACTTGAATAGACTACATGGAGCATTTCCGATTTCAGCCACGGTAATCTTTGAAAAAATTTAGCACAGTACATGGGTGGGGCGAGTGTGGCCTCCGCCAATAAACTTTAGAAGCTGGTGTGACATGCCATACCGTGTTGCACAGCGAGTGTTCTCAAAGCCGGGTGTGGCATCCACACTTGCAATTTTACTTTTTTCGCGAAATTATGAAGTACAATACTGAAAATAAATCACATAGCACAAACATACAGATTATAGAGCAATGTCATCATAGAGCACTTCAGCCCAATGATGTGCAGTGTGTACCGTTTAATTCGCTGTACTCATCAATGCTGGTTTACAGTGCTGTGGTGCACACCTGTAGCTGGTGGAAAAAATCCAAGTCAGTTTTGTCAAAATTGAACATGAGGTCGTTGAAATCCGGTGAGAAAATAATGCGGGGGAGGGAAAGAAAATTGAGGACATGGGACTGGCCGGGCTGACCTTTGCCAAACCAACTTTCAGCACAGTTTTCCACATGAGGCGCAATATGTTCTAGAGTATCTGAAATAAGTGACGAAAAACATGTCTAGACAAACTGGAACTTTTTCGGTTATCTTGACTTCATTGCTGCCAAGTGACACTTGAGAAATATGCCCTAAGGTTATCTGACGAATATTAAATGATTTCGTACCTTTCATTGGTCCAATTGTTCTACAATTTGGTGTGCACAATGTCCTGGGTGTCTGTCACGCGTCAGTATAATATTTAATTGCTTGGCCGAAAAGGCCAAAGATCAAGACAACCCACCACCAATCGAACCCTACCATTGAAGTCTAACATTTTTGGATACTTGATACATGTTTTCTTATATCAATATCATCACATTTCCACGAGACTGAGTCTATCGGGTGCTCTTAAGCACAAGGCCAACTGAGATCATCCTAGTCGTGCATGGGCCTATGGAAGGTCAGCCGAGACCAATGTCATCGGTTGACCTTGGATTGCCCATTTTGACCTCGGATGATTTATAGACTTTTTAACGCTGATTTCGAATTTCAACCTAACCTAACCAACCTATCATTGCTGCAAAATTACAACGGCTGGAATGCTGAAAATTGGCGAGCAGGAGCACGTAATACGCGTCATTCGATACATGTGACGGCGGCTTGGCCGCAGCCGGGTTCACGCATGCAACAGTGAACCACTCCGTGCAATTCGTGGCCGCGAGTGGTACGCTCTTTTTAAAAGCCAATGCTATGGTCACTTCCCGCCGAGACGACGGGAGCGTTACGCTCTAACGTAGTTGAAATCGTTAAACCTGAGACACAGCCTACGAAATGAATAAATGAATGGCATATGACGTAATGGCAAAAACCGAATGGCAAAAGAGCTACATAGAGTTGGCTGTGTTCGTGCCATGCGACAGGCGTCGTCAGAAGCGACAACCACTTAGCTCAGGAATGACGGCTTAGCTCGGTACTGCTTGATGGGCCTCGTCGTTGGTCACGGTGGGACTAAAAGACTGGTAAGTATTGCCGACAATGCTGTGCTCCAGTTCCAGTGAACTGATAAGTTTCAAACCCTTACCAATCGACGTGGCTATCTCAGTTTCTTGTCTTTGTGAACCCTGTTCCTGTCTTTGTGAACCTAGTGGTCGTAGGTCAGGTTGGCAAGAGACGAAGACAATCAGACAAAGATGGGCAAAGACCATCGAGAGTGATCGGTGATGCCGTAATCCGAGTTGCAGGCAGTACTCTGGGCCTTTGGGACCAATCGTCACCATTACACCTCCAGCAATGAACGCATCGTGTGTGAGTCAGGTCAGTATAGCCTTTCAAAACGCCGAGAAGTGCCGTGTGTACCCGCAGGCAATTCCATGCTCCGAGCTAATGGAGCACATTTTTTCACAGCCGTGGGTGTAATTTGCGATCTTTGTAGGTATTTGGTATCCCAGATGTTGGCTAGGTACCTAAAGATTTGCGATGTTACCGCGGGGCCCCACTGGATGGACACTTCCAATAATTTGTATTTCCTTAGGTAATCCATGCACGGACATCCCCAGAGCATTGAAAACGTTGCATTCCTAACCAGAATTTCACCAACCATCGCAGAGAAGCTCTTATTTTCAGGATTTGTGGCCCTGAACCAAGTCTATGATCCTAATAATGCGACGGATCCATATCAAATCAGGACATTTGAGGGTTTCGGTTGTCACTAGTCTTACCCCATGTCACTTTGCCCTAGAAAACATTGTTAACTGATTACGTTGTGTTAATTAAAGTAGGTTTAATGCTATCAGTATTAAAAAGTTTGAAGCTTGGCATCACCTTGTGCTTTTAGTAGTCGTTTAGTCCCATCGTTTACCGAGCTATTTATCGTGACGTCATTTTCGATTCAAAGTCGATCGCAGTGCATAAACCTTTGAGAAACGACGGTTGAACTACATTAAACTTACCTTTAAAACGACGGTAAGGTAAGTTGGCGAGTTGCCTCGTGGCCGCAAAACCGCTTCTGAACTGCTCTGTTCATTGGTCGGCGTGTTAACATCTGTCCGATCTATTACAAAAGACAGCCTCTAAACATGCCTCCGACGCAAACGGACACCTGTCAACGAAGGGTTGTAACTGGCAGGGACGCACCCAGCAGGAGGTGGTGAAAACCCTGGCGAGTGGAGCAAAAAACATTTCGGAAAATTTAACGATACTAAGACAATGCACATGAGTGCATCTGTATGGAATGATGCAAAACATTGTCACCTACCATGCCGTGTACTTGTGACGATGTATTACCTACAGTTCGGGAAATACGCTCCGTATTGTCAAGGAGCCTAATACCTACATATGCTTTTGTCGAGAACCGTACCACAGAACATGATTGCCGTCCAAGTTTGTTTCATCAAGCTCTGATCCGTTAAAAATCACCCTCACCCCGGTCCAACCCCAGCCCCATTTCAACGATATCAACCCAAACTACGAACGGAGAGCATGCGCCGACTCTCGCGGCTAATTGTCGACGGTGAATGACAGCCGGACGTGCCGACGGCATTCCGCTCCGGGAGTTGGCCGCCAATTTCCGGACCAGCCCGAAGTTGGCGTGCCCCGGGGGCTGGCCGGGCCGGGGGCATGTTTGGCCGATTCTCCCTTGGGCAATCATTAGCTCGTTGGCGTCCGGGACCTGTTGGGAGAGCATGGAATAGGTCGTCACCGGCCGCCAAGCGGGACGGTCACTTTGTTTTCTAAGCGGGAAAGGGGAGGGGGTGGACCGAGTGAGTGGTGCTGCATGCGGTGTGCAGACTGACGGCAGAAGGACGTTTTCGCGGCGGCGAGATCAAATTGAGACAGATGACTGACGTAGGTTTTCGGGTTTGTTCGTTTACTTAATCTCGACTTCTGAACATACGCCACGTGGGAGCTTGTCATCGTGGTATGGGTGAGTGCTTATATGTTTTAGCATAAACGGCCCTTATAATTTGAGGCAAACCAGCGCGTTGCACCATTGGTATGGAGTGATAATTGGAGTTGGTACCAATGCGCGCCTTTACACTTGCTTAGTACCAACATGGCCCGCAGTCATCAATAAAAGATATTTGCAAGTCAAATTAACATTCACGCAGCAACACACTCACCAAGTGAAAGATATCTGCATAGCAACGGCGCACCATGAGCTATGAAAAACTTTTCGCGGCTGGCGATGCTCTAACACGCGCTGTCTGATTCACTGGCATACGCCCTAGCGACTCGGCCACGGTTACCAGCGACCATATGCTCTCTAGAATGGGATCACACAGTAAACTGCGTATATCACCAGGCTGCGCGCGTCGCCACGCCGGAATGACAAAGGGTGCTTCAACACGTCGACCTCAGCATGCTCGTCCCGCACACACCAGGCTTAAGCTACTGGCATGCAGAACAGTCACATGTATCGAATGGCGCGTATTACGTGCTCCTGCGCGCCAATTTTCAGCATTCCAGCGGTTGTAATTTTGGGGCAATGAAGAAGGGGTGTTAATTTTGGTCATCTCGCGTTTCGCGTGCAAGTTGCACCTTCGTTTCGGTTTGAATCCATCTCCAGATGCCCGTTCGCCTTTCATAGCCGTCATCGTGCCGGACTGTGCCGTTTGCGTCCCGGCAATTAGCACATAAAAAACAAACGGGCGTAAAAAGAGATTCACGTACACTGCACGTGACTCTTTGCACCCTGTCCACCATATAGGGTACCGTTGATAGGCCTAATGCTGGTCTATCTGCCCACCAAAGTTCAGCCGCCTCCAGTGCCAGACACAGCGCCAGACACGGATGGAGGTCCAGGGGCAACGAGGAAGACTTGCTGACACCGACGGGAACAGACGTTGCGAGCGATCTTCACAAAGACACACATCTGTGTCTGGCGCTGGGAGGCCCCGAGTCTGAATCGAAACACGTGTCTGTGGATCGCCAGGTGGATCGCACATCAGTGCCGACGACAAAAGTAAAACGACAAAAAGCCGACGACCCCAAAAGTAATTGGGGGTAATGTCACCAAGTGTTGAGTAAACAGCATCCGCCATTTGACGTATACCCATGATTAATTAAATTCTGCAGAGGTCTGGCTCGCGCCACGCGGCACGTGTCACACACAACGAATCGCTTCGAAACCTGCACCATGATTTGTTCACCGAGTCGGCGCACCCGTTGGTGCCACTTGTGTCGCGATCAGCTGGCGTGTTCGGACGCTAGAGGCTCCGAAATTTGGACACACACACACACACGCACGCGCGCGCTCGCGCACGCGCACACACCTCGATCTAAACTAGTCCGCACAGGAGCGGGCGCCAATATAAAATCTCATTCCCTAAAAGCGTGTAAAGCACGCTTTTATCTCTTTCAATTTTGAACTAACGCAGGCCACAGCCAGCTTTTATATGTAAGAGCAGTTTTGAGAGCGGCAGTATGAATGACTAGTGTATTGGAATAGGAATCGGTGGAAATAAATGATTCCGGAATGATTGCACTATTTTGGCGAAACGAATTGAATTGGAAATCATTTCATGCAAGCCGAAAAGTAACTGGAATGATTTCGTAAAACCGTACGGCCGAAGTGGCGTCTGGCGTGACGTCACATGCAGGCGGTGCTAAATCAGAACACTTCTACGTGATTTCGACATTAACCAAGATGATACCATGAAAGCCAAATGCATGAAAAATTGGCCTAGTCTCAGGCACGTAGCCAGGATTTCCTCCAGGAAGGGGGCGGGCTAACGACAAGTATCAAATTTTGCTATGTGCCACTGGCATATGCCAAAATGTTAGGAAAAAATGACCATTTTTATGTAACTGGCCTCATATTTAACGTACAGGAAAAACATATGTTTGATTTTGCGGCATATATTTGATCATTGTTCCGGATCCCCTGCGAAATTGCTAAATATCTAACGGAGACCGTTTGGTTCGGGGGCATGACCTCCGTTTCTCTCCCCCTTAGCTACGTCCTTGCCTGGTTCAGATCCAAGAGCTACTTACGGTTTGCCTTCTAACCCATCCTGCCGAGGCTTGATCGCCTGCCAAGGGCCCCATCCTGTAACTGCCCCCAGATAATGTCCCGTCACTCGCGCCCCTTTCAAAGCCAGGGCCTATTTCCACATGTTAACCCGCGCACGACCGTCGGTCCGTCCCGAACACCGGCGACTGGGGGGGGGGGGGCGGTTGACTGCCCCCCTCTAACTCACGAACGGTTGGTCGCACGATAAAAATAAGCATACCGTTGGAAAGCCTGTCACGAGTAGAGCTCGAAACTGGTCTCATTTTTAGTTTTACATAATATGTAAGCCAATTTACGCCCTATATATGTTTTCTCATAGCCGACTGCATGAGACCGAGAAATGGCCTGAATCTAAGGGCTGTAACTAATAACGCATAGGTAAAGGCACCAGCGCACAAGTAAATGTCCGCGGATGCCGATACACGTCTAATTTCCTCAGATTTGTTCAATATATACGCCGAAACGTTGAGTTAGACACCGTAATTCTCCCGCGAGCTGTCAGTGTGCGCCGCTGCCGTATGCGGTACAAAATTGATGGCACCTAATTTTAGCGTTCCTTTATTTTCGCGAAAAAAGACGATCTATGTCAATTTTATTGATCTTTGTGGTTCTTGTGATGGTTTCTCATGCTTAAATTTTGGAAAAATTGATTAGTTGCCAATCTACAAAGTTGGCGGAGCTTTATTCGCGAGAGCCTGTTTATTTCCAAAATATGCTACTTTTTCAAACTTTTTGAGGTTCCTGGTATTAATTACGTCTGTGCAAGCTAGTTCTGCCATTTTCTACCCATTCTGAGTAATTCATCGTCGATTTTGACGGTGGTACATTTTGGCCAACTACAGTTATTCGTGACCTGACCTCAGGTCAATGGCTGAAAGTCACTGATACTTTGCCCAATGACGGCAACTAGATTTCTGCTTCACTCCACACTAAAAATGTTATGGAATATTCCGTCAATTTCAGAAAAACGGCGATATGTCTTAAAAATGGGCTTGACCTTAGGTCAATGACCCGGAAAATTCCGAAAAATCCGAGATAGCAGATCTGTTGCATCTATCACGATCACTAATCCCTGAAAGTATTATTGAGATATCTTGTTTTGCGAAAAGGTTAGAGGGCGCTAACCTTTTTTGACATAGGTCTGTTTGACCTGGTCTAGGTCAGGCACCTGACCTGACCTGAGGTCAAAATTTTGACACGAGACGTAAAATTGATGCAGCAAGAGGTACACAAAGTTTCGTGACTCTGTGTTTGTTGGTTCTCTCGCAATCCTAGAAAAACCCCAGGGGGGGCAGTCAACTGCCCCCCAGTCGGGGACGGGTTAACTGGGAAGAAAATCCCCACCATTGACCGCCAAATCCACCCCCCGTACACAGCGAAATCACCCTCTCCCCGTGAAAGCGTTGTTCTGCCAGCAGCCCACGCTCATCAGGTCTTTGACACGCTTCAGGTAGAAATTACCAATGGAATATACGTATGGTGAGGCATCTATTTGGAGATAAAAAAAGAAGAAAACTGACAATGAGCGCACAGTTTTTTTTCACATCAGACAGGTTTCAAGTCCCTCACCTTGAATTTGATTGGCGTAAATGAGTGCAGAGATTAGGGCAAGGATATCACCAATAAGTGCTTTTCATGCTTGAGACGATCGATTGAGATGATGGATTCCGTTCTGACTGGTTCAATCTCATGAACCGCCGCGACCGCTAGCGAGATAAACATAACACGCAAAAATACAGCGAATACGGCTGGCGGACTCATAGATGGAGAAACGCAAGCAGACGGCCTCTGGCCGGCTTGCATCCACCCATGTAACCTCAAAACGTGACCCCCTAGGTCCCAAGTACGTCACAAGGTGCATACGTTTCTCGGACGCACCGACCTTTTTTCGGCCGCTTGCCACGCCGCGAACTTGAAGCCCTTTGCGTGTGTGCATATGGCATTCGAATCAAGTGTTGGTCGAAAAGCTCATCGATCTGACCCCAGGCCGTCCAAGGGTCGCATTGCGCACTTAATTGCCAACAAACGACTCCTGTTTGCGGAACTAAATGTCGGCAGTATGGTCTCCGCAAAATTCTCACGCCAGCATCCCAACATAGTTTCACAGTCACGTTGCGCACTTCAGTGTGGTTCCTGTTGAATGGTTGGCCAAGCAGCCAACAGTACTGCTTTACAATCGCGCTGCGAGCTTCCGTGGAAAAAGACGTCCATTGGCCAGTAGGTCTGCCCGTATGTTTTCGCACTTCGCGCTCGGTCACACGCTCGCTTTGAGCACGGTGAACCACTCGGTGTATTTCAAATGTTACGTGAAAGAGAGCTGTGCGCTCCAATCAGAATCTTTTTCCACAGCTATTATCAACCAATTTCCTTTCATGCAGCGCCCTCAAATATAAAGTAGCCCATGCCACATTCCTGCTCTGTTTTCGCTTTCCCAGGTTCCCGGGTTTAACAGGTCCGAGACGTCTTTTTTATCTTCTATCTCCGTCAGTTTTCACATCCTCAGTCTTCGTGAAAATCACTCGCACTTCATCGGTGTCAACAAGTCTTCCTCGGTGCCTCCGGACCTCCATCCGTTTCGATTGGTCTCCTTCGATCTAGCTCGATATCCATAAAACTAGCTCGATATCCATTAGTCTCTGTTCGTGTTCTTGACTCTCCATTAGTCTTCCAGTCTTTCAGTCTCTCTAAATCTCATTTGATGTCTACCGATCTCTGTCAGTCTCAATCGTTCTCTGTCGGTTTCTTTTCGTCTTTACCGGCCCCACCGCTCTCCGCGGCCTCCGTCGATCCCCGTCGGTCTATCGATCTCGATCAGTCTCTGCCGATCTCCTCGATATCCGCCAGTCCCATTACGTTCACACAGCCTTTCTTTCTTCCCCCAGTCACTCTCGTTTGTCTCTTTTTCTGTCTTCGTCTCATTCCCTGTATCTGTCTCTGCCTGCCCACATCTGTCCGTCTTTGTGCAGCCCCGTTGTGTTCGTCAGTCTGCATATGTATCTGACCGAACCTTTATGCTTATTACGGCGACATTTTTTTGTCATGTAGCGTATTCGAAACCCGGTAATTGGAGGCTGCGTCAAGGTCAAAAGGAGCAGAATGGGATGATAAAATTTCAGTCAACAGCGAGAGAAGCTGGTTTCCGATCGTGATAAGCAAAACATGCAAAACGCAACATGCAGACCTTTTTTTGTATGCTTTCATTTGAACCGACCGCAACGAGACACACCAGATGGCTTACACTGACGTGTTCACAGTTAATTGAGGAAGATAGCGATAGTATTTTAAACGGTATGCTCCCAATGGCTCCTCAATTAAACACAAATAACTGGAAATATATTGATTTTCCACAACATCATTACTTGCACCGGTTTACCTGGTCCGTCATAGCAGTACAAGTTTGGTGAATTATTATCATTATCGTATGGCAGCGACAAAAACACAAAAATCCGCTTGTTCCACTGATTTCATTTTGCCAACAATCTCACCTTCCATGCCAACGCAAGCACAGTGCAAACAGAAAGAACCTGAAAATCGAAAATGTTCTCATGTTGAGCGCGTGCCGTGATTACCCGTTTGGCGGACAAGGTCGGCCCTATGGAATGATATGCAGTCCGTACCTTGTGACTTGGGGCTACATAGTCGCCGAGTGGTTTTAATTCAAGGTTCAATTTAGTCTTACTCGTTTTCGTAAACCTCACAAAACAACCTTTTTCGTGTTCCCCTGGCTAGCACGCCCTGGCCCTGGCGGTCACGTGCTGGTTCCTGAGTGCGGTGCTTTACAAGAATGTTCTTCAACTGATCTTATGTCGAACAGACTATGTTTCGTCTCGGTGGACCAATGGTTGGTGAAATTATTTCCTGGGAAGGACGCCGTGTCGGCGGTTGGCAATGGTCTCAAGCTCACTTGAAAATGGGCGAAATCGCCTCCTGCGTTGGTTCATGTGGCGTTGATTGGCCGGAACGGCCACGGCACACCTGACTGGTGTTTTGCATCATCGGAAGGACAAAAGAACGGGCTTTCCGTTGGTACCAATTTCGTGCTAAACCTTGAGGCCTTTGCATTCGAAATTCGTGTGTAAATCATGTTGAGCGCGCGCCGTGGCTGCCCAGTCCGGCGGATGGGGTAGACTCCGTTCAATGACCTCCTGGCGATACCTTGTTGTGGTTGGTCATTGTCTGCAAGGAATCGTATCTTTAACCGTTACAAGGACCATGACCCCATTTTAAAACCTTGCAAAACGGGCATTTTTTTTGTGTTCCCGCAGCCAGTGGCGCCATATACCGGTACCGGCTCGGCCTTTTTCCGTCCAGTACAGTTCTTCAATCGATTCGTTGTCGAATGCAAAAGGTTTTGTGCCGGTATCACGCACAGTTTCCGAGATCGAGCGTCCGGACGCGGTGCGCGGACAAGTTTTTTGAAAGTATGTCGGATTTCGCCCAAAACACATACAAACTCTATAGAAGCCTCGAGCGTAGGCTGCGCGCAGCCCCACCGTCCACAAACCCGAAAACCTAACAGAATGCACTGTGCCACCAAACCCCCGAGACGGTCAAGTTTAAGCCAAGTGCAACTAGTGGTCTCGCCACACAAGCCCGTCAAAACCAAACTCTGATGCGGTCAAACAAAACAAGGCTGGCGAAACACTCAGATTTTATTTTTATGTTACTCATAATTCGACTGACCGAAATACCCCTCCCCACAGTGATTTTCGCTTAAAATAGGTCTTGTGATCCGTAATCTTCGAGACCGAGCGCCCGGAAGCGGCCTGCGTCTAAGTTTTCTCGAAAATGTATCGGATTTCGCGAACGTGGCGTCACGAAACCCGAAAATATAACATATCTAGCACTGTGCCACCAAATCCCTGAGATGGCCAAGTTTCAGCCATTTGCGACCGCTAGTCTCGCCACACCAACCCGTCCAAACCGACCTTCGACGGGGTCAAACAAAAAAAGGTCGGCGAAATACCCAGATTTTGCATTCATGTTCCACATAACTCGACTGGCCGAAATCCTCCCCAGTGACTTGCTCTTAAAATAAGCGCCGATCAAAGCCCCTCGTAAGCAAACGGCCGACATGACCGGCTAGCCAGCTGACGGCCGACCAACACCGGTCTCTCATTGGTCGAGGACGGTGACGCCATTGGCAATGCCCCAATATGATATTTTGATACGTACGGTCACTGGCTGAGCGCTGACGGAGGGGGGGGGGTGTGACTATGGCTGTAAAGGACTTGACATGGGCATGGGGATTGGGAGTATTGTCAGGTGGAAAGCTGTGCGATGGCTTTGACTGACAGACAAGTGGTAACGAAGCGCGGCGGCCCTTTGAATGATTTTTAAGGCGGCCGTCGCGAAGGGTACCGAAGGGGAAGCGCAAGACGTTATAATAATAAGGCCAGTGTCATGGCTGATAATCCATACTTACTGTCGTCCGTCAATCAAGGACGGCGCCATAGACAAATTATAATACAAGCCAGGACTTTTGGACGCATATATATGTATATATATATATATGTATATATGGGTCATATATATATATATACATATATATATATATATATATATATATATATATATATATATCCGGGACCCCACTTACCTTTCCCGGGCGGGGGCACCCCGCTGTCTGCCAGTGGACTCTGCCTGGGCTCTGGGAGCCCATTGCGGAGGAGCGGGTTGATCTTTCCCAGCCAGGGCTTTTAGGAAAATGCCAAGGGGTCCTTCATGGGCTTAAAAATTTCGGGGGAGCCAGGACCCATAGGACCCTCCTGGCAACGTTTCGGTGGAGCGGATGCGGCCTCTACCACACCAGCTTCAAAAGTTACTGTGGCATCCTACACCAACTTTTAACAGGAAGTGTTCCTAAAACTGGGTATGGCATGGGTGCAGTTTTTGCAAAATGACTGTGGGTGCCAAAAAAGCATATGGGGACGTACATATGTTCCGTACGGGGGTGTCGTGACAGGCGTTTACGCCTAAAGTTCAGAGAACTGAATAAAAAAGTATGACGGGAGGTAAATTACAGAAGGATGTGTTACGTACGCCATGGATGGCTTAATGATGGTGACATCCTTACTGGGAACATATTAGCTTTTTGCGGTGTGCCAAAAGGAATATTAATGATCATCTTAGACCAGTATTTCACACATTTCAGTTAGTGTATTTATTGACAGTACTATCGGTACGAGAAATACCGTAAACAGTACCAGAGAAAGAAACCAATCAGCGAGCAGAAAATACATAGGTAAACCTTAGACGCACCCGATCTTCACCCAACACTCTGTTTTGATGTACCGTACGCAGTTATAAACGGTAGCGATGATTGTTTTGGCAAGGAACAATAACGTATTTCGACCTATTCACGGAATGCATACCTACGAGACAAATTCACGAAACTGCATCGGCACTTGCCTGAATCCGTGACAGCCGCCTTCATGATTTTGGTATTCGTCAGCTACCGCCAACTTTGACATCACTGAGGTTAACAATACGCCAACACGTTTTATCGGTGATTTTAGTGGCCAAAAGGAACTGGGTTAATAGATTAAACTGGGGTAAATGAATTGAACTTGGGATAGCAGTCGGCATAAAGTCTGTTAAACATGAGCTAAGTAAAATGTAATCCCAGTAAAATATGAGCTAACGAGAGCGAGTTGGTAGGAATACATAGCAAATACGATTCTGTTCATAAAAATGTTCTCTTCTTAAAAATGTAGGTGTATAGTTATAGTTAAAAATCACGATATGAGTAGATGCACTCCCTTTAATGGAGGGCCTTGCTCCAGGACCCAGCTTGACACAACTTTACTTGGAGTGTGGCGAGGAAAACCATTTGGTGGGTGATAATCAAGGAAATAAGTTCCAATTATTGCCGAGAAAGCCGATTTTAAGTGGTTAGCGTCGTGGGCCTCAGAATATAACTATATTTGAATGCTTCAACATACTTTAAGTTTCGGGTGCCCAAGTCGTATTGTGGTTGCTCATTTCCACTTTGTGTGTGCCGGGGCAACCACAGAGATATGGAATCACACTGTTTGGGTGTGACATGGAACCATCCCTAGTTTTAAAAATTATGGAGTGCAAAATTCGAAATCATTCACACAGCAGAAACATACAAACTACGGAACAAAGTCATCATAAAACATTCCAGTCCAGTGGTTTTGAAGTGTGCATCGTTTAGTTCGCTGCACTCTTCATTGCTGTTTACACGGTATTGAAGAATACTGCGGTATAAACCTTCAACTGGCGGATAAAACAGGAGATTTTCCTGAATCATTTTCATCAAATTCAAAAATGAAGTGGTTGAAATACGGTGAGAAAATCGGGGGGGGGGATGAGCAAATGGGACTGACCGCGTTTGACCACACGTACCAACTGTCAACACATTTCTTCACACATGCTAGTTCCCCAACAACCAGATCGTGGGCAGAACGGTTTACCTTCAGCGTCAGCAAGACAAGCTGTGGCCAGAGGTTCAACCCTGTGTCATCATAGCGGCTCCAGCAGGGTGGCATGACAGTACACACAACGACCTGAGTTCGGACTTGGCTGAAAGACAAGTTTGGTGGCCGAATAATCAACCAACTGCCAGGTGATCCCTGGCCGACTCGAATCCCCGACTGGTCACTTCCTAGACTAATGATTCTGGTCGGTAGCGTTCTCCGAGGTGCGGAAGCATTTAACAGCTAACACTCTCTCTCTACAAGCTAAAGATGAGAGCCGAGGAGGTTCCGGCTGATATGGAAGCAGAGGACGTCAAGCGCGCCGTCCGCAGGATCCGCCGACGCGCCATCACGTGCAGCGACCGACAAGGGACCGATAGTGGAAACAGCCTGGGCAGAGGATGCCATGATCTTCATGATCTCACGGGATCAGGGGCGGATCCAGCGACTCCTTTTTGGGGAAGGGTGCCAAGCCAGTTTTCTGGGATAGGTCAACGGAGCCAACAGGGGGGGGGGGAAGCGCTATCCGTGGGATCGGTGTGTACTTCAACGACTGAATATGGATGGTCGGCCATCGACCCAGGGGGGAGGGCTGGAAGACGCTAGCCATGGCCATAGATTGGATTCAGAGTTACAGTAACTTGGACTTTGGTTGAGTAGAAATACCCATGTCTTTCTGGGTGGGGAGGAGGAAAATGGCCATTTACCCCCTCTCCCGCGTACTCAAGATGGAAGGCGATGGCCATGGTAGCCCCCCCCCCCCTCCAGATCCTCCAGTGTATGAGATGGAAATGTTGTGTTTATGTATGCATTTTAAGTGCTTCAAAAAGCACCTTTTGTATGAAACGCCCTGTATCAAAGATGCTACTCACTGAGGCAATAATACCGCTAAATACTGGATTACGGCGCCGATGTTTAAATGATTTAGCACGTCGGAAACGACCGTGAAATAGTCTGAGATGCCTTCCAGAGATGACTCCTGGGGCCGTTCCTGTTCTATGCAGGGCGTGCAAATGGAAACGAAATGCAAAAGAGATACATAGGCAAAGGAGTCAGATTTCAGCGCAATAGCAAAAACGGCACGGCTTTCATGCCGTAAACAACTTACGGGAGGAGAGGGATAAATTGGTCCCCCGCGTGAGTTTTCCAGAACGCAAAAGAACGGCAATTTAGACACTGATGACTGAGGAATGTCCCGTCTGAATTAAAATGAATGACCTAAATACCGGGGAAAGCAAACATCTGTTCGTATGTGAGCTAGACCCCACATGATGAAGTACACCGTAAAAGTCATCTAAATAGAGATAAGCTCACTGTGGTTATGAGCCCTTTGTTATGATCCGAAGAAATATGGGGACAGAGGAAAGGTTATGAGCGAAAATAATCAGCACGCGCCATTTTGATACTTCTGAGAATACTCACGACCTCCTACTGACGCAGACGAAACGGCATTTCGCATACGTGGCAAAAGAGGTGTAGTTTTCCAAAAATGATTGTGAGTGCACACGGCCCGTGTCCTTATCAGGACGCTCCAACGAAAACCTAACTTACTTCCACATTTTGATTTCTCCTCGGATTTGGACCACTTTATTTTGCGCTTAGCTAAAAATAAAAAAAATAGGGAACTTTTAGAAAGTTGCACAAAAACGTTCGCAGACGTCGGTGAAGTTTGGGTACAATGTTACTTTACGTTGCGATCTCGGGCTCTGCTGACAAATTTGGGAGCTCTTTGTGGTAAAAACCTGTAGGTCCATTTCTTGACGTAGTTTCTTCATTCTTTTTTTGTTGTATCACAGACTGCCTCTTGTTTTTAGGACGTATGGATTTGCATTTTTTTTTTGCATGACAAAGGTAACAAAGTGAAGAATATCCTTGGAAAAACGGCAATATACACGATTTTTATCCATGTGGCGCTGAAGACGGTCGTGCCCTGCAACATGCAGTCGACGGAGCGCGCGGTGTAGCTGACGACCGAGGCAGCCACTGCAGTCATTGGTACTGACCACCAAGATGGACACGCTCTGAACAAGAGAGCTTTCCGGCGTCGTTTTCCAGGCCAGGTCAACAAAGCCAGCTTCCGCCGCCAGCAAGAGTAAAACGTCACCTACATCACCGTTGCCGCCACTGCTGTCGCTGCCTCGGCTGCCGCGGCCACTGACGCCGCGGTCGTCACCGTTGTTATTGCCACCGCTGTGACTTCTGTCGCCGCCACCAATGGGTCCACCACCACGATCTCGGCCACGGCCGCCGCCACGGTCACGTCTGTAATCGCCCTTGTGATTTAAATAGAAACGGCTCCGCAAACAAATGTTGCTTTATGTTCTCGGTTTGTAATAGCCCGTTAAAAGCTATCATTAATACGACCTCTTTAGTCCCTTGTGCGGAATGAAAAGTCTATTTACATGCCAGAATCCCAGGAACGTTAAAGTGTGCCGGCGGCAGCAAAGGTGACTATCTCGCTTCTTGGCAGCCATGGTGGATAATCATACGATTTTATCTGGTCCATTGGTACCCATAAAGGGCTGCCAGCACGCCTGTTGGCAGATAAATCCATGTTCGCCTTCATCATAGCCGCGGTTTTCACAACCAGCGCCACTGTGGCGACGGCCTGCCGCCAGAGCACACTAGCGCCGCTTGTTGCAGGGTGAGTGAAGCACTACGAAAAGACAGTTTTCTGACCAATATTACCAGCCAGTGGATGAAGAAAGAGAATTTTTGTTAACACCAACGTGTTGATGTAGAACTGGTGTATTTGTTCAATGTCCGTTTTTTCCTTTTCCTTCTGTAGCGTGTACCAGAGCCAGCGAAACATGTAAAAATGAGCGAAATGGAAAAACTGAGACGGCCAGTGCGGTCAAATTCTTTTGCAAAACTGTAACTCTGAGGTCATACTCAGAACCAACGTTGAAAGCACACCAAAAACACGTATGAGAGCAAAACGTTTCGAAAAAAAACATGAAAATGGGTCACCCTACAGCTCCACACACACGAGCACATACACGACTATCGGATGTCCCAAACGTAAGGAAACACCTTTAAAGTCGCATGAAACAGCTTGTATTCAGGACAGACGAATGTAGGACCCATCACTGAAACCAGAAAATGTGGGGGTTTCACATGGCCATCAATAAATTTGCATGCAAACAGCAGCAGACAAACGATATCAGTTCTGAATGACATAGATCAAAGACGGTTATCATTTTCCCTCGACATGCGCTCCACAGTGTTGCAAGCTTATCTTGATCCTGTTAGTGAATATTTCAGTTAATCTTTACTAAGTGTACCACCACGGCCAGAATCCAAGGTCCAAAGAAAGATTCTACGGGGCAAACGCAAATGCTCATGACGTCACAGAGGTCCAAGCAAAAGTTCCATGGGTCCGGTGGAATAATTTTTCTCAGCAGTTAAATAACGCTATTATCGGGTAACTGGGTGAAACCTCAAAGAAAGTCTAACTGGGTGAAAGACAGAGAGTATCTGAATGGAAGAGAAAGAGTCACTGGATGAAAGATAAAGGATTGTAAGGGAAATATCGAAAGATGCGCCGAAGGCTCAACGCCACGCCAAAGACGCGTTATAGGATACTAGAGGCCACGAGCCGATAAAAGGGTGCGATCGGACTTGGCTCTGCCCAGAAAGGGTAGCTCGCACGTCTAAATAGGTTAGGTTAGGTTGCATTGATTTAGGTTAGGTATCTTCAGAAGCGGCGGAGCTTCTCCAGGGGTGGGGGTGGGGGGCAGGCCCATTTTTTAACTAGTTTCTTTCCATGCAACGCCATAGGGTTAGTGTTAAATGTTGACCGAAGCTGGGGTCAAAATCTACAGCCCCCCTGCCCCCTAATCCGTCGCGCCTGGGTACCTTGTTAATGTGCTTCATTATTCATTAAGTTTGATTATACTACTGATGTCATAAGGTCCAAAATAACTCAGCCTTGGAAACGGTCCATTTTGTATTCGTCACCGGAAAATTACAACAGAAATCAGACAAGTGGCGTATCAGTGGGCAACAAATGGAGTGACGATACCATTCAGTGCTTTTTTAACATTCTTCATCTTGGAATGATATTTTGCAACGCAGAATCAGAAGCATTTGCGTTGGAAACCGTCTGTTGCATGCTTTTTATACCATTTGCTATTTTTCACTGGAAAATGAGCAAGTGGTAAAAATGTGTTGCATGGCCTAGTGTCATGGTATTCGCAGATGACACGAAAGTACACGCGGCCAATGACGGACACTGTGAGGCTCAAAGGTTGCAAGATGACCTGAACGCTATGCAAGTATACTGGAATGATGGCAGCTTCCATTCGATGTTCGCACGTGTAAAGTCATGCGCTTTGGTCATAACAACCCTCAACATGTACACGCCATGCACGGGAACGACCTCGGGAACATTAATGAGCGATGACCCAGGAGCGATGACAGACAAATGTCTCCATCTCCATTGCCAGACGCTTACAACGTCACTGTCATGGTCAAGAGATCATTTTTCAATTTTGATAAGTTTACATGCAATCATCAGATTATCTGCAAATCAAGAATTAGCCATCAAGACAATCGTCAGACTGCCTTGGATCGTCAGACCAAGACAACAAGACAACTGTGAAATCAATTCTGGAGAACAGAAGATGTGCATGGGGACCGACCTTCAGGGAAAATCAAAACAAGGTGGAAAGAGTCCAAAGTTTTTCAAACTTCTGGACTTTTAGTCACCTGCCAACAAACGTCGTCTCAGAATTCTGAAGCTGCCTTCCATGTACTTCAAGAGATTCCGCGGTGATATGATAATGGTGTACGAAATACTCATTGATGGCGTAAGAATCCAGAACGTGGACCTATTCTTCCTTTCCACGGCTGTTACCCGAGGGCATTACCTGAAGGTCGTTAAACTACAACCACGAAGGCGAACTCAAAGTCACTACTCACTGTAAGAACGGCTAATGTCTGAAACAGCCGTCTAGAAAGCGTGGTCAGCGCCCCATTCTTGGTCATCTTCTAGAACAAACTGGACCGCCATTGGACATACATGCAGTACCAATTTAGACCTATTCAGAATGAATAAAAGCCCAAGGAACATGATCCCCTCAAACAAGACCAACAAATGACAAGATAATGAAAAGGCGATGATGACCGGAAACCCACAGACCGTCCGTGGCCTCATGTCCCGTATACCCAAACTTAAGTATGCACCTGAGCAAGGACAGCACAGGTGTTATGGTTCAGCGTACGGCGTCATATGACATGGTTCCCAGTAACACGGTCATCTATTTCTTGCCAAAAGGTGACCATCGTTTACGAAGAAGTACTGCAAATTCAATGCCACTGGCTATTATGATCTTACGGAACGCTGGACCACAAAAAATCCAGGGGAGGACACAAATGGTTCCCTGTAGCTCGCAGGATAACATTATCCTAACCTAACCTTACCTAACCTAACCATTACAGTAGAGTAAGGCGTCCGGAGCTCGCTGCTCGACTTTAGTTATTGTTTTCCTCAGTGGTGTCCCGCCAGTCTCGGCAGGGGTTGCGGAACGTCCGTAAGTCACTGGCAACGTTTTGTTGCGAATTTGTCCGAACTACCGTCACAGTTTACAAAGACATTGACCCTGGCATGAGTCAGTAACGTATTTCACTCAGCAACACAGATTTTGAGCTGAATCGGATGACGTATGTTTTGGTAACAATAGTTAACATTGCATGCCAATGCAGCGGGTTAAATTGACAGTGTGTTACATAAATGTCTTCCGTGCGAGCTCGTATGACCTCAGTAAAAGCTAGGATTGTTAGGCTTGATTTACCAGCTGGTTTTTCTTTCATTACATTTCCCAAACGGGGCAAGAAACGTGAATGTTATGTTTCCATGGCACAGGCATCCGGACTGGAAAGTAATACGGACATACTGGTACCTTAACATTCATGGCATTTACTGTCTCAATGGACCGGTATAAAGATCAGCCTCCAACTAGTTTTTTTGCTTAAACTATAGTGCGGCATGGAATGAGAACGACTTCTCCAACTGGATGGATTTTGAATAGTCTTTTAGTCATCCTTACATTTACGCAATCGGCTTGCATGTTTTTTAATCACGTATACATCTCAGGAAATTATGTGACACAGGTCATCTTTCTCAGTTTCGCTCCTGCTCATGACTTGTCTTACCGCGATCTTGGCCTCATGCTCACGCTCAATTTGACCCCATCTTGGGATGGGGTCAAATGGACCCCTACCCACGACCCCGGGACCAAACTGGAAAGCGGATCTTTTGGTCGAGATCTTTGAAGATCAACGAGTTGGCGCTGGTCAAACTCAGGTCATGGTTTCCAGAAATGACAATTTTTAGGGTAAGCTTCAAGATGCTGCTACAAATACAGTTTTAGGACCCTCTTTCAATGTCTGTATAGGTTTGCAGATAATGAAATGAATATAAGTAAATGAAAAATACGGAAGTACTTCTTTATTTGAGGTCAGGTCACGAGATTAGGTCCAGGTCCAAAGCCAAAAATTATTTCCAAACACAGATCTTCTGTCCTAATCATCTCAGCGAAAACACCGGAACATACACACGCCGTCACTTCATCGTGTACCGATTTACCAGGTTTCAGGTCGATGTCAGGCCAGTTCACGGAAAGATGACTAAAAATGTGCTCGCGCTCGACCCTTTTCTGTAGAGGCCAGACAGCGAAACGCCAACAGTGTCCTGTTCAATGCATGATTCAGGGCTAAAATCGTACACAGCAATATCATGGACGACGGAACATTCATTCCCTTGTTTTTGCCTCTTCCAGGTCACCTGAGGCCACGATGAACTTACTAAGCTTAATACATCTTTTACTGCAAAAACTGCATTCCAAATTTTTTGCATTAACTTTGAATTCAGCGCCCAAAATCGTCTAAGTGTGGTAAACGTGGGGGGGGGTAGTTAAGTATGAAGTAGAAATAGACCAGACCATTTTTGTCTTCCGTCTGGGATTACGCCACGCCCGCGTACTTTTCTGAGAAAGCAAGAGGACTCAATGAAGTTTGTATTTACCGGTGCTTTACACTTGATTTAGCGGTAAATTGTATCACATGAGATAACTGTCTCTGTAGAGCACATTTCCGCTATTTCGTCCCTTTCCAGGTCGCCTTAGGACAGAAACCTCGGTTGAACTCAGATCGCCTAGGGCGACTTTTGCGGCTTTGGATGCCAAATTTAGTTTCGGCGCAAGAATTAACCCTGATAGGCAACGAAACGTAATGTATTTCACATTATTGAACTTTAGCAATATGGCTTAAATTGAGCTGGAAGTAGGTATTTAAGCATAAATTCTGAGCTAAGCATCACCATTTACATGCTTTCTAACGCAGTTTTGCGTGCTCTACAGAAACGGCTGATGTATTTCAGCGTGGTGATCAAACGTGCTGGCCGCGCCGCATTTCAACATATCTGGCGAAAGCTCCAATCCCATCAGTTTTTTTTCAAAACTTGGGGAAATAAAACTGACTCTCATCCGAACTCATCATATTAGACTGACAACCCGGGCGAATGTTGGCATCTTATCGAAGCCCAGCCTATCGTTTCACATTACATAAGACAACTGTGCCGTCCATGCTGTAAAATGATGTGATGCAGGCCATACAATATTTTTATATTCGCTTCTTGTTGAAAAAACATAAGCATCAAAGCGGCCGTTTTAAATTTAGAACAGTTTGGTGTGTTTTGCATTTAGTATTACTCAACGTGATTGATGAAGCATGTATGTATGCTACAAGATAATATGTCATATTCCTATAGGGATATGAGTTCATATCCTAGAGGTTATGATTAAGTTATTGTTTACCACGTCATTACTATCTTCAGACTTCCAAGATTTTATTTTTAGACATCAGTCCCCTTTCAAAATCATTAGGGGTGCTTACGCACCCCTGGAAGCATACAAGTATTCACCTTTGTTTGGATGATGCACGGCGCATTCATGCAACTAAAATCAAGACGGGAATATATTGCGCGGTCCTGTGTGTCCTTCCTATATCCCGGTCTTACGGCCGTCCACGGCCCATTCTCCCAGGTCCGGACAGCTCTCTGGCGCTCCTTGTCACTTGCGAGGAAAGCTTTCAGCGAGCTTGTTATGCCGTGGTGCAATGGTAGTTACCGTCTACCCCAAAAACTGGGAAACGTTAAAGTTCTCAGGCTGAAGGTTGAAACTGTCGCCAGTGTCATCGAGGCTCTTGGTGTGAAAACGAGACTGTCGAGTCCCAGCCTCATTGCCCGCGTGGTTTCTGTGTACTATATCGGAGCGCATGACGTCGTCTGCGCCGAAACACCGGGCGGCACCCGACCTGTGCAAACCCACCGAGGCTCCGATGGTCTGGTTCACGCGCCACCTCCTCTCCCACGGCCACCAGGCACCTGGGTTGCCGTCGAGGGGGGTCCGGCGGCGGTGGCGAGTGCGCCCGCTGCAGCGGCTGGACGACATGGACAACCCGACCCTGAAGTTGCGAGATCGTCACCTGCATTGTCTCGGGCCGGCGGACAACGTGCGGCTGGGCGTCCCTGCGCAGGGCCGTGGACGCTTATCGCACAGCTGGCGCATGACCGTCGCGGCGTGCCGTTTCTCGTGAAATCGTACTTATGTGAGCTTACAACTTGCTTCTCCTCCGGTCTCGCGCGGCCATGGATGCCAAATTTCCGTTTGAAGTAATTATCCGCAGCAAAAATGAGTACAGACGAGATGTCAAATATATCAGAGTATGCTTAGCTTCGCCAGCTAGGTCATTTATAAGGAATCCTTCCAAAGACTGCATTGTAAGATTCCAATCATGCGCATCAGGAAAAAAAAAAAAAAAGAAAACGGCATTCACAAACAGCAGCAGCGCCCTTCCCATTCCACACACACAAACACAAACTCCCAAGCACAGACACACGCGTGCTAGATTTTATGTTGGCCGACCATTCCATGCCACTGCGGCTTTGTATAGGGAAAAAAGCCGAACAACGGTCGCTGGCGTCCGTCTGTGGGATAATGCGTTACGCACGTTGAAGATATGGCGGAGGGGCAATTGGAACGCCTCATACACGTCATGCATCGTGTTCGTTGTCGACGTCTTGATTGGCAATCATATCTCTAATAGCGGGCCATTATACTGGCAGGCGACACGTGGTCAAAGCGTCGCAGTCCCATTCCCTGTTACCAATCTGATGACTGATGACGAGTCGGACGCGCCAGAAACGGCATTCCGCGGCGCCACCCCTGTAGGCAAACAGTTGCTGAGACGAAGGGAACATGTTTCTAGGCGGAGATCTTCAGGACATCAGACTGAAAGGCATCAGACATCAGGGCTGAAATGGGAGTGAATGTTGATAAGAGAGATCAGGATTCTATTGTAATGACGAGTGGCTGAGGGTAAGTGCTGTCCCCCAGGTCAGGCAGTCACCGAGAACACCCAGAACTTTGATCAGTTTCGCTGGCCGAATCTCAATACTCAGTCTGAATGCTCAAGCAGACAGCCATCGCAAGTGGCTTTTTACTGCGAAAAAGCATGAAACATGCTTTAACGGCAGTGTGGCCAGATTTACAAACTTGAGTTCAAAATGACGCGTAATTATAAAAATTTATCCATTCCAATGTAAAACACAAACACATATTGGAACTGCATGTTATACATAACAGGTATAGATCAAGGTGACAAAAAGTTCAAATTATGTCAGATGTATTGTAAGCGTTTCGACAGCACAGTGTATGGGTCGCCGCACATTCGAGAGCAATTGCTCTCCAATGTGAAACGTATCTTGAGCAGCTGTTCTAGATGTGTTGCGGCGTTTCGACAGCAGGGTGTATCAAAACGTTGCAACACATATAGAGCAACTGCTCTCCAGTGTGCAGTGATCAAGACACTATGCTGCCGAGACGTTGCAACACATATAGAGCAACTGCTCTCCAATATGCAGTGATCAAGACATGCTGCCGAAAGGATGAAATACATCTGACAAAATTTAAGGTGGCTTACATACATACATATATATGTATATATGTATTTATTAGTCCATATCTTGCAGTGTTTAAGAACATCTTTGACATTTTCGAGACATCACATGACATTGCCACCACAATGCGGTTTCACTGTCATCTTGACATGCAAATATCATGGGTGGTAGTGGCGGGCGGTAGAGACTCGATCCAACCCTGCTGCTTTTGAGAGATCTTAGTTCAAAAGATCAGAAGCTCATTGGGAAGGCATAGTGTTAAATCCCATCGATACCCTCCCAATACTTAAACGGGAATTCCTAGCTAATATGCTCAGGTTGCACCAACCATAGTGTGGCGGCTTCTGTAACTATTTCTCTCTGTCTTCGGGAGATTTCAGTCCGTGAGGTGAACGCATCGTAATACTTTTTTCATGTGTGAGTTTACTGGTCTCGATTTCGCGTCAGAACCGGATACCGCTTTGTTTCATTGCTTGATTGCTTAATTCGGTTTCGAAGTGTTTCTTCGCGCTACATAAATCACTTCCGATGTGCTGATTTCTACTGCATAACAAGCAATAGAAAAAGATCGTTACACGCCTAAGAATTCCCAGCGCATAGGTATCACCCTGCAGCACCGTCCCCTGCCACTCCGGATGCAGCGCCGGCTTCTCTCTGAAACCAGCCTGGACTTTTAGCTGGCTCAAAAGATCTGCCTGGCGATCGAGGTGTCGAACAGAGATTCTCAGTTTTTCTCCGGGAAAGCTGAGGTCAATCCTGGGGTTTGTGCAGTGAGGCCGAGGGAGCCCCCGGCCAGTCGTGCTGCGCTCCGTTGTTGGCGCTGTGGTGGCGGAAGCCGTTCTCCAGATGTGTGCATTTTTGGGTCGTACGGATACCATAATTACCAGAAGTTTGGACACATCGCCAGGATGTGCACAGCTCGGAAGCCACTGGCGAAGTTGCGGAGATCGGGAAGCAGCACCAACGCCGTGGAGACGGCTGTAGAGTGAGACGCGGGTTGCTCGGCAGGAGTCGACTCCACGTTTCAACCAGATGAAGTCTGGAAGACTGAGATCATCCAAAGAGTGAGTATGCCTCCCGCATCGTGTAAGATGCACTTTCAGCAAACTAGGATGGGCATCATGGAGTTGGACGTGGGCTCTAGTGTTTCCATCAGTGGTCGGGATACCTTGGAGAGTTTGACTCGGTTGTTACTTTTGAAGGCTCTTCGTATCCCAGACTTACGGTGATTGTGGTCAAAGGGGAGGGGACTAACGTTCTCGGACGAGACTGGCTGAAGCGGATCAAGGTCAACTGGCAGTTCGCTCTACCCCTCTGGAGTTGCTGGAGAAGGAGCGCAGTCGTCTCTTCGAACCTGGGCTCAGTGAGCTGAAGGATGCAAATATAAGTTTTGACATTGGTCGCACGGCATCACCAAGATTTTGCAAGGCCCGTTCCCTGCCTCACGTTTTCAGGGATGAGATAAAACAGCAGCTGCAGAAAGACGTCGATAGTGGAATTCTGGAAGGTGTCCAAAACAGCAGCTGGACGGCGCCAGTGGTTCCTCTTGTGAAGAAAGACGGCAACATACGGGTTTGTGGTAACTTCAAGGTCACAGTTAACAGAGCGGTGAGGCTTGATAGGTAACCGCTGTCTCAAGCTCCAGATATGTTCGCAGCTCTTGCGGGTACAGTTTTCTCCAAGATTGATTTGGCCTTGGTGTATAACTAGCTGGTTGTTCATGAGGACTCCAGACGTGCAGAGATATTCTCATCATCAGCATCTCATGAGGTCTCCTGAAGTATTCCAGACTCCCCTTCGGCATTAATACTGCAGTAGGTATATTTCAAAGAGAGATTGGGAAGGTTTTGCAAGGCATACCGAATGTTCTTGGATGACGTACTGGTCAGTGCCAAAACAGCAGACAACCATTTAGTGGCGTTGAAAAGAACACTAGGCAGACTGGAGAACGCTGGCCTGAAAGCAAGGACAGATAAATGCAAATTCCTGGTCTCCAAAGTGGAATATCTGGGCCATGTGGTGGACAGGACCGGTATTTCTCCAACAATGAACAAGGTGAAGGCCACCAGAGCAGTTCCAGTACCACGCAGTGCGAGTTAAAAAGCTTCCTGGGATTGCTGACGTACAATTCCAGGTGTCTCCCAGATCGTGCTGAGAGGTTGGCGCCACTGTATGAGCTCCTAAGGAAGTCCGTTGACTGGAAATGGGGCAGGAACAACAAGAAAGTTTTCGTTGGGCACAGAGCGTCCTCACCTTCCACTCTTCTCAAGCGCATTTTGACGCCCGGAGCGAGCAAGTTCTGACCTGTGACGCGTATCTCGACACATTAGAGCGGTTCTGGGGCAACGTCAGGTTGGTGGAGCTGAACATCCCCTGGGGTTCGTACTGAGGGACCTGACGCCTGCCGAGCAGAAGTATTCTCCGAGCGCGAGGCTCTGGCTATTGTTTTGGTGGTGGAAAAGTTCCACCAGTGGTGGGAAACAAGTTCACTCTTGTAACTGACCATCAACCGTTGGCGAAACGGGTCGGGGGAAACCAAGGCATTCCAGATATGGTTTCCACTCGGATCATGAGATGGGCCCTAAAACTGTCAGCCTACCAGAATGTTGTCCAGTTTCGACGCACGGAAGACATGGGCACCTCAGATGATTTGAGTCGTCTATCTTTACGCAGCACCCTCAGTTCAGGTTTCAGGTAATGAGGTCCTTGTATTGATCGTGGACGATCCTGCTTTCGACGCCAAGTACGTACCTCGGCTGACGGCTCGTGACCCTGTGCCATCGAGGATGATGAACCTGGCGCAGAAAGGTGGAAGGCCCTCGCAAGCGGACGATTCTCTTAAGCCCTTTGCAGACAACAGGCTGGAGATTTCTGTTTGCTCGGGTGTGCTTCTCTGGGGTTACAGGGTCACGGGGTGGTTACACCACTTAAACACGACATTCTGTAATTTCAGAGATGCATCCAGCCCATCCAGGCATTGGGCGGATGAAGGCATTGGCCAAAAGTTGTGTCTGGTGGCCACTGATTGACTGCAATCTGGAAATGACTGCGCGCAATTGTTCTGCGTCTCAAGATAGCCGCCCCGCTCCGAACCGTGCAGATCTAAGCATGTGGCCCTCGCCAAAACGTCCATGGTCAAGAATGCATGTCGATTTTGCAGCGCCCGTCAAGGGAAGGTACATTTTTGTTGTTGTCGATGCCTTTTCCAAATGGACAGAGGCTGAACCGTGCACAAGTGTGAGATCCCAAACGGTTTTGCTCGGGCTGAGAAGAATATTTGCGAGATGGTGATTGCCCGACTTGCTCTGTTTTGACAATGCCACCACCTTCACGGCGGAGGAATTTCAGCGATTGGTGGCTGTCAACGGTACCCAGCACAGAACTATCGAGCCGCGTCACAGCCAGGGCAATGGACTAGCAGACCGGACGGCTCATGACGTGGAACAGATTCTGAAAAAGCATGCTGATGGCAACTAAGAGTCGCTCTTAGCCGAGTGGCTCTCGTATCAGAGGAAAATTCCACACTCAGCTGTTTCTGTCTCACTTTCAGAACCGATGCTGGGACCCGTGCTCCGGAGTCCACTGGATCCTGCTCCATCCTGATCTGCACATCGGGTGCAAGAGAAGCAGATACAGCAGAAACGTAATCATGATCCAAGGGTTGCTCGAAATCTGCAGCTGCGTGTTGGCAATACTGTCTATGCCCGAAACTACAGCGTGGGACGAGCGTAGTCTGCCGAGGTAATCATTGGCGTTGATGGTCCGGTGTCATTTTTTATTAAACTGGACGATGGGCGGGTTTGGCATCGTCATACGGACAAATTGATGCGAAAATACGACTTGTCTCCGCATTGTGGTGCAGGAACCGCTGCTGATGCAGCTGATGGTGAGCGGCACCACCGTGCGGAGCCGTAACCTGCGGAGCTGGGTGATGGCACGCATCTCGGGGTCCGTTACTCGCTGAGCCGACTGGCGGCACACGCCTTGGGACTCTCCACGATGTACCGGCGCCTCAGTCACCTACGTCAGCCACGTCGGCTGACGCTGGCGTGAAGCTATCGGTGGCGCTGTCTGGCGTGGCGTCGCCCTCGCGGGAAGCTCCGTCAGTGGACACTCTTCCCACCGTGGTGACTCGAACGGCCACAGACGGTGACGTGTCGCTCTCCGACAGACGGTGACGTGCCGCTCTCCGACAGACGGTGACGTGTAGCTCTCCGACAGCCGGTGACGTGCCGCGCTCCGACAGACGGTGACGTGCCGCGCTCCGACAGACGGTGACGTGTCGTTGTGCGCCTGAGTGAGGAGGTCCTCGAGACTGCGGAAGCAGACTGAGTTTTTCGGAGTTTGATATTTTGTTGTTATATACCGAGCTCGCCGTTTTGTTTTTTCCCGTTTTGCATTTCTATTTCGCCTCGTCATGTTTTGCATTTTTGCAACATGCGACATGTCAGAGCGCACTGCGACTTCATCGTTATTTGTCTACCTATTCTCTCAAGCAGAGGAGGAGTGTAATGTGCCGGTATCTGTGCTGTCTCTGCGCCGGCCGGCCGGGCCTGGCAGGGCCTGTGACGACCAGCCAGTAGGCTGGCCCGCAGGACGTCTCTGGCACTGCGTCCTCTTGTGCCGGCCAGTGGCAGCGGCGAGCGGTGCGTGTTGGACCGCCGGCTAATACAGGTCTCCAGAATGAGCGATGTTTTCATGACTAGTGCTGTTATTTCCTGGAAAAAAATCAAACCTCGGGAAGCCAGGTGTGTATACATGATTGTCCAAGATCCAAGATTGTCCAAGAAAATTCCGATGCATTTTTCAATGGCGTATTAGCGGCAGACATTACTACGAGCGCTATAGTTTTGTCTATCTTTTGATTTGTATCAAGTCACATCATATCGTAGTCACATCCTGCATGGTCTTCCCGATATTTAATTGATGTGAAATACTGTTCTTAAAAAATGGCGATTGCTGGCGATTCTTGTTTTGCTATCCAGCAGTCCTACAGGTTAACGAACACGCACAGGACAACAAATGTGGCACATGCTCCTGGGCTGTCGAGCAAAATAGGACTGACAGCACTGAAAGAGTGAAAAATGTGTGGGACGAGGTGATAAAAGAGAGGCTGGGAATCCAGTCAACTTGTACAAACGAGTAAGGTAGGTTAAATAGGGAAGTAGACGCCAATATGCAGTTACGCTACAAGCCAGTGTTAGGGCAAAAGGTGTGCTTAAGCTGAGCACATGAAGGCCAATTTGCAGTTTGCACACGCATTGAAATTCCTGTCGTGGGATGCCCACATAACTCACGTCACACGCAAATGTTGCGGGCTGCTGATAGAACTCAGCCACATATGTCATCACCTTCCCCAGAATACCCTTTTTATGACTGTACACGACCTCACTCTCACAAGTACGGTACTGCATCGCTGTTTGGCATCTGCTCAGCGAAACACCCCAAACAGCTTCAGAAGATCATGAATTTAAGTGGATGGTGACTGGCAAGCGAAAATTCGACCACATATCGGAGGTCCTGAGGGGACCGGCTGGCTCACCGCCAGACAGCTGGCTGAGTACCACTAATGGCTCTCGTCTCGTTTTTCCATCAGAACTCGGACATCCACTCTAGGCACACACGACAGGATGGACAGTTCCTCCTCGCATCCGCACGGAGGCTGGTAGGCGGCAGTTTGCGTACCGATCCCCAATATCCACAGCGGACTACCTACCGAGCTGACCAGGCGGAAACTTTATTCGTTTAAAAGGAACTTAAAGATGCTCTTAAAAGATGACAGTGACATATGTTGTTGATTCTGCCCGCCGTTTATTTCGTACTTGTTTCGTTTGCTTTTATGCTTGTCCGATATAGAAGTGCTAGGCTACCGACCATGGTACTATATCGTTTCTTGTGTCCGATGCTGAGTGCATGGTTTACATCCCTCATCAAACCGTAACGCTTTAATCTGTGTGGCACGGGGCAGAGAATAGCCGGATTGTATGTGGAATGTCCCAAGAAATAAAATGAAACTGAAACTGAAACTGCGCATCATCTGCAAATTATTAGGCTAGTTTCCGGTTTGCAATGCTATGAAACAGCCGTGGACCTTCCATAACGGTAATGTGATGGACTTTGGGATACATGGGCACCCCAGTAACCTTAAGATTTAACATTGTGTCTCTGGGCAATGCATGAACAAATAGACGTTAGAGCAGGTTGGGCATTCTCGGTAATTTCATAAAACTGTTTTAATGCAGTTTTATGAAACTGATGATTGATCCATGCAGGCGCGGATCCAAGGGGAGGGGGCGATGGAGGCGATCAGCCCCCCGAGGCCTGAGAAGGGGCCCCTCTCAGACTCAAAAAAGGCCCCGAAGGGGCCCGCATGAGCTTCACGGGTCTCAGTGAAAACGTGACAGGTTCTTGATGCAGTAAGGGGCCTCTGAGAGGGCTGGATAGCCCCTAAAATGCACAGAAGGGCCTCTGGAGTTCCGCCAGAAGGATCACAGGGCCCTGAGATGGCCAAAATGACGACTGAGACCCTAGGACGGCATAGGGACCCCTGGAATGGTATCGGAGCCCCGAATGGATCTCACGGACCTGTGTGAAAAGCTGAAGGCTCCTTATGCAGTCAGAGGGTCTTCGGGAGGGCTAATGAGACCCTGAGACGGCAAGATGGCCCCTAAGATGGATAGGAAGGCCCCTGAAACTCTCCAAGGGACTGCTTAGAGATCTAAGCCCACAGAGGGACCCCTGTTGGCCTGTAGGGGATCCCCTGCCGGTCTGTAGTGCCCCCTGCCAGCCTGTGCGAAGCCCCTGCCAGCCCGAATGAGGCCCCCTGCCGGACTGCAGGGGCCCCTGCCAACCTGTAGGGCCCCTTGCTAGTCTGTAGAGCTCCTGCTGGCCTACAGGGGGTTCTTTGCCGGCCTACAGGGGCTCCTTGCCGGCCTGTAGGGCTCCCTGTCGGCCTGTGGGCCCTTGCCAGCCTTCGCGGCATCTGCTGACCTGTGCAGGGACCCCTGCCATCCTGTGGGGCCCTGCCGGGCTGCAAGGGCCCCCTGCCGGTCGGAAAGAGCCCCCTGCTTGTCTGTAGCTGGCCCCCTATCGACATGAAGAGGCCCCGTCTGACATACATGGACCCTTAACGACGCCTGAAGGGCCCCCTGCTGTTCTATGGGGCCCTGCCGGCCTGTAAGGGCCCCTTTCCTGTCGGAAGGGCCCCCTGCTTACCTGTATTAGCCTTCTGTTGGCATGAAGGGGACCCCTGCTGACATGCATGGGTTCTTGCCGCCACCTGGAAGGTCCCCTGCCGGTCTGTGGAGGATTTCGCTTACGGCCTGTGGAGAGGTCCCCTGGTTTGTAAAGGAGTCCCCTGACGGCCTGCAGAGCGGTCCCTGATAGCTGTGGAGGCCCCAGTAAAATATTACTTTTGACGCGATCATCGGCATGCAGAGAAGAGCTAGCTGGTTGCAACTAATAAAGTTTAGCTACGGCAAGCGTCCATTGTCGTAAATTTTCACCGAATGTTGTTATTCAGGGACTCATAGGATACGGCTCACCACTCATCACGCATCCTCCGAAATTTTGGGCTGGCCATACCTTTCTGCGAGCTTCTTGTAAAATGTCATGTTACCAGGGGCCCCTCATGAAGTGGGATGGCCCACCGCTGGGCAAGAACCTCTTCCCCCCGAAATTCTTGGCTGGCTGCCCTGCCTTCGAGTGTGTTAGGCGAACTTCTGGCCCAGAAAAGGTCTCCCTGAGACTGTCAGGGGCCCTTGAAGAGCCAGCAAAGGCCCCTGATACGGCTAGAGGGGCATTAAAACTGCCAGATATACCCCATGTAACAGAGGAAGACCCCTGATGCTGCCATGGACACTACCAGAAACGTAAAGAGGGCTCATAACACTGCACAAGGGGCCCGAAATCTCTAAAAGGTCTTTTGTAACTGCCAGAGGGCTCCTGAGACGGCAAAAATGTTTCCCAGAGACGACAACAAGAGCACCTAGGACATCAGAGGTCCACTGAGACGACCAGAGAGGCCACGAAACCACTAAGCCTTAAGAGGTCCAGACAGCTACTGAAACGGCCAAAGGACCTAGAGAAATGCCAGAGGCGCCTCTGTCACGGCAGGGACAAACTTATGGAGGGCCCTTATCACTGCCTGAGGGGTTTCTTAGACGGCGAAAATTCCCCAGGGACGACAGGCAAAAGATGGCTTAAGTGTCTCTGAAGTTGTCAGATGGGTCCATGACACTGCCCGAAGTGTCCCTAAAACTACCAAAGGAATGCCTGAGACGTCCCAAGGGACACGTGGAACTGTAAAAGAAACCTAAGACCACTATAGAGCCCTGACACTGCGGACGGTTCGAGACCATCAAAAAGCTGGCAAAAAGTCTCCAGAAGCAACGACGTGGCAAAGGGGCAATGGACAATGACAATGGACCAGATGCAGACACGACATCTGAGGTCGAGAGAGGGACGCAGACGCCCTAAATCCCGCCGTTATTACATTTTGGCCACTTCGTAGAGGAACAAAACGCGAAATTTTCTCAAATGGGGTGACGCACTTGAATTTTTTCGGCTACTCCGTATGAAAAAAAACGCAGAATTTCGTCCAATAATTTGGCCTGGACCCGTGCAAATCAACGTTTTTTCATATCTGGACAGGAAAAATATGTTCGGGGGGTAGGGGAACCCGCGCTGACCATTTGCCTCCCCTTGGCGAAATCCTGGATCCGCCCCTGGGGTCACGTGCGAATCATAAAACAATGAAGACCATTGAGCCCAGTCTGCTAGTTTGTTCTGCCAAATGGTGGCAGAATATTTTGTGCTCTGTTGCATATAATAGCAACATTAAAATTGTAAGGAATGTGATGCATTCTAGTTTTTACTTAGAAGTCCATGTTGATTGGGTTGACCAGCAGCAATCTTGTTCCAATTCAGGTGTATGCAGTATGGATACGAGCATTTTACTACGTGAAACTCAATTGTGTATCGTTATTGCGGAGGTTTATAGCCAAACATAGTGCTGAATGGCGCTGTCAAAATGATAGTTTTGTGCAATGTTTTGAGTTGAATTTATAACCGGAATATTATGCAGCATTTGGTTTGTCACATTTGTTAGCAGTTGGCTTGCAATAAGCCTGCCCAATTTTTCCGAGAAAGAAATGCTTTTTCCATCGACTTTTGTTTCGGAAATCGGAACATCTTTGAGAAATAGGAATTCGGATTCCCATAGTCGACACTACACTTCACAGTCTTCGTGCCGGCCCCATGCCGATCTCCGGGAGAAGACGGTCCCCCCGTCGCTCTACCCTTGGGTATACAACTGCAAAGACGCTGCTCATCAGTTACGACACAGAGTGTCAGGTCGCAAGTCATAAGTATTCTCAAGGTACGTGTCAACGACGCTAATTCCTTACCTCGACTTGGTGCCCATTTAACCCTTTTTTAAACTAAATCTTAGGACCAAGTACTGCAGGTACAAAGAAACTGACGCCATTTTCGAGCTTCTTGTTGAATTTTACAACATTAGCGAGTAAAAGGCTAAAGGCCCAGTCGTAGCCCAATTTTACCTCGCTATTTAGATTGCATTCTGGTCACATCTTGCAAAAACATAGTTTGTGGTGGTCTATTTAATGCTTCACGTGGCCTGTGCCTAAGATTCTTTTAATGTTAATGTTCTGAAGCGGTTAGCCGTCAAATTTGGGCCTTTCACTTGAATTGTAATGGCATCGATAACTTTGAAATTTACAAATTCGAAACAACTGGGGCGTCAGGTTGACAGACTATCGCTTACTGTCTGGAGAACTGAATCGGACCATCGGGTTTCGTGGTAGGCAGGGAGTGGCCAACAATTTCCTTTTTCTTCATCACGGGAGGGACAAAAACCCCGTGAAGGGTCATGTGGCAAGTAATGCAACCTGACAAGCTATGATTATATCTTAAGTGGCATGCCGCTTTTTGGTGAACTACGATATACGAAAACCTATCTGTAAAAGAAGATAGTTACGTCCGCAAAAAGCTTTTATTCTCATCAACTGCAATAGCGATTTGGCGGGTGACACAGGCCTACCAGTTAATAAAATACGACAAGAGAAAGAAAACACCCATTTTATTGCGTCATGCGCAAATCTTGCATTGTACTGTATTGTATCGTGTTGTGCTGCACTGACGTTTTGCAGTTCCCATCATGGGGGTTTCTGTACATGTACGTATATATATATATATATATATATATATATATATATATATATATATATACACACATCGTTACTCTCTGTTTAAACTGAATACTTAACGCCTATTCGTGTTCCGTTGTTAGTATCGCTTTTATGTTACTTGTTTGTCATCTTCTCATTGGCGTTCACCTTGACTCAGAATGTGATAGAAACCCCATGATGGGAACTGCAAGACGTATATATATATATATATATATATATATATATATATATATATATATATATATATATATATATACTGCGTTGTAGTATGTGACTTATATATATATATAAATTACTGCGTTGTAGTAAGTCATTTTTACACATATATGTATATATATATATATATGTATACCATTATATATGAATACATATACATATATATCTTCTGCATCGCAGTAATCAAAAGTAGGTGTAATCGGCCACGAGAACAGCACTTCTCTAGTTTTTGAAGGATAATTAGTTCTGGTTTACCAGCGGTCAAATGGGGGAATTACTGACACCCCTGAGGTTTTTCAAACACTGCAAGAAAGAATCACGGCAGCGCCACCAAATTTTCAGTATCTTTTCCTTAGTCCTTTCTACACCCCGTGCCAAAGTTTTGATCACAGGTCAGACTAGATCTCTGGCGACTTAGGTCAGGTCACGTTATGCGTACCCATGTCCAAAAAGCTTAGTTCCGTATCATTTTTTGTGCAAGGTATCAAAATGAAACCTAATCGGATTATATATCTTGACCAGTGCAACAAATCTGGTCTCAGTGTTTTTTTTGGAAACCTCCACGTCATTCACCTACGGTCAAGCCCATTTTCAACATACGTCATCGTTCGTTCGGAAATTGACAGAATTTCTTACACCATTTTGAGCGCGAGGTGATACAAGCATCTCGTGGTCATTAATTGGCAAAGTATCACTGACTTCCAGTCATTGACCTGATGGCAGATAAACATTGCCTATTATGAGCCAAAATACACCGTCAAAATCCGCCATGTATGACTAAGAACGGATAGCAGATGGCAGAACAGGCTCTCATAGGTGTTAGTAATGCCAAGAAGCTCAAAAAGTTTTTTTCTTAAAAAAAAATGCATATTTGGAAATAAACGGGCTTTGCGAGGAAAGCTCCGTCAGTGATAGAAATTCATATCTCCTGAAATTTCTCAAAAATTAAAGATGGAAAACCATCACACGAACCACTGACATCAAGAAACACCAACTGATATGGCTTACTTAACCAAAAATAAAGGAACACTAAAATTAGTGTCCGTTAATTTCACCCTCCGTTACCTGCCGGTGCCCGCGTCACAGTGGGAGAAAATCGCCTTGTTTTAGCTTAACATACCCGTCTAAAAACTTAACAAATTAGAAAAATTTAGACGCATATCAGCACCTGCGCACTTTTACCCACCCGTTGATAGCTTTACTTAGACTTTATTAATCACGGCTCTTGAGATCCGGGCCGTTTCTCGCGTCCATGTAGCCTGGGATGAGAATGCTCATATCGAACTTAAATGACTTACATTTAAGCAACAGCGAAAATGATGTAATGGTCGAGCTTTACTGTCACGAGCTTCCCAACGGTATGCCTATTTCGATCCTGCGACCAACTCTTCCCGAATTACAGAAGGGTGGCAAATTCCACCTTTCCCAGTCGGGCGTAAGTGGCGCCGATTACCAACCGGGCGTGGGTTAATCCTATATCTGAGCCGTGTGGTGATGATGTTTCGGCCAGTACGGCCAGCACCAACAGCCGGAAAAGCCCACTGCCCAGAGTATGATCATTTTTGCTTCGAGTAAAACGAAAATTTATCTACCATTTAGCATATCTGTTGAGCATATCTAGTTGCTCTGTCCAATGGCAACTTCAAATAGATGTAACGGACACATGCGGCGAGCTTGCCAGCTTGCAAGCGCTCATAGAGCTCGTCTCCAAGGATTTGCTGTCAAATTGCAGTCATCCTGAGTTCCAGTTTGCATATATCCTAGGACGTGTCTCGTTTCTGAGGTACCAGATGTTGACAGTGGGCACAGTGCTATTTATTTATGAACCAAACAGCAGACTATTCCCGAACAACAGGTACAGATGCCTTTGAGACTTACCGATCGCGCCGTGCGCTTCATGGTAACCCTTGGGTACGGCAGCATCCGTAGGTACTTTATGGGGTCCGTGAGGGAAAATAAGACGACGTCGTTCGTCATGAAATCGTTATTTCTTACGGTCGACGTAACTGCAATGAACGTACAACAGGCACAAGCTCCGTGTACATACTGCAGGAGTGAGAAACGTAACACGAAACGGACGGGAGCTCCGCAAGACGAACAAAGCGCGCGACGAGCGCACTGCGCACGACCGCCTGACACTCCGCTTAACCCGGCACCGCCTGGGGGTGTCAAACAGGGCGGCTGGAGTCAGCCCAACCAACCTTTCATACCTGTCCATCAGTCAGTTTTAAATATTCTGATATCACCATAATTTCCATGCTAGGTCACGTCATGGAAATATGGCGTCATAATTGAACCCTAACATGACTGTTTTCGCCTCTTCGGGCGGTGGCGCGAACATCTTTCGCTTTTTTTTTTAACATGGGCGAATATAATGCATGTTTCTTTGGACTTACATAGTACAAGGTCCCTTAAAGAATGCACAGTTAACACTAGGGAACTTGCCAGATCACTTCCCAAAAGAATAGGAATACGAACTTATCTGACCTGTCCTAGACTGACCTGGGATGGATGGAAAGCAGGGAATGTAAAACTGATCATCAGAAGGTTTCGTTTCAGACTTTTTGTGACGTGGGTCAAAACACTTCCGAGTTAGTATCGATGTTTCGCAAGTAAAGACAGACCAATATTTGACCTGACCCAGGTTGACCTTGAACCAATATCTTTGAACATAAGAGCATGCTTTTGATGCAAAAGATGATGAACATCCCTTTGATACTCAGTTGAAGGCTATCAATATCCCATGATGTAATGTATGAACCAGTGTCAGTTTTTCCGACGTCGCGTTATGCATTTCACGTGACATGTGACATCATCAGTCTTGTGACCAAAACTAGCATAATATTTTATGAATTGCAAGACTCATGAATCTCAAGACTATCGACTGGTGGCAGACCGGTTCAGATCCGACGGTTAAATCCTGAGATAACGGGGAAGACTCCCTTTGGGCAGTCCCCAAAGGCGATCGTGGGTACGAAAACACGCCATGCGGTGCCGGGTTAAAGCGCGATCAATCGACTAACGGAATAGCGTCTTGCCGGCTGAGCTCCACTCGGAACGCCAGTTTTTCTATTTATCCGTCCAATGACTGGTGAAGCCCTGCTCGCATCCGGAAGATACGTCCTCCGATGTACTTCTTCTCTTTCAGGGGCTCGCCGAAGTTTCTGACGCGCATTATCGGCGGTATCATCTGGAAAAGCAGAAATGTCAGGCGTGGGGAACTGAGCAGGCGTAACCATATACCTGGTCATTGCGTGGGCCAGGGTCGCGAAAAGATCATACGTCACGCGTCACGCTGTCACGTGCAAAAGAATGGCACTTCCTGCCATGTGCATCAGAACGTCTTTAATATTGGTGGGGCCAAGAACATTTTTAGATCATTTCTTTCCATCCAACACTAAAATTGTTATGCTACAACTGTCCAAAGATGGCAGGGCCCCCGTCCCCGCCGACCCATAGGCTCCTGCACTCATACTTCTAGTGCCGCAAGGTTCTGTCCACATCTGCGCTCTTCGTGACCTTGTAACAAAGTTCATGTCATGGGTTTAGAATCCCCGTATCATTAAACCTTGAAATTTCAATGTTTTCTAAATTCCTCTAAGTCTTAGCGGTGTTCCTTCAAACGTCTTTGGTTTATAAAGACTAGCTAAGGCTACCGCATGCTTTCAACTCTTGTTCCCAGAGTTGGCACCGAAGGGAATCAGACAAAGACGTCTGAGAACGCATTGACGCCTCAAGGACATTAATGGTGGCGCAGTGCCGCTAAGTGAATGATATCCGCAAAGTTAAACGATGCTTCCTTTTTCTAACCTTAAAGTAGCTTACACCCACGGAAAGTTCTGAACTTTTGCATCCGTCTTACATCAGCCAGTTCTTTGAATTCCGTGCATTCTCAATCACGTTCATAGGCTAAAGCCTAATCTGTCCAGAATATTCGCATTGCAAAATCGCCACCTGATTGGTTGTATATGATATCATAATTGCGCTATCCCCCTTCATCATTTTCGTTCATAGGTAGTATGTAAGCAGGGCCGGTTTTCTCTCAGTGTCTATTTATCTATCTAGATCTCCGTCGGTTTAACATGTGGTGCACCTCGTGACGCTCGTGACGTAGTGAAGTGTAGTGTTAGTGCTGTGAATGGTCAGTGTTTGACGTCAGTAATATATGTGGTGAAAGTGGAAGCTCTGTGTGTCGGACAAATGAACGAAGCATTGACAAGGAAACTTGTGAGAAGAGAAATGCTGAAGAAGAGAAACATGGGCACAACGCAGTCGTCAATAATCAAACCATCACTCGAAGCAGAAAACTCTGCCACAGACCTGCAGTTAAAGGTAGTGTGTCTAGTCCAAAATCGAGTTTTAGCTGTACACGTGCGATCAAAGAAGACAATGGGCTAAATCGTCACGCATCATTCATTTTCCCCAAATCACCTTCGTTGACCTACGACGGCCAAATATTTACCGGTATTTCCCATTACTTCCGTATCGTGCTGCCAACACAAATTTTCGTTTTACTCCAGCTCCTTTTCGCCACTAAGAGGGACCAATAGCACAGTAACGAGCGTTTGACGTCAAGAATATAGGTGTTGAAATTGGTAGCTCTGTCTATCTGACGAATGAACGAATAACTTATTGGCAAGGAGAACCTGTAAACAGAAAATTACTGAACAAAGAAAAAAACTGGCATAAATGAGGTCGGCAATAGTTCATCATCACGCCAAACAGAAAATTCTGCTACACTTGACCTGACCTTGTGAAGTGACGTCAGATTAACATAAGGCAGTTTTTTGTTTTGTTCGCCCAGCCATCTGCCTATTCACGCGTATACAGGCTTACGCTTTATTTCAAAAGCTCTATTGTTGGCGGTCTTTTTTGTTTTGGACTCAGAAAGGCTAAATACAGCCTGAGGTGCCTTTCAAAAACTTGACCTGGCTCCACCCCCCCCCCCCCCCGCCAGGAAAATGAATTTATGGGGAATTCACACAGTATGTAGGAAAAACTGGTGTCACGAAGTTCCTTGAAGATGCTTCAAAAACACTGGAAACGTGGACAAAAAATCGGAGGGACTTCTGAAGCTCCTCCATCCGGGAATAGGAGTACGCGCCGATTTCTGGAGAGAGTTAGGTCAAAATCGGGAGTGAAATAAGGGTACTTTTCACAAACGCTTAGTAGTTCAAAACATCATGGTGACACGACACCCCGGATAGAGGCTATGAAAGCGTAACGTTCTCCATTCAGTGCTAGGGCCCATCCACTACCGGAGACATACTGGCCGCGCTTCAGTTTATTCCTACCGAACGGGAAAGTTGGCATATTACAGCATGCCAAGAACAACATGGTACAGAAACAGATGAGGGTGAAATTAGACACCAAGTGTTGCTAAGAGGGAGCAATGATTGTGAAAATGTGCTTAAAAATGTAGGATCGTGGACAGAATGACATGAAAGGAGGCGGAGAATTCTCGGTATAAATGATGGGGAGCAGGAATGCTGGAGGTCCGTCCCGATGATTCCATGCTTTGTCTCAGGAGAACAAAGCCAGGCGTAATCCTTGAGCGGACGTGGATCCTGGATATTCTGAAACAGGTGAGCAGTTGTAAAGAAGTGAAGCACGAAAACGACAACTTTCCGTAAAACTGAAAAAATATGGGAATAACAAAATAGTCCAGCACTCCTGAGTCAAGTCCAGGCCCACGACTGCTAACATGTATATCGCCAGCGTCTTGTGTTGTCATGAGCTTGAACTCAATTTCCGTCAAGCATGTGTTATTCAGACGCGAGATGAGTGGCCCGAAAATATTCCCATCCTGCGTAATCACGTAGACGCACGTCTGTCGGCCGACCCGTTCTGCCTGCCCCTCCGATCATGGGCGGACCCATGTGTCAGACGTCTGACGTTATAGCACAGTCTGACCGCACGTACCACAGATATTTGTAATTTTCTTTATGCTTTACTCTGAGGAATGCGTTTCCATAATCCCCACGGATGGCCAAAGGCCGGCAACAGTGTGATATAATAACTATGTTCCAAGCGATATAATAACTCTTGGTATGGTTATGCCTTCGGCAACAAATCGGGTCAATGGCCTCTTAGGTCGGCCGCTAGTGTGGTGTTTCATCGGAGATCTTAAAGCCTCCACCCAGGCATCCCTAGCTTGATGAAATTATCGAAGCACTGGCTCCTAATGGAAGTACCTTAACTCGGCACCGCCTGAGGGTGCCAAATAGGGCACCACTTGGTTTTTCTTGAATAACTTCCGAACCGTTAGATAGCCCAACTAACTTTTCATCCCCTGTTCACCAATTTGTTTTGCATATTTTGACATCAAAACCACTTCCATGCTAGGTCAGGTCATGGAGATATGACGTCATAAGAGAACCCTAGCATGCATGTTTCGCCTCTTGGGGTGGTGGCGCAAACATGCGTTGTTTTTTCCTGATAATGTTCGCGAATTTGATGCATGATTTGTTTGGATTTACATAGGACATGGTCTCCAGAAGGATATGCAATTGTGAAATGTCGACATTAGAGGTCATGCCAGGTCACATGCATTATGGCAATGGGACTGATTTGCATTGTGGGTGATAGAAGTGGTTGCCGCTGACCTTCCCCATCGTTCAAACCTGACAATCAAATCTACATGCGCCTCTTAACAAGGTTCACCAAATGCAACGTGATGCCATGTCGTCATGTCATAGGTGGATGTCAAAACCAAGTGAAATACCCATTGTCTGTGGAAGATCGTTCAGTAGCAGTGGAGAGCGATCGTTGCTCCTAGTCAGAAAAAGGAAAATCACTGTCCTGACCTGGACTGACTTTGACCCGATAAAAAGCAGACAGCGCAGATTTAATTAACGCGAGCTGGCACTTCAGTTCTGTACTTGACGCAGTTAAGAATCCCATCGAATAATTATTGCTCTTTGTCAGGAAGAGGAATGTAACCTTATCTGGCGTGACCTAGAATGACCTTGATGACTGGATGAAAGGCAGATAATTCAAAACTTACCATCAAAATGTTTCGCTTCTGTCCTTTCTGCTACGTGAATCAAAACGGCTGTAAGTATTGGTTATTAGCAAGACCAATATTTCAACATCGATCATTAGTAGGAAATTTCAACAATTACAGCTTCACCTTGACAAACCTTCGCATATTACCATACAAGCTTAGGCGCCGATTTCTAGAAAGGGTCGATCACATCAGTCAGAAACTTAACCCAGCACTGCCTTACGTGTTTTTGGACCCGCGACGGCCTGGAGGGTGTCGCAGGTTCAGTATCTGACGTGAGACAAATATTTCACCTGACACAGGTTGACCTGAACCCAGCATATTTTGACAATTTGGCACGCCTCTGATACTGAAGATCGTGGCCTTTCGTTTGATACCCAGCTCAAGAGACCAGTATTGCCAATGATATGATGTACGAAGCGGTGTCAGTTTTCCGACGTCGTGTTATACGTTTCACGTGGCCTGTGACGTGATCAGTCACGTGACCAAGTCCAACGCAGTATTTGCTGAGTCGCAAGGCTCGGGCTATCGATTGGAGGTAGACCAGGCCAAATCAGACGAATAGATCCTGAATTAACAGGGAGTTGTCCTTATTGACGCCCCAAAGGCGTCTGCGTACAAAACACGCAAGGCGGTGCCGAGTTAAGTTCCTCGGCGATGTGATCGACCTTTTCCAGAAATTGGCGCTTAAGCTGCAATGGCGATATGCAAGGTTCTGTCAACGTGAAACTGTCATTGTTGAAATTCCGGAGAAAAATTAGGACGAGCAGAGTTTGTCGTCGACAGAAGCAGGAAAGTCGACAGATGCGGGGGGGGGGGGTCAGGTACAGCGGTATATGTCCCCTTTCCCCGACCGAAACCGCAAAGCGCCCCTGCTCTTAAAGGCGCACTTAGAAATAAAAATCTCAAAAGCATTCCCGCTGACTTCTACTTAACTGAAGGTGCTTCTTCCAACGAAGATATTCCTGCCCCAACCAAAACGCACCACTCAACTGAAGGTATGGCCCCAGTTCCAACCAAAGGCACACCTGCTCCACACAAGGAGAAGGAACTCCCTTTCGTCAAAGATGGCGATTCGCATTTGAGGGCGTTCGTTACCGTTAAAGGCGCTTCTGCCCAACCGAAGACGTCCATTTCCGCTGAAGGCACCCTCCGTCTGACAGACGACATTCCTGTTGTCAAAGGTGTCCGCTCTCAACTGAAGGCACCCCTACACCAGATCAAGCACTTCTAGTGTCTTCCCCTCCCCCTCTCACCTGAAGACGCCTCTGCCAGTGGCTCTGTATTTTTCCTACAGAAATCTTTTATTCATTATGGGTAATTTCAAGATCAACACCTGAAACCATTCTGTCGAACTTACACGTCATACCGGAAAGCCAATTACGACGACTACCACATGCAGTGGTATAGTCCACTGCAGTTTCTGAAACTTTCTGAACATTGTCCGCTCTCTGCCCTTCTAATCTGCATTTGGCAGACAAGCTAGGATGGTTTCCGACGCGTATCTGTTCGCGTGGCTATGCCTTGCTCACGTGACGAGATGAAAACACAGGTTAGAAGAAACTAACCCGCGAAACGACCTGGACAATTCAGTCGTTTTTGTTACTTCATTCACTTGCCCAGTACAAAGCGCTTCAAAGCGCGATGAAGACGCGGCACCTTCATTCCGCGGATCTCGACTGGCAGTGCATTACACAGTGCTGGCCCACAGTAACAGAACCGGCGTCTCCCGGCCTCCGCTCTGACTGATGGCAAGCGCAGATAGACATCCTGGCGGGTGCTCCTGACTCGTAACTCGCAGTTCCTTTGGAAGGTGCAAAAAATGGGCACGGCAACCTCATGCAAACGAATTTTGTGGGGCAGGGCGAGCGTGTGATGTCTTAAAAGATCCACCGCTTCCAGCCACCCAAGCGCTGCCCGGAAATCCGCTGACTGGCTAAATTTTGTCCTCCTGGCAATGACTCTACTGGCAAAATTAAAAACCTTTTGAATCTTGGTGTTTTTGCGGGCGCCGTTGCCATATACTGGGATGTAGTAGCGGACGTGGGACAGCACCAGGGCGTCATGGTGGTCGGGAGGATCTCGTCGGAAAATAGTGACGGATATGCGAAACGCCAATGAGGGTCCAGAAGAATCTGCGCGTAATTTCTTGTACATGGACGTTAAATGATAGGTAGCGATCAAAGATCAGCCTAGATGTTTTATTTCGAACACAGGTTGTAAGCACGCTCGCGATATTCCATGCCGAATGATGTTTTGTCCCACAGATTTTGTCTGCTGTCAAGAAATGCTGATCCCATTTAGGCCACGTGCAGAGGTGCCACGCATACTGGGAATAATGCTCGACAGCGTCTGTAAATCGACCGGGGCTACTTTAAAAGAGCGCGCTCCCTCCCGTGGCAGCCTGCGTGGAATCCGCGGCTCGTCTTCCGGTAGCCGTGCCTTGCCGGCAATCCTGGGGCCGACTCCTACGAAGTGCTTGTTCATATCGTCTGCGGACACCAATGGCACGATCCTCTGACGGCCGCTTACCACCGTCGAAATGCCGGAGGTTTCGCCAGAGAGCGGACTTCCATCACGGATGCGGTTGGTTATATCCGCCCTGAAGTCGCTACGGATAGCAGATCGTACAGCCCTATTTGCATTTAAGTACGCGTCGGAACCATGCCCGTCGGTCCGTAGCGCTGAGCGGCGGCGGCGCATAAGGTCCTTGGTGGCCCGGGTGACGGGGAATGAAGTCGGATGGCGGATTTTGAGATTTCGCAGTGGCGCATGGAAATCAACAATCGGGACGAATAGTTGCAGGGAACGTTCCTACTGACCAAATGCTGTTTCCGAACCAAATACGGCCCTCCGGTCAGTGAACTGCAAATCGACTTGCAGGGTGGACACATCAATGTTGCGCAAAGGTTTACTTTGAACAACGATCGGCTTATTACGCCACGTGATGTGACTCCACAGGGACCCGATTTTATTTTCAGAATCATTGGCTTCCGGGATTTCCGTAACATCGATCTGGATATCACTCTTGCACAGGATAGCAATCCCGCCGTAACCTCGCCCGTCAGGGCGGTCCGCTCTTGTAAGGGTTTATCCGGGGAAGACGAGAAGACGAATGCTCGGACGCGGAGATAACCACGTTTCCTGTAGGAGAAAAATGTCGCACTTTCACCGCTCTAACTCAAGCCGGAACTCGATCGTCTCAGGTTTAGGGGGCTGAACGTTCAGGGTACAAACCCTCAGCTCATCTCCCACTATCCCGCTTCTCCAGAAGACACAGCCTCTGCAGCCGCGCCGGTGAGCGCGCCGACCGCGCCTCAGACCGCGGCGATCCAACGTACGCTCCCCGGCAGCCGGCGGGTCCGCGCCGGGGCGCGCAGGTCCCGTTCCCAAGTCAGCCGCCTCAGCAGCTCTCAAACTGGGACGCCGTCCGACCGGGCCGACGGGACTGAAGACCGCCGGCGGCGCACTCGGCGGTGCACATGCACCGCGAGGCGCCCGAGGGCGTGCCGGCCGGTGGGTCAAAGCGTCACGAAGCAGCCGGTCCCGTTGAGGCGGCGAGGTCCACGGGCGCGAGAAGGCAGCGAGAGGCAGTCACGGGTGACGGTCACGGACAGCACGCAGACCGCCGCCAGCAGAACGAGGAGCCGGAGCAGGTCGCGGTGCATGATCATGAGAAGCGCCGTTCCTTAGCAGAGGTAGAACAGGGCTCGGTGACACGACAGACACGGCCAGACGTGACGGCGGCCGGTGTAACGGTCGGGTGACGAGGGCGAGAGGCTTTCGGCCCCAGCGAAGAGGCAATAGAGGCAGATTCGGTGCAAATCCACTCACACGCGATACGCGAACAGCAAATGAGGTTTGCCGGGAGCGGACATCGCTGTCGCTTCAGCCAGAGGCGACACGCCCGCAAAGCGTCCGCCCTGGACGATGGTTAGACGAAGACTTCCTAAACAAACGTTCTGCTGGCCATTTCAGCCTTGTGCCGGACGAAGCTAGGCGCTGCGGGTTTGAAATTCGAGTCAGTCGAGCTGGTGGCGCCCATGTTTTGCTGATGATCTATGGACCTGCCACCAGCTGCACAATCTACTGCGGCTGCTGACGTTTCTCGCCGTAGAAATTCCATCTCCTACTTTATAACACTCATTACTCGTTAACGCAAATATTTGTTACAACATAGCTTACACAAATACATCACGGCCGTTTGGCTGGTCATTTTCTGGGGGGGGGGGGCGCCGCCGTGCGAAAAATTTCGGTTAAGTCTAAATCTACGATTCATTGCTAGCTCCAATGATGCCAGATTCCAGGTCTTGACATTCAGAAAAGCTTTCTACATGCTGATTTTTACACCATACATACCATACACCACCATACCATACATACAGATTTTTATATGCTGATGTATGTTTAAAGGCGACATCTGTTAAATTCCGCTGGTTCTTAGGGGGCAGACGACGGGAAGTTCGGATAGTTGTAATACCGACGCCCGGTAGCAACACACTATCCTTCGACCTCGGCTCTCTATCCTGTGTCTTTGACAGTAATGATAAAGCCAGACAGCACTTTGAAATGTTTTTTTTATTCATTTGTTTTCCGTACATGTAATATAGGCGTGAAGAAGCAAACATTCAGCTCAAACTTTAGAGCCCTTCAGCGGGTGGGTTTGCCCATTACCCACCCGTAACCCAACAGGCACGGGTACAGTCGTGCAAAATAACGAGGGTAACCGGTGTTTCATGGGTGTGCAGCAAGTTTTTCAGGGGTAAGCCTATGGGTAAGAATCAAATTATTTACGTAGCCAGAAAACATTTTTAAGAAAGAACTACTCACTCTCATCAATTTATTTGGATGCACTTGATATACACTAAAAGTATATTTGTCATCGGCCGTACTAATACTCTATAACAGGAGACCATTATTAAATCCATTTTATCAAGAAGACTAGAGCTGCCACTTTTGAATCCACACTAACTTGCAGGTTCCAGGCTTTGCCATCTGGCCATGTGGGCTTTGACAGAATCACGTGTGCCAGACGAGTTCATGGCATTTAGGCAAAAATTACATTTTAATGCAACAGATGAGTTCTAGACATGTAGGTAAAAAATACAGCAAGAACCTACAAAAAAACAGTCCAGCCAACATGGTTGTACCAATACAAACTTTACGGTATCCAACATGTCAAGCAATATGCTCTTCTTGAAAGAACACATTCCTTTTCTGAATTCCAGTACAGCTGTTGCACCGACGTTCTTTGACTGCACAGCATGAATGAATAACTGTACAGCAGATGTATCACGACGTCACAACATATGATAGTTCAATGACATTGTTTTAAAGAGAATACAAAAGTTAATGCATATTAAATGTCTCAGTATTCATGCAGTAAAACAGGAGTCATTTTCAAAATACAAGATTTGCATACCACATGACAATGCAGGGTCCACATGATACTAAGATAAGCACGATATGGAGTTCATATCACATTACAGTTTTACATATTATCTCTTTGCCCACAATGCTAACGATATCAACTTCAGACTTTTCTCAACACTGATTAAATATGCCTCAGGTGAATAAGAATGTCATGGGGAAACTGACTCACAATGCGCTTGGTATAATCCAGACACGGCACATGACCTTCCCAAAACCAAACCATCCTCAAAAGACCCAAAAGTCCATGCCCAAAACGTGGCCTCTCTGACCTGTGAGAGGCCTGCCGGCCTCTGACTTTCGGGTGGTAGACATTGCTGGCGCGTACAATACAAGGCAAACTAGACGTGGGGCGCATCGAAAAGTGTTTTTAAGATCAAGAGAAGGATATAAAAAAGAACACAACTGATGTGTTAAGAGTTAGCTATACCTCCCCGGAAAAAAAATGTGGGACTTGGTGAACTTTTCGTAAACTTAAATTTTTAGCAATATCGGTCTTTTGGGAAATGGATGAAGCTTGTTTGACGGAGTGGTCGCAACAGTATATATTCAGAGACTAAAAGTAATGACACGTGATCAGCTGCCAGGCTGTGCGGGCCGTCCCATGCACCGTCAGACACCTCTGTGTCTGACGGTGCTTTGTGAGGCCTACAAAACATTGTGCGGATCTCGAAAACAAGCGGCGGCATAAAATCGACGACAAGACCATTTCACACGGCAAGGTACAAATCCTATATTGTGTCGCGTGACGCACCCCGTCCGCCTGACAGTGTGGCCAGGGCGTGGGCTCAAAGAGGGAACATTTGTAAATTTCGTATATTTTGTTTGCGCTGCAGCTTCGAAGGTGAGTGCACTCTTCAGAGGAAATAGATACCACCGGCAAGCCATTCCGATAGTGCCAAATCACACGTGGGGCGGCTGCTCCGGCTACGCGGTACCACGGAATCGGTGCAGGTCATGATCTCGATTACTTTTCGAGTGAGCTCGAGACGACTGCCGACCGCCGACACGGTCCACTTCTGGGCACCTGATCCGGCAAACGACGCGTCGCACCGGGACGACACTGGATGCGTTTGACATGGAATCAATTGGCGAATCGCATTTTCTGATGTGCAATGGGAACACGGAACACATGCATGGTCTACAAAAAAGAGTGCGAATAAATTAAACCATCAGCATACCACCTTTGCGATTTGATGGCCCTACACAACAGGGTACCAACTGCTTATCATTCCAGTGAGCCGACGTCCTCCGCCGAGCGGGGTACATACCTCATGCGCTCAAAGTTGGGCATTTTCAGTTCCCGGGTCGTTTGTGCTTATACTGCGATTGTGAGCATGTGCCAGGTTTGCCCAGGGAATGTTTGATACTAACGGAAAGGTCTCTTTTTACCGTCAATATGAAATGAAATGCAATGAAATAATCGTAGCTTGCGAAACTTTCCCAGCAATGATGTACGAAGTAAATTGGGGCAGGTCATGATTCTGCGCTAAATTGACGCATGTCGTTTTATTTGTGTTGCCTGTGGCAAGGAACTGGAACCAGGACTATTATAAGGGATGGGAGACAAAGGCGAAACATGAGGGATCGAACCACCGGATACAGACAGACTAACAGGAAAGGCGACCGCCGGGGTACGGGAGCACCGTGACAGGGGAGCAATACACGGCATGGGACGGAAATGGGGACGGGACACCTAGCAGGTACAGAAACAATCGATAACAATGAGGGCAGTGACGGAGAGAGGAAAACGACGGAAGCTTGGGCTGGAACAGGGAAGAGAACAAGGTCGGGGACTGGGGCTAGAACAGGAAATCGGACGGCAGAGACCGCGAAGGGGCGTGGGACAATTAACTAGAACAGGCGACGGGACAGCATACGTCGACAGCCGGGCTCTGCAAGTGTCCAGTTTTCGTTATTTCTACACTGTGTATCTCGTAAATGGTTTACTGCAATATTGTTGTAAAAATTATAGTTGTTCTTATGTCATATATATTATATATAAAAAGCCTTGTCGCATATAATGTTATGTACATAATCTTAGAATGAAAATATATATTGTTCTTGCATTGCTGTAAAGAAGTATCGTATAAAAATGTTTCCCCGCAACTTCCTGGTCTGTAAATGTTTCTAAGCTCGGGCGCGGCCAACGAACGCTTCGGCGGAGCCCAAGCACTCTGCTCGGGCTTAGCCCAGCATAGCCGCGCTGCTGTATACATAGAGAAAGCTTTTCCACCCAACATCAAGCTTGGCATCGCAAATGGGCCGCTCAGAATGAGGCCGTAATTCAGGACTTCTAGAAGGGAAGTGGCAGTATATGATTCATGAACCCATGACTATATATCATGGTATGGCTGTGCGATGTCTGTTTCCGTGCCAGCAGAGGTGTAATTTTGTGTACATCACTGGGGGGGGGGGCGAGCTGAGGGTCTGGCACCTAACTCCCTCCCCGGAAGATATGGGACACTCAACGGATGTAGTCCACGTTATTTTGACTGACGGCAATTCATATATAAATAAATAGATAAATATGTATATATATAGAAATATATGTAGAAATAAATATATAGATATGGGTATAGATAAATATATATAAATAGATAAATATATATATACATATATGTATATAAATAGAGAGAGAGAGAGAGAAATAAAGACAGAAAGAGAAAGAGAGAGAGATACCACACTTCGGAATAGTAAGTTTTGGATTAAACCTCCCATTTTTTAAACACATTAAGTTTAAATACTTAAGTTTAGTGCATGATTTGTGATTCCTAAGTGCTGTATCTATTTAAATATCAGCACAGAACTAATCGCACTCCTTTCCAATATATATATATATATATATATATATATATATATATCACCCATGACAGATATGGATCAAGGTGACAATTCAAATTATGTCAGATGCATTGCGCACGTTTCGACAACACGGTGTCTTGATCACTGCATGGTGGAGGACAATGAGAAAGATGAAAAGAAAAATTCAAAGTAGATGCTGTTCTGAATTATTTGACCTAACCTGGATAAAATCATGTGCTCTATAAATTAAGACACTCCTGCGGTTAGCTTAGGTTCCGGTGACGCCCAAATCACGAAACCACCTCTGGAGTGTAACATGTCTTTGGTAGTTGCAAGCACGTCTCCCAAAATCTTCCTGATCTGTTTGTCAGCTTTTTTTCTGGAATTTTTGTTTCGATCCACATGGGAAAATGGTCGGATTTGTCAATGTGTAGCACTATCGCGTTGGAAGTACGGTGATATTTTACATCTCGTATGTGTTCTTGTATGCGTGTTTTCACGCCTCGGCTTGTCTCTCCTGCGTGTCTTACTGCATCCTGAGCACAGGATTTCATACACGGCACTGTGCTGTCCCCTCATCCGAACCTGCATTAACTATGTCGCCTTTCTTCTGTCCCGAAGTCGTTGCTACGTTGTTGTCTACCGATTCTATTTTATTTGCGATTTCGTTGGCTGACTGAATATGGGAGTAGTATCCGCATTAAATGCTTCTTTTTCTGGGCCGTCTGCCCAGTATTGTTTCTCATTTGCTCGGCCTTTTTTCAGTTTCATTAAGAAGACCTGTGGGTACTTCATCTTGGCAAATGTTTCGAAACTGTTCTGGGTTTCTTCTGCCAGGTACTCGTCGTCACATATCTTAAATGCTCTCAACAAGGAACCTATCACTCTTCATCCGCTCACTATGAGCTGAATAAAAGTGGACATAGTCCTCCTGGCTGGCAGGTTTCCTGTGCACCTTAAATTTAATCGCCTTGCCTGCTCTCAGTATACATGTGTTCATAAACGGCATTTTGCAGTCATTTTCCAGCTGGACTGTAAACTGCAATTTCGCGTTAACGATGTTCAACAGGCTCATTTTTTCTACCAGGTTTGTGTCTTTTGGAACTACAAACGACATATTATCGACATATCGCATCCTTATGTTTTCTTCCATATGATATTCAGGAAGTGTGACTTCCAAATTCTCCAAGTACAGGCAGGCTGCTACCAGACTTAGAGGTGACCCCATAACTAACACGCTGCGTTAAATGGACTCGTCCTCGTTGCATGCAAAACGGCCAGATTTCATACAACTGGTCAGGGGTGCAGCCAGGATTTTCTAAGGGGGGGAGGGTAGGAGCTCAGTGTGAGCTGAAATCATACGAAAACCACTTGCCAGGAAGAGGATGTGCAATAGTTTTCACAAAAATGCGGGCCTATGGGGGGGGAGGGCGGTCCCCCACCCCCGGCTGCGCCTATGCAACTGGTCACGAGTGTCATGTACTGGTCTTCGGGTAAAGGTAAACTGTCTTGCATGGAATCTATGACGCTGCGCATGGCGTCTAAAGCTCCCTCTACCTGGGCGCTTGTAAACAGAGATTTTACATCAAACCTTGCCAGTTCCGCGTCTGACGGGTCGACTTCTTTTAGCGTATTCATCATTTCGGCTGTGTTCTTGATACGGTGTTTGCTGATTAGGCCCAGAGCTGCTGTCATTGGCTCCACTACCACCTTCGCTCACCTGTGGGGAGCACTGCCGGCTCCAGATGTAATTGGATGTATGGGAACGCCTTTGTGCACTTTTGGCACGCCTCTCATACATGGGGCAGTGGGTGTCTCTGTAATCAAATGAAGTAACAATCTTGCCGCACTGCGATTTCCTCAAAACATTGCTTGTTCTGTGGTTAAGCAGCTTGCTTTCTTTGTCTGCACATCCGACTGGCTTCTTGGTATACGTTTCGGTGTCACTGAGCAGTTAGGTCATCTTTCTGCCACATTTCGTCCTGTCCATAATGGCAATGCCGGCTCCTTTACCTACCTGAGTTATTACCACACTGCGGTCGTTGGCTCTGTCCTTTAGCACGCGCAAATATCTTCTCGGTAGGCTGTTTGGTTCCTCATCTGCTAACGCTTTACAACAGGTCGAAATTCCTTGAATGTAACCTTTATCTGCGTCGCTGTCACCCCACTTGTAATTTGGCTCGATATGTCCCACAAACAAATACTTGTCTCTGCCAGCGTCGAACTTCAGGCCTAAGGAAAGATCCTTCCGCTCGTTGTCGGATATCGTTGGCGATGAGAGGTTCGTTAGGATCTCTGCGTTTCCGGCCGCTTTTCAGCTGCTGTTTTGGCATAAATCTGACAACTTACAGCTAAGAATGTTACGCTGCTCCATGGTGAACTCTTTCAGACTTCCTTCATGTCGTGGTGTGAGTTGGGTCCCTTTTCTTGCATCGCTTATCACAAATGTTATTTTTCAAATCACTGCACGCATCTACTAGGCATGCTGTTGCTGAGTCACTAAACAGTTTATGCTGATGCTGGTTCGGACTTGGGTAGAAGCTTTTCGGCAAGACAATCTTTCGAAAATTTCGAACAGTTTAGGCTGCTTGAGATCTTCTTCCTAATGTTATATTCCCGCGTTTCCAAATCTGAATTATCACTGTCACCGTATGACCGTATGAACACATCGAGCGAAATTACGAGTGACATAGCCTCCTCACAGCAGAATGTACCTAGCAGATCATGTAAATGTTTGGGAAACATTCAGTGTGACGGGATAGGCACATACATTCCATTTCACCGACAGTGGGATAGTGAGTTATGAGCGGCTCACGGTCTCCTGGACGTGCTACAGTCATGACATCAGATAAAGTAACTTCTACGTGCATCCCACAAAGACCATGTGAAACAATTTTCACCTCGGCTTCTCCGTTTATTCTTCCCTTTTTCTTCCCCTTCTGTCCATCACTCACTCATTCACTCTACCTTCCTTCCTCTGCCCCCTCTCTTTCCCCGTTTCATCTCCGAGAGAGAGAAGGGGGGGGGGCGACACGTTGGGCCTCACCTTGATGTGCTGCAGTTCGGGCTCCTCGAGCACCTTCTGGCAGTAGGAGGCCGACTTAAGCAGGGGCGGGTGCACCAGCCGCTCCACGTAGCCCTGACAGCAGGGCGGGTCGCACAGCGAGAGGCCACGTAGCTGCTTCCAACCGCCCATGCAGCAGGTGAACTGCCGGCACGGACCGGCGCATGAGCTGGGTCGGGCCCAGGCCGTGTCCGGTTTGTGTGACGACGGGCCAATGATGCCCGGCTGATGATGGGCTGCGGGGCAAGGCTGAGAGGGTGCGCGGTTAGTGCTCGGCTGGTGATGGTCGGCAGACTGAGAATGCGGACGGATGGAGTTCGGCTGGCGATGGTCGGGAAACTGAGAGGGCGGACGGATGGAGTTCGGTTGGTGACGCAGTAGATGTGCCAGGACGGCTGGTCGTCGTATCGAGCCGAAGGGCACATGGTCAGTCAGCATTATTTAATCCCCAACATGATCGGAGACCTGTGCATTTTCGGAAGAATGTGCGTTACATTGGAATGTGCTTTGAGCAACGCACGCTGTAAGTAATCGCTCTTTTTACAGTGACTTAGCTCCATCTTTTGTGAGCGAATAATCAATGAAATTTATCAGTACCTTCAGACTAATGGGGATAAATGTCACGTTTAAGCAGCGGGCAGACTAAAACATCGAAGACATTTTCCACGCCGTTCATACAACAGGGAACGGACGGTTCTAGAAATCTCAAGGGAAGTGTATAGGGTCAATGAAGTCACTTTGGGAGCCGGAATATTCTGGAGAATCAGATGTTGTTTAATCTTCCTTCCATTTTGGCCTACAGGCTCCTACAGCGATACCCTGCGTACTGAGCGGTAAAGTTTGGTCTTTTATCAAAGCACCGGTATGAGCTGCAAGAAACCTGCCGGCGCACCAAGGAAGTCATTGAATCAGACCCAGCTTATCGGGACTGAGACCGTAAGGCGAGTGAGTTTTACTTCATCTAGCAGATAAAAATCAAATAGGTCGTTCAGGTGAAACTCCAATCACTAGACGGTTCTGCGTGCCAAGGCCTCAAAATATCCCGTAAGTAAAATAAGGTTGGTTGTGCATTTATCCGCACTTTGGACTGATATCTGGTTTTTAGTTAAGTAGCCTAAAATTTATTGTTCTCGTATGTATGCGACACACAGGCTTACTCTCCATCAGGGACAGATTCAGTATTTCGTCGGTAGGGTGGGGGGAGGCACGCAACATCGCTGTGACCCCTGGCATTCGGTGGCCTCAACGCCGATAAAAAAGCCCTCGGATTTCGGCCACTTTCTTTTCAGGTTCCGATTTTTTTTACGGCAGCCAAGCCGTAACTCTGGACGGCTAGACATAACAGGCAGATACATGAAGCGCATTCCATTTCTACGGAGACTGGTGGATCCTGCCATTTTGAGGCTAAGCATTTTGAAGAATATATGGCAAAATGAGTTCAAGATCGGCTGCTAAATACGACCAAAGTCAGGCACGATAGTTGATTCCAACGACTAGCTATCGTTATGTGCGGCAACGCAGCAAAAAAAAACATAACAATTGTAGGTCGCTGACCTTACAGTGAACGGTCCAAAGCGAAAACACTGACTTTTATGCGAATTCTAAATCATAGCGACTCAGGTGACATCGACTGGTGCGAATACTGAAATGTTGCTGGCAATAGAACAAAGGGGCGAAGCCAGTGAAATTTCGATGCTTCTGTTGCCATATATTTTTTTCTGCCGGTGAAACAGGGTGGATTCCATGAAATGTGTAAAAATATTTTATTGATGTGTCGTAGCAATGGGAGTACACAAATCTTGTGCTACATGTTTTTATCATAACGAAGGAGTACGAACTTTCCTGACATCCGAACTGTGTTAAGAATGTGACTACAGCCATGCATCAGTAACATGGGTGTCACAGATTGAACGACCGAGGAAAATTGAGTATGTCGCGTCGTCGCGCCGGCACGCAGAATTATGTCAGGCATTCGGACGTAAAACTTCATCGGACTAGGTGCCGCGGTATGTCAACACAGAGGAAATCTCCCCTCCCGTCAACAGCGTGGGGTCCTCCGAGCAAACGAGAAGAACCCAAGACCAGTTTGGTGGGACCCTGAACGATCTAGCGCGCCCCGGCATGTTAACATAAAGAGTTAGCATAAACATAAACTCGGCAAGCGCGCAGGGCCCTCCACTCGAAGAAGAGGAATCCAAAACCAATGTAGAGGGCCCCTGAACGATCGGAGTGCCTTGGCAGATGAACATATAGGGCCTCAGCAACAGTGTAGGATCCCATGAGCACATAGGAAATGACCAAGACCAATATAGCAGGCCCCTGTGCGACTGAGAGTGCCCGGGCAGGTTAACAGACTCCAGCAAGAAAGTAGGGCCCTCCGCGAATGGGAACAAATGGGATGAGTCCTTGGCCAATGTAGAAAACTCCTGAGCATCGCAGGTGTCTCGGTAGGTTAATTTATAGGGCCCCTGGCAATAGCGCAGGACCTTCCGAGCAAAAGGGAAGAAACCACGACCGAAGTGAAGGGCTCCTGAACGATCGAGAGTGCCCCAGCAGGTTGACACATAGAGTCCCCGCCAACAGCGTAGAGCCTCCCGAGCAAATAGGAAGAACCTAAGACCGATGTGGAGGGCCCCTGAAAGATCGGCGGTGCCCGGCAGATTAACAAAGAGGGCACCCGACAGCAGCGTAGAGCCCTCCGACCAAATGAGAAAAACCCAAGACCAATGTGAAAGACCCCTGAACGATCGAGAGTGTCCCTGCAGGTAAACATATAGGGCCCTGTACAGTGAATGCGTCCTAAAATTTCTCCAACCACGACCTCCCAATAAACCAAGGGTTTTTTTCTGCCTGCTCATGGGCCCTTCGCCTTCACTTGGGGCTCTTCCTGATCGTGTGGAGGTTTGAAGACGTCTAGCTTTTGTGCTTGGTGCTGAAAACCTGCATCCGTTCGGCTGGTTATGGGTCCCTTGGGAGTCCAACGCGGGCGGGGGCATGGCCCCGTGCCCACTCCTCTAAATCCGCCACTATTCGACATATATTCGGGACTCGACTTCAGCTGCTAGAAAAATGCGAGGCAAATACTAAGCGAATTTTCGCTAGCTGCTGGAATAGATCACTTGCCGGTGCTTCTAAGACGACCACGTGCCTCCATGGGTCTAAAAAAAAATCGCCAAACTTTTAGCCACATTTCGATGCCAGAAAATTATGGACAGCACATATGGAGACATTATGAAGCAAACTAAAAAGAAGCGCGTTTTTTAAGGAAGTCCAATTTGATGTCTTTCTGAACTTAAGTTTTTTTGCAGCTCGTGACTTTAAAATTCGAACATGAAGTCCCAGGTTACGAAACCACGCACTGAGGCATTTGATAAAATCGCGCAGCCGAAATACGACATACAAAAATTGATTGCGGCATTTGATAAATTCGCGCAGCTGAAATAAAACAAAGAAAATCTGGACTATTCTTGCCCGATTTTAGTCGCACTATGAACATGTATGTACACCTACTAGGGTGTTCCCATGGAAAGAAATTGCCATATCATACTATTCCCATCCAGCAAATAAATTACCCTACGGAAATAAAGTAGCGATACCTATAACGCCATTTTCAAACAAGCAGTTATAGACCTTAAGATTCGGCGTTTCCGTGGCATACAAGCGATAATCGCATGCGCTTTTGAATGACACTTTCTGAGTGCAACGGAGCAATTTGAAGTTGTGTGACGCGGAGTGTGGCAGCGAAAAACAACCGAAAATGGATGTCTGCCACCTTCCGTGTCCAAAATGCACAGCATTCGCATGAGCGCGATGTGATTTGCCGCTACGGGCTCCCAACCGTGACACGCAACACCAGGTCCAGATGTACGCAAAACGTGGGCGCTACGCTGATTTGTTTTTTATCATCTCGCTCATGCAAACAAAGGAGACCTGTCACCTCTGCTGCTACTGTCACCTCTCGGCTTGACTCGAGAGGTGACAATAGCATATTTAAACCAACACCACTGGACCTAATGGCCGACAGAAAGGGCTCGGGAGACGAGAGTGCATTGGGGGGATCGAACGCACGGCGTTAGCACGGTAGTAACGCAAGACCTTTTGTGGTGCCTCTGAACAGCCTGAAACATCAATGGACGGAAACCTCCCCACCGACCACAACGTTGACCTGCTGACGCAGACTGCCGTGGCGACTGACCGGTATGGAATATCGATCCAAGCATCAGCTGCGCTTATCAATGCCTTCCAGGTTGGTATAGGGAGAGTAACTGCTGACGACTCGTCTAAAATCGTTGATGCGAAAAAACTCTGGCGAGCAAGGGACAAAAACAGAAACAATAAATCGAAACGCATGGCCGAGGAAGCGCTAGAAGAGGGTTGGCAGCATTATATGTTGATGGACAGCAAGATTTGGCGATTAGCAAGGACACTGAGAGTGCAAGTTCTTCGAGAGTGCCTGCGCAGACAAAGGTGGTTGTGCAAGAAGAGCACATTGCAGTGGTCGCCGAGCCCGTTGAGGGGTATCTAAAGCTCTTCACGCCATCTTCAGGAAAAGCCGTAGTTATTTTCAGTGAGCTGTAGTCAGTGGCTTGTGAGTATAATGCGAACGATGTGTACGATGTGGTATCGGCTGTGACGGGACCGCAATGAGTACTGGGCATCATACAGGTATCTAACGCCAATTTGGGGTTGCACGAAATACTCCGGTGCACTGGTTTGTACGTCAGTTGGATTTGAATGAGCTTAACTTCAGGGAAGTGTTTTGAGAAGTTGACGGCGTCACAACAGGACCCAAGTCCTTCAGTGGCGCGGGTAGAGACCCTGCCGGCAATCCAGTTTCAGCCTGTGTCGGGCAAGGTGAGCCAGATCCCTGACGAAGTCACTTGTGAGCTCAACTCAGACCAGAAGTCACTTTATGATCTATGTGTGGCTGTGCACTCTGGAGACGTTTCATCGGATGTTGCTAACAGGAAACTTGGCCCCATAAACCAGGCAAGATGGCTCACACTGACATCGCGCCCGCTTCGCCTGTACCTAGCAACGCTGGAGCCGCCAGAGGATCTGAAGAGATTCGTTAATTTCTTTCTGAACCACTTCGCACCAGTGTGGCCTTACATCAAGTCTCATCCATACTGCGCAGAAGAACCACAAAACTTGTTCTTCAGCGTACGCTTGCTGCGAGATCTGCCAGATGAGGACCGGGCCCTAATTGATCCTGTCATCCAGAGGAATGGCTACTGGGCTCATCACGAAGCCATTCTGCTCGCGCTGGCAGCCGATGGCGATGCAGCTATCCACAGCAGAGCAGTCAAACTCATTCTGGCTAGCCGCGACAGCGAATCTGGGTCAGGCGTTTGATCGTTTAAGATTCCCAACATCAATTTTGATGCCGCTACTTATGTTGATATAATTGACTGGGAGTCCACACGTGTGATTCAGCCGCCTCTGCTGTCAAATATTTGCAACGAGGAGATCGAGCGCATCGCCGACATCCCGATGAAGAATCAGGAGGTATCCAGTTCACACGCAAGCTGTGGAGCGTGCAGCTCGCGTAGTTACAGAAGTCTCAGCCGCCGTAGTTGGCCAAGAGGCCCGGCACGAGTTCATCCGTGCTTGCCTCGCGCACCGAAAAGCACTGCCTATATTCACCTCCAAGAAGGATTTCAGTTCCTAAAACACAAACTACCCTGCTCCCGATCTGAGCGCGTCGAACCAAGAGTATTTTAGTGTCAAGGACTGATTTAATGTTTTATAAGGACTGACAGTGATATTGGCTTGCATAATGCAAAGTGCAGTATTGTTCACAATATGCAGCTGTCTCGCACTGCATTTGACTGTCCTCATAACACTTCATGCGGTAGCGTCAAATGAGTCAAATGAGTCAAAATGCACTGCTATCAAAGTCGGCAATGAATGACTCAAATCGGGTTGAAAATGGCAAAATGGCTCGCACAGCTGCAACTAATACCAGGAAGTTCATACAGGTAAAAAAATTGAGTATTTTGGAAATGAACACACTTTCGCGAATAAAGCTCCGCCAAGTGCATAGACTGCTAACTACTGAACTTTTCCAAAATTTAAGCAAGAGAAATTATGCCAAGAACCACTAGGATTCAGAAACAGCACTTCGAATGGCATATTTTACGGAAATAAGGGAGCGCTAAAGTTAGCTCCCGTTCATCTGGTACCACCTTCGTCGGCGGCGCTTGCCGTGCAGCGTTATGAAGATCGCCGTGTCGGTAACTCAAGGTTTCGCGCACACACTAAGCAAATCAGAGAAATTACACGTGTATCGGCTTTTGCGGCCTTTTACCTGCCCGCTTGTACCTTTACCTAGACTTTTTATGTCGCAGCCATTGAGATCCAGGCCGTTTCTTGGTCTCATGCAGGCGGCTATGAGAAAACATATATATAGGGCGTAAATGGCTTACATATCATCCAAAACTAAAAATGAAACCACTTTCGAGCTCCAATTGCCACGAGCTTTCCAACGGTGTGATTATTTTTATCGTGCGGCCAACCATTCGTGAGTTAGGGGGGTGGTCACCCCCCTAGTCGGACGTGCATGGCGCCGACCCAGAGTCGGGCGCGGGTTAAGTAACCACAATACGCGTAGTGTCAATAGCTCTCAATAGACTGCGTGCGGCCCGATAGTCGGCTGTAAGATATTGGCTCGGTGGGGACTGTAAACGTTATCCAAAAGGCCTTTTTTGTCATTAATGCAGGTGTTAACATTATGCGCATCTTTTTTCACTATTATATGTGCGATTTCAAGAAAAAGGTCAAAATCGACACACCCTTATACATACTCTATGCCAGGGCAAGGCTACACAAACTACGTAGAACGTACCGGCCCGAAACCAGCGACCCTGTGGTGTCACTGAGGGCTGCTAGTCGGGTTGGCCGTTGCGAGTAATGGTAAAAAGGTATGCTTAAACTAATTATCACGTGGGCAAATAACAACAACGTGATAAATACCGCGCAGAAAAGACAATTTTGCGTGACGAAATTATATTCTTAGGAGGGCCAGTCACCTCCTGGAAGACGCAGGAGGTGACTTCAGATATTTTAAAGCTAGCAGGACGTCCGAGAACGAATAAAAGCTTCGGATGCCTAGTCGCGCCGTTTGTGAACAACTTCATTCCCCGCTATCGGAGTGGAAACAGGACGGGGTATATAATAGCAGCCGTCTGGAAACAAGCATTAATACCAGAATCGTGTATTTAATTCGGCAATGAGAGCAAGCAGCATCCGCTCAGCATCATCATACACGTAGCAACGAAGCAAGGAAAGTAGGACACCGCCTTCGTTGTTTTAAAATTGACACCAAGTCCATCACATTGCATGGGGACTCTTTATTTTATATGTTGCAGGCCACTGCGTGTGCCCTTTATGAGAAATGGCGGCTTTTTAATCCCCGTCGAAAGAGGGGAGATGATTGCCACCCCTTATGAGTTTTTTTTTCTGGGACCGTTGGCGAACGACGTGAGCCAAGAAACTGCAACCTCCTGTAGCTGACCTTTCTGCACGTTTTCGAAAAAAAATCTTACAAGGTAGTATCAAGCACCAGCCATCCTCGAAACCCTGCAAGCCGATTTTCTAGACCTGAGCCACGTTTGGGCTTCTTTCTCCGGAGTTTGAGGAGAAATAGGGTCAGTTTTTTACCCATGACTGACTCATGATTCATGGCCATGATTTGAAATGTCTTTCTGGTTTTATTTTTTCTGGTCTTTCCGCGGTCAAGCAAGGTCAGTCGCCTTATCTGACCCCAAAATGCATTTGAACCAGTCACTGAGTAATTTTTAGTGCTGATTCTGTAACAGCAAGTATTTTTGTATCCCACTCGAAGATGAGAACATTGTCACGTACTGGCAAACCGTAGTTCTTGACACTAGTCGTGCTATAAAATATGGCAGTAGCATCGGACCTCTACCTGACCTGACTTTGACCTGGGAAAAAACCATCACTGTATGCAAGAGTTGGTCACTTAATACCATGTCACTGCGAAAGCGTACCTTGCAGTACCTTCACTTGTTAAACTACTACGATGACGGCGGAGATGGCAAACGAGATATTCTTATTCACGGTGACCTGAGAGATCACCAGGTGATCTGCAGGGATCAAATCATACATCATTAGAATCAGAAAGAGACAAGCTATTCGCTCGTCTTTGTGTTGTCTTTCTACCTCAATTGGGAGTAAACTGAGTAGGGATGTGGCAACCATCCCCCAAGCCGGGGACGTAGGTGAAAATCCTTACGTCCGGCGAGGGTTTACCCTCGCCCGTATACGAGGTCTAACGAGGCTAACTTCCCAACAATTTGTTCGATCCACCTGAAACTCTGTTCATCCGCTTCGGTCCCTTTCGGCATCTTATGGTGCAAAAATGTGTCCTCTACAGTGCCCAGGATAACGAGCTGTGACTTGATAACGGACACCATGTCAGGCGTCTTCGCATGCCACCGCGGCCGGTTTCCAACGGCTCCATTTCTTTTTACTCACGGTAAGAAGTTAGGAGTGCACAACTGTGTGTGTGTGTGTACGTGTGCGTGTGCGTGTGCACGTGCATGTGCGAGCGCGCGCGCGCGCTTGTGTGTGTGTATCTTTAATACCGAAATTATCGAGGATGTAAGCTGAGGCCGTGAGATGCGTCGAGAAACGCGTTACTTTTGACATCCGGAAATGCGATAGGAAACAGATATCGGAAAATCATCTAAATTTTCGGATCGCTAAGGTGTAAGGAATCGAATGGTATAAATTTGCTGTAGTTTATATTGTGCTTCATTAAAACAGGGCAGAACGCAGCGAAGGCCTGACTGCTCCGACGGGCGAAGCGGTGAGGGTCGCGGGGTGATGAGTCTGTATACCACGAGGTGCCTAAATTGAAATTGGTGTTGGATATTAACACAAAAGACGCTTTTAACACATCTAAGCGAAGGTTTTTAGTTAATCCGAGGCCATTTTTAGGTAACAGGCTTAAGATAACCTTGGGTGATCTAAGATGGCCTTGGCCTGACTAAGATGACTTTCATGTCATTCGACAGTATTGTTGGTTAATGCAGACGCTCAATTTGACTTCCACATCTACTTTTATCTATAAAAATGCTCCTGCATCCCAGAGAACGCATTAAAGCTGACGACCCCGCTGGACAGGGAATGACCGAGCATGACCTGGATCAGACCCCATGGGTACAAATTGACAAACACTATGATGTCCGTTTCTTTTCGTCATCATTCATTCCTCCACGCCGATGTGTGCTTAAATTCGAAAAAAAACATCACTTTCTGCCAGTTTCTGACCTTTGGCCCGACCTGGGAAGTCACCCGTTGACTCGGAATTCGAAAAAAGGGATACCAGTCGCGACATTATGTCACGCACAGCACGCTGTTTTTTTTCGCAGCGTTCTGGGACGCGTGGCGTGAAAACGGCCGGGGAGATCGTACTAATCCTCCCTCCATACGTCCGCGTTATGCAGAAGCCCCTCTACGAACAAGGACTAAGATTCATTACCCCATCGTGAACCCATTGGGCACCATGATAGAACCATGACAGAAGCCCCTGTACGAGCAAGGACTAAGATTCATTACCCCATCGTGAACCCATTGGGAACCATGATAGATATTCCCAACGCAAAATTATAGACACATGGGGATTAAAACGACCTGTGTCACCACGCTCTCCGCAGTTGCCATACCTACTCTCTACGCTTTCCGGAGGTGCTGCTTCACCCACACGCCACCCACACGCATCGCTATATGGAAGGGGGAGGCAAGTGCAGGCCATGGGTAACTTTTGTACGGTAATATGTGTTTTGGCCTTTTGATGGGCGAGAGGGCATCGCAAGCACCTACACTGTAAACTCATTTCGACGACGCTAAGTTTTTAACCACGAACCAGTGTTAGAAATAGAAACATATGGGTTGTGAACACACGAGTAACTAGTAAAGAAACAACTCAGATGCTTGCCATCATCGTCATCGCCTTGTTTCGTGTAAGTGGCGATTAGGTAGTCCATCGTAAAAATGACAAAGATCTTCGTCAGTGAACAACGAGGAACATTGGGTAACGCATAAGGGACTTGTGGGTGGTCGTCATTAACAAGAACTACGTGGGCTCGTTGACAGGTGACGAAAGCAACGTTCACGTGGAGCTCGCGTGCTGGTCATGACAAAGATAAGTCTGAGCAGAGTTTATAGCTCCCCGCCAGAATTCAAACGCGATTTTCTAAGACTCCATTTTACAAACAGGCAGATATGAAATGTTTCCGGTGCGTTGCCAGCCAGTGGTAATTGATTGGCATATTCTGTGATGTTTTTTTTGTTCGAAAGTACTGTGAGATGCACATACATATTCTGATGGGCTTCACCTATGTCAAATTGTATTATGACTGAGATTTGATCGTCATTCGGAGTGAAATGCAACTGTAGATTATGTAAGATTAGTGTTCCCCGCGACATTTGCGACACATTTAACCGTTCTGCCCAATAAGGGCAAGCACATGTGAGTGTAAATTCACAGAAAGTTGGATAACTTTGGTCACAGACATGATGCACAGAGACAATTATGGGTTTGTTGCCCAAGAATTACTTATTAGTATGAGATGTACAGACAACCTGCTCCGTCTGCCGTGAGTAAACAAAGGTCGTTGTGGAAAAGCTTTATCCAGTATGCCGCATGCCTCTCATCTATGAATGCGCCTGAATTCTGGCTTGCTGTTCAGTGCAATCTTTTTAGATATTTGCAAAGACTAACCTAAACTAGCCTAACCTAACCCTGGGAATATCAGTGATGTGCTGCAGAGGGACTGTTCTGCCTTCATGCACTTCTTGGCTGGGAAAGAAGGCTTAACACCAGTATCCTGCATGCCAGCACCCACCATAAGCAATCTATCGCAGGCAATCTATTTAACATGCCTTTTTTGCAGAGGGAAAATGACATAAATCATTAAGATTGCCCAGATTCTCCATTTTTGTTCCATGAAGCGGGGATTTTGTGACCAAACAATAATGGTTGGATTGTATATCTAAATCTTGGCAGGACTGCATTGAAGTTTTCGTCCAAAACATTACATTTATGGTGTGCTGCAATTCTGACATGCTGGTGATGTAACGTCTGCCATGTTTTGCTGCAGGTAATTCTGCTTGTATGGAATTTCCGGGGCACGCAAAATTTCCTCCATATAGCCAAAATTCCGTGTATCTGAATCTCTTCATAGATATTTTGACTTCTCAGAACTGGAAATTTGCTTCCATATATCAACAGTCCCATATAATTAGACCCCATACTTGCAAACTCGTCTGAATAATTTTTTCTACTCCGACTGCAGGATACGACATGAACGGGATAAATTCAGTACATTGTGATCATTCCCAATACCATGAATCTAATCTGCATTGTTTGCACATGCTGAATTTTACATTTCTCAGGTGGTGTCCCAGCACCACCTTAAGTAAACAGCAACATCTAGCAACACCTCGCAAAAAACACCCAGAAAAAGAACCAGGTGCCATATACATCACACCTTTTAGTAAGATGCGAAAAATTTACTTTTTTAGTGACCACATAAATACTGTACCTGTCAACTCTTTTGAAGGTAAGAAGTACATATGTTGACGCAATGTCATTTCGTTTTCTTTTATCTTCAGCTTAGTTTAGTTGATTTCGAGTTTTTCGGACAACACTAAAGCGAGGTCGACCTAAAAAAATCGTACCATATGTTCGAACGATTTCGCTTGCCCTTGAACATTGGTCGGGTACAGGGTCACAGACAGGTGAACACAAGTGCAAGAATTCGAAAAAATGCGAAATGAAAAATGGGAATGTGGAAAATGAAAAATAAAAAGCCATGTAATGAGAAAAACTGGAGGCCATTTAGTGAACGTTAAAGATCCACTTTCGGCCAATAAAAAGAAGGGGGCGGTTTATAAGATCACATCTGACTGTGGGAAGAACTATATGAGTGAAACGGGTCGTCCACTGCAGACAGGATTAAAACGACATCTGGCAGATATTAGAAATGGTAGGATAGACAAATCGGCTACCGCGAAGCATGTGTTTGATTGCAAAAAAGATTTAAGTACGATGCTCGGAAAAGCTATAGCTGTGATGCCACCTTGGAAAAATAGGATGGTACGGGAGTCAATAGAAATCAGACAAGCGAACTCATTATTAAACAGGGGGTAGGTAAGTTTCAGTTAAGTCCCTTATAAAATATTGTTATAGCTGACGGTTTGACAGTGGATTCTGCACGGCGTAGTCTGAGGTTATAGCAAACAATTAGACAGTGAAACGAGGTAAAACGCTTTTTTTAGGCTGTGACGCGCGATTAGAGGAAGTAAATATGTAAAACGCTGTAGATCATAGCAAACGATTGACGGCAATTACTGTTACACACGGCGGATTGTACATTAGTATATATTTTTCATATAACGCGAACGTTAAAGTGGATGATAAGGTAGCGCGACCATATGAAGCGTAATTCTAGGGTGTAGCGAACGACCAGATTAGGCAAATGCGCACAACGTACCTATAACTGACGGCGACCGATAAGACGAGGCAAATGCAAAGTACAAGTATATTTCACAGTGAACGATTTTACGAGTATGTGTAGAGTGCAGCACAGGTTACAGCGACCGATTAAGCGAGCGGAACATGTAAAAGCGTAGGTTTCGAATTTGGTATGGATTTCAACTAAACCAATATGGTTAACGTACTTTTAGGTCATGTCTCTTTTGTTTAAAGGTAGCAACAACATTCTTCCGCGGGACTGAGCGTATTTTTTCGAAGTCTTGCACTTGTGTTCACCTGTCTGTGACCCTGTACTCGACCAATGTTCAAGGACGAGCGAAATCGTTCGAAATATATGGTCCGATTATTTCAGATCGACCTTGCTCAGTGTGGTCCCAAAAAAGTCGAAATTACAAGAAGTACATGTCAACACAGCATTTCAAGCATCACAAAGCCGCTATTAGAATTACTTTTCGATAATGGAAGCACTAGACCCAAATTCTCTACTGCCAACTGAAATTTGAGTTCAGTTCGTATATTTTAGGTGGCCTCTAAAGATTGAGGCATATTTTAGAACAATATAAAGGTTGCGTAAAAGGTAAGGTCCTGACTCATGGAACTGCATGTTTGCCAGAAGTGGTGCTCCAGAATTGGGCCTACGTCGCTCAGGCTTTGGGAACAGTCTTGGCTTTGGTTGCCCCCCAGAATATCTGCCATATCCGAAACATTGTTTGCAGACTGGAATCTAGGTAAGTTGTTACCTGGAAATGTACATATTGATTATAGCTAGGCAGCTAATATACTAATAACCGCGTCGCATTAACTTTCAACACAACTTTACACGCATTCAAAGCAAAAAGCAAGAGACAATCCGCGACAACAAAACAACACACGGCATCCCCGTTTCCGTGACAGAATTGAATTATAAGTCGGATTTCCCTCGGGAGGCAAATCTGGATTTCAGGTGGTGTTTCCATGACCGTGCTCAGCGAATATGGATTACATTCGAGACCTTCGAGTCCGGATTGCTTCGTGAAACACGGATTCACCGCTAATCATGGCGCGTGTGTGGCATTTCCCTTCAGAACGTACGGAGATGTATTTCATAGCAGATTACCGAATGGACTGAGCTGCTGTGAGGGACTGGTGTTTTGTGAGATTTGAGAACTTCGTAGTGCCAATTTGTGGTTCTTTGTCAACAAGCTGCCAATAGGCAAGAAACTGATTTCGGCGCTAGCTTACCCTTTGCAGGACACCAAAACAAATACGGTGCATAATGCTGCCATATGCTTCGAATTCACGGGCAACCTGGATTTCCACGCGAAATCTTCTTTTTCAATCCGGATTCGCAAACCCAATCTAGTTTCTCAAAAGAGGTGTTTCCATGACCCCTGAAATCTGGATCTGAAAGGAAATCCGGATTCCCTTTCGTCATGGAAATGGGGCTACTGTCACATGGGATTCAGTTTTGTCTCTTTCGCACCACTATCAAGCGCACTTCAATTTATCAAGTTTTAATTACTGTCATTCCCATGCCATTCCCATGTTGCATTCGATGACATTATTTGGGTTGAAGGACAACTGAGGCATATCTTTAAAGTAAAAGTACCTTAGTTTTCGTGCTCTCATGTGATCTCATATGATCACCTCTCTCTTATATGATTACCTCTCATATGATTACCAATTCATTGCTGTCCAGCTCGCAGGTGTTAAATTCGAAAAAGTGACGATTCAAACATTGCCAAACTCATGCAGGAGTAGGCAGAACAGTCGCAAGGAAAAGCACACCGCAGTCGCGTCTATGTTCATAATCCATCACGTTTTCTCTGATGTCTATTTGTTTATTTACTCTACAACTTTGTACAATACATGCATAATGTGCCTATTCTAAGCCCAGCGTCATGAATATGCATAGTAGAATATGCATAGTGAATAGCATGGTATGAAAAGGGATTTCAGTCATACATAAAATGGTTTCCCAGACACATGTTTTAAAATGTGTTCCAAGCCGCACAGTTACAGGCATCACGTACATTAAAGAAGAGTCAACAAAAACACGAAATAACAAACATTGCCACGTTGCTTTTGTTCTCGTAAAAGAAAACAAATATTCAATCTCTTTCGTAAAAATCATCTCAAATCTATGAAACTTTTGGAAAACTATTACACTTCTGGGCCATAGCACATTAATAAAAAAACACTTATGCCATTGGATGACAATTTGGGGAGACATGGCGCCCCAAAGCCAAAACCCTTTTCTGGCCGGCGACCTCAAATCGGACAAATGTATATTTCTAGTATGATTTCGCCATTTTTGAGGTGAATACTAGGGCCTGCGCTGGATAATAAATTAGGATGAATAAAGATTCATGAGCATGTGGTGAATCTATTGCAGCCTTCAGATTATCACGCTTTTCGTATTGTGGAAGACATGACATACGAACGATAAGGTGATTTCTCACCGAATTGATGCCGCAAAATCACCAATTTTTGACACCCTTCACCTCATTTGTCCCATAACATAATGATCTAGGATCATAGCATGGTGAAGACAATAAGTTTTCTATCGGCGCTACCTTCCTGCTAGATGTCTTTGAAATAAGCTAATAATTTGCGAAGTCAAGGGCAAAATATGCCACTTCTCCGACTCAGAGTATTCTCAGACCCTCTCCGGTGCGCATGTTAAGTCATCTGATCATCGATATACCAGCCTGAATACAAACACACAAGGATATATTCATGTATTCTGTTTTATTTCAGGACAGCTGACGGGAATTCTGGCGGAAATTTCGGACTCTCCCAGCAAGTGCGGCGAAGACCGGCCAGAGAGATATAGATTGTTAATTTCAGGCCATAAATAGTCAGTGCTCTAAATCCGTATTAACGTCACACATGCGTTAATATAACGAATTAAGTGTAGTAAATATGGGGCATGAACTATACTAGTAAATGGGTATCAAGTCCCACTCCAGGTGGGGTGGAGCTTGATACTAGATACCATGATGAACATCCTCGGAAAGAGGCAGCAGAACTGAAGAGTTTAGGAGCTACTGCATCAGATGATTTCCACGCGGCCGTCAGTGACAGTACATCTGTGCATGACACGGTACAAAGGCTGTCGTCTTTAGGGACACATTTGCACATCAGACGGTAAATACGTCGTTGTACGTGTACATCTCTCCGCCAGATACCGTCCACGTTGCCGTCTGTGCACATCGATGCATCAGGCGGTGTACTCACGCTGTCGTCGGCCCTCGAGCAGGTGGCCAGCAGGGCCAGAAGCAGCGTGGTCAGTCGCAACAGCGGCATGGCCACCGTCGTGCAGGCGTTGATGTCGTCGGCCGCCGTGCGTCGGCACCGTCTGCGCCTCCGTCGGCCCGTCAGCCGGCCTGGGTCGTCGGCGCCGACGTCACGCCTCCGCCCCTGCGTCTCGGGCGGTCGCCCGTGCCGGGCCGTCCCACGCTTCGGAGCAGCACGCAGTGACGATTGCGCACCGTTTGACGTCTCACTTCGACAGTATTAATCCACGCCTTACGGAACTCGTTTTATCGACGCTCTCCACGAGCCGTTCGAAAACTCAGAGTGTTTTGGTCATTTCCACGGGATGTTTGTCCTTTTTTACAATACGCTCTAAAATGTTTAAAGAAAACTTTTACAGCTGGCCTTTCAGTCTAGATCAAGCTTAGACAACACGGCCAAAATTATTATTTTTTGCTTCTTGCGAAAATCTAGTTGCTAAATTTTATTACCGTTGATTTGTGGAAGCTATTCAATGTTTTTATCGTGCTCATGCCACACCAGCACTTATTTTGAAGTCATGATGGTCCTAGGTCAGGTAAACAAGTATATTAACGTCGGCATGCCGTGCTTTAACTCATATTAATACGGCTGAGTTAATTAGGTAAGGTTTCGGATCGAGTTTCCAGTGGTTAGCAGATAAGTAACAAATAATCAAGGAAACGTTCATTTTGCTTCGAACTGATATGACCTGACCTCACCCGACCTCTTGCCGACTTCCAAAACGAAATGGATTATCTACCCTTCGGACGGTCTCCATCATGTTTAAAATGTTTTGACTGCTCCAAAAAGTCGAACGAGATGATTGCCCTTATTGATATTTGAAAAGCCACAGAGGTCATGAGACCTTCAAACTCATCTCCAATCAGGCTACGTAAGCTGGACATATGGAATCTTATGCTGAACAAGCAATATGTTCGTTCCGAAAGCTGTAGAGTCATATAGGAAGAGCATAATTTGGAAAATCATGTTCTACATCCGTTAGCATGTGCTAAGATTGGGATTCGCCCCAAAATATCCAAGAATAAACAGAACTCAGCTACCCATAGCTCCATACAGTTACTTCGTACGGATTCCGTGTCTTTGAGAAAACGGCATGGAGGACCAAACTGGCCCTTTTCTTAGGGCGAGGTTCATGTATCTTGGCCTTGACAGCTGTGCACGAGGGCGACACTTACCTGTCGGTAGTCGCTATGGAGCTCTGTTAGCGTTACAAAGCGTTTAATATTTTCTTCACCAATGGGGACCGAAACGTTCATTTTCCGTTCGGACAGTGTTACCGCCATATGGATATGGCCTAAAACCGCACTGTAATTATTACACCTACACCGAAATGGAAAACAATATCAGCCAAACGAGCTGTAATAAATGTAATGTTCTCGGAAAGGTATGTCGTTATTAACGGTGGAACGATAAATTGACAGTGACGACTTCTCTTTCTCGTAACATAAAGATTTCGGTATGTTAAGCATTGGACTTCTGCGGGAAATGAGTGTGTATCACAGCAAAATTGAACCTGGATTTCAACTGAGACTTCAAGTTGACAAACGTCGTATGAAACGATGCATGCAAACACGTGGAGTGACGTACAGAACTAGCTTCTTTCCACTGACCGAAAAAGGTCCTTTTATTTCTGCAGTTTAGTTGCAACACACTTTGGCCAAAAAAGACAGCTAGGCGTCTTTAGGTATGAGCTGTGAAAAAGCCATTCGGCTATAATGTCGCAGTCGTTTAACCGTTTAAGCATGCTCCTTGCACTAAAAACGTAGAGGTACACTGTTGCGCGGCAGTTATAAAAACCAGTTTCGAGAACTGGCGTGTTCATTCGTGTCAACAGCCGCCACATGCCTGCCGTTGTTGAAGTAGCTAATGATATACGAACAGATATATGAGTAGTGGTAAAGCGGCATCCAAGTTTCTGCAATAAGTTCAACTCCTAATTGGAATACTCAATTGCGCTCCAAAGATCGCATTCGTGGATGACCGCTCCTACAAAGCAAGGATGCCAGCAGAAGTGACATCTGACATGGCACCCAAACCCGTACCCCCCGCTGCAGGCACAGGTAGTGCCATTCTATCACATAGTTCTATTAAGTAACGTATCTATCTGCACACGTCCAAAAATTGCCAATTTTTATTTCACGGTAATGTAACATCAGATTACTGAAAATTGTGTGCTCATTTAAGAAATGCGTATTAAGACACATTTTATTGATCGTGAAAATGATTCAGCCACATTTCATCATTTCTAATGCCTGTGTTATTTTGCAGCACAGTTCTCAAAAAGTAGCCATTTGATATTTAGGTGTGAACTGTGAAAACATTTAGCTTTTTTTAACCGGACGCACTTTAACATTAAACCATATTCCTTGCCTTCGAAAAGATTCAGATGTATATTGGCAATGCAATTTTTTTGCAAGTAATGGCATGGATTTAACTCTATTCCCGAAGGGCTAGACGGTATGGCCGATTCCCGGCGGGGGATTCGCCCCCCCCCCCGAGATCCCGAGAACTACTCGTCCGATTTCATCATAACAAACGGCAATCGATTTGCCATGACGTAAACTACATTTTTATTAAAAGGAATTTTTGGAATTTTGACAGGGGTGGATACAGGCGACAAAGAAATAAAAATGAGGGGTATTTTTGAACTTGTTATAACTCTCTTGTTGAGGGACCGATTTTAATGAAATTGGCATGAATCGAGAGGTTATGGATGAGGCTTTTACCATTGGCCCTTACATTTGAAATTCCGAGAAAATCATGGGCGTTCACAGGGTTTCGAAAATAGAAGAATCATTATTTTTTTCAAAAACTGATTTAACGGAAAAGTTAAAGCACTTTTTTAGTTTCTACTAGTCATGTTATTCTAAAGAAGTACAAACCGTATTACATTGTAAAATGTTAGCATAGGTGGTGCCAGGGACATGAAAAAGTGGGAACTGCCGTGGTCACATGTTCTCCAGATCAGCTTACGACCTTTGACCTTAAATGACCTCCAGTGTCCTAAGAATCACTTGGAATGATCTTTTGTGTATTTTGTATCCTTTGAAAGTGTTTCCAGTCATTTGAATTCGCTATTTCTAAAGTCCCATTTCACGGCTGTTGGGATATAGGGTACGCACACTGACATTTTAGGTCAAAGCTCCTTGACTCGACCTGACATCAGGCTGGAACTTAGTAAACAGGTAGAGGGCACCATTTGACGTCATATATATTCTGGGTTTTGCATTAGAAAAGATAGCGCTAAAATTGTCGCTATAAAACAATTCTTGAATTTTGGCCTTGACCTGACTTTGTTAAGTGACTTCAGGTGAACAAAATTGCATTTGTATATTGCCCAAATATTTATCTATACATCCGTATAAAGCTTTAAGTTTTATCTTAAAAACTATATTTTTGACAGCCATTTTCCTTTTACGCTCATCAGGGCCAAAAATGGCCTGATGCGCCTCACAAAAACGTTGCCTAGCTCCGCCCCAGTGCAGGATAGAAATGCAAAATTATGTCACGGTACGTAAAAAGGACAACTAGGAAAAGTCATCAAGTTTCGTAAAGCTGCGTCAAGAACTCTGGAACTGGCAAGCCAAAAAAACCCGAGGGGAAGACGGATTTAGCCCTCCCTGCTGACCTTACTTCGGCCTTAAGGAAATGAAGGCCTGTTTTATTTTCAGCATTAAGAGGGAAACACTTTCGGGAAACGAGAGGGGTACGGACCCCAAGTTTACCGGATGCGCCCATGTAGCCACGGCCATGGGGTCTGCCCAGCGTCCTGTCAAGATCCGAGCACCTCTCCCCACCTGTTGAAAAGTATCGGCAGAATGAAGAATAAGTGAAACTGTTCATAACATACCAGATAGTGATTCATTAGCCCTGCTGCCACCGTAAACGTACCTGGAACTCGGCATCATTTCTATGGTGGCACAATTAGGCACATCATGTGACGCAAATATGTCAGGGTTGCCCAAATTGCACTTTTTGCAGAGTCTGGCAAGAAACCGAAACAAAAATAGCAAGCAAACAGTGAAGCTCTAAAACACCCGATATTCCGAAGGTCAAAAGACCACAGAAGATCTGCAGCTGTCTCCCAGTATACAGCACGGTGTGCGGCTAATCACATGTCACAGCGAACGTATGATATTTTCACGTAGGTGCACCAGAAACTAAGGTATTTGAAAAAAATTTGAAAGAGACGAAACTTGGAGCCTGCACCAGGCGACTGAAGTTCGGTCCATCGGCGGGCAGTGCCCGCCTGGCGGACATTTATGGAACTACTGACGTATGGTTCGTTGTTGACTTGTATGACATTTTTATTTCACCGAAATCAGATGACAAATGACGTAAAGCAAATGACCTTTTCTAGACCAGACTGAGCAGATACTACCAATGGTAGCCTTTCCGAGGCAGTCGTAACTAACCATTTATAGTAATATGCGGTCGTTACGAAACTAGTTCAGCCGTTCGTGGTTTTATCCAACAAATCACCATCGCGGCACATTTACATAAGGTGATGTTGTTTCAGCCTGGCGTAGATGAAGCCATGCCTGGCACTTTCTCCAACAACAGCGTTGGCTGCCTCTGTGACCACTTTCACGGCTCGTTTCACAAACTGTACGGACGGGGAACAGTTTCACTTCCAGAGGAGACCGCAGTGTATTTAAAACCTCCCTCTCTTCCATGTCTCTTATAAGTGGCGGCTCACTGATTCGCTGCGCCAGTCGATGACTTGTTCATAATTTTGGGCTGCGAAGTTGATTGCTGGCAGTTTATATTTCCTCGCTTCCTCATGTTCATCTCGGTCTTGCGTGAACTCCAGGATCCGTTGCCGGGCTCTCTTCCTGAAGCCTGGGTTTGAATCGGCAGCCATCGTCAGTATAACAACCCCAGGATGGCACCAGCAGGCGCTCCGCTGAATTACTGGCCGTACTATATCCTGGAAATGAGGAGGGAGACTCCGGAGATACTGCAGGCTGCGGCTGACATTCTGAGGGCCACTGGCGCAGTGGCAGTTTTGTATGATCGTGAACCACATAGGCACGGAGTGACGAAGGATGAACGGTAGCGGGATGCGGAGGTGGTCACTGGATAAGGCTGTAGATTTGCAAATCCGCAGAAGGCGAGCAGCGACACCGAGACATCCGGCAAAATATCACACGAAAAAGTGTCTTAATTCTCCGATCGCAGTTCGGCTTTTGTCAAGTAAAGTGCGTACTTGACCATGCTTGATGAGGTGCAAAACACTGCGCGGAGGCAAGGCGAACATATGGTAAAGAAGGGCTACTGTCAGCCTGATAGCATGTTTCTATGTAATCAGTATTCACCGACGCGCCGTCGCAGCCCATGACTTTCATCTCCCCACCTTATTCACTAGGTGTTGTGAGCAGCTCGGTAAACTGATCTATGACCCTCCCTGACTGCGGTATGAAGTGAGCTACGTACTCCTCGGCTCCGAGAGTACCACAACGTGCTCCTCCTGCGTAGGTGATGATCTGTTAGCAAATGCAGCATCTTTTCACCCATCAAAATAGAGTGCTGCAAGTCCCGTGCCCCGCAGTTTATCAGCCCTTGTGCTCGCCTATCCCTCACGAACACGGTCTCTAGTTCGCCAAAGTTTCTCTGCATCCAGCATGTCTGTGCTGTGGGAAGACACGGCCTAAATCTACCTGGAACCGTTACTGGGCCGTCACTGGGCCTCTACTCTCCCCTCTACCGCTCTCCTAACCCAGCCCGTCTGTCGGTCACGGGCACCGCGCTGCTTTGTTTACAGTCGGTGTCATCTGCTCGGTGGGGTTCGAATGATTGCTTGGTGAGACATGGGAGAGCACAGGCGGCCCCAGTGAGCGGCTAACGCCGGGGAAGAAAGCATGGTGAGGACTAGTTTTGGTTGTTTATTTTTTCTCGAATCACAAGCCTGCAGCAGCTCTCGAATATGGCGTGGTAGCATGCATGCCACACTTTGCCATGAAATTAATCCGTCTTCCGCTGGCCAACTTCAATAAACGCTTCATATGTTCACATGGCAAAAACAAGACGAAAAGCAACCTAAGCTTTCATTCCAAAGCGATGACTATGTCGTATAAACGTACGCACTGCAGCGGGGAGCAGTGAGACGATTGCGCTATGCGAAAGACGCGCTTGGCTACAAAATGCTCTCTGAGATGTATGTAAGACTGACATATTTCGACTCTGCTCTGCATTGCGACTAGACGCATGGCCTTGGTTTGTAAAATAATACCAGAACCTAACATCTGTAGCCGATTTACCGAAGGTCTTCACGTAGTTCACCAATGCGCCGCCAGGCGCGGTGTAGTCAGCGGTGATAGTCCTTCAATCTCCCAGCGCAGGCTCCAAGTTTCTTCTTTTACCAGAATTACTTCACAGTTGCTGTTTTTTGGCTGCATCCACGTGAACATATACCCTCGTCCGGACTCTGTTCAAAGGTGGTCCTGACGACACGCCCTAGTGTACAGCCCCCAACGTCCGCCTGTATACATACGGCTGTCTAATACACTAAAGCTGTCTCCCTGTATATAGCCCCCAGCTTACGTCGGTATACAGTCTAAAGCTGTCTTCCTGTGTATGACCCCAACGGACACCGATATACAGTCGAAAGTTGTCTCCCTGTGTATAATCTCAGCGGCCGCCGGTATACAGTCTGCAGCTGTCTCTCCGTGTACAGCCCACAACGTCTGCCGGTATACAGTCTGCAGCTGTCTCCCTGTGTACAGCCCACAACGTCCGCCGGTGCACAGCCTGCAGCTGTATCCCTCTATTGTGCAGCCCCGACTTTTGTGGGTATGCAGTCTGCAGCTGTTTCCCTGAGCACAGCCCCCAACAGCCGCCGGTATACAGTCTGTTGCTGTCCCTTTGTGTACAGCCCCAACTCCCGAGGGTATACTGCCTGCGGGTTTTTACGAGCCACCGACGGACGTCGGTGTCGTCGGTGGCTATCCACCTGAATACAGCTCCCCCGATGTCCGCCGCCATACCGTCTCCAGCTGTCTCTATGAGTAAGGTTCTCTACGTCCGCCGGTGTACAGTCTACATCTTTTTACCTTTATAGCCCTTCCCCCATTGTCCACCTGTCGACAGTCTGCAGTTTTTTATTCGTGCAAAGTTCCCCAATTTCCACCAGTATATAGTCTTCAGTTTTTTCTTTGTGTAAAGCCCTCATTTTCAACCTGATATGGTCCGCAGCTTTTTACCTGTTCACGGTCTCTCCGAAGTCCACCGGTATGGTTTTCAGCGGCTTACCTGTATACTGATCCCAGCTGCCAACCTGTATTCAGTCCCCAGCTGTCCAGCTGTATGAAGACCTGTACTGTCCACCTGAGTGGCATCCCCAGCTGTTCACCGGTGCGGAGTTCCCAGTTATCCACCTGTGTCGAGTCCTAAGCTGTTCACCTGTATGGAGTCCCCAGCTGTCCACCTATATGCAGTTCCCTGCTGTTCACCTGTATGGGGTCCCCAGCTATCCGCCTGTGTTGAGTCCCCAGCTGTTAACCTGTGTGCAGTCCCCAGCTGATCATCTGAGTGGAATCCCCCGCTTTCTGTCCGATTACACGGTCCGCTGCGGCCCCCTGTGTCCAGCCACAGTGCTCCGTCTCGTTTGCGGACCGCGGCCGTCAGTCGATGGCGGGGTCGGCCGGTCCCGCGGGATGTCACGGGCCAGATAAGCCCGCAATGGCGCCGGATATCGGTACCGGCCCCGACGCGTCGCCGTCGTCGACCCGGCGACCACCTGCAGCTTTGGCCGACAATGCGTTGCTGGGGACCGGTGGTGGCTGTGCACGAGTATTGCCTGGCACCATGGGCGGAGGAATAGGAGGGTCGGGGGACTACGGCCCCTTGCTTTTGAAAAAAAGTTAACACTGGTCATACGGGAGGAAAAGTCTCTGCCCTCCCCCACACAGGCAACTTTCCGGATGCTCCTACGTCCCTGCCTGGCACAGTCTTTGCGAAGACACCAGTTCCTATAAGGTCACACAAAATGATAAACATACCAGTTGCTTGATTTTGTCATTTGAAACCTGTTTTTATCGCGTGGTTGCAGACTACAGATGCCATTGGGGGAATGGATATAATGAGCAAAATTCGATCTCCGTGGCGGAGTCGATGAAAAGCGGGTTAGAATGCGCAAGAAGACAGAAGCGGCAGGTCGGCATTCTGAGAATGCCCACATGTGAGCCTCTCGGCTCTGCGGCTGAACCCTGCACTTGGGAGGACATCCTATCGGAAAATCAGGGATGACGAAGCGACTATGAAACAGCTGCAGTGCGGTTACGGGACGGATTTGTTTGCCTTGAAGCACCAGCCGACATTTGGTCTTGTAACTATGGTCTCTTGAGCGAAACGTTGGTGACTAGGGGAAATTCGATGTTCCAGACCATCTGAGGTATTCGCGTAGTGTTGGAAAAAAACAATTAATGATTTGAAAAGCGCGATGAGAAGTCTCCGCTGTGCTTCTCGAACTGTCGCACTGTAGTGCGTGCAAAACAACATCACTGCAGGAAATGGCGAATATATTTTATTTCCCATCACCTATTATCAGATGACCAGGAATGCTTCAGCCCCAATCCATCTCAACACAAAGCACCTACGTTAACTCCCAGCGCAAGCAAACAACAAATAAATGAAAAAAACAGATAATATTAGACGGCACGGCACTACCTGCTATGAAAGGGAGGCAAAGCAAAATGCAAAATATTGTGCATCAGAATCACCAGGATTAGACAGTGTTAACCCTCACAGGGCTGGGGTTTCATGAGAACCCCCTCCGGTTTTCTGAGGATACCCAAAATACGAAAACGCGCAGACCTGAAACCTGGGTTTTTCATTTCATTTCACATTTCAATATATCATTTTTAAACTCTGGGTCACATCAGACCATTGACCGGAAACAGGTCAAGTTGAACCGTATTCCGAAGAAATAAAATGCCATAACATTTTTGTCATTTATCGATTAACATCAAACATGCAACGTTGATAGGTCATGACAAAATAGAACAGTTCTGCGAACTCGAATTTTTGGAAAGATCCAGATCCTTGACCTTGGGTCAGTCAATTTACAGCCTTTTTACTTTTGATGTTGATACTGTGGGTCTGCTTCGGCGGTTCTGAAGCCTGAATATACACCCTAGCGCTTCTCACGTCCTTTGCATGCGCCATTGTACCTCTTGGCCTGTGGCTTGGGACCAGATCATGTTTCATAACGAATTTCCGGACCCACAACCGAATATAATTCATCGGTTTGCCGCCTTGGAATGTGTATCGATAGTCATATATGCTTCAAAATATGGCAAGAACTTACTGACCAAGGGTGATCTAACTCCATTTGACACCGGCTGACTTGATTTAACCCTTTTAAACATTTTGCTTGTGTTTAATGCAAACACACGTTCCTCGGCCGCAAGTGATAAGAGCTACTTACATCCACTGTAGCAGATTTTCGACTGCCTATGTGACACTTATACCACTGACGACCTTGCTGGTGCCTCTCTTTCTGGAGAGTTCCAATGTCAGGTACTGCAGAGATTTCTACAGCATACATCAGAATACAAGCCCAAAGCCTGGATTTTGGCCGACTGACTTTACACGCAATATTTTACATTTTGTCATATGCAATGTTTGTTGCCGCCTCTGGCCGCCCGGGCGTCACGCATCTGGCTCCGGCGGCGCCCCTGCCCGACTCGGTCGCTCACGTGACCGAACCGACTTTCTGGTAAAGCGGGCCAGCCGGCCGCTCTGTTTGACGTGGTCGGGGGAAGCGGGACGTCGTTGCGGTTCGTGCCGGTTCGGGACGGTCGGACTTGTCTTCGTGCGGCGTAAAAGTGTTCATCGGGTATTTCGGATCACCTTTCCAAACCGTGTCCAAATACATCACTCGTACCGGAACGCGTATCGACGACCGAAGAAGCCCAAGAACGCTACAATATTTTGTGTAATATTATCCATAATGTTTTTTCTTTGCTTCTACATAATATTATATATAGGGTATATGTTTATATTTTCTATGTGATATTATAGATTTATATAACTGACTCACTTTATATAACGTCTACGAACGGAAATCATACATTTACGGAAATTTCGCCCCTTTCCGTAAAAAAGGACGACGTGTTGAAAATGAGTTTGACCTCAGGCCAATGACCTTGAAATTTCCGGAAAATCCGAGATACATATTTGTTGCATATGCCAAGGTCTCTACGCCTAGACTGTTTTAAGTTGAAATCTTGTTTTTTTTTCTTTTTTGAGAAGTTATGGAAGGCAAACCTTTTTTTCGACATACATCCACATGACCTGGCCTAGGTCAGAAACCTGACCTGACCTCAGGTCCAAACTACGACACTAGATGCAGAAAGAATCAAGCAAAATGTACATAAAACTTCGTGGCACTTCGTTTGTTTATTCCCGACCGCAAGAAAACCTAAGAGATCAGCAAACCCCAGTCGGGGCCGGGTTAAGGTCAGCGTATGGTCTCAGTATGTGTGACCTAAGTTGACTTCAGATAACACGTCCAGTCGCATCACCTCAGGGAAATTTCGTGTGGTGCCATGATTTCATATTCGACTTTACGTTTCTTAGGTACTCCACTGAAAACATTCAATGACATTTTCTTAACAGTGCTGCTAAGAAAATGCACATTTCGAGGACGAAAACAGGCATAATCATGTCCGATACAATTCAGAGGGTAAACAGAAAATGCACTGGAACTGCAACAAAAACATCTGCCCGTTAATGCTCGACCGGCGTGCTCTTTTTGGGCTTCGGAAAGGAGGCTGACGATTAACATTGACACTTGTATATGCAATCGATGGTATGACACCGGAAGGTGTCTTGGTATGTTCCGGCACTTGCATGGCAGATTCGTGATGAGTTTCAGGTCTCTCTGGCGGTGGGGGCCATGTGGGCCACAAAAAGGGACATAGGGGCCATGCGGGCCATGTGGACCATAAAAAAAGGGGGAAGGGGAGCAGGGGACCATGAGCCCCTCACTTCTGGGAGGTTTTACATTACCTTACGGGGAAATACGATTTTGGCCCCCACTTTTTCTGTATGTTTCTATGGTCTGTCTCTGGCACTTCGATCTGACTGACGTGCAGCTGTATGTTTTGACCGTATTAAAGCACACGGCCAATTAGCATTGACACTTAAATGTATGCAATCGATAGTGTGACACCGGCAGGTGTCTAAACATGTTCACATGGTGGCGTTGCACATGCCTGTTGAATTCCGGACCTCTCCAGCAATTCAAACCGGTTCGCTTGTTTTCTGTCAGTGGCGTCATTTTAATTACCAGGTGCAATAGACGAGCATTAGCAGAGCACGATCTGATTTACATGTTTTGTAATGTTAATTTACTTGGCGAGAAAAGATAGGTATTCTATAATTTATCATGCGTACATGATAATCTGTTATATATATATATAGGATGTAATATGAAAAGAGATAATGAAAAGTGTGTAACGCAGAAGCCAAAAGATACTCTGGTAGCTACTTATCCTGTACAGAAAAAAGCGACGAGTAGGCTATTTTAAACGACGGTGGTGCTCCGGTGCACAATGTTTTGGTCATCTCGCAACAGCTGACCGTTGTTTATGTCAAGCGCGACATATATGCATCATCTGGTATCGCTTTATGGCGTTCGCTTCTAAATCTAAGGCGCATATTCATATCAATGCTGCCCTTATAGAGCCGCAAAGCTCACATGTCTGATAACACATCAGGGCGAAGATCTCTCTTCAGACCAGAAGGAGGGTCCAGGTCCCAGCGGAGGCAGCTGTAAGGAAACCATCCCCCAAGAAAAAAGTTATTCGGATTTCGATCAGTATCTTTTCAGTTCTTGTGAATTTCAGTCGTGAAATTCTGTTCCGAAAAAATCACGCAATAAAGCAAACCACTGCATAGATGGTGGATTTTGTTTCGAATATTACACGACAGTTACATTCCGTGTCAATTGCAAGTCAAACAGAAATCATTCATTGTGCAAAGGAACGGGAATAGATGCATTTCGGGACAGTTTAGGACAGAATATCCTTGTTGCACCGTCCATGAGCGACTCGCGTGGCATTGTTATTTTGACTAATGGATCGGACGTAGCATTCATGGTGATTGAGAATGACCAAAATGAAAACTACGTTATGACGAAGAACAAAATACACGATTCTTTCCAAACGGCTGCGGTTAAAATTATACCAAATACGGACTCACCTTATTTCTTTCATGACGTACAAGACCCAATAAGAAACATGAGTGAAAGGTTACCTGTGATGATTGGCGGGGATGGAATTTAGTCTTGGATGAAAACATGGATCTCTTCAACTTCAAAAGGGTCAATAATCCTCGCGCTGGAAATGATATACTCAAAACTGTAAACCGGGTGAATATGATGGACATATAAATGAAAGGAAAGGGCAATGAGACGAGATTCAGATGGAGAGCTAAGAATCCGAATATCAAACAAGAAAGGTTAGATTTCTTCTTGATAACATCTGAATTGAGCTCCATAGCTGCAAAGGTAAGCACTGCTCCAGGGTTGTCGCAGATTAACTGGAATAACACAAAGCTAACATCGAGGAGTTACGCAGGCCTCTTTTTGAGGGGCTAACGGCACGGATGCCTTAGAAAGCCTTCAGGTGAAGTGCTTCCAGAACAAAAGGAAATAATGAGCCACATTACTGAAAATTTTCAAGGTGTTTTTGGAAATCATTACTCACAATGCGATACGGCGGAATTTTCGATCCTTGCAGCTCCAGTCTGGCAACAAAAACAGCAACAGTCAACAACAACAACACTTGCAACAAAACAAAACACTTGCAGCTCCAGTCACTTAATGGAACGGTTTCTGAACGCATCAAAGCACACGGAACGCAACACTTAGTGATACGTAATGACGTTCAATGACGAAAACAGCCGTACGGAAAGAAGAAATACGCCAAACCTTATTTAATGCGAAGAACAACGAATCGCACTGAATCGACGGATTCTCTCCGGGGATTTTGTTTCTGACTGAATACAAATAAACATAAACACGTCGTGTATATGTTTAAAGAAGGCCGATCTTGCATAAGCACCGCCTCATTCTTTGAGAAAGGGTAATATAATTTTGGTACCCAGGCCTGGAAAATCACCAGATGAAATTAATTCGCACCGTCCGATTACGCTGTTAAGCACCGGAATAAAATCATCCCGCCAATAATAACGAACAGACTAAAGGGCTTTATGAAGAGAGTCATATTTCCAAAGCACACGGACTTTATAAAGGGCAGATTTGTTACCGATAACACCATAGGCTTATGGGACATATCATTCAATACCTTTAACAAAGTCGTAAAAGTGGGTCATTTCCCAGTCTGGACATCGAGGGCGCATTTACCTCGGAGAGCTGGCGAGTTATTGAAGACGTGTTCTTGCAATACAGGTCTCCGTTGGATACCTTACCATGGTCCAGGACATTGCCCTGAAACTCCTCAGCACAAATTCCATATAACGGCCATTCGTGAAACCAAATACTGTTTGAGAGGTTCTGTAGACAGGGAGATTTACTAAACTGTTATTTGTTTTGGCTGGTTATGGAGTGCGTTGCCGCCAGAATACGACAGAATCAAGGATTAAAACGGACAACAATATAAACATAGAGAGCACACTTTCATTGTAAGCGGACGGTACACTACACATGCTTCATAGCCCTGTAACTGGTTGTAGATTATTATTTCACGACCTTGGAGCCTTCGCCAAATATTTAAGACTACATCCAAACACTGAAAAGACGCAGGTAATGTGAATAGGTCGCAATATTCAACGCAAAACTTTTGCAATGATTCCATCATTAAGCCGGGAATGGAAATGAAAACGATTGCAATTAGATTTGAAAACAAGGAAGAGAGAATGGTAAGATAAAAATATGAAAGAAAGCTTGCAGAAATTCAGACTGCTATAAAAAGATGGTGCTATCGCCACCCGACTGCGTACGGTACAACATTGCTTACCTATACTAGATTTTTGCCACGTTCTTGTATTTGTTCACTGCTGGTCCAAATCCATCCGAAAATTCTTCTAAGCGTCTTAACAGTTAGCTATTTGAATCTGGAATGGTGACAGACATAAGTCAGTGGGAAAGGCATAACTTTACCCCAGTATGAAGTCGTAATGGGAACAGCAGACATAAAAGCTTTTATGATGGCTATAACAATTACATGGGTTATAAAAGAGACCACATGAAAAGCTGGAGGAACCAAACTGTGCGCTGAGATAATTTCTCGTAAACAGTGCATTTGAGATGGAAATTCGCTACCTTTAAAGAAACTTGCAAAAGGTTTCACTCGAACGCAATGGAATCTTAGTGCAACAAAGGTTTGAGAAGTTAAAATGATGTTGCTGACGCGGATGGAAGCCTTCTCAGTTTTGAAGATGTCAAGAAAGGATATTGCACGGAAGGTTCACAGTTCGATTATGACGATATCATCTGCAGAATATCAAAGCAATGGAGGCAAGGCCAAATCAAATGCAAATTGGCCCACTTGTATCATCCATCTCCTGCATTCATTTTCGAACCATGGAAACAAATGTTTCGTTCCACAAAACCTAACCTAAAGATACTTCAATGTGTGCCAGATGCAACAGCTTTTCAGGACATTTTATCGCGAATTTTGGTCTAGTCCACATGTAAGAGGATTTTGGGAGCAAATACGTCAGTGGATCATTGCGAGCGATGCATCGCGGAGACACGGAATTCTTAACGATAAAACTTAAAACTTCTTAACGACAAAACTTCTTAAAGACCGTTGGAAGCAGCAGAGGACCTTTGATCAGTCATGCAGGTATAACAGCAAAACAAGTTATGCAAATGCGTGCAAACTTCCGTGTTAATACGGTGAAAAATATTATCGGGAAGAACTGGGGAACTGAATAGACGGCAACTCAGTGCAATGACAACACTCGTTTCGAACAAAAATGAGGTGAATTCCCTTTCTGCATGCTGTGCTGCGTTTTCCATTGGCAAATTTTCCACTTTTTCGTGTGTCTTTTTGTTAGACGTACAGATCCTGTTATTAGTGGTGCTGCAGATGGCGGTGAGATGCGTTTATGTGTTCACCGATGCATGTCAATGTGGTAGTAAACTAGCCTTTAGGTGGCAAAAACTATAAAAAGTTTGAAATCGGTCATATTTGCTCTCGAAAACTGGCCTGCCGATGTAGAGCCGACCATCTGGCGGGCCCGTCGCCGACTCACCGTACGGCATACGAGTTGACACGCGAAATGGAAGGGGATGGGAAACAGCAAACGTACTCTTCGTGTTTTTCCGGACATCTTTGAAGAAAAGAGAGAAACTTGCAAAAACTTGCTTTTGACTAGCATTCGAATGAATACATGGCGCGTCGTTTAAAGCCACACAAATTGATCGTCGGCGGGGAAGTTTGAGAGATATGGGCCCGTGAAGTTCAACGTACAGCGTAAATACTAACCGATCGGCCATTCAGCACATGTTTTGGGAAGTCAAAAAATGGCTCGGCCTTAATGCGAAGTGAATCTGGCTTCGGGTTATGCCCTGTATGGCTTTTGTAGGCATAGTCACTACGAAAGAAAAAACGGGTTTCGTGTTACTGTCAGTTCATGGGTCTTTCCAGGTTAACGTCCCATCGTTTAAAAAATCACCAACATTTCGAAGGGAGAGAGAGACGCCAAGCCCAGGTGCACCACTGAGCAGATGATTCAGTTCAGACACATATTATTATTATTATTATTATTATTATTATTATTATTATTATTATTATTCGCCCCCTTTATCAATGCTTGCAGGTATTGAAGCGGTCTGTGTCGCCAACCTCTCAGGTTGGTCGTAGTTTCAGACTGTCATGTGAGAATCAAATCCCAAGTCAAAGTCAAATCCAAGTCCAATTCAGTTCAATTCAAATCAAATCCAGTGTTATGTGATATCATAAAAGTTATGATTTTATGATCGTGGAGCTAGCATAGCCGGTCCGTCACCCACAGGTCCGTCCATTACCTTCAACTACACAATGCAGGATATGTCGTCTCAGATGAAGGTCTGTGAAAGGTTTGCGCAAAATATGTAAAATATACGTTTAGCTCGAAAACCACTACAAATAAATGTACGACATATTGCAGAGTATGCCAGAAATATTTAGTACAGTTATTATTTTTTGACATATTTTTTTCCTTCTGCCGTCAACAGCCGGCTTACTCGTAGTCTTCGTATTCTTTTGATAATGCTATCATTATTTCATTAATCTATACTGAATCACTCACCAACCGTAGTCCTCTATTTCCGTAATTTCCGTATTTTCTTGCATTTGCAAGAAATGCAAGATTCATTGCATTCATTGCAAATTTCCGTAATTTCTTGCAGCAAGAGTACCTCTTTGGTAGGTCTTGCTCACTGCGCCTGGTCTCTGTGCTTCAGATGGCACCAGACTGAGTTATGATTTTATTGTATGAACGCAGTACCAGGAAGGAGGCCGTGCATGTTATTGTTATTATGGAATTCCAGTCGGGGAACATGTGCCCTCACTTTAAATGTCTCATTAACACTTTTTTGGGGGAAAAATCCATCGGCCTCCACAAGCCATAATGTTACTGTCATAGTCAGGAAATACTTAACAGCATCACCAAAAGATGAAACCTAGATCAATGCGTGTTCCATTTATCCGCAAGCAGTGCTTTATATCAAAGTAATTTACAACTGAAATAATCATGGTCTGTTGTAGCAAGACGATCCAGTTATATGGTTCAGTAACGCAAAAAGCAGTGGACCCCTGCCCCACCCCCCTCCCCCGTTTATCTGATTTCCAGTCTTGAGAGGATCATGACTCCTGACCTTCCCCCAGCCCACCTCCCCCCGGCGTTTCCAGCCATGCAACGCACGCAGTTTGATCCGACGAGAATCCTACCCGTAAAGGCGACGTGCGACATGCCCTGCTTTCAGCGATCTTTTTGCCACCTGGCGAGAAATGAATGTAGGTCAAGATGTTCTTCTTAGCGCTTGAGGAGTTCCGGTAGAATATAAACAGCAGAGAAAGAATAGACCATTTTCCACACGAGTGATTTTGTCGTGCGTTACTCAGTCTGTCGTCAGCTTCTGTGAGGAGTTTCGAACATTAGGGGTTAAGATCATTAGGGGTTATATATATTAGGGGTTATGGCGTAATAGAGGATTAGATTATTACACGTTAGGGATTATGGACTATCAGAGGATTTGAACATAAAAGGTTATGAACCACTATGAGTTATTAACATCGGGTTCATGATACGCCCCTGGCTTACCCGACGTTGCTGCAGCATGAGACGAAACTTGAATGAGGGGAAAATCTTTTTGAGCCGACTTACGCTTATAGAGCTGTGCTTTGCTTTACATTTGTTTTAATACCTTCTTTCTCCTAACAAGATACAGGGAACAAAATCAACAAATAATGGATGAACTTTGTCTTCGCAAACAGACCAAGAACGCAGCCTTTGTGTCGGAAAGCAGTTCTGTGACTGGTTATCGAATTCTACCAAGTACGGCTCTGATTGGCTCTTGGTGCAACTCGGGAGTTTCCAGGGAGACATGATGAGACGGTGTATACCTCTGGTTAAGAGAAAAGTCTCTTACCTCTGATTAAGAGACTTTTCGAGTGTCTCAGAGATACAATGCGTTGTCACATGCATTGCAGCATGCATTGCCGAGTGCGTCGGAGATCAGAGGCGCAATAATAGCCATGCAGTAAGTGTCTCTGAGATCAAAATAGCCATGGTCCAAGTATCTACAAGACTGGCCCATGGAATCCGTTCCGATATTACTTACGGACATCTCAGAACCGCTTTTCAGGATATTTTCCAACTGCGCTGGGAAACTGAACATTCAAAAGTCCGTTTGGCTAGCTGAGGCATCATCGTCGGCAGATGCTGAGCTCACGCCGGCGACAGTCGCACACCAAACCGTTTAACTTTCTCCAAAGTAACAGCTGTCGCGCCCACGAAGTGACTCTCAAGGTGGTGATTACATCATTATCGATGCATCAGTACAGATACATCAAGGTTGATTGCAAAACGACCGGGTGGCGGCGCGCATTGTCAGAAAGAGTCGGGCTGCAGTGGACGGACACCTGCGTCTCATTGCCCTTTCTTGACTTGTATATAAACGCGAACTGCATCTGAAAGGATTTCTTGCTATAAAGATTACGAAACCCAGACAAAATGGCAGTTTCGTACGGATAAGTTCTCACCAAAGGTTACGCTTTTACAATGCGGCCGTCCCCGCTGCCCGGCATCTGTTTTAGTTACTTGAAAAAATGCTTTGAGCCATGGGTTTCGTAATGTCGGAGAGCGCTGATACTGTAGAATTCTATGCTACACAGTGTCTGATCAATGACAATGCGGTGGATGAAACAACAGACACAACAGAAATGCCCGACGTTTAGGCACCAATACCTTGACTTTGGTTGACCTAGTCTGACTATGTCATGATAGTCGCAAACTTTATATGCATGTTAGAAACATTTGCGGTGCATCCCAAGCAAAATTATGTCGTATACATTCAGAGGAAAATGAATGCTGGCCTTGCGACCTTTTCCATTCATTTTCAATTTTGCCTGAATGGTCAGATGTGACCTCAAACGTTTTTTCTCCCCTTCATGTGAAAATCGGGTCTTCTGTTTACTGCCACCCCTGTCGATATATGTAAAAACATGGATTGTCAAAGTTTTCTGCCAAAGCAACATGGAATTTGGCCTAAGGTTACCTCTGGTGACATTCGCCCGCGACCGCCTGGGAGTAAAACAAACTCCCTTCATTCCCTTTTGCCGGTTTCGTCCGGACGTCAAAGTCAAGTTTTCGTCAGGATGTATGCATCCTGAATGATGCATACAATGAGCTCGCGAGATTGCCAATAGCTGTCGGTTGATCAATGTAAAACATTGCGACGTAATTTTTATATTGGTTGCATTTTATCGAAATTAGAAGCAAAGTACTAACACCATGTCGGGCAATATCTGGCCGCTTGCGTTGACCGCCGAGCGTCGAGCTTTTATTCGGCGATTAAAGCCATGCCACCATGCAAAACGTAGCAAAATATTTATCATGTTTTATGGAATCGAACATGTAATCGAATGGTATAAGTAGTTTGCCACTTCGATCATTAGATTTATCAATACAAGGTTACAAAGCTCACGTTGTAAATATGTTCCGAATTTTGAACGTCGTCTCATAACTGACATCCAGTCGAGTCAAAGATCCTGGTTACTCTCCGGAGACAACATCATTGCTTAATTCCGCATCTGACGGCATCAAACCGTACCATTCCGATTCAAACTATAGTGTCTACGGCGCGATGCATATTACAGGGATCGACCCCCCGGGCGTCGTCGACTGGGTCGACTGCCGACGGGCGCTCGCTGAGGAGTGGCGCAGGCCGAGGGCTGTCACTTTGCCACACTGTTCGCGATACGAGACGCACGGATCGCGGCTGGCGGCGCCTAACGCTGCCGCCGTTCCCAAAACTATTAGCAATCGGAGACGTAAAGATCGTGTCGTGCGATGTGCGCGCAAACACGACTCAAGGGGAAGGGGAGCTCTGAAGGGGGGGGGGGGTAAGAGTGTGGAAGCCATTCACGGACGAATTCTGTCCGTCGATACAAAGGCAACATATCTTTAAGGAGCGCAAATGTAATATGCTTCACCGTCATGACAGGCCGTAGGTGCCGTGATGTTGAAGGGAACTGTTCGCCTTTTTGGGGGTTTTGAATTGAGATAGTTTGGAATTTGGATGTAGAAATCATACGGTCCAAAGTCTGTTTTCCTCGAAACCCTTTACGGTGCTAGAACACATTACGTGAACGATTTTGAACCATATTGCCAGATTCGGGAGAGTGTCAGACGCATGGTGACGTCATAGTACCAATGGCCAAGTTTTGTTGATTACGTCGGGCGACGTTGGTTAACCTCGGCCAAGAACGTCGACTTCGTTGCGGTTCAATTTTGGTGCGTCAACACACCGGCACAGCCAGAGGGGGGGGGGAGCCCGGGTTCCCCCTTAGGCTCGCATTTTTCTCTTGATATCTCCAGCAGGCGGTTTTCGCATGATTTCAGTCCCACTGACCTCCGGCCCCCTCTCCCCTTACGAAAATACTGGTTGCGCCCGTTCGTCAGCAGACGACAGACTGAACATGACGCCTGACGATACACAGGGCCAGTCAGCTTCTGACTAAGACGCTAACGGTGAGGCCTGAATGATGCTTCGAAAAAGGAGTCGGGGAGCAAATGATTCACTGCCGTTGTCAGCGGTTGCCACTCGTGGTAAAAATGGGTGCCTGAATCCCTAGTCACATGGTCAAAATGTTGCGTCGCTGGTGCCACGGGGACCAGCGAGTTTTCGTGAGTATTTGCCATTATGATGTTGCAGATGTCAGTGCAGTGGAGATGCAGTTACCAATGTGATGTTGCACGAATTGCTATTGCTGCGCGTCGTTTGCCTTATATTGAAGGGGGCTCAAACCAACACTGAGGGCCCCAAATCAACATTGCAGGGGGAGCCAGGACCCTTTGAAAACAATACAAATCGACACCGCTACAGAGGACGCAGAGGCGCCCTTGGAATAGCGCATTGATATTGTACATAATGTTTGGGCGCCTGGCGTTGAAAAGTCGTCCATGAGACAGAAGGGGTGCATATCTGTTATGGGATGTTGAAAAGGAAGCGTTCCTGTGACCGGACATGGCTCCCTCAAAAAGGCGCCCATTTGACGTCGAGAAGACGCCCACATTATTGCACAGGAATGATCTTTTCGTTAGTATGACGCCCGTGTGACACACAATTACTACGCATATGTGTCCCTGTCGTTCATAAGGCACCCCTTATAACAGCAAGGAGGTGCCTCTGCGATGGGGCACTGACACCCTGCCGTTCAAGAGGCGCTCCTGTGACACCAACATTGCGACCCTGTAAAGGAGTATGGATGCCCATGCACCCTGCAACACCAAGAAGACGCCCTTGCAATGATGTATGAGTGCGCTATTGGCAAGAATGGTCTTGTGACACTAAACATGTGCCCCTTTGATGGAGTACAAACTCCCGTAGTTCCAGGGGTCCACGTGGCACCAAGAGGGCATCCTTTGGTGGTTTATGGTTAACCTGTCGATCAAAAGACGCCCCGAAACATTCAGGAACCTCCCCAGCGACAAAGCATGGTTGCGCCGTCATTTAAAAGATGGCCCTGTGCTACCACGGAGGTGCGTCTGTGATGGAGTCTGGGCGCCCTGTTGTTCAAAACGTGCCCCTTGACGCCACACAAACATCCATATGATGGAATATGGGTGGCCCGTCGTTAAAAAGACAAGCTGTGGTAGCAGGAAGGCGACGGTGTAGAGTTTGTGCCGTGAGAGGCGCTCCAAAGACGCAAAGGCATCCCGGTGTAGGACTGTAGCACTATTTTCTTCACAATAAGGCCATACTAGCTCAGATGAGACGACAACGTTTTAGCGATAAGCGCGCTGTTGTTAGAATGGCTCTCATATGACACAGAAGCTGGGGTGCAACCAGCCAAAAGTTCGGAAGGTTCTCGTCCAGCGGTGGGCCCCCTCACTACATGTGGGTTCCCTGTACAAAAATGTCAGCATAACATTTTACAGGAGGACTCACAGCAGCCAGCCCAAAATTTCGGGGGCCCTTGACCAATGGTAAGCCCCTATCCTTTGTGTGGACCCCCTGAATAAAAACAGCCAGTGAAAATCTGGCGACAGTAGACGCTTGCCGTACCTAAACGTTATTAGTCGCAACCGGTTGGCTCTTCTCTGATTGTAGGTGATCGCGCCAAAACATTTTTTTACTGGGGCTGGGAAGGATATTGTTTGTTTGATATTGGATATTGGAAGGGTATTGTTTCTTATCTCTTTGAGTGTGCCCCGGTGCCCACAAAGTTGGAATGTACACCAACAATGCAGATGGAACACCCACAATCTAAAATGTTATCAACGACTTCCTAAAATCTGCCTCAGCAGAGCATATTTTTTAACGCGAAACGCTGACATTCATATCACGCATTCCAAAAAACACAACCAAATCAAACCTATTCCATTGCCTTTTGTACACAATCAAAAGATTTGATTGACTGTCTGGAATACCGAACTGCGGCGTGCTGGGGGCTCGCCGACCGTGGCGAGGTGTTTGGCGCCGCTCCGGGCCGCCGTGCACTGAGGCCAAGCCGGCTATCCGGGTATCCGGGCGGCTGCCCTCCGCCAGCGGCCGCCACTCAGCGAGCTCCGACCTCTGACCGGACTGGTTAGCCGCGGGCGACGCAACATTGGATCGAGATCGAATGACCGTCCGCGACGTCGCCAAAGCACCGCGACGTGGCGGAACTCTTCCGTGTCGGAAAATAAGTTGGCTTCGTGCTTGGAATTCCAGTAAATGCGTTCGGACTTCGCGACGTTGCCCACAGTGCGCCATCACGTGCTTTCAACCAATGAGATCTGTTATCGTAAAGTCTGCTGGTCTTTTCAATCCGTTCCACGGCCACCATACCAGTGTTGCCCCCAGACACGTAGCCTGGATTTTCTTTCGGGGAAGGGGGGAAATTTCAAATTTTGTCGTATTCCACTGGCATAAGACGAAATGTTCAGGAACAGCAGCAATTTAAAGTAACTGATCTCACATTCAATGCACAGAAAAAACATAAACAAAAACAAAAAAACATGTTTGTTTTTGCAGCATGTATATGATCAGTATTTCGTACTCCTGCGAAATCGCCAAATATCTGGAGCAGAGGCCTCCATGAGCACTCTCCAGACTGCGGTGGCTCTGGCTGCCGCCGGCGACTGGATGGCTGGATGACTGGATGGCCGCCGGCGACTGGACGCGGCTGTCTGCCTTGATGCCCGCACGGTCGTCCGGTCCGGCGAGTCCGCGGACTGCCGGGCGCAGGATGCAGCGGGAGCCTGCTGCTGACCGCTGCCTCCAGGTGCCTCAGGACGCCGCCGGACTAAACCGGCCATCTCCTCACGTCTTCTTCCTTTATACGGTTCCCTTCTCCGAACTGGCGGGGTCGGTCCCCCCTCGTCGTGGGTGTGGCGTGTCTGCATCGGCCGCTCAGTCAGTCTGCCGTCCTGGGCTGTCCTGAGACCGAATTCGGTGCGGGTTGCGGTTCTCCCGCTCTGGATGGGTCGTTTCTCGGCTGGGGACGCCGGTGCCTTGTCCGCCGGTGCATCAGCCGTGAATACCCCGGCTCCCTTGTTCGGAGTGACCTGCCAGGCGCCTCGCCATTCTCTGTTCTTTAAGGAACAGATGCCTCGAGCGTGGCGCTGGAGAGGTGGGGCTGGCGGCCAGCCGACGGGTGAAAGCGAAACCTGCAATGTGCTTTCGCTGTAACATCGTGCCGAAGCCACAGAATTGGAAGATTCTGATGACTGGGGAAAAATATTCGCCCCCGTCGAAATTTCTCAATGGCCCCTCCTGTGAAAAAATTGTAGGACCGTCCGAAAGAAAACAATTTACCTGACCGCATTTTGATCAGAATAAATTAGCACAATTTTTGGCTACCTCAAATCTCAAATATACAAGTTATTAAATTTTGAGCTTGAACGCTATTTCTAGGGTCCAGTTTTCGAGGTGTGGCCATAAAGTCGAATGAAATTCGTGAACATGAAGCATGTCTCCCAAAGGGTTTAAACCATTTGAAGTTATCGAAAGTTATTATCCTTTCTTAGGCTTATGGCTAACTACATGCCACGAAAAGTCTCCAAAACTGGACAATTTGGTGTTGGTTGGACTACCCCCCTCCCTGCCGATTGGCCCTTAATTATGCTAGACCCGGGAAACGAAACAAGAGAAATGTTGCTCGTGATAAGAGAAAGTCAGCGGTATTGGTTATACGGTTTTAGGGTGACCGGTGACCTGCCAGGCCAGGTCAATGACCCAGAAATGGCAAAATCGCCATTTTTGAACCCGGAAGACTCAGGGTGACATTTTTTGGCCACAGATCTTCCCTGAAGTATTTCGGGACGCTGATTTCGAATTTGGCATCCATTTAGCACCATTGCCATTTATTCAAATGCATTTCAAGTCTGCCAGAGGGCTCTGGATTCCACATCCCTCTCAGTTCAGAATTAATGAGGCTAAAGTCCTGTGAAATGAACCTCAGTGAGTTAAATGGTGTCAAATGCATGCCAGGTTCGAGATCAGCGTCCCAAAATATCTTGCGCACAATCCCTGGTCAAAAAAGGTCATCCTGAACCACCCGGAATAGTCGGGGCCATGCGTAGTGCGCGAACGCACACAGCAATAGAACGTCGGCGCGATGCCCATGACCCGGTCTCTGATTTGGGCGAGTTTCACCGGACGTCATGAGCTGCGTCGGTTCGCCGCAGTGCTGTGCGGATCACCGTGTATCAAGCAGAGAGCAGCGTTCAGGCGCCACCGGTGCTCCGCGGAGGCCCGAAGTTACAGGTCATTTATTATCGGTGTGCCGCGTCAGACGGCTGTTTTGCCGTGATCCTCTTAAGGTACATAAAAGGAAGCTCTGTTGAAATGCCTAAAGGGACGGTAAGCCTAAGAACTAGCTATCCCATAATTGTGCATGTAAGGTGAAGCAAGGTTGCCTCGAACCAAGCCACAAAGAATGTATATTCATGGATTCTAGACTAAGAGAGAGTAACAAAGTTCACATCATGGCTTTAAAGTTGGCCGTATCAGAAAATTTTCAAATTTCAATGTTTGCCAAATTTGTTCTAAATCGTAGAGGTTTCCCTTCAAAAGCCATTGGTTTGGAAGACTGTCTAAGGCTACCGGATGCCTTCAACTCGAGTTCCCACAGTCGGCACCGACGGGAATCGGACAAAGACGTCTGAGAACGCATTAACGTTTCGGGTGCATTAGTCGTGCCGCAGTGCTGCTATGCGTAATGTTAAACGATACTTCCTTTTTCTAATCTTAAAATAGCTTACGCCCGCGGAAACTTCTGAGCTCTCGCACCCGCCTTACGTCAGCCAATTCTTTCAAATCCGTGCGTTGTCACGCTCATTCATTGGCTAAAGCCTAGTCTTTCCTGAATATTCGGATTACAAAACGCCTCCTGATTGGTTGTGTATGATATCATAACTGCACCATTCTCTTTCATCATTTCCGTTCGTAGGTAGTAATAAGCAGGGCCGGTTTTCGCTCAGTAGCTAACGGTGTATCAACCGACTCAACATGTGGTGGACCACGTGACGCTCGTGACGTAGTGAGGTGTGAAGTACTGAAGAAGAGGAAAATTTGGCACAAACGAGGTCGCCAATAGTCAAACTAACATGCCAGACCGAAAACACTGCTACAGTGGGCTCTGGAATTTAGAGCCTTCCGGCGGACACGAAATACATCTTTGTAAGTCGAAATGGTGTTAAATGGATGCCAAATTTGGAATCAGCGTCCCAGAATACCTTAAAGACGATCTGTGGTTAAAAAGGCCATTCTGACTCTTCTGGGGCCCAAAATGGCGATTTTAGCCACTTTTAGGTCGTTGACCTGAACTGGGAGGACACCAGTTGCCCTAAAACCGTTAAACCGGATACCACTGGCTTTCTCTTATGACAAGCAACACGCTCGTTTTTGGTTTTTCGTTCTAGCGTGTTTAAGAGCCAATCACCAATGGGGAGTCGTACCAGGCAACAAAAATTGTCTACTTCTGAATACTTTTCATCACATATATTGGGTAATAAACCTACGAAAGGGTATTTTTGATGGCATGGAATGATTTAAAACTCTTCGGGAAACGTTCTACCTGTTAACAGTTTTCATCTGAATTTATGGCCACATCTCGGAATTTTGATCCTAAAGCCAACGTTCAAGGTCAAATTTTTGAAACTCCGTACATTTAAAATTCGAGACAGCCAAAAGTTGCGCTAGTGTATTCCAATGAAAACAACGCCAGTCACTTGGAAATCAAACCAATGTGTGCTAAGTTATGAAAGAAAATGTGCATTAAGTTTTGGTGAAAATGGGCAAATTTAAAGAAATTAAAAGTGCTATATCACAAACGCCTTCGTGAGACCGATCTGGAACTCGCAGAACTAAAATTGTTGCCTATGACTACCCCTAGGACTAGGTTTCATCGAAATCCAGGACTATGGTGTCTGAAGTGGGGTCAGTCAGTGCCTTGTCGATTTGTGGTGGAATGCCCCCTACATAGAAAATGTGGGAGCTTACAGATTAGAACATGGAACTGAAAACATAACTTACGTATCTGTGAAGCACAGGTTTTGCCGAAGAACAGCTGGTAAAATAAGTCATATATCCAGACGTTTCCTAAATTACTCATTATGGGTATGAGCCGGCAGTGAAATTGTGCATATATAACATCTGATTTTTGACGGAGAGCCACGCCAAAGCATACGCAAAATTATCACTTCCACAAGAAATGCCAATGGACTGTATAGTTGTATCAATCCTTTCGTTCTTAATCAACTCAACTGGGCTGGCAGGATTTCAGTTTTCTGTGAAATGGTTGTTTCACCAGTGCTTTCTTCGCTTCCCTTTTGTGTTAATAATGGCCTGGATGGGGGGGGGGGGCGTCCCCACTTGGGATTTAAGTATCATGGTTGTTTCACCAGTGCTTTCTTCGCTTCCCTTTTGTGTTAATAATGGCCTGGTATCCAGGGGCATTGGAACTGGGGGGAAAGGGGCAGACGGCACAGCTGCCATCCCCCAACTTTGGGCAACATTTAACGTCATCATGGTTGTTTTACCAGTGCTTTCCTCACTTCCCTTTTGTGTTAATAATGGCCTGGCATCCAGGAGCATTGGAACTGGGAGGAAAAGGGCAGACGGCACAGCTACCACCCCTTTGGGCAGCATTTAATGTCATCACTATGACAGCACATGGAAAGAAACCAAGTGAAAATCATGTTCCCCCTCATCTACACAGAAATTCTACCACTAGTGCTGATACCTGATCTCTATAAACTATCTTTAAATACTCTTTTCAGACCAACATAAAGCAGATAGCATGGTACAATCCATTTTTATGCCAATTTATGTCCATCTGTGCGCAACTGAACGTTTGACTTTCTGCATAAAACGCTTAATGTTTCAGTTTTATGGGGAGAGTATTGCATGTGTGGGGATAGGATACAAAATTTAGTAAAAATAAGTACACAATCCAACAGTTTTGTTCCGATTGAGAGCAATCCGTTCATGTATAGGCTATCGACAAACAACGGCCAGACCAGACCCATGAGTGCTGTGCTGGCGATATGTGCCTATGAATTCAAGTAGTGTTTTGCAGGATATATCCACTCATTTCAGCAGGACATAGGCTTGTAGGTACTGCTTGGTACTAGATCTACATCCAGCTTTATTAAATTTTGAGATCTTTCTTCTGGTACCTATCCACCAGAATTGTGGGCAGCTTTATCAAATGTTTGGCAGTAATTTTGGGAGTATCGATGTATATCCCGAAGGCCTTACACAAATGAATACACATTATTTTAGAAGTACCTGGGTCAGCTCATTAACTTTACCCCAGAAAAGATAAGACAGTGCAGTGATCATTCGCTATCAAAATTCTTACCATAAATTTTCCTTAGGTTTGAGGAAATGTACCCTGCGACGTCTACAATTCCTACAGATCTTTAGGAACACGCCTTCAATACATGAAGATGTGTCAACCCTGAACCCGATGCCTCATGACTATGAACATGTTTGCCATCTCACAGACCAGTAGGCAGTACTTGCGCAGTATGTACAATATATATATATATATATATATATATACATATACATGTAGGTATATGTATGTGCTTAGGTCATGTTCGTGCGTCGCTTAGTTTTTTCTGCAATATATATATATATATATATATATATATATATATATATATATATAGGCAGAATGTATCAGATACTTTTATACATATATATATATATATATATATACGTAAATTTTAAATGCCGGCCATGATACTGCAGCAAAAAACCAAGCGACACGCAAACATGACCTAAGCACGCTGACACGCGTATTGTACTAAGCACGCTGACACGCGGCTCCTTGAGGTGGTCTGTTTGGTTTGAGCAGTAGTGAAAGTCCCCGTGAGCTTGAAAATCTTGTGAAGTTTGAGGTTCTATAGTAAACATTCAGTTTTGGCAGCCATTTTTCTTTTATCTTCAACAGTGCAAAAAATGGCCTGAGGTACCTCCGAAAAACATAGCCTCGCTCCGCCCTTGAGCGAACTAAAATTGCAGAAATATAGCGTAATATGAAGGACGAACAGGTAGCAAAAGTGACCGAAGTTCATGAGGTTGGCTGAAAAAAATCCGAAACGGCGACCAAAAAAAGGACTGGAGGGGGTTTCTGAAGCCCTCACCCCGTACGGGAATAGGATTAACTTGTCAGTGCCGCCCAGATATTGGGAAAATCGGAAGAAGCGTACGAATGTATATGTATGATCTATGTTCTTTCGATTGGAAAAATTTAATTTTTCCTCTTCATCTATAACTGTTAAGAAAGAAAGCTTTTCTCTGCCTACTGCGAAAACTTACACGCAGAAGCAAGACATCAGACGCTCAAATATTAATCAGAATCATCAAAAGAAGCTGGTTTCGAACTCTGCCTATCACGAAGTTCCCAATAGTATGTTTCATTAAGTCGTAAGACAAACCGTTCGTATGTAAAAGGGGAGGGATTATCAGTAATCCCCCAGCAGGGAGTGCCTGGCGCCGACCGACAGCCGAGTGCGGATTAATGAGAATCACAGTGTGGCTCGCTTTGAAAGTTTCTCGCTTACTGGCTACTGGGCCATTGTCTGATCTAATTTGTGTGCTCTGATTCAGCTGAAGCTCCTGGAGGTCCATGATGGCAGCATTGCGTCCCACGAACCTGCCACGCCTGGCACTGCTCCGCGCAGTCAGACTTGAACGTCTCCAGGATTTGTAGCCTGCCGGCGTGCTTGAATGAGGAGCGAGCGAAACAACCCGAGGCGCTCTTGCCTGCGGCGTCAATATGAAAGGACTTTCAGCTTAGTCCAAAACAAAGCTGATTAGCTATGGCGATCAAATTGGAATATAAGACAGATATCTGTACCAAGAATCCGGATAAATCTGACATAACCTGTGCTGAAGGGACATGGGCGTCGTTCGATATGCTTTTAGAGGAGCCTGTACCTCAGCAATGCCTATAGATTTTACGTGAGGCCCAGAGCGATGTCAGCTCTATACCTTCTGTGTGTTCATTGCCTCAGGCGGTGTGACGTCACTGGCAGCAATTTTCACCAGCTTGGCTGTTTTTTGACACCGGCCCCAAAATAACACGAAAAAGGAAAAATGACCCGTAAAAACTAGTCTACGAGTCCAAGAGAAGCAAATATCTCCCAAATCGTTCAATTTGATGTCCAAAAATGGTTTCCAAAGAGCCTGGAACCAGCAGATCAATTACCGGCAAAAAAAGGGCATTCCGCAGTGAATGCCAACCGTGCTTTTACATTAAACTGCAGCATGTCACCAAAACTAGATGAATCACATTTCATTTCCACCAATCATAGGTAAGACTTATAAACCGTGGTTTGTTTTGGTTATATGGCCATGTGATCGTATGGTTAACTATGCAATAACGATAGTAACAAATGCAGCAGTTAATTTTAAAATCGGCTGGCAGCTCATTACCAACGCAGCCCAGCAGTCAAGAGGTCCGCCGCAAGGCCGATCGTTCGTCGGCGGCTGACGAGGAGGACTGAAAACATACTGAATTGCCATTTTAGGGCCCGCAGCTTGTCTCCTCAGTCCCAGGGGAATTCCAAGGATATTTTATTAAATCCCAAGGGGTAACACATACTTGGCATCACAGAATGTAACCAAGAAGGGCCCTGTGCCTTATAGGCAGCCGTTTACTTAATGAAGGCAGGAATCTACTTGTCTTTTATGCCTTTATATTTTAGGTCATAGTCAGCCACATACAGCCAAGAAACTATGGAAAGCAATAGCATTAACACTAGTGATGCACCGGATCGAGATTTTTGTGATCCGGCCGGATACCGGATGTGCCGGATCGGGGTGCCGGATATCCGGCCGGATTTCCGGCCGGATACCGGATATTATGGATAACTATTTTTATTTCCTATATGTTGCTGGAAAATGAGACGAAAGACTACGGTAAAAAAGGCCTGAAAGACTGGAAAATACTAAATAAAAATATATTAACAGTTTGTGAATCCTCCCACCTGTCGCTTAGAGTTATTACGAGGTTTTCCCATGTTTCATCGTAAAAGAGAATAAATAAAGAACGCAGCGATCATAAAGTAGATCACCGGTCACCATCTCTGACTGAAGGCAAAAGGCAAAGGTTCCAAAATGCGCAGAATGCCATTAGAACCCCTTGGTAGACCTCAGATACCTGGCTTGATGACCATTCTGTACAAATGCTAATGCATGTCCACCGAAGTATATTGCCCCTTAACCAGGGGCGCAGCGAGGGATTTCTTGAGGAGGAGGTCCGGAGCCCAGTGCGAACTGAAATCATACGAAAACCGCCTGCTGGGAAGACGATGTGTAATGATTTTCACAAAAAAAAAACGCGGGCCTAAGAAGGAAGCCCGGACCTTCGGGCCAACCTTTGGCTGCGCCAATGCCCTTAATACTTGCCCATATATGGCCTTCTACGTAAGGCGGACGGACTTATAAGGGGGGGAGGGAAGTTGGTACGACCCCCAGCCATTTCAGCACCTTGCTATTTTCTTTGCTATTTTTTACCGTGCGTCCTAGAGCGTCGCGGAAAAATCAGCGTGTTGCACGTGACGAGATCTCACGACTGGCATCCCTTTTTAATGTCTCATGTCAACGGATGATCTTCCAGATCGGGTCAAATGTCAGAAACTGGCAAAAAATGGTACTTCTTGAGTTTAAGTGCAAATGAGCGTGAAAGAATAAATGATGATAAAACGAAACGGATATCATAGTGTTCGTCAGTCAGTTATGAGTATCTGCACACCACAGGATTGTATTCCACCACATGAGTCCTATCCAGGTTATGTTAGGCGGAGTCTTGTCTTGTCAAGCGGGGTCGTCGGCTTAAATGCATTCTCAGAGCTGCAGAAGCATTTTTTGTAGACGATAACAGATTCTGAAGTCAAATGTAGCATCTCAACTAACAAACACTATTGTCAATTAACATATGAGGGTCATCTTGGGTCATCCTAGGTCATCTGAAGCCAATGACCTAGGGTGACCTGGATTTAGCAGAAAATCGTAACTTAGATACCTTAAGAGTGTTTTTGGAATCGAGATCCAAAACAAATTCGAATTTCAGGCATGCCCTCGTACTGCAGACTCATCACTCCACGGCCGCCGCTGCTCCACCCGTCGGAGCAAAAGTCAAGGGTTCGTTGTATTGCACCCTCTTTAGATGAAACAAAAGAGAAACCACACCAAATTTACACCATTTTTTTCCTTATAACTTGAGGAATCCGAATATATAGGTTGTTTTGCAATGCCTATTTCCTATCGCATTCCCAAAGATAAAAATAAGGTGTTTCCCGTCGACCACATGACATGAGTTCATGACCCTCGGAAAACCTCAGCGGGGGTTGCACCATTCCCCCGCTCCGCCCCCCTTACGGGCGAGAGTTAATGAATTTGTACAAGAGTATTTGAGACAAATAAAAATGTTTGGAAAATAGGAAGACGATGCGCCGCGAAATGGTCGGCTGAGCATATGCTGGTTGTTGTCACACTACTTTGAGGTTGAGTCCAGCCCTTGCAAATAATGTCTCAACCCTTCCGAATTACGAAGGAAAACTAATGCTCCAGACAGACCTCGGAACTGTCAGGCACATCGACAGTGTTATATAACAAGGCACGTTGCTCCTGAAACGGTTTTATAGACAGATATAGGGACGTCTGGATCGCACACCGGAAGGCCAAATATCCGGCACTATCCGGCCGGATCATGGAAATATCCGGCGGGATACCGGATACTGGATAATCTCAAATATCCGGCCGGATATCCGGCCGGACCGGATAACCGGTGCATCCCTAATTAACACAAACACCAACAATATATATCTTTGTCTTCTTTTCCAAAAACAAAATGAGCATGAGAACTCGCTGGCGGTGCGAATCCAACTTAACAATAGATGGTCATACAGCATTTTGTGGTTCCTCCAGCACAAAAACTACCATTCTTCAGCAGAATACGGCTCGAGCCATAATGTAGCAAAGTTTTCTGCTTGGCGTGATAGTCTAACTATTGGCGACCTCGTTTGTGCCAAATTTTCCTCTTCTTCAGTACTTCCCTTTTCACAAGTTCTTCTTGCCAATTCTTCGTTTATTCGTCAGACACAAAGAGCTTCCACTTTCACCATCTACTGACGTCAAACACTGACCACCCACAGCACTAGCACGTCACTACGTCACGAGCGTCACGTGGTCCACTACATGTTGAGTCGGTTGATACACCGTTAACTACTGAGCGAAAACCGGCCTTGCTTATATACTACCTACGAACGGAAATGATGAAAGGGGATGGTGCAATCATGGTATCATACACAACCAATCAGGAGGCGTTTTGCAGTCCGAATATTCTGGAAAGACTAGGCTTTAGCCAATGAACGAACGTGAGAACACACGGATTTCAAAGAAATGGCTGATGTAAAGTGGATGTAAGAGCTCGGAAGTTTCCGCGGGTGTAAGCCATTTTAAGATTAGAAAAAGGAAGGGACGTTTAACATTACGCATATGAGTCACCTAGCGGCACTGCGGCACGATTGATGTATTTGAGACATTAATTCGTTCTCAGACGTCTTTGCCCGATTTCCTCCGGTGCCGACTGTCGGAACTCGAGCTAAAAGCATCTGGTAACCTTAAACAGTCTTCCAAACCATTGGCTTTTGAAGGGAAACCTCTACGATTTAGAAAAATTTAGCAAACATTGAAATTTGAAGATTTTCTGATACGGGAACTTTAAAGCCATGACGTGAACTTTGTTACACATGATTGTTGACTGAATGCCTTTTGAAAAAAACGAAGTCTCTCCATTAAGGGACTTAAACAAAAGTTCATTCCTTTGAGGAACCTTTTCAAAAGATCTTATAACTTCAGAAACTTTGCCCTGGCCCGAAGATACCGTGGTTTTCTTTTTACCTGAACCACGGCCTTTCATTTGTCCTGCAGTTGCTCACTTCAGACTCCGCATCTGAATCAAAGTCCGAGTCTTGGCCTTGCACACATTGCTGACATTCAGCTCATCACTTTGTCCGTTGCCAGGTTTACGTGTCACTGTGGAGAACGGTGCCATGTTTCGAAGCAGACGGAACTGGCACGCCCTCGAGCTTTGCCGGTTGTGCCTGCTGCGTCAAACGATATGTCCAGAGCTTGTCCCACAGGGTGCACTGGAAGCACCGGCACACACACGGTCAAGGCCAGACGCGGACTGACTTGCGATTATTGTGGGGTACTGGGTGTATGCAGTATCCCTCAATCAAATGACTGCAGGATACTGGTATCCCACGTACACCATGGTGGCGCCTCCCATGCCCTTTCTGCACAAACCCCGCTTTGATTCCGGACCGGTCGCCTCATGCGTATTATGTTTTGAAGGGAAATAGCACTTCATGTCTTATTCGCGCCAGCATTAAAGAAGCTATTGCAGCGTCTTGAAATAAGGTACCCTTCGTAACTGCAGAAGATTTTGTGGTTCCCTTTTCTTACTAATTTTAGTTCCCAGCCAAAAGACCCATTTCTTATATTTTCTCAAGTTTTTCGAGGGATAGGTAAAAGACATGACATTGCTATTCTGCCCCTTCCCGGGATCCACCAGCCGTCAGACTACATTCCAAAAGAAGCCGTAAATATACTGTAGGAAAAAAAAACAAAAACAAAACACAGGAACAACGTTCATCAGTCGACATAAGGAGCAGCTGATTCCGAGATGAAACCTTCCTTTCACGATAAACCAATGTCGAAAGATGCTTGTTTGTTTGTTTGATGTTTGGTTATATAATGTCTGTCTTTAGTTTATTCGAGTAACGTTTTTTTAGTGAATTCTGGCAAAACTGCGCTCACCACGAATGCCGAACTGAAAAAATGCAGCCCTAGGCTACGACAAAAAATCGTAGCCGTCATCTGAAATCGTTAAAATATGGTATGATAACTAAAATTTTACAATAAAAAAAGCTTGCAAGGTTCGGGTAATGTAATTTTTTCACAAGATCTTTTCTAGAATACCTTTTATTTCTATCCAATCTATTTTACATTATACGGCCATACTTGTTGGAAAACCCAGAAGGGCCTAGAAAAAACGGCCTACTGTCTAGCCCTATTCCCGGCAGGGGGGAGGTGAATCACCCCTCGGATTTTTTGCTTACCAATTCCAGGCTTTTTAACGCAGCTTCACGAAACTTAGTGACTTTTCCTAGCTGCCTTCTGCGTGTCGTGACAAAGTTTCAAACCTCAATTTTGCTCAGGGGCGGAGTCAGGCAACGTTTTTGGGAGTCACCTCAGGCCATTTTTTGGCCTTATTGAGGGTAAAAGGAAAATGTCTGCCAAAAACAGCGTTTTTAAGATAGGACTAAAACTTTACATGAATGCATAGCTTACATAGTTGGGCAATGTGTAGATATACTTTTGTTTATCTGAGATCATTTTACAAGGTCAGGTCAAGGTCAAAAGTCAAAATTTGGTTTTATTGCAATAATTTCGGCGCTGATTTTCAAATGCCAAACCTGGAACATATGTGACATATAATGGAGCTTTATACTTTTGTATCAAGTTTCAGCTTGATATCACTTCGGGTCATGGAGCTATGACCTAAAATGTCAGGGGAGTACCCTATATCGCAAAAACCATAAAATGAAATTTTTGTAATAGAATGAATTCATATGATTGAAAACGTTTACAGATGATATGAAATGCACACGAGATCATTCCAAGTGACCCCAAGGTCACTGGAGTACATTTAAGATCAAAGGTCACAAGCTGATCTCAAGAACGGGTGACCATGACAGTTCCCCTTTTTTGATGTCCCTGGTACCGCCTATGCTAACATTATACAAACATTGTAATGCAATTTGTACTTCTTTAGCATAACATGACTAGCAGAAGCCAAAAAAGTGTTTTTGCCTTTTTTGTTCATTCAGTTGCTGAACAACTAATCCTCCTATTTTTGAAACGCCCATGAATTTTCCCAAAATTTCAAACGTGTGTACAAATGGTGAAAGCCCTATTTATAATCTCTCGATTCATGCCATTTTCATCGAAATTGGTTCATAAACAACGGAGTTATAAGAAGTCCAAAAATACCCGATTTTGACATTTTTGCTCCCCTATATCTACACCTATCAAAATTTTGAAAATTTCTTTTTATAAAAATGTAGTTCACGTCACGGCAAATCGATTGCCGTTTGTTGTGATGAAATCGGATGAGTGGTTCTCGAGATCTCAGGGGGGCCGAATCCGTCCCCTCCCCCCTGTCGGAAATCGGCCATGCCGTCTAGCCCTCCGGGAATAGGGCTATTTGGGAATAGCCAGGTAGCCAGCTTTGTGCATTGTGAACCAGGCTTTTGCTTCAAAGCGGAATCCAGTTTGGGGCCGAAACGGGTTCGCAGTTCTGCTGTCTTAAGACGAATGACACGCTCTTGCACGACAAGCTTTACTTTGATAAAACCATGCCTGGCATGTCGCATTTAGATATCAAGCAGACAAATGGATGTTTTTCAGCATCAAAATCAGGAATGCCACTTCAAACACAGCATTATTCGAACACATTTGCGCTCCGCTAGCATTTTCAGAAGTGCTTTCTGGGCTCTGAAAATAGCTAGTTCCTCACAAAAACACTGCAACAGTAGTATGGAAGGAATGCATAAAGGAGCTGTGAAGGGTCTTTTGAAGTGCTGTCGCATGTTCGTTCACTTTTAGAGCCGGGCATCTGAACTCAATTGCTATCGATTTATCAGTTGAAGAAGGTGAATTGCTATACCCCTGCACCTTCACCGCAGTTCCCGTTTTGACCGAACACGCACCGTGAACCAATACCTCAATGGCAAACCATCCGTGTTGTGCAATAGAGCGGTGGAGTCCTGTCGGGCAATTCCTCGGCGGCGAGGTTCCCGAGGTGTAGAAATCAGGCACATCACACATATTTGTATTGCTTGATGAGACATGCTTCGGAATCACGCACAACGGATAAATATACACATGTACATTGCCCCCATTCCTGACAAAGTCCCAAGATCCGCCAAAATATAAAAAAAAGCAGTGAAGCGTTACCAAAATGAAACGTCAGACAGTTAAAGACAGCTTCTTTTCATTACTTCTCGGGCAATTTGTCGCAACTTACCTAAACGTAGGAAACGCAAAATATCGATCGAGCTGAAAATAGATAAACGCTTAGAGCGGAACAACCCCATCAATTACTCCAGTTGACAACTACTCCGCTCACCACATGGCCAGTCTTCCACCCCCTCCCCCCTTGCCCATGACCTACCATGCATACCCAGCCGCTGAGATACACACTCCGAACCCACGGTTAGCGTCTCCCCCCGTAAATAAATGGGGCACAACTGGGGATAAACCGGCGGGCACAACTGGGGACACAGAACGTATTTCCATCCATCATGGCTTGAGGCTATGATGGAGTTGGGTTATTTGAATGTTTTTTAGCAAGCACTGACAAAAGTTTGCGTTCACCGTAAACGCCAAACCCGTAATAATTTGCACCTCCTAACCTACGCAAAGAATCACTACCACAACCTGGCATAGTTCCAGTATTGTAGAGTAATTAGGATGTTGTGAGCAAAAACCTTGTCAGACTCTGTTTGTACATTTTTTCTATACGTTTTCAATTTTTTTCTCGATATCTTACATCACGCTCTTATGTGCTACACATTACTTACAGTAATATTTAGGGACGATCTAATAGGACATAGAAAACGACCTACTGGTTGCCTAGGTACCTAACTTTGTGCTCTGTGGACGGGGCTAATGACTCCTAAAACATGAGTATGAAAAGCTCGGAATGTGAACAGTCGTGTTTGGCGCTGAGGACACCCACTAAGACAAATAACATGTTGTAACATCCCAGAAATGAGGGTGTAAAATTGTCTCACTGACCGATCAATTGGTATTGAAATGCTCCACTGCATATAACTGTGACTTCATAGAGAGCGTAATCCGGATGCCTCGGCTTCACTTCAGTGATTTAGGTCGATGGCGGCCGGTAAGCTGGTCATCCCATGCATCGCAGACCACGACTTTTTTGTTACTGCCAGACGAGTACAGACACGATACAGTAGCTATATTAAGATATGTTCTAAAATTATATTTCATTCATCCTCCATCGGCGTAATAAAAAAAGCTTCAGCAGCCAAACGTGGCCGCCAACCTCTCGGGCCGTGCCACAGCTCTGCTGCATGGCCGTCATCAGTGGGTTCACAAAGGTCGCCCGCATGTCCAGCACATAAAACATGCCGCTCCACCGGCAGAGAACGGACGCGAGCAGAACCCGCCGCAGACAAAAGCCGAGCACTTACAAAAGCAGACAAAGCAACACAAGTGCATATGGCCGCCACAGCTCCACCGTCTACGGTCAGCGCAGGTCATATCATTCACAAACTGTGATTTCGCCGCGAACTGATCCACTTCGGACCGCAGGGGGCGTCAGAGTTCCGAGGCGGCCTTAGCAGTGCAGCACAAAAAGCACCCTGTATGTTACTCCGATCAGTCCGCGCCTAAAATAACGGACGCATACCACGAAGGAATACACTGGGCATGCGGAACCAGAACCAAGACGTCAGAAGACAAATGTCAACAAACTGAAATTTGTGCACTCGTTTTGGAGCGCATTCTTACTGCCGTTCAAAGACCTGCCTCTGAAGTGAGACTTCGGGCTCTAAACAGCAATGCTCATTGTTTGAGTCAAGTTTTGAGAACTCCACATCGATAACATACTCAGGCAAAATACGCGCCGGACCATCACTACAATACAAATTGAACAATAAGCTATATGGCGGGCCCCAAAGGCATCTTTCCGCAGTGCTGCCATCTGTGTGACGGCATCACAACCTACAGTTCAGTGGTCATCCTCGAGGTAAGAGCCCGCACTCGCTTGGCGTTGCAGTTTTTGCAGAGCACGTGTCCGTCCAGTGGGTAGCAGCCTCGGCCCTCTGCCTCCGAGGAGAGGACCAGTTCACAGTCCTGCGGGACACCAGCCACGTGAGCGTCACCACAAGGCAGCTGTCTCACACTCCAGCCTCTCAGGGCTTGAGCAATGTACGCCACGAGTGCATTTTTGGCATTACGCGTGTGGCAAATGTTTGACTAATTTGGAGAACAGCAGCGTCTTAATTCTGTCCACAAAATGAGCTTCGGCCTGGACACACACACAACTGCGATAATTTAAATGCTCCGACGAGAATGAACATATGCCTCGGAATCAGGCGGATCTCACAAACCAGAGCGCACTGCATAGGCAAACGTTTAGAAGCACACGTGGATAATCTGGACAAATGCCCCAAATGTGGCCCGGAAATACGTGACCGACTCAGGGACCAGGGAACCCCAGCATACCAGCTCACTACGCACCAGATCATGCGCGCAGTACGGTCCAGGGGTCCAGGTGAGGGCTAAGGGACCAGGGAACCCCAGCATACCAGCTCACTACGCACCTGATCATGCTCGCAGTACGTCCAGGCGTCCAGAGGAGGGCTAAGGGACCAGGGAACACCAGCATACCAGCTCACTACGCACCAGATCATGCGCGCAGTACGGTCCAGGGGTCCAGGGAAGGGTGCTGACTAAGCGCGTGAATACCGACCAGAAACATCCACCATCGAGCCAGGACCAACCTCGCACTTATAGCAGTGCACGTGGAAGCTGCGGTCCAGGGCCACGACGCGCACCGTCTCCTCCTGACCGGGCTCCGGCATGATCGGATCATTGCAGACGCTGCACTTCGGAGCGAATTTCCTGCGCACCACGACGGGGGAGGTCAGCGACACATCGGCGGCCGAAACCACAGGCCGTCAGGTGTATGTATAGGCACCCAGTCAGTGCGGTCACTGGCCCACAGTCCCGTCCGGAGGATACGCAGTCACTGTGGTCACTGGCCCGGAATCCAGTTCGGAGGATACCCAGTCAGTGTGGACATTGGCCCGGAGTCCAGTTCGGAGGATACCCAGTCAGTGTGGTCATTGGCCCGGAGTCCAGTTCGGAGGATACCCAGTCAGTGTGGTCATTGGCCCTGAGTCCAGTTCGGAGAGACACCGGATCGGTGCCAGGCCGATAACAGGCTGGTGACGGCAGCAAAGACAGACGCAGGCTGGTGACGGCGGCAAAGACGGACGCAGCACCGCTGCAAGATGGATCGTAGACCATGTACATGTCAAACCAGCATATCCGAAGAGGCGCCATTTCGAGGTTATTAACTGATTTCTTTAGCAATATTTCCATACCGACAGCCGCCGCCCTCTGCCGACTCGGCTCACCTGTGAAAGTCCTCGATGCAATGGATCTGGTTCGCCGCGTCCACGGTGAAACAAACTCCGTCCAGCGAGCGGTTGCACACCACGCACGTGAAACACTGTGGATGGTACGGCTTGCCGGTGGCGCGCAGAATCCGGTCCAGAATCGGCTTGGTGCAAACGCTGCACCTCTCCAGCGTGTCCTACACAAGCAGTGCCGGTGGTCACATACGCCAGCAACAATGAGCCACCACCCAACGTCCTTCCATGAAAATACAGCAGTTACTGCGCCCAAACGGAGAAGCGCGGACCAAAAGGTTCAGTAATGGAGGTCTCGATTATCTACAGGTTAGTCATCATGGCTGTCAGCTTCTGGTCAAGTTCCAGGAATGCAAATCTTACAAAATGGCACATAGATGAGGGTTATGCCATGAGCACCCGATGCATCTTTCGATATTTCTCTGCGTCTAACGTTCTCGCCAAGATGTGTGAGTTTAACTGCAGCGCCTGATATAACTGCTCAATGGTTATCGAGCGTGGCAACAACTTTAATCAGTACCCTGCTTTCCAAAGCGCATGGATAATCATTCATAAAAACAAACAAAGCTGCCCTCGCGAGAAACGCAAACAATGATACCGCGGTAAACAAACAGATAACAGGAACGCTATCAATCATAAATGCAATTAGGCAGACTAAACACACATGAGTAAACGAAACACAGTTGAAATTCACACAAAACACCAGAAGTACTTCCTGGAAAAGGACCCGCGTGACTTAACGACCAATACAAATCGTCTCGTTCTCTAGCTATCCGGTAGGCTACGTGGCTCACCATGTAGCACTCCTCGCAGTGGGGCTTGTTCTCGACGGCGAAGAAAGGGCGTCCCTGTAGCAGCACGTGACACACATGGCACGAGAAACAACTGACGTGGAACACCTTTTCCATGGCCGTGCAGCCGGTGCCCTCTCCCACCACCTTGTCACCGCACTTGGTGCACATACCTGAGGTAAAGCAGGGACAGGTCAGTACATTGAAGAGGCTTAAAACTGCTACCTGCAACCATCACGATTTAGTCCGTGCTGGAAACACGACATATCGATACCTCTGACTGCGGCATCGGTGATTTGTGAGGAAAACCTCCGAACAAGGGTTCTGGGAGGATAAAATTATCAGACTACAGTCACAACCAGGAAGGGATCCAGGATTTCGCCGGAGGGGGGAGTTTTTAGGGGAGCCGGAATGACATTGTGGGCGCGCCAAAATCGAACCAAAAGGGCAACAAAACAGCGCCGGAAGGACACCACACTCGATCGTAATAACGCTTAAATCACTCGAAGCGTTCGATTCTTTGTAACGGGCGGCATAAAAACAATTCACGATGGCGTTCTGACTAGTACGCGCTTGAAAGCGGGATTCCCATGTTATGCATGGGAATGTTGTGTATATGCCTATACATGCATTATATTACAGTCGCTTCCTCGATGTTACAAAGGCGCGTTTTAACAGGACGTCCATGTTCCATAACAAGAACGTAAGATGCCACATGTACGCTCTTTCACGACAGGGCGCATTTGTATCAAAGGACAAAATTCGCACGTAAAAACCGGATGAAGCACCAGTCCCAACGTACATTCTGGCTCCGTGCCACTGTGCCACAAGGGAGCCTATTACTAAAACGTCGGTGTCTTTTCTCGATGTCACTGTGATCTGGATGTCATTTTGAAGAAAATGGTGTCGCGGTCTTTCAACGTCGTGCGCTCGCATCTTTGTGGCCCCTTTAGAGTGATGGCACCCGTACCCCATCACAGCTCTCTTTCTTGGTACTACAGCAGAGCCTTCTGAACAACAGGCCGCCCATACTCCATCACATGGATGGGTGCCTGTTTGGTGTCAATGGGCGCCTTTTGAACGACATGGCGCCCGTACTCCATCACAATCACAGCGGTGCCTCCTTGGTGTCACAGGAACGTTCCTTTGAACGACAGGTCAGCCATACACTGTCACAGGAACGTCTCCTTAGTGCCGCAAGGATGCTTTTTTATCGACAGGATGAACATACGCCGTCAAAGGGCGCCATCCTAATGTCGCATGGACCTTTGGAACGAAAGAAAGCCCATACTTCCATCACAGAGGCGCATCCTTGGCGTCACCGCACCACGTTTTTTGCCAAAAGAACACCCATTAGGGTGGTCCGAAATGCACGAAGTCGCTCCGATACAATGGAAAGCGTTTTTTTCCCCATAGCCCTTTGTAAGAGATTTCCAAAATGGTTCGGCACGGCATTTTTTTGGGAAACTTTCACGTTGCCGTAAATGAATTAAAATTCTGCTATAATATAAGCTCCCGCCGGCGTCACGTTTTCGCCTGCACGCGCATGTAACGTCATGCTCTGGTTGGCAACTGTGCGGCGATGTTACGTTTGCCTGTCAGGAGGTCGCCGCTGTGACTCGCGCTATCAGCACTAGACCTAGAGTCACAAACGGAGCAGGAGGGCGACGATGACTCACTCCTCATCTGCAGACCGCGCGGAAAAGGGGCCGTGCATTATCATCGTAATTGCATCAGCAGGTTGGGCATCTACGATTACTACGCCGTACACGGTCGAAATCGATAAAGGATTTTATTTCCATTGATAAACGATATAATTTAATCCCGCTAATCGATTACTGTTACATTTATCGATAGAAAGGTTTGTTATAGATTTAACATTATACCCTAATCGGTGGGGATGGCGGATGGTAGAACAGAGGTACGTGGAAAACTCATAAACCCTAAAATAATTACATCATTTCAGTCAGCCGGATTAAAAAGACACGTCAGACGCATTCTTATGTTATTTTAAGAAAAACGGACGCGAGGTTTCATGGTTTATTTGAAGCGAACTCTCGAGAAACAAAGACCCGGCTTTTCCAAACTTCGTCATCACCGACGTTCCGTTAAGTAGTCACAGAAAGTATGTCGTTATCCACGAACAGTCTGAGCTATAACAGAATTCTTCACGTCTCCCACAGCTGTTTTGGCGTCCATACTACCCACGATTTTTACCATACCCAAGTTCCATTGTTCGCTTTGTCCGTGAACATGGAATGTTCATATATCGTTTGTTCCTCTGGCTTATGCAATCAATGGAAACGGAAACCCTCTTGCCGGTCCTCAGTTTGTCTTTCAGTTCCTTGGTAACGTCTTCCTTTACTTTAGCAGTTTATTTCACCATAAACTGGATCAAAATTATATGATCCTTAGGCAAAACGAAACCTCGACCCACTACTGCAGACCGAATAAAGGGGCTGTTTGTAATAGCGTGAAAACCAACGCCATCTAAAACCACGAGTTTTGCCAGCATTCCCCCGACGTTTTTTTCCTTAAGACCGCTTTCATCGTTGGCAGGCTGCTACTTGTCTTCGCTTTCTTAGAACTTGGACCGTCTATGTCCGTTTCACCGAACTAAACCTTACGTTTGTTCTGCAAACGACAACGGAGTCCTCTAGTAGTGTTTCTGCACCTGACAATTATCTTCCACGTCTTGATCGGTGGTACAAACACAGCCGGGCCAAGTTCCAAGATGGCGAAGACAAGCAGCCACCAGCCAAAGATAGAAACATTCTTAAGGAAAAGGCGGGGGAAATGCTGGCAATCGTGGCTTCAGACGGCTTCAGTTTCAACGCTGTTATAAAGAGCTCCTCTATTCCGCCTGCCGTAGAAGATCGAGGTTTCCTTATGCCTGAGGATCATAAATCTGACCCAGACGGTGCTGAAATATGCTGATGAAGTGAATGAAGATGTTACAATGGAGTTGAAAGGGAAGCTAAGGACCGGCAAGCGATTTTCCTTGTCCTTTGATGAGTTCACTAGTCAGAAGAACATACGATATATGAACATTCATATTCACGAGCAAAACCAATAATGGGATTTGGTTATGGTAAGAATCTTGGACAGCATGGACGCCAAAACAGTTGTGGGAGTCAAATAAAACAGAGAGGAAGAATATCTCATGTAGTTCAGACTGCCCATGGATAGCGACAAAGTTGCTGTGCCAGCTGTGCCATTTGTCATCACTGCCACTGACGAAGCGTCGGTGATAAAGTCTAGAGAAACCCTGTCTGTGTTTCTTGAAAAGTTCACTTCGAGTGAATGCGTCTGACGTGTCTTCTGAAAGGCTCATTGAAAGGATGTAGTCATTTTATGAGTTTATGAGTTCTCCACGTACCCAGCTCTACCCACCTCCTATCCTCACTCCTTACAGCATGATGTAAAATCTATAATAAACCCCACTTTATCGATAAATTTATCGATAATCGATTAGACGGGTAAGATTATATCGTTTCCAGATAAAAATAAAAACCTTTATCGATTTCCAACCTAAGTACGGGCCTTGTTGATGCAATTCCGGTGACAATGTACGGCCCCGTTCCGCACGGTCTACAGCCGAGAAGTGAGTGAACACTGCCCTCCGGCTCTGTTGGCGACTCTAGGTTTCGTGCTGCTGACGCCAGTCACAGTAGTCACCTCCTGGCTGCCAAACCTAACATTCACGCATAACAGCCAATCAGAGCATGGCGTTGCAAACGCGCGCGCGCACGAAAACGTGGCGCCGGCGGAGAATTTAAAAATATAGCAGAGCTTCGATTGATTTGAGGCAAGACAAAATTTCATCAGAATATGGTGTATTGCACCATTTTCGAAAACTCTAAGAAAGGAAAATGTGAAAATCCCGATAATCCCGATGTACTGGATCGACTTCGTTCATTTCGGAAGCTAACGACATTCATGTGCCACCAAAGGGCGTCTTCTTGCAGTCACAGAGGCGCCTTTTGAACAGCAGGGCACCCATACACCATTCCAGAGGTGTCTCCTTGGTGTCACAGGGACGCATTTTAAATATGCACATACTCAATCACAGGGACGTTCTCTTGGTGCACTACGGACACCTTCTGAACGACAGCGTGTCAATGCTCCATCACGGAAGCACCTCTTTGTTGGGCCAGGGACGTATATACTACGGCAAGGACACATGTAGTACAATATGAATACCTTTTCAATGTCACTGTAATGCCCATTCAAATAATGCCCTTTCTGCATTTGACAAGCCAAATTCACAATGACTGATCACAGAGGTGCTTCTGGATGCACCTCTGCCTTTGAATGGGCGCGCTTTGAATGCTATGCAACCGAAGGGCACCTCTGTGTCATGCAGGTGTCATACTAACGAAAAGATCACCCGCGTACTAAAATGTGGGTGCCTCCCCGATGTCAGCTGAGCGCCCTTCTGACAGCGCCACGCGCCGTCACAGAGACGCCTTCTTGGTGTCCAGGGACACATTTTCAACGCCAGGGCGCCCATACACCACCTCAAGGGTGCCTCTGTGTTCTCTGTGTCCTGTCTGGTCTGTCTGTCTGGTCGTTTCGTCAAACAGACTTCTTTTTAATATAACGACTGTCCTACCACAAGGGTGAACGAGGTCACATGTGCGCTCTTTAACAGCAGCCCTAACATCACGGATATTCGTCCGTAAATGGCTTCTATGTTCTTACTCGCCTTCGTTGGGCACGGTGGGCAGAGGCGCCAAAATACCAGAGGGTGGGCGAAAAGTCACATCGCCTTACTCTTGGAGCCGGGGAAGCCCCCCCCCCCCCTGGATTCGCCTCTAGTCACGACACTAACACACACCACTACGACTCATGCAACATATAGCCACGCTCCAGCTGTCGCACCGACACGGCCGCCCACTCCGAGCCGAGCCCTGCTCTCCCAGGCCAGCCCGTCCTGCAGCGGCTCACCGAAGAAGTCCGGCTGCGGGTTGTCGAGGCCGTGCACCAGCAGGCTGGTGAGCGAGTCCACCTCCGCCTCGCGGCCGCTCCTCTCCGGGCCGGTGGCCGGCTGGCTGCCGGGCGCCGGCGCCGGGCCGCGCGCCCCGGCCGCCATGAACGGGTCGCGCACAGAGAAGGGCGGCCGCGGCGCCGCCTGGCCGCCTGGCCGCGGCCGCACCGGCTCGTAGATGGACTCGTACGTGGAGCTCTGCGGGTCAGGCAGTCAGGCTACGGCGTCACCTGGCTCGTCGTCAGGTTCCGTAAGGACACCGGCGATATGCAGATGGTAAATGATATGACGCGGGAATAAACAGAACATGAGTGCAGGAACATCCAAAAAAAGGGGCGTTTTCTCATGGGGCTACTGTTAAATTTTCTCAAAGGTGGGGGCCACGTTCCTACGCCCATGAAACAGAGTTTAGTACCTGCTGTCACGGTCGGATCGACAGACAAAAACTGAGATCACGAAACGGCCTCCGTTTTCGGCGTCATTTCATTGCTACATGTCGACTGAGGGCTTTGATGCAAGATTTGCGACTTCAGTATCATAAATGGCTAACCAGCTTTGGGTGAGGCTCATGCGGCGGTGGAAAGTTAATACGATCAAGACGTTGAGCGTTGGACGATGTAAGAGAGGTCCATACAGCATCAGCATTGAGTGCCGGGTCCCCTTGAAGTGGAAACTAAATAGCGACGTGAAAAAATGGGAGAAAGGACCCCCCATGGCGTGGCAGTGGGTTTTGCTGCTGAAATCCGATTTTCAGATCGTGGTTGCTACGAATTCGTCTCGCATTCATTTCGGAGGAGATGGCTGGCGCTCATGGGGCCCCGGAACTATAATGTGCTCCAATAAAACCCCAAAAAAAACCCCCCAAAACCCCCCCCAAAAACCCAAAAAAAAAAAAAAAAAAAAACACAAACCCCCCCCAAAAAAAAAAAACCCCCCCCCCCCCCCCGGCAGGCCCCCCCCCCAAAAAAAAACACCCCCCGGGGGGGGGGGGAGAAAAACCCCCCCCCCCCTCCTTCTTCCTCCCACCCCCCCTTTTTTTTTTTTTTTTAAAAAATTAAATAATAATTTTTTTTTTTTAGACAAAAAACAAAAACGAAGGCCACCAACCCAATTTTTTAACCCTTAAAATAAAAAAAAAAAAAAAAAGCAAAAAAAAAAATTTTTTTTTTTAAAAAAATAAAAAAATAAAAATTAAAAAAAAAAAAAATTTAAAAAAAAAAAAAAAAAAAAATTTAAATTAAAAAAAAAAAAAAAAAAAAAAAAAAAAAAAAAAAAATAAATTAAAAAAAAAAAAAAAAAAAAAAAAAAAAAAAAAAAAAAATTTTTTTTTTATAAAAAAATTTTTTTTTTTTAATAAAAAAAAAAAAACCATGTAATCCATAGTGCATATACCTTGTTTACGCCTCAGACTGGTAAAAGATCGGGTCACGGAGATATGACCTAAAATGTGGGTGTGCATACCCTGTATCACGACGGTCATACGCAGAACTTTACAAAATATAGTGGGTTCAAACTACTGTACGCGTTTTCAAACGCTCTGAAATGAACTCAAGACCATTCCATGTGAATGAGGTACTATGAGGCCATTTAAGGTCAAAAGTCGTAACCTGACCAGATGAACATGCGATCATTACAGTTCGCCACTGTCACATCCCTGGCCCTAGCCTATGCCATCATTATACAATGTAACACATATGTTCTAAACTTTTATGTTTCTTCAGGTTTCAAAAAATACTCCCATTTTTCCAAATCCTGTGAATGCCCATGAAGTTTCTCAAAATTTGAAGCGTATGGACAAAATGGAAAAGTCCTAGCGATTAAAGCATGCCAACTGCAACAAATTCGGTCCATAAATGGCACGGGTTATAGCAAGTCAAAAAATACCCCTGTTCTAACTTTCCCCACCCTGCATTCACCACTCAAAAGATTTTCAAAATTTCTTTTCGAAAAATGTAGTTTACATCATGCCGAATCCATTGTCCTTTGTTACGATGAAATCGAACGGATACTTCTCGAGATCTCAGGGAGGGGGCCGAACAAGTCTGCCCCCCCCCACTACGGCAATGCGCCCTAGCGCTTTGGATACGGAAACAGGGTAAAGCCATTTACGTCCTTCGTATGTCTTCTCATAGCAGACCAAATGGACCAGAAAAATGCCCAGGTTCTCAAGTGCTGTGATTCATAAATATTAAGTACAGGTACCAATAAAACAGATAAATGTCAGCAGATGCCAATAAAAGTCCCATTTTTCTGGTCTACTGAATATTTACCCGTTAACACGGAGTTCAAGACATAGCGATTTTCTATCAGACAGAAATGGTATAATTTACCACACTTCATTCCTAAAAAGATAGTAGTCATCGATGTACAGAATTGGCAGAGATCTATTCGCGCAAAAACGTTACAAAATATGAAGCCTTTTTTAACTTTATGAACGAGCAGTATCATGCACAGTCGATTTCGGCAGTAGTGCATTTTCGTTCATAGCCATTACTGGTGACCTGACCTCAGGTCAATGGCGCGATGCCAGTGATACTTCCCCAAATAACATCATCGGAAGTTGACGACACCTCATACCCAAAATACCAGAAAAAATTACGATTTCCGAAAAAAATGACGACGTGTTGAAGACTGGTCTGACCTTCGGCCAATGACCTAGAAAATACGACGCAGTCTGAGAAAAGTATATTTCTGGCGTCTGACAAGATCCCTAGCCATAAAAAGTTTCGTTCTGACATCTTGTTTTTCTAAACGTTAAGGGGGAATTTATTGTTTTGGAGGCAGACTCATTTGACCTGACTTAGGCCAGTCATCTGACCTGGCCTGAGGTTCAAACTCTGATACAAAGTTCAGGAAGGACCAAGGAAAAGGCACACACAATGTCGTGGCGCTGTTTTTGTTCGTTCTCTAGCACTGTTCGAAAAACCCCAGGAGGAAGCGACTGTCAACGACCTCTAACAAACTCTAACCTCCTAACCTCACTAACAAAGACCTCCATCAGGTGCGGGTTAACACTTTCAGTTACTTGACATTGCCGGTGTCATATGAAATATATACAAAAGTAGCCAGGGACCATCTTTTAAGAAAACATCACCCACTACCTGAGCTGGACCTCTTGTCCCTTTATGCGTCGTCGTTTGCTCTTGTGGACTCTCCCTACTTTGTCACAATGTTTCATTTCAAAGGTTCCTGGATGTGCGAGAATATCCTCGCGTTCCAACAAGAACACACCAAAATAGTATGTCTGTAGCTTTTACTTACCGTCTGCGATGCCGGGGCATACGTTCCGAACTGGTTAGCAGGATAAGTCGGAGGGGGCGCGCCTTGGTTGGCGCGGCGCAATTCGGAGTAGCTCGAACTGACGGGAGATGGCGGTGCCGGCAGTTCGGCTGGGTACTCGGACGAGTCCACGTAGAGATCAGGTGGGGGAGGCGGAGGCAGGTCGTCCTCTGCCGTGGCGGGGTATACCGCCCCTGAAAATGTCATCACCTGTTGCTGGAGAACGCGCTGGGACGGGTGTGGTTCCACTCACTTCAGAAGCTGGCGTGGCACACCACATCAGCTTTTAATAGTGAGTACTTCCAGAACTGGGTGTGGCATCGAACCTTTAGAACCTCTGAATTTTACTACCTAAAATTTTACTACTAATTCCACACCTAAAATTTTACTTTTTCGCAAAACTATAAGTACAAAATTTATTATAAACCGCACAACAGAAACACACAGACTATGGGACAATGTTTTTGTTTGAATCATTGTAATTGAGCACTCCAATCCAGTGGGTGTACAGTATGTACTGTTTAGTTCACCGCACTCTTCAATGCTGCTTACAGAGTGCTGCAGTGTAAAACTGCTGCTGACAGAAAAAATTTCTACGGCATTTTATCAAATGCGAAAATGAAACGAATGAAATCCGCTGCGAACATAATGGAGGGGGAACTGGTTTTATGGGAATCACCGAGTGGATCCTCGCCACATCAGATTTCAATGTCATTCTCCACCCATGTCGTCAGCTGTACAGTCTGTCTCAAAAGTATCGCAGCACCCAAACCTGTCCGTGGACAAGTGGCAGCGCAATCGGTTGGTGGGCTATTTGGAAGCTCATCGCGGAATCTGCACCACCAATGGCCTTGACTGGGCGCTAAGCCTCAGGGCTCGAAATACGGGACGGGAGGGTCGTGATAGCCCAGGCTGTCGGAGAAAAGTTCGTGAAATACGACTCAGCAGGAACATATATCTTTGAAGTGATAAACATACGCCTTTGAACTCAGTCACTGCGTGCTCGTCGGCACGGAGGTTCATGAGAACCAAGCTCGGGTTTTTTTAGAAGGGTCAGAAAACCAAAGGGCGCAGAGACAACAAAGTTGGGGTGCAATGTCATACACTTCTACACGGTTAATTTTTCAAGCTGAGGTCCCCGGTGGCCACTGACGCAGGACAGGTCAAGTAAGACCATGCTTCAAAAGAGTAAACTGCCAGCTTTTTGTGAAATGTATCGATTATCTTGAAACTTGCGAATCGACAGAACATGACAGATGCAACAATTCTGCTTCCCCGATTTTGTTGGAACGCCAAGGTCAGTGCCGCTCAGGTCAGCTAAACTTCCGTCCTTTTTACGCTATCAATTGAGACTGTAGGTCTAGTTCGATGGTTCTGTCGGCTGAATATACGCCCTGGCCCTTATCACGTTCTTTGCACATTAAGTTTATCTATTGCTCCGTGATCTGGGGCAAGATCACGTTTAATGCCAAATTTTCCAGAACGGTGGCCGAATGTAATTCATCGGTTATTTATGGGTATAATTAATCAGTCTTTGACGTTTATCAGCAGCCATGTGCGTTTTAGACGCACTGATATATGGTAATAACTTACATTTCAAGACTGACCTGGTCCTATCTGGTCCAGGCTGACCTGATTTGACACTTTGAGAAAGCTATTTATTTTCAATGTGTGCACATTTTCTATGGCCACAACTGATAACAGCAGCACTAATGCTTTCATTCTCTTCGTTGGTTGCTGCCTCAAGTCTCTTATTTTTGGTCCCCAAAACAAAAATCCTGGCCATCGCTAACATAACTTCCCGTCAATATTAAGCTTTCACATCGCAGCCGCGCCCGCCGCCAATTCTCTGTGTGACTTAGTGAAGAAAATACTTTCGGGCATGGGCTTTACGATGAATGCTCCTCCGTGCTTTTACAAAAAGCTGATTTTTTCCTTCAAATTCAGTCTCGTATGAAATGACTAAATTTGACTTCAGGTAATCTTTTACTGCACCAAACAGATTCAGTCCTTCTTTTTAGTTTACCCTGTTTGAAGCCACATAAACGACTTGGTTATTCGTTTTTCGCCAAAATGTCAACAGGTGATGTGACCTTAGATGATATCTGGTGACCTCAATGTTGACATGATTGGACTAAAGCTGAATGCTTTCTTCCGGTTTTGCGAACGCCTTTCCGACATTGTTTTTAATTTTCTGTGCGACTCATAGTTCCCGAGATCGTGGGTATGTTCTCATGTTCAAAGGTTCTCATGAAATCCCAGCCCAGCGGAGGTGGATCCGGAAGCCGGCCCGGCAAGTGTTCAGGCAACTGTACATTAAGTTGTTCAGAGGTTAAACTGTACTGTTAAAAAAGGGCAACATATTGTGCGAAGAGATCTTAAGCAAAGGGTTTAGGAACAGTGGCAGGCAATATAGTTTTTATTTTTGACACAGATCTTTTTCGGGGTAAAAATGCAATATACTTGTTAAAAAAAAATACAGCATGAAATCAAAATTACGGATGAAAACAAACAAAAAATGCTATAATGTCTTTTTCCATTTAATATACAGTTGAAGGGTGTCCCCAGCACAGATCACAATCATTTTATCATCTTATGCCTTCTAATCTTTTTGTTTTCGGGAGATCACGCGCGTGTCAGCGCGCATTGCTGCTCCACTGGTTACAGCATCAGTCGGCATTTTGTGACGTCAGCGCTGACGCATCATAATATAAACGATATACTGCAGACATGTGTTACATGGATATGAGTCAGGTACTGTGAGTGGAATCAACATTCTACCACAAATAAAATTTCGTCCGAGGAAGAACCTTTAACTTGGGCTTTCCTTGCATCCGTCGTGATCCTCTCTACGCTTGACTCCACAAGAACATGGAGCAGTGTAGGCACGGACCAAGTGTGAGAGCTATGACAATGCATTTACGACTTTCTCTCAAAGGTGCGTGAAAGAAACCGCATAACGATGTGCCAGGGCGAGGGCTTCTGGTGTAATTTCTTCCAAGTATCGTGTCGTGCCGCAAAACAACGCAAAAAATCAAAACTTCGCAGGATCCGCAAGTGGATTCGTCTCTCGCTCAAGTGTGAACAATATCAGAAATAAGAGCATCTTAAATCAGGAGAACGTGCAAGGCTCGTCTAATCATATGTGTGATCACAAGAGAAAGCAAATGGCGGAACGTGATACAAAGCTTTGTTTGGCGGCACCTGAACATTACATACCGTGGCAATAAATTCAAAGGTATACCTTTGCTAATACTGCGTCCAGCACAGACACGCAGCTTCCAAGGAGAGGGGACATCTGGACACGTTTCATGTCTATACAAATTATTTGCAACAAGAAACCTTAGTTGGTACGCCTCATTTCGCTGTCAACGTCCATACCTGAAATCAATTAGACCTGTATTTTATTTTTTATTATGATGATATATATATATCATATATATATATCACGATATATATATACATATCATATCCTATATATATATAGCTATATATATACAATTCACGAACTCCCTTCACACCTTTATCTAGGCTCCCTGACAGCTGTCAGCTCACCATTCCCGTCCCCGTAGCTTAACTCTGTTCGCTTCATGCCTACTGAAATGTTGCTAAGCATCGTTTGCCATTTAGTGACGGCAGATGAATACCTTGTTAAATTGGCTACAACAGGAAGCAACCTTTATGGATGAGGCACACAAGGTACTGCTGCCCCGAGCTGCATTTCGGTTCCAGGTCAAATGGAAGGTGAAAAATCATTCGTTTTCTTCTGGCGACACCCTTGACCCGTTTCTGAAATAAAATAGACAACCTCCGCTCTACTGTTAACAATGGCTCACTTTCATTGGAACGTCACTCCACTTTTATCCCTAAGAATATCTGCATCAGCAATAAAAAGCGATGCCTGCCCTGTGCTTAACTCGCCCCGCCAAGGGGGAATCAGCTTGACTCCGAGCTAGTTTTTCTCGACTAAGAGCCATAGTACCTCTCGAAAAATGATCAACGATTCTAGAGCTCTTGCGTCTCCTTTTGATCGTATTGCAACTTCTTGAAATATTAAGTTTTAATTCCGGTGGTCACCGCCCCGCCGCACATCAAAGGGAGAGTAACCACCGACGACAACCGTGAACTGATACGACTGAGGGTGACTGCTGGGTATATTTCACTTGACATAGTATCACATCCTTATGAAGAGCATATCTGAACCGTACGAGACACTTATAGCTTATAGCCATCTAAGACACTTATGAGATATTTAGATATATATACATTTAGATAGTGAGACACTTATAGCCATCTAACCGATAGAAACGTGACGGTCGCCAACGCTATAACATAAGCCATAGCACGCCTCCATTTGACCTGACCTGGCCAAGGATGTAACAAGCAAAGAGACCAAATAGGATGGTTTTATAAAGATCAAGAACGAGGCTATCCAATGGTGTCACTTCCAGTCCTAATCACTGTTAGTTTGGATTTCAGGCGGGGGTTAAATTGACCCCCTCCCCATGACGGCATGCGCGGCCGTGAGCGTCATGACGGGCCGGGCTAAAATCCTTTCGCTCCATCTGCCGCCCTTTTTCTAATATGCAAGTGAGCTGTGCCTGGAGCATCGGCATCGCCTCAGATCAAAGGTGTGTCGCTTCTGCTGTGTCGTATTCACCCCATCTTTCTCCGGTAGCTAAACTGACCACGACTCTCCTCTTTCGCAACCCGGTCGGCACCGCCACCCCGCCATTCCGACCCGACGTCCAGTCAAGGCCAGTGGTATGGTGGTGGAAATTTTGCAGAGGGCTGCTCGGTCACTTGTCCGCGGACAACACTGCCACCTGACGGAAATCGTTTTAGGTGCTGCGATAGTTTTGAGACCGACTGTAGATAACAAGTCCTACGCTAGCAGGCCAGCTCGCCCATCCTGTCTCCTAAACACCGTCTTCTCACACATGCATATCTACGGCACGACCTGGAGGGGACCACTCGTCATACAACAGTCATGGACAGACGGCTCACTGCGTCATCTGCCCCGGCAGAAGAGGACGATTCGTGCCTGATAACCACAATTTTGAACTTACAAACGGAAAATAGCAATTAAATGGCAGCTTCTGACGTCCGTAACCGACGTCAATATGGCACCACTGATTTTTCACGAGCACATCGATCTCCTGAACGTGCTGACGCGGTTTCTGGCCGCTGCACGGTGTGGGCCCGAACCGGGCAGGCCGTGAGTCTCGCGGTCCGTGCCCGCCGCGCGCCGTACCCGCCTGACCGTTGGTGCCGTGCTGATTGTAGGCGTACTGGGAGGGCATGTAGGGCGGCGGCGGCGGAGGCAGGTCCTGCACGGACGGCTGCGCGGCCGAAAACTCGGGCGGCGGCGGCAGCGGCTGGCTCGGCAAGCGTTGCAGCGCCGCGCTCGATGATGGCGCCGATGCGGCCGGCGCCTGCGGCGACGAGGACGCCTGCCGACGCCAGAGTATCGAGCGTCAGATATGTTTCAAATCTATCCGCGGTATGCGAGATAACGCATGCCCCATCGGGAAAACGAAAAAAACTGCGCCTGGGTTACTGCTACCAGCTATAGGATGCACCAAAGCATGACATCCTTTACAGTCATTAGGGTTTTTTGTGGCGGAGGACACCCAAAGACTGGATAATGATAAAGGGTACAGTGAGATGGCCGCACGTGCTGTTCTGCACTCAACTCGCGGTGCTTTGGATTTCTAGAGATGAGCGCGTTCTGCTGAACGAGAAAGCCCACGTCATTCGAAATTTAGGACCTGAACAAATGCAGGCCTGAGCAAAACGGCCATGTCACCTTAAGGCACCAAGAACGCACACGACGTGCGGAGAATTCACGTGATTCTGTTCAGAATTAACTTCGTTTCAACCAAATGTCTGGTATGCTATCGCTCACAAATATTCTACGTATCTTTCCCAACATTTCTTTTTACTCTTTTCAATCCGAATTCTTGATTATAGCGACGCTGGCAGGGCTACAGGTCACAGTGGGCTCTAGCACGGCAGGGCCGGGCAGACCTGCTTGTCAGCGATACGGAGCGGCGACACGGCGTACCGGTCTACTGAGCCACTGCCCAACTGACGCGCCGCCCCGCCCACCGTCACTTCACCCAGGCGCACAGTGACGTCAGTGGCCGTCACGTCTTTGTTTTTCATCGCGCTGGCACCCTGCGATACGTGGCCTGTCGCCGCACAGTCCTTCACGGGAGCCCGAAGGCCTCGGCACACTGGGAGCGCAACAAAGAGTATTGGGTCAGGCCTCCACAGCCTGCACACAGCCGCTGCTCCTGTCAGCTCCAGCTGTACAGCGGACGAACGCTATCGCGGCTAAAGATCGATCCTGTTTCGCATCGCGGACCAGCCTGCTGGGGTTTACCAGAGTCGATGTCAGCGCAGCCAAGCTATGCCACGATCGTCACTGATGTAACCTGTCCGGTCCCGCATACGAATATAACAGCCCAAAAGATAAACGGCCGATGACAAACAGTAAGCATTTCATATCGTTGCTGACAACACAACTCAATCAGATCCGGCTTTCAAACCGCTGACCAAGCCAGGCCGGTAGTTACAAACGGCAGCTTTTCGATCGCTCGAGGTCAAAACGATAACTGCGATCGGCATCCCAGCCACGCTCAAAACGCCGTATGTAGACACTGACAGCCACACCCGCAAACACCCACTCCTGTCGTCTGCAGAGCCCAACGGCACAACACATTACGCGGCACCTCTGTCTGCTGACACACACGAAGCGCAGCGACTCGCAATGTCAACACCGATATCTGGGAGTCACTTCCTGTCTCTCTATTGCCACTGCGTCACTCCCAATACGTACCCATGCGTGGTTCCAGCAATTCATCACCGTCAACAGGGAGCGGACGACACTGGTCACTTTCACCCAGCGCGCAGCCCACCACCGAGCACCAGTGCACAGAAGACGCAAACACAACTGGTAGCCGAGGCCATTTAATGAGAGTGGCCGCAAAAGCCTTCACCTAATTAAACTATGCCAATCGCACAGAGAACGATACAACTGACAGTCTGTTTTTTCATGAAAAGTTCCTAAACGCACGTTAAATTCCGTCCACTCTCGGGCACTTTCCTCTCTTATGAAACCGCACTATTTCATCTAGTCTATGAAACAGACCGAATAAAAGGCACGAAAACGCACCGCATCCTAACGTCGTAAACAAATATCCAAATGTCAGGTCATTACATAGGGCACATGGTACCCAAATCACCTATAAAATAAGTCGTTCTTTTGTTCTGTGGGTTGTTTCAAGCACAGCGTTCATACGCTTCCAAGCCAACAGCCCATGAAGGCCAATCCAAAAGACCCAAAGAAACAAACAGCATGCCAATACCTGTGGTTGTGGCTTCTTCGGCTTCGGCGGCACCACAGGTGCCACCTTGCGGTTGGCGCTGGCTGAGTACTGCTGAGGCGTCTGGTTCGTTATCTGCAGCTGGCCCAGCGCGCTCTCCAGATTGAAAGTTCCACCACTCATGGCGCACCCTCTGAAAACGATCGGCTCGTCAGAGGACGAAGCCGCCAGCGGGGGGGGGGGGGAGCGGCAACTGACCGCGTGGCCAAGCGGCTTGGTCCGTAGGTTACCGAACGAAACTAAAATTTACTCCTGGGAGACGTTGCCGCGTCCCTCCGAACCATGACTAAAGTAATGTTTTTTTTCCGAATAAAGGTCCAGTCAGGGCAACTGCAGCGAAATCAAACTTTCAGAACAGAAACTGGAGGGCCACCGCACGGCCACATCGCACAAACAGCCACAACTGTCGAAAGATCTGAGCCGATCCCAACGGAAAGTTCCTGCTACCGAGCGTGCGTCATTCCACTAGACGGGGAAAGCTCCCGCTACCGAGCGTGTCATTCCACTAGACGATCAAAGGCGCAGGGGGTCGGTGGCCCCGTCCTGAGCCTGACAGCGGATCCGCTGGGAGGGACGAGTCACCGTGTGCTATACGTGCCTCACGTGGCATACGCGTAGGAACGTTTCAAAAAATGAGGGCCAGGGGCCAAATTATTTGAGCTGATGGAGATGGGAAGAGGTACGGTCCAATAAAACATCAATCGTCTGGCCCAATGTTAAGCGAAATAATTCACTGACTCCTATATACACAGTAAGACCATAAATATTTCCGCGAGGAGGCAGGCCTGAAGTGGGACGTGGTTCTGAAAGGGGCCCATGTTGCATGTCTGCAGATACGCACTTGCATGTCTCCATACTCAGATGCAGATACGCTCTAAACTCAGATGCAGATACGCTCCATACTCAGATGCAGATACGCTCCATACTCAGACAGTTGGTCTAAGGCGTCGAAGGAAGCCCCGAATACGGGAAATTGCGGGGACGTTTGGGGGGGGAGGCGTGGAGACGGTTGGTAACATGTCCTTGAAGTCTCTAAGGGCATGGAACCACACCTCCCCCCTTGAACCACGTTCGGTCCCAGTTTACAGTGTTGCCGTCAACGCATTCCACCGCCCTCCGACTGGCTCTGATCCATGTCTGTTCCACCAACGACTGCTCACCCCCTCATTAGCTCAAGAGAGCAGCCGGCAACATCAGCACACTGCACCCTCTCCTCCCTGCTTCCGACCCGTGACCTAGTTGGGCAGGTTGAATGGACGCCGTTGAAGAAAACTGCTTCCCGTGCTGCGAACTTGGCGCAGTTTAGCGCCATGTGCAAATTTTTCGCCGCATTTGCATCCATAGCACGTTACAGCAAAACACATCGTTGGAAGTATTATTTCTGTTGCATAGGCATCGGGTTTGTATGGACAAAAATATATGCATCGCATTGCTACATCGCACTGATACATCGCAAGTCTCGGCGCAACCAATGGGTGGCGTCATAACAGTTGCTTCCACGGCTCCTGGTCGTCATGGGGGCAGAGGGAGCAAACAGGTGACGCCATGGCTTCCTCTCCGCTCCTCGCAGACTTTCCACCAGGTCCGCTTGGAACTGGTCCGCGCACGTTCAGGAAGCAGAAGGAGCAGCAGGGACGCGCCACTGAACATGGCCCCGCTTGCCTCGGAATACCTGGCTCCCGCTGGATATGGCAGTATCAGGTGATGCCATATCAGTTTTTATGCAGAAAATTAAAATATTTCCTTATAATATGAAACCATTTCATCCATTACGTACCGAGGTAACTGATAACTGGCGGACTGGTTAAATAGCCGTGCATGTTTTAGATTGCTCAAAAGAATACTAAACTCAAATTAATTCTAAAAAAGTGGGGAGGCCAGTTAACAATGCTGACCTCCACCATGAAAAGTGGGGGGGGGGCATGCCCCGCTAGCCTCTTCCGTTCCTACGCCTTTGTCACGTGGCGCCTCACAATGGCTTCTGGACAGGGGCGCGGTCAGGATTTTCTTAAAGGCAAGACCCGGAACTCAAAATGGACTGAAATCATAGGAAACCGCCTGCTGGGAAGACGATGTGCAATGGTTTTCACAAATCAATCAGGCCTAGGGAGGCCTCTTGGCCGCGCCGGTGCTTCTGGAGCGCACCTGAGCTCAGCGTCAGCCACCAAACCCGCGTTCAGTCGGGTATCGGGTCGCAGGCCGCATGATCCGGCCCATTAACTGCTCGCAGCGCGCATTCCACGCAAAGCGACGACAGCAAGCCTAGCCTCGAGGTATGGTAAACAGATACGGGGGATAACTGCTGCCATCGTTAACATGTTAACTGCATCTAAAATCCAGGCCGTTGTGTAGGCGGCGGAATGCTGACATAAACTAGACCACACGTTGCTTTTTGGCATTCCGGGTTGTTTCAAGCACAGCGTTTGCACGCGGCAGATTACTCTGCATAGTTTCAAACCATAACCAAACAGAAACCAACGGTTTAAGAATGCAACAATGAATGAGACACGGTAAGCGGTTTAGGATACAGTGTACAGCCTCCCAAAATCAGCTCCTCTTCGCGAGTTCAAGGGATATCACAATCACGCAAAAACTATGGGAAGATACGTGGTTTTTTCATTACCAAAAAGACTGGCGGGTGACGTAAAGAATAATTGATACATCGTCCAGAACAGTCCAAGGCATGCTTCAAACTGAAATCTGATCCAACTATAGCACTGTCTGAGCTATTTAGCAGAGAAAACAGTCGGGAATAAAACACAGGAGCCTTGAGCCAGTACATTTCAGTCCGCCCGGCCTCAGCAGCATGGCCGAAGTTCAAACATCCTCAAAATATTGATATCCTTCATTGTGCAAACGAATCTGCCTCCGCACACATCGGCCGAAGTACAACACTTCAAGACAGAATCCCTGGTTGGGTGTCCATTCTATTCCCTCCCCCCCCCAAAAGAAAATGAACTGGCTCTCCGCTCCCAGCGTCGTCTTAATAAAATACTGTTTGTGAGCGCTCGCTCGCTCGCTCGCTCGCTCGTTCCCACTCCATTGTGTTTGAATTGGGAACTTGGAGATCCGTCCACGTCTTCATACATAGGTGGTCATATGACAGGCCAACAACTGTCTGTCTGCTGTAATGTTAGGATTCATAAGCGTCATACATTAAAACCAGGGGAAAGGCAAAAACGACGAAGGACTGAGCAGGTTCGACCTGGTGTTTCGGCCAAACAAGACAGAGAGCTCATCAGATCCACACCTCTTGCTCGAAAGAGATCCTAGGCCCACAGTTACCGAAACTACCAGACGCGCAGATCCACACAGCCCGGCCTAAACAGGCACACAGATCAGCCGAGAAGGCAGCACGGCAATTCCATTTCCTAACTCACGCGCAGGGAGCCGGGTGAAGGCCCTCCGTTTAGAAAGTCGCCGGTGAAGTGAGACGGTGTTTTTGATCGTCTGAAAACAGCTGCAGTGGGTCAGGGCCACCGACGGCTACGGCGCTCAATGACCGGCAAGGTGACTTCATCGAGCGGCGGCCTCTGGCCGGGCGGAAAACGGTACAGCTCTGCGGGAGGCTGCTTCCCCCCCCCCCCCTTCTCCTCCCCTACCCGCCGAGAGATGCCCAAGCTCGGAGCCGGGCAACGTCCTCGGGCGCTGTGCATCAGTTTTAGTTTGGAGAGGCACCTGGGATCGTCAGAGACCAGCGGACGGTCTGGGGACGTGACTGTTCGTCCCGAGTCAAGCTGGCAGCATTCGTTCTCCAGTGGTAAAAATCGACTCAACTGACCGTCAATCCATGTTGGAGAATGAACAGGAACCATGAGTGTAACCACCGGAGGGGGGCTGGGGGATGGGGGACATGTCCTCTCCAATTTCGTCAAAATGGGCTTAACCTAACCCAAGGCAGGGATCAAGATTTACAGGTACAGTGAAGTTGAAAGACCAGTGGGTTCTGACACCGAAAAAAAACTGAGAAACAGATTAAAATGTCTGCCAGACAAAAACTCTGACGAAATTAGAACAGAGTAAAAACAGAAGACCGCTGACCTCACCGAGAATAACTCAAACCACGGCGGCCATCAAACCGGAAGCAACAGCCTAGCCAAAAGCTCAGCCGAAGGCATTCAGCACTCAGGCGTTTGTGACCTACTTCCGTGGCCGCAAGATCATCGCAGACACAGTAAATTCCCCACAGGCCAGGCCAAACATACACAACACTTGCAGCACACAACCTCGGCCCAGCTCCCCAACATGACGCGTTATGTCATGTCATGACACCACTTCATGACACGTCTCCGCCGGCGTTACGGCCGAACGTCACGCGTCACACAGGGTGACATGGGGCGGCGCGGCCGAGTCGCGGGACGCGTTCGACGGCCGTCCCGATCCCGGCTGTGTCCCGGGACAAGGCGCCAGCCGGCGCCTCACATGACCACCGGACGGGGGCGACGTGTGGGCCTGTCCGACGACCACCCAGGACGGGCGGATGACTTCACGGACCGGGCTGGCCGGGCGGCGGTCGGCACGGCGTCCGGCCGGGGAGGTCACAGAGCGGGGCCGCCAGCCGGCGCTGTCCGGCCGTCTGGGGAGCTCACAGAGCGGGGCAGCCAGCCGGTACTGTCCAGCTGTCCGGGGAGCTCACAGAGCGGGGCCGCCAGCCGGCACTGTCCAGCTGTCCGGGGAGCTCACAGAGCGGGGCCGCCAGCCGGCACTGTCCAGCTGTCCGGGGAGGTCACAGAGCGGGGCCGCCAGCCGGTGCTGTCCAGCTGTCCGGGGAGCTCACAGAGCGGGGCAGCCAGCCGGCACTGTCCGGCTGTCCGGGGAGGTCACAGAGCGGGGCCGCCAGCCGGTGCTGTCCAGCTGTCTGGGGAGCTCACAGAGCGGGGCCGCCAGCCGGTGCTGTCCGGCTGTCCGGGGAGGTCACAGAGCGGGGCCGCCAGCCGGTGCTGTCCAGCTGTCTGGGGAGCTCACAGAGCGGGGCCGCCAGCCGGTGCTGTCCGGCTGTCCGGGAAGGTCACAGAGCGGGGCCGCCAGCCGGTGCTGTCCAGCTGTCTGGGGAGCTCACAGAGCGGGGCCGCCAGCCGGTGCTGTCCGGCTGTCCGGGGAGGTCACAGAGCGGGGCTGCCAGCCGGCGCTGTCCGGCTGTCTGGGGAGCTCACAGAGCGGGGCCGCCAGCCGGTGCTGTCCGGCTGTCCGGGGAGGTCACAGAGCGGGGCTGCCAGCCGGCGCTGTCCGGCTGTCTGGGGAGGTCACAAAATGGGCACGCCAGCCGACGCTGTCCGGCTGTCCGGTGTTGCCGGCAGGGGACCGAGCGAGCTCAGGACACCGTCCGTCTGCTGGCATAGTCGCGTTCTATAGCACGGGGTGCTATAGAAACCTGGACGAAAACAGTGACCTGACATGGCCACCTGAACAATGGCTCCAATGCTCACAAGAAAGGTTTTAGCCGGTGCTCGCTGGTTGTTTTTGGAACAATGCTAGAGGCACGTGAATGCGGCCTGGACGTTTTTCGACGAAGTATTTGCTGGGCAGGCGCATAGCTAGACGGGATGAAACCGAAAGAGGAGGGATTTGAAACAAGAAATGAACAGGGGGAAAAATAACATTTTCCGTTGCTATCTAACAAGTGGGAGAAATAGCGTCCCTTACAAGCTAGAGCTACTTCACCCAAGCCTGCAACATCGCGTGGCCATCAAACCGAAATTTTGTACGGACATACGGAAAAACATGGGCTGTCCCATGAGCGCAGTGTGCGCCTGTCGCGATGGGCCGACATGAGCAAACACAATTTCTCCACAGCCCATGTATCTGGCCTGACAGTCTCGCTTCACTGGCACCGATTCTCAGCCGGAGAGGTCGTCACAGGCGACCGTAACGCAGCCGCCCGTGACGCGTGACCGCCGCAGGAGCTCGCTGCTCGTCGGCGGCCAGCCTTAGCTCCAGCCAGTGTGACGTGTCGCCGTATCAGTGGCATCATTTAACGTTAACAATGGGTCGGTATAAATGTATCAAACAGCGAGGTCAACGACAAACCGGAACATCCTCTGAGGGTGTCCAATGGGCAGAAATATGTATCGCAGGGAAGGGGAAGAGGGGGAGGGGGGGGGGGATGAACTTGAATGGTAAAACTGACTTACTGAGGGACGAAATGTTATCTTAAACCTGATATGTGTATGTTGTTGCTATGTGCTCCGATGATGGCATGGTGCCCCTTGAGCAGCTGTGTACACTTTGGGATGCTACAGTTCATAAATGGATTTAAAAACAAAAAAAACAACAACAACAACGGGCCGGTACAAGCTCGTTCGGGTTTAACCTGGTGAGTCCAGGACGTTGACTCGGGACGATCAATAACGACGCTTTCCGCTGGGTAACACAACGACCAGGTCCGAGTCGCATTCCAGCTCTTATCTGGAGGGAAGTAGCGTCACGAGTGCAGTGACACATCGCCAACTCAACCACGTCTGTGTTCCCGCCGCACAAGCAGCAGATGCTTGGACCAGTTACATAATTTGACAGAGAACGCCGACAGCGATTTTGCTGCCGTTCACCACCAAAACACATCTAGAACTAAAGAACGCAAAACGCAGAGCTCCTCTGGAGAGCTACGTCTGGCAGGCGTTAACAAACGCCACAATCCATTGCCAACGTAGGGATGGGGTGGATGGGTTGGTGGGGGGGGGGGTTGCAGGGAGCATGACATCGTTATCGTTTGAAACAAGAGCACATCGTCGCTGCGTAGGCAAAATCGCCTCGAATGCAGTCAGAGGTCACCTCCCATCACATCTTATCCCAGACTCCTGCGGTCACGTGATCAGGCGTCAATGTGACGTAAGCGCCTGGTGCCGGCCGGATGCGGTTCCGGCCAGGAAGTGGGCCTGACGTATCCAGTTCGCTCGCAGCACCCAGCCCGCTCCGTCGCCGCTCTCCGAGCTGGAACAAAGCGGGAAGAGCCGGGCCGGGTGCCGGCCCGACTGCCGCCGGCCGCGTGCGCTCGGGTGTACCGCAGTCCAGCGGACGGCTCGGTGCGCCAGGGGGTGCCGGGACGGACCTGGCACGGACGGCGGCCCGTCCGACCGACCGCCACCGTCACAGGCGTCTGGCTGCACTTCGATACACGCTGTGGCTGTTGGGTGACACAGCATCCACCTGGTACCGCGCGGATCAGCATCAGCCGGTGCTCCGGGGCAGGTACGAGCGCGTTAACGCTGCTGTTCCAGACAAGCGCGGACCTTTTCGTCTGACATACCTTCTGTTTCGTTTCGCGGTCCCGGAGGCGCTCTTTTTGCTTTTGACTTGGCTTTCGGCGTCAGCCACGTATACAAGGCCTACGGCCGCCTCAACACCGTCTCTTCATTTCTGTTTCCGCCTTTTTGTCTTACCTTCTTGTGCGATACTCCTCGACGGTGTTCTAGCTCCCCGACGGAGGGTTGGGGGATGGCAGGTCAGTCGCTGTTTGCCGCTCAAACGGGGAGGTTGCGGCCTTCCACAATGGAAAGGCACTACCAATTCGTTCTTGACTGTAAACTACACAGGTACCACGATGATGAGCCAGGGCAGGCAGTCTGAGGTGGGATTCGTTAGCACTAAATTTCTAGCGGCCTGTCGGACGCAGCATCGAACGAGGTGACAACCAGCCAGTACGCGGTTCAGACAGGGTGTCGAATGCGTCCAGGGCGGACGCGGCCCGGGCGGCACAGGCCGCGGCGCGGCACGGGTCAGGCAGAGGTCACGGAAAATCGTCCGCGCTTCGCAGCACAGCGGACAACGCGCGACGCCTGCCACGCTCCAGACGGCCGTAGTCGGCAGACCAACCGTGGCCGACCCTCGACTCCGGGCCAGCTGTCTAGAGCCAGCGGCAGGTCCGACACAGAGATCTGCCGATCAGACAGAGCGGCGCGAGCGGCCCCATGCGGAGCTGTCTGCATCACGGGCGACACCCAGCGAACGGCGGTGGCAGCTGCTGACCGGCCGACCACTCCACCGTCGGCCCATCAGCGGTCAGGCGTCAGTACCGAGATCAGCTGGCCCCAATGATGTGACATACGTCTGTGGCGGGCGCGCCGCCCCATCCGCTGCACCTGGAGGGTACTCTGTACTGGCTACTGGCTAGTCACTGCGACCGGCGGAATGGTACACCACGTCAGTTTCAGTTCACCTCCAGATCATCTCGCCCACTCTCTTCTCCTCCCTCTCGCTCCCTAAAACGATATTTCTCCCTCTCTCCCCCTCTCATCTCATCTCATCTCATCCCATCGCATCCCCTCTCCTCTCTTTCCTTTCCTTTCCTTTCCTTTCCTTTTCTTTTCTTTTCTTTTCTTTTCCTTTCTTTTCTTCTTCTCTTCTCTTCTCTTCTCTTCTCTTCTCTTCTCTTCTCTTCTCTTCTCTTCTCTTCTCTTCTCTTCTCTTCTCTTCTCTTCTCTTCTCCTCTCCTCTCCTCTCCTCTCCTCTCCTCTCCTCTCCTCTCCTCTCCTCTCCTCTCCTCTTCTCTTTTCTTCTTCTCTTCTCTTCTCTTCTCTTCTCTTCTCTTCTCTTCCTAGCAGTTTTTTTCTTTTTCTTCTTTTTTTCTTTTAATTCTTTCTTGTGCTTGATTCCAATTCGGGGAAATCGATTCCCGATCGGACTCACGGCTCGCTGAATCGATCCCGATTCTGTCTTAACGCTGTTTTCCGAGACAGAATGGATTCCGATTCCGGCTCTAAATGAAATTAGTCGATTACGAGATTGATTCCACTAAGATCCATTGGACTGGATTAAGTCATTGGTGTCGATTTCAATTCTGATTCCGTAGAAAACCGTGCAATTAACTTCGAATCTGATTCCCGCACTTAACAGTGGAATCGATTCAGATTGCTCTGGAGAGCGGAATCAGTGCTGGAATCGAGCACAAGTCTGTTTCCTATATGGTACAAGTCCTGTATGAACTTATGTTAGTTTATGAACTAACGGAAAATGATACTAGTATCATTTGCCGAAACATTTTTACTCCTTGCGTTCTCCTCTCCAATCCAATCCCACGGCAGGCAACGCGCCCCAATGGCGCAATACGAACATGACATCGTTTCGGTGGGCGTGGCGTGCTATTGTGCGCCGATATGTGAGCATTGTGTGAGCCTCTGTGTACATGTGTGGTTCGAAACGTAGCCCGGAACGTGCGTCCTTGGATCTGGACGCCGTCTGACAGGCGTAATGCGGCCATGTTGACTGGAATGGGACGGCGGGGTCACATGTTGTGTCTGGCTGTGCCGTTCGCAGGACGTTGGCCGTGCAGTACGGGATCGGTTACGTGCGACATGCAAACAACTTGGATCACTCCGCGGCGGGGATAAAACGTTTAAGCTGCCCCGCTGTGTTTCATTACCAAGGCGTAGCGCAGCTCGGTTCGCGTCTTATCGTGTCATGCATCTGTGATAAAGTCTTTCGGACAAACAACATTCAAAAAACAGCCGGCAAGCTAGTACGTTTCCACACAGGTGTCCGCATTCCCCGCGAGTGTCTCTGTTAGTCTGTAATGCTGTGCAGCGCTAGCCAGTGCACAGTCGCCGACGGGGAGGGTTACCAGGTGATCCAACAGTCGCCAGCGGGGAGCGTCACCAGGTGACCCAACAGCCGCCAGCGGGGAGCGTCACCAGTTGACCCAAGAGTCGTCGGCGGGGAGGGTTGCCGGGTGGCCAATCAGCCGCCGGCGGGGACGGTTGGCAGGTGATCGAATCGGGCTGAAAGCCGGATCCGGCGAAAGTCCCCGCCACTATCTAATCGGCCGCCCGTAACGCCCGCCGGCTAACGTCCGTCGACACCCAGACACGTGACCTTTGAGCCGGGGGCGGCCCGGACATGACCAGCCGACACAGAAAGAGCCCTGTTCGCGAGCCTCTGGCCCAGTGTGGCCAGCCATTTTGCACTGGGCGTCCAGATGTAGGAAAAATCAAAAGATGTAAATATTTCATTGCCTGTGACAAAACGGAGGTCACCAATGGCCACAATAATCGAAAATATATTTTGGGTTAGATGCACGGATATAAAAATTGCAAGAAGACGTTAAAATCCTGGAGGAAAAGATGCATTACGATTAAATACTGCACTGTAAAAATACAATGTCAGGATCTTGCCACATGCAATGTGCTGGCAAAATGATGTTCAGATGTAATTATTTCCGCAACTGGAATGTTTGGTCAGGTGTCATTTCCCACCCAAAATTGCAAATCTGGCCACAGTGCTCTGGCGAGTTATGTATCAATCCTGGAGCAATGTTGGTAGGTAAGTTCTCGAACGTCATTTAAACTTCGTCAATTATTGCGGTGTCGAGACAAATGGCGACCTGCGCTGGAAGCAAGATGCACGTGCATTGGGCCAGGTCGTTTGCTTACGGTCTGATGGAGGACGCCATACTTACCACACGTACCTCAGCGCTAACCAGGGACACTGCGAGGTAACCTGGTGCGCCTGTTGAGCTTGGGTGACGTCACAAGTTAGTTTATGAATGCCGTTTGGCAGAATGTGCCAATCACGGTAATCTGGTGTGCCTCGAAGATCAGTTTGTGAACTCAGGCTCAGGTGAGAGACGGTCCGCGAGACGCGGCCTGGCTGACCGCTGGCCCACGACAACGCACCAGCGCCCAATTGGGCAGCCCCCGACAGAGATTAGCCCGGCCAGATGGACCGACACCGCCCGACACGACCAGGGCAACCACAGATGAGTATCGGCTTGACAAAGCAGCTTCGCGCACGGTTCCCACCCAGTACGGTGTGAACTCCGTTTCAGCCTAAGGAAATATTCCAAATGGAACAACGAAGGGAACGGCGTTGCACTGGTAAACAGTGCCAAGCGGCCTCGTGGGACATCCGACATCCGTCATCCGCCATCCTGCTGATGACGTGGACCCTGCCGAACGCGCTGAGTCACTGGACTGATCCGACCTTGCGTCGCCGGAGGGGCTGAATCACTGCACCCACACGTGAGCCAGCGCGGTGTGGCAGGCTGAATCCCTGGACCAGTGGCGGGGCTGATCACACACCCCTGCGGCGGAGTGGGTGGAGGTGCAGGCGCGAGCACTTCCCAGTGTGGGAGTGGGCCGTCCCAGCCGACGACGGGGCTAACGTGCTGCACCAGGCTCGGCTGCAGCTGTTCTCTGGCGCCGCCGGCGGCCCACCGCCCAACACCGCTGGCTGAACAGCAAACCAGCGGGAGTGGGAAGGCCGCCGCAGGACGGGGCGTGCGGCCAGGTCACGCCAGGCCGGCACGACTGCCTGCCTGTCTGTCTGCCTGCCTGTCTGCTGAGCGCAACGGGTACCAATCAGATGGGGGGGGGGACTAAACTCCTGCGCAGCAGGTGCCGGCGGTCAAAGGACGCGGTCCACCCGCACGGGCGGCCACACTTGGATCGACGGGTTCGGACAAAACAAGCCAGGACCCAGGCACAAATTAGGGACGACACCAAACCACCGCAGACATGCTCAGCGTGCACTGGAAAGCGGAAACACGGGACTCAAAGCGACTGGCATTACGGCTGGACGGACGAGCCGGGACTAGACACGCATCAGCTGCCGGGAGACGGCAGGGCATTCCAGTCACCGCCGAGGGGCCGAGGTGCACATCCGGCGCGGAACACTCCGAACACCGGCAGATCAGGCGCGGAACACTCCTAACACCGGCCCCACTGCGCCCGTCCACGGGCCGACGCACCATGTTTGGGGCTAACGTTGTGCAGATGGCGAACTGCCGCTGACGGTTCGCGGACTCTGTCGAGACAAACACGCCCCAGGAGGCGCAGCCGCGGCGTGACGTGGCCGCGGCAGAGGCAGCGGCAGAGGCAGACGCTGCGCCCCAGCGCGGCCGCCTCTGAGCGGCGCGACACGCCGGCTGACACCCAGCTGCGGCCGCGCTTCGATTTCACCGGCTTCCTCCGGCGCCCGTCCAGTCCCTGAATCCCTCCTCGACCAGTCCGAGCGGCTCTGGTCATATCGACTAACCTGAGGCTGTCCAGGCGGACAGCTATCCGACAGAATCAATACTGCGGACTTCCCTTCAAGGTGCGCCCCGACGCCGACCACACTCTGCTGAACCCCACACAGGACTGCCGTCAGCTGCACTCCCTGACACCGAGTCCCGCCCGACTGGTACGGTCTCTGACACAAACAGCCATTCCGGGGCCGCGGGCGCGCCGCGAGCCGCCAGCAAGGCCGGCCAGTCAACCCCAGGGGCGGACTCAGGATTTCACAAGGGGAAGGGGATATAAGTTTTCCCGAGGCCCAGGGGCAGAGTTCCCTATCTCTTTGGAGGGGCCCAAGCCCTCTGCCATGCTCCTTTCAGCCCCCTCATCCTGTTCTAGTCCATTAAATCAGGATGAGCAGCCCACAACTTTTTTGACAGTTTCAGAACAACATATAAAAGATGCTTGAATGCTGAATTAAAAGTGGAGCTTTTTTAAAAATGCCAGTGGGGCCAAAGCTGGGCTTTCGTCGTAGACAAAGACGTCGTCTCACGCACCCCTCACCTCGGGACTATAAAGGACCTCAGACCACTGGCTTGTTTGTTTGTTTTGTCTTTGTTTCATTTTAACCTATTTTGACGCGCTTGCATCTGTTGATAAAAAAGGAGGGCTGTGACGCACACTTGTTTACAAAGGCCAACTTTTTTAGCAAGATAAACATGTCGCTATTTAAATACAGTTGGCATTTATAGGAAACAAACATTGTGCCAGGAAGACAAAACCAAGCCCTCAAAATACGTTTATCTTCATCATTATACTGGATGTTGTCCATAAAAAGTGACTGACATGTGTACTTTTATTATTAAACACATTAAACGTAGCCAAAAGTTGGTCCCTAGTAGTAACTGAGACGTACCTATTTTGGGTCTCATTGGTCTATTTGGACAGAAGTACTGAAAAACGCCTGTCTGCAGTGTTCTGTGACGACATTGTTCCGTAATCTGTGTTTCTGCTCTGTGATTGATATTCAATTTATTGTTAAAAGTTTGTGTAGCACGCCATATCAACGTCTGAAGCCGGTGCGACGCGAGGGCACACCTGCCCCATTGCATTCTTCGTCCATGACTCTGGAAGGCCTGGGAGCCCAAGGGGCCTCCATCGTTAATTTTGCCCGTAGCCTAAACGCCTTCCTTATGCGTCACATTGTCTTACAAAGGGCCTAAGGATTTGGCCTCGAAGGGAGATTTGCGTGGGCTGCATACGCCCTATTTGAAATCCTAGGCCTGCAACTGAAGTTCCCCACCGTCCGGCAATCAGCGGTCGGACGCCGACACTCGCCGCTCGGCGTAACTCTGAGGTACTGGGGGACGGCGCGGCCAGCGCGCAGCCAGCAGAAAAAAAACAAGAGGGGAAGCAGCCTATGCACATTGTTGAATGACGCCGACTTGATCTAAAGCTCAAATTTGACGGTAGGTAGCGAAGATGGGTATAAGTTTACATACTTCTGGTATGGAGTGTTTAGTGCATATGTTTCTTTAGCATCTAACACATATCTTTAACATTTAACGTACTTTTGTAGACGTGGCTTTTCGCCCGGAGGCATAAACCGGGCGTCGTTCGACAATCCGATTCAATTTTGGCTTCTGAATGTTTGCCTGCCTGGATGCTTTCATGGAAGAAACACGTCGCCCATGACAAAGATCAATAAACACAAAGACTTTCTCACCAGAAGTCAGGCATGCAGTGTCCACTGAACAAAGCTCATGTAAAAATGTGGAACGATTTCGTAATGTTTTAAGTCAAGGTCAATAACCACCTTTTATTGACGTAAGATGTGTGCATCTGGCAAATCGTTCGCCGGGCTCTGAAGTCATTTACGCGTGAGCTGGAAGGTTTCTGAAAATCACTAGTCTCGGAAGGGGGTCGTCTGTCCCTCGCGATCTCGGCAAATATGAACGCTGGAATCACAAAATTCGCAGGATGGATGGGTGGCTACGGATAACTCTCTTGTGTAAATTTGACGATCTTAAGCCATTCTGTTGGAGTCGGATTAATTCGAATGTCTTAGCATTTAACGATTTTACGTTTTAGGCCGTTTCGCCACGGTCTGTGTTTCATGGGGGTTATAATAAAATAGGACATTACAGACATCACTGATACATTTCACCACAAAGGGAAACAAAGCAAAAAAACGTTTGGCTTCAGGTCATCCAGGTGTGTAAATAGTTCTCTGGATGTTTCATGGAAGCGACTCATTGTGGTGATTTTTGGATGAGTCGTATAGCAATAACTTTATTTCACCGTTATTTTAACGCGGTTTGACAAATATCACGTTAACGGAAGTCGGGATAAAGATGATTGGAACGTGAGGCCATCTTAGGTCATGGAACATTGCCGATGTTGTCTCAGATACGTGAAGAGCAAATTATGAAATGTTCGTCACTTGTTTCATAACAACAACAATACGTTGCCGTCATACATGCCGTATTTACAGACCAGTCCTGCAAAACATTTTACCCTCAAAATGGGTACATACCCATAGTGACAACCAGGCTCTTGGGTTAGACTTCACGCGATAACCTAGCATAACCTTGACCTATATTGACCTAAATGATCTTTGCGTGATCCTTAAATTTACATTGTACCGTTAAATATAGGAATAGACAGCCATCACCATCAGCATAAAGGCATCACTTAAAAATATTCTCGGTATGACTCACCGACGATTTAAATGCGCTGTTTCGCACGGCAATTTTGATTTTGTAGGTCAATAACCTCGATATTTTTCAGCTAACTTCATCGTCTTTTTAACAACGCCTAAGTTCAGTTATTGGATGAAAGCCATTCGCAAAAAAGATGGAGGTGCGGATTTCAGTCTCCCTTCTATTGCGAGTGTTAAGCTGTCTCGGCTCTGGCAAATTTTTTCAAATGCAAAACGAAAAGAGATGGGAGAAAAAAACAGGCCGGTTTAGTTACGGTTTTCTCACCGAAAGAATGGTTGTCTGGCATATGGATATTGTTTACCGTGAGTTAAATGCTGTAAATTTGATGTACATATACACCTGCTGACCTGAACCCCAAGTTGTAGTGGAGACCGGGAGGGACTAATTGTCTCGCATGATCACAGAATTGTCACCCACTTACGACCCATGATGTGTGGTGTTTTTTTTTTTGTTCCGTTATGTAGCAAAAACATTCCTGCATTTGTGAAAAAATTGGACTGGGCTTAACTTCAGTGGCCATCTCGATACCAGGGCATAAAGAGAGAGTGAGGTTTTGTGTGACGATGTGCATTGTGTACGGATAAGTTGTCATGCATACCGGGGTTAGGTGTCACGTGCTACTGAATATGGAAAACTATCTTCATCTGATGCGATTATTAAAACAAATATGATAGGTTAAATATGATAATAATACCTAAATGATAATTGGTTCAAGAGAAAAGAGCAGATTTAACAAGTCAATTTAGTTATTCATTGGAGATCAATGCTTATTACGGCCATGCGATATTAGCGTAAAGGCGTCACTGGCGCAAAACCCCGTTGATTGGCCTCGGCCGGGTTCGGACCATTTTTGCTTGAAGAACAAAATAGTTTTAACCTGTACCATACAAGGAAAGGGCACGACTCTTTGCCAGACAGAAAAAATGGCATTTGCCGTGCGAACCGGTCTGTCTGCAAACCTTCAGAAATGACGTGATACCTCAGTGACCTGACATGACCCAGGATAAATTTGTAAAAAATGTGGAAAAGATGTCTGGTAAACTAAGGCAACCACCCTTCCTCCCCTTCCTCTGTTCTCGCTCTCCCCATGTATTTTTTTCGGGACTTCGAAGAAACGGCGAACGACAGCGCGCAGGGGACCTTGACGTAGCTGACGGGAACATCTTTTTCACATCCAAAAAGCTTACCCAGATCAAGTTAAGTAAGTGAATGAGGTATGATGTCACTTCTGGGGATTTTCAGACAGTGATTTACACGGCAAATGCCATTTTTGTGGTACTTTTGGGGGGAAACAGTTGTAGCTATTTTTGCCCAAAGCTGTGCCTATTTGACAGCAATGAAACAGACTGTTTGATTTTAAGATGCACTCCCCACTCTTTTTGGCTAAAGACAGGCGCGAGTGGGTCAGAACCATGTCAATGAGCTGCCACTTTTTTTTGGACTCCGAAAGCCCGTCCGTCCCGCACCTTTTCTTTGAAAGCCCATATACCCGGTCCGTAAGAAAATTTTAAAGAAAAAACCCACAGAAGCCACGGGTTAAAAAAGAATTAAGTTTAGCTTTAAAGCCAAAATAACTATTACAGGCATAGGCACGGGGGCCATGGGACGGGGGCTTCAGCCACCCACCTTCAGACAGGGAGAGGGCTCAACCCACTCAACTTTTGAGCAACGATAATATGTGATGCTGGTTTGCCATTAAGCCCTTTTTATGGATTAGTAGACATATCTAAGTGTCAAAAAATGATGAAAACTAAGCCTTTGAATGGAGAATGAGTAGCGAACATAACGAGGATAAAGCAAAGCTGAAGGGCAGGGGAGGCGGGTGAGTGGGAAGGAAGGAAGGAAAAGGGAATTTGGTAGGTCGAGGGGCAGCACAAACTGCAAACAATTCTTACGCATAAGTTGTAAGGGGAAACGCTCTGTATAGTTGCTGTGGTACCCAGGCACGGATCCGGAGAGGCGGGGGGGGGGGGGCATGAGGGCGATCGACCTCCCGAGGCCCGAGAAGAGGCCCCATGAGAGGGGGCCGAAGGGACCCCTCTCAGACTCAGACCTGAGTGATATGCTGATATCACTGATATCAGCATATCATATGACATGCTGAGTGATACGCCCTGATGAAAGACATGTCAGGTGATAGTTCACTGGCTCTGTCGGCAGCAGTGTGGCTTAGGTGGGAATAATATCTCAACCCTCTTTGTGGTCTCGGGGTTCTGGCGACGATGCCACTTCCGACGACTAGTAGCAGGTACTGCTTTTGCTTTTCATGCTTCGTCAGTACCTCGTCGTACGCTTGGTTAAGAGCCGCAGCTTGTTCGGCGAAGTCGCTAACTACCGCGATCCCGAGCAGGACTTCCATAACGTTCCTGAAGCCAGGTGCTGTCTCCCAATCAGTAGGATCGGTGGCAAGGAAATCTGTGTTGATGCAATAGGCCTTCAAGATACTCACCGACTTTGCCCTAATAAAGTCGACGATGACCTTCATGGCGAAAACCTACTTTGCCATGACATCCATCTGCGCTCGCTAAGGCGAACTATCCGATCGCTCTTCCTGGAGTGCTGCAACCATCCTCCTCTTCATCTCACATGGCACGTCCTCAGGAAAGAATGACGGACCAGCCAATTCCTCGGTGAGGTATCATAATAGGTAATTGTGATAGTAAATAGTATGTCGTACATGATGTCATGATAAATAAAAGATGACTACCTTTTTTGTTCATGCACTTTTTCAAAAACTAATCCTCCTATTTTTAAAACCTTGTAAACACCTATGAATTTTCTCAATATTTCAAATGGGTGTACCAATGGTAAAAGTCCCGTCCATAATCTCTCGATTCATGCCAATTTTATCGAAATCGGTCGATAAACAACGAAGTTATAAGATGCCTAAAAGTACCCCAATTTTGATATTTTTGCCTCCCTGTGTCCACCCTTTTTAAAATTTTGGATACTTCTTTTTTAAGTGCAGCTTACGTCATTGGAAATCGATTGCCGTTTGTTGCGATGAAATCGGATGTGTAGTTCTCGAGACCTTAGGGGGGCCGAATTGGCCCTCCTGAATATATGTATATATACATGCATTATATATATATATACAGATATGCATATACATACATGCATAAATATAAATGCTGGAATTGACCAAATGTACCGATATTGCCTACCTTCACTGAAAATACGCCAAAAAATACATGTTGCGCCATCATTTATTCTCGAATGCAAAAGACAAAAAATAACGCCATACGTCAATGACTTAACATGACCTCGACCCAACATCCTTAGTCAAGACGCCAGATGAATGGAAGTTGTCGTATTCCACGTTTTAATAACCAAACACCCTTTTTCCGTTTCGTTCGAAAAGTTGCATGGAGTGGCCTGTACGGGCCGAAATTGTCCAAAGTCGACCTTTTCCACCCCACTTGACCTTGAAGATATCAACCTAGGGACATGAAAATTGCACACCATGTAAATCGTTATGGTTCCATCCTGTTCATAAAATTCCATGTCTCTAGCTTTTTCCGTTGCCGAGATCGGATAGGGCACTTTTAGACCCCCTTCCAGTGCGCGTTAGCGCGAAACCCCTTCCACTGCGCGGGTTGGACAGATGCAAACTAGTGTGGGGGGAACAAGTATCAAATCGACCCGGTCTTATGCGCAAGTCACTGATTTCATCAGTGTAGTCACGGAGAGGTAGAGGGCAGCAGGTAATATCAACAGCGCTAGTTCCATCTTAACTATACCTGGAGGGACGCTGCCTCACTCAATGCTGCAAATCCTCCGGTATGTCCGACAGTACTGTACAGAATGTTAGTAAAAATATTCCTGAAGACGATGGGGAAACGGGGAGTTTTTAACACCTACTTTCCCAGCCGGAACTTCTGCCAGGAGCGGCCCAAATTCAAATTCAGGTATCACGTAGTGCTGGGAAACCACTGGACCAGTCCATCCATCCGAACCGGACGGAGAGGACGGCGTACTTCACGAGGCCAGGACCGGAGTGTCGGTTGCTCGTGTCAGGCTCAACTCTGCTCACATCCCAATAATTTATTAGCTCCATTTCCGGCTAATGCACTCCAGTCCTCGGAACCGCGAATCCTGCCAGCTCTCGGAGCCCATTATTCTGAGCTTTTCCACTTGCACACCTCAGCATCACAGACACGCCGAGCGCCGCACACAAACGCACACCACTTCCTCAGGCAGAGAGCCGCTCCGCCGCTGCCCCGCTGCCGGCTCACTTGTCCCAGACATCGCCGTATTTGTTGGAGGGGCCGGCAACCGGCGGCGGCCCCTCGCTCTGCGGCGGCGGCGGCGGCGGCGGCGGACCGGCGGAGCCGACGCCGCGCCGCAGCCGCGCCTCCACGCTGGCCCGGTTCTGGCGGCGCAGCTCCTCGTAGGTGGTGAAGTTCTGCGCCGGCTGCAGGTCCTCCGTGGAGAGGGGCGCCGCGCCGCCCGACGAGTCCACCGTCGGCCGGTAGTAGTCGTCCAGGCCGTCAGAGCGCGGCGGCAGTGACCAGCCAGCGCCGGCCGCGGGCGCCTCCTGCTCGACGCCAGCCTCGGCGTCCAGCTCGGCGAAACCGGGCTCCAGCTGGCCACCGGCGCGCTGCTGGCGCAGCATGCGGCCCACCGGGCTGTTGGGGAGAGCCATCAGTTTCTGCTTGCACACATCCAGGTAGGAGAGCTTGCCGATGAAGTACCCAACCACGCCGGCAACGGCCACCTTGGGCGCCGGCCCGAGCGTGCGCGACGGCTGCCAGCGGCCAGTGCGCACCATGTACAGAGTGCCGGCCATCAGCAGGCAGGAGACGGGCACGCTGCGCCGGTAAAAGCTCTCCTGGTTGCACTCGCGCAGCACGCGCGCCTCCTCCTGTGTGAGCCGCTGCGGTGGCTGGTGCGCGCCACGCTCGCGGGAGGCCATGATGGGCGGCGACGCGGGTCCGCTGGCCACCAGCCCAGGCACCTGCGGGCAGCGGCCGAGTCAGAGGTGCCGGACCCGCCTGACGTCGCCCACCGTCCTGCCAGCCGGACGCTGGCTCGGCTATCAACAGCTGGTCATTTTCATAAGACCATTGGTCCACTATCGCCACTGGTCAACTAGAAACGGAAAAGCTCACAGAACATTGCCCTGCACAGCTTTATTTTCAGTACTTTTCTTTATCACCTGCAGAATATGCTGATGAGTGCACTTCTCTCTGCTGCCAATATCTTCTGCATAAACTGTAGCCAAAAACAAACACATGTGGATAAGAAAACTTGAAAAGTCTTTCCACGTACATGTTGGTTTTTAGCTTTAATCAGGCATTATATTTTGAACAGCAAAGCTACATTTTTTAAGAAATGGGCTAGTCCACAAGTCAACAAGGCATGTTCACCATGCCTTGTTCACCATCTTCAATTTGGATGAAATTTGGGGCACTGGTTTATCTGTAGCCCATGTTACAACCATGTCATTTTTGGGGTTTCTGGGTCACATGGGTCATGAGAATAAAGTCAAAGAATTTTTGGGGTCATCTGGAAAGCTGGATCAGAAAATAGTTTTTACATATACAGTGGCTCCATAGATCTGATCACACCTGCATATCCTGAGCTGGCAGATAACCTACTGCATCCATTAAAAATACAAATGACCACTTCTAATCATTTTTTGACTCAATGACTTCATGACCTTTTCATACCACCATGACATTTCAAAATGGCAATATTTTGAAAGTTTAATTTTCCACTGAACAATGTCCAACATACTGCCTAACTAACACAATCTCTTTTTCATAACTTTGATTCTGTGACATGTCACTGCAGTCAACAGTAATGTCACAACATGCCTTTAAATACTGTTGGTGTGTGTGTGTTGTGCAACACAGCCAATATGGGGATTATATGAAAGCTTATTACCCAGTCAGTGTGTTGGTGATGTTTTGGAGCATGCAAGATCACATAGATCATGCACTGTCAGTGACCTGACCTTGAACAATGGCTGCAGGTGGGACTTTGCACCTAGTTGACATAGGTATCATTTTGTGGGCCTTTTTGAGCTTAAAATGATGAGGACAAAACCAGACAGTTCAAAAGTCACAAATGTACTGCCAACTACATAAATACATCACCCATACCTGTAAGCCTTGCAATGCAGACTGGCAGCATGCATGCTATGTGCTACATGAAGGTTGCAGACCCATTCTGAGAGATAGGAGTGTTACACTTTTAAGTCAGCTGTACAAAGTGTGCTCAAGTTATGATCCATACACAACTGTTCTTACAAAACAATCTTATATCAACTCAATTTGGCATCTGTGATACAATGCATTACACTGAGAACACAAACAGAGGAATCTTTGCATATATCAGGTGCATAATTACATGTGGAAGCCTTGCAAAAGACTTGTGGGCAAAACAGGCCTGCAGGCATATGGCATCAGCTGCACAAACTGCATACATGAAACACACATTGACTCCAGGCCAATCACCCCTGACATCCAGTTTCTTCTATCATTTGACATTTTTTAGGCTACCACAGAGAACATTAGCTTGGCTGCACAGTTTGTTTCACAGCACTCAAAGAACATGCCTGAGTTCTTTATTTGGGTTTCCAATGGCTGCAGGGGCTAGCATGGCACACAGCAGGTTTGACAGACCCACCAAGGTTGCCACATACATTTTTGCCATGAGGTGATAGAAACTGACCTGACTCATTCTGGCTACCCTACTGCTTGGCAAAGTGGGCCTTTCCCTATAACAATGAAACAGCACTGTACATCTTCACCTGGAAATCCACAACAGAAACCTTAATGTCCAATACACCTCATGGCTTTTCTCACATGGTGAGAAAAGCCATGAGGTGCACCAAGATGCCAATTTACCAACAACTTACTCTCCTATCTTGGGAGTTGGGAGACCTAGATCAGACATCCCAATCACAGGACAACATTCACCATCACATCATGTGAAAACTGATATAGTTACCCTGATTTGTTTGTTGTGGGTTAGGACATACAGCCTCTTGGGTTCAAGCACCCATTGCAAGTCAAGTCTCCTGTCCCATCCAGAATCAATCATCTCTGAACAGTTACCATTTCCTTGTGGTATGGTAATGGGTTAGGACACAGTCTCTTGGGCTCATGCATCCAATATCAGGTGTCAGGCAAGGGTGCCAACTGGTATTCCTTTCGAGAGGGCCTTGGCTCACCTAATATTCATTTGGGCCCCCAATGATGGTTTGGGCCCCTAATAGTTTCCGCTGGTTTTAGAGGGCAAAGGTAATGATAAGAATGGCCACAACAGATAAGAGATACGGAGAATGCGAAGAATCGGGTTCAGAATGAAGTAATTAAGAGTTAAGACATGTCTCGTCGGGTGTCAATCCGTCGCCAGTTACTTACCCAGTGCCCCGTCTGCCAACCTCTTTCGTGAGTTACCGGGATATCAGGCCTCGGGCAAAGCGGACAGAGTTCATAGGTTAAGTTTGGAACCACGGCCCTACGTATATTTGGAACCCTATTTGAGCTTCGTCAATTATTGCGCTGTCGAGACAAACCGCAACTTGTGCTGGAAGCACTATGCATGTATTATATTATATTTGTATATATATATACATATATATATATATGTATATGTGTCGTAAGCCACAACAAACTATGCACGCACATTGGGCTGCGTTAATTGTTTACCGGTGATAGCGATTACCTTACTCAAGGCCCTAAAATGAAACAAGAAACAAGTAAGACCTTAGGTCGTACGTACCAGACGGATTCGGCGTCCACCTAGGTAACTGCGAAATAAGTTGATGTGTCTATCGAGGTAACTTGGGTGACATTAGTGTGTCTTGTTGTGCGAATTGTCACCGGGCCGCTAAGAACGTTTTGGGTCCCGTCTGCTGAGAACATCCGAGATGTCCTCTGGGATTTAAAGTGCCACTTGGCATGGAAAAGGGAAAAGTCTTGATACAAATTGGCACAAACTTTGGTGCAGTTTGTTTAGGTAATGTTCTAAAAGCTGCAAACCAGTCATTGAAGGGGAGAACTGTGAGTGAAAATATGCAGGGAGTAGAAATTCATATGTGAATAGCAGTTAAAAATGTGGATTTTTTCTGTTTCATGAACTTTATGGGCAAACATTAAGGATGTGCTTAAGATTTTGGGATGCAGATATGACACTGCTATGGTATTGATAATGGGATATAGACATTCAAGTAACCTTATTGGATTAGCCTACAGTTTTTTTGAAAAATTAGGATCATTTATACTGAATCAGCTAGTAATGGTGTAGCAGGTGTCAGCTTCCCCTTATAGTTTTATGTCTATGACAGTGGTGGGATTGTGCCCATGGAACTAAAGGACTTGTAGATTCTCTCCTTACTAACTTGTTTGTTTGTTTGTTTGTTTGTGAGTTAGGACACACAGCCTCTTGGGCTCAGGTGTCCAAAGTCTTGGGTCAAGTCCTGTGTCTCGTCGGGCATCAGTCAGTTCATCTGACTAACTTGATTGGATATTTTGCAACCTCCCATTGACTGCAGGGGGCCTTTATGGGAGCATTGTGGCACTGTAGGCACAACACCATACATAAGGTGGGTATAGGATACTAGATATTGCTGGCTGATAAAAAGGTGCAATCATATTTGGTTCTGTGCAACAAAGGTTAGATCATGCAAAGCAGAATATTAGGTTATGTCTCAATAGGGGCCATATGCTGGGTTGACTGTATAATAATAAGTTGCATATTAAGAACCTATAAGACTTGTAATGGGGAAGGAACAAACCTAAAATAGTAATCTAACCTAACCTGACCTCTTTCTTGGATTGGGCTAAGTCTGATAACACCCTTTGTCAGCCTGCAGCTCCTTGATATGAAGCATTTCAGATAAAGACTTTGTTTTTACAAACCTTTGGCTACAAACTTTTCCCCACACAAACCCTTGACTAATAAGCTTTGGTCCAGTTGCTGTTCCTGGGTTGCTGGAGATAGTGTATGGTTGCCCTACTCCCTTCTTTACCCACAAATGGTACTAGTTGTGTGCACTAACAAGCAGACCATTTCATGTTTCCACCATTGCCATATGAGATGCCACTGTCACAGATAACAAGTGATTGGGATGAGTTGATGCTTGCTGACCATGTAGTGGAAATAAAAGTCTGATGATGCAGAGATGTACTGAAATTTTGAAAGCAAAGGCAATGGAAAGTGTGTAAGTCATGAAATGCATTGCAAGGCCTGGACTTTGAGCTGTTTGGAGGACTCAGTATTAAAATACCTTGGTAATGCCTATTTTTTGATCACCTCTACGGGATCTTTGATGGTTTCATCAGCATTGTCACTGGAGGTTTAGAGACACTGCAGAACTTTTCCTTTCAGTCTGCATTTTGTGGTCTTCATTGGCAGCTTAAGTAGAGTCAGATTTTTCTGTTTTGGTTTTGGGGATTGGAGCTGTTATTGAAATGCTGCTTAAAATTTCTGCCTATGCTAACTATCCATGTTTTTGTGCTGTGAGAGAAATGGCAACCCTGTATTGTTTGATGAGAAAAGGGTATTGCAAATGTGGGGCTCTCCATTTCTTGTAGATTAAAGAAGATATGTGTGGAAATGGGTTCAAAAATCCTACAAAATCTTAAATCTTGTATTGGCTGGACCATGCTGTGTCAGCTACATTATTTAGACTATATCAGAATGATGGGGAGGAAAACTGCTGATTCTAGGTGCAATCCAGGCCCTTGAAAAGGTAATGAAGACTACCCCATTGTAATTGAAGTCCAGGAGATTGTGATCTGACAATATTAAAGCTTCTGATTAAGGTCTTTTGCATTCCTAGTCATAGGTGGATTCCTGGAAATGCACAGCTGATGACCTTTTGTCAAAGCTAAGTCAAAGCTTCACAGAATGAGATGTCTGATGACATCTTGGAAAACCTTGTTAAGGTATATATTAACATTTTTTGGGGATAGACATAATGACTCTGCTTAAGCAGATATGATATTAATATATAAAAGAGTGGAACACCTCATACAGATCTTCTCCTTTGGAGGAGATTGCCATTGCAAGACTGACCAGGACATACCCTTTTGACTCACTCCATTATGCTGAATCGTTCAGATTGGTCAAAGCATGACAAATGTTCTTGCTATCTTGCAGTCCATATGCTTTGTAGGAAGCTGGCCCAGCAGTGGGCCATGGTTGAGAGGTCAGCAAAAACATCTGCAGCTCTGGCATGTGGCTGAATTCCCAGTGTTACTGGGCTTTAGCATATTGGAAATGTTGGACATTTGCTAGTGCAGGTTTGGAACATGGTCCATCAGTCATAAGGAGTCACATTCAGCCCCTGGGATAGCAGTAAGTGGCTGTTTAGGTCACTTTTCTCTCTTCTCCTAAAATCTAAAATTGTGTTGATTGAGGACTGGAGTGGCACCATTAGATAGCCACCCTTTTAGCCTTCCTAAAACCACCCTATTTGGCTTGTTTGCACATTGCATCTTTGGTCAGGGTAGGTTGAAAGGAAGTATGTTATAGCCCTTGTTGCTAAGTCTATAAATAGCTTTAACATCCATCACTTTTTGTCAGTTTGGTGGCCTTAAGTATGCTGTAAACATGAATAGGGTTCAGGTGTTCTCTTTATTTGTACGCAATATGATGTCACGTGAAAGACACCTGAAAGTCGTCCGAGGTTATGCGAAGCCATGGTTGTCGCGATTGTGGCTATGCATTTTTTAGATGCGCGGCTGGGTGGTGACCACTGCATTTAAACCTTACCATTTCAGAAAGTTGTGGTCTAATTTGATAGAGAAAACAGTTAATGGATTGCTGGCCATTTTTGTAAAGACACTGTGAGCATAGAAATGTCAGTTAAATCATTCAAAAGATGTTTGAGAAAAACCAAGGGTGTGAAATTGACACCTATAATGGAGTGGTTTAATGTTGAAAGGAAGAAATAATTGTCAGTTATGAAGAAACACAATAATGCAAGGATAGGAACAATAAATAGGGCTTTGAGAGGAATGTGGCATGCTTCACTGGCTCAATGGTTTCACATTGCTAACATTTCAATAGTATTTTGATGCCTCTCATTCATACTTGTGTGACCAAAGTCCATGGTGTCATCTCCAGGTATTCTAGAAATGTGTAATCTGAAACACTTGCATTTCAGACATTTATCACAGAAGTCAAGTGAGGCCATCTGATACAAAGTGGCCTTGGGCCAGCCTGCAGCCATGCCAGACAGCTGTCCAGTCGGTGGCCGGGTGCCTGTGGCCCAGTCTGAACAGCACTGGGTGTTTTTCGAGCCCGGGCCAGCCGGCGCGACGCCCGACGCGGCACCAAGCCCGGCCGGGCCCGCCCGTGACCTCTGGGACGAGTGGCACGTGCGGATGCCGTGCTCACCTCACAGCCTGTACCCGGCTCGTCAGCCAGATGGCCAGATGAAGTTGGTCCAGCGCTGGGCCATGGTTCAGGTCAGCAAAATTTATGTGATGGGATACCCCAGCATTTTACTGGACTCCCAATACTGCTAGACTTTAGTGTCTCGGGAATGTTGGACGTTCGCCAGCGCGCGTTTGGAAGGTGGTCTTTCAGTTGTAAGGAGGAGCTGCATTTAACCCAGGGAGAGTGGTTAGTCTCACACGTGCAAGATGTGCCGACCAAGCGGTGCGAGCACGCTGCTATTCGTTTAGGACGATTCAGCTGTGTGAATGGAGTAAACTTAATACGCTGGGAATCTGCTTGTCGAGCTGACAGCATAATGCTGTTCACACATGGTGAATTCAGTTCAGAAATTTCGACAGTTGTGTGCTACAAAACAGTTCATTGAGCATTGACCTGCGAAGGACAGCCTCAGGATTCGAGTGTTATTGCGTCCGTTTGTCCTCCATTCGGACGCTTGCGTGGTTGAAAGTTAAGAACCGTCGGCATAAAGAGGCCCTCATGAGGGGCTTGTACCTGAGGGCGGCCGGAGACCAAACTGATGGAAGGAAAACAACACTCTGGAAGAGCACAGTGGTTTATAATCAACCACAGCAACAGCTACCCTGACGGTTTGTGGCGGTAGTTGTTGGAAACTGACTGGAGTCGCGTGGTTTTAACCCTCGTCCGGCGGGTAGAGGTCGTTTTAGGACCTCCTACGGTTTTTCATGAATCACTTTTTAGTGACGGGAGACAGAGCATTTGGTTTTCCCATGTGTTGATGTCATGCGTTATTGTGGGTGATCTTTCATAACCACACCGAATTTCATGCATGATTTCGAACTACAGGAGGCACTGCTGGCTGATATTAAGACGTCGTCCGATCTGGAGGGTGCCATCAAGTCGTACAACTCACGGTACAAGGACAAATGGAATTTCTCCGGTCTGCGATATTTCATTGACGAGGTAGGTGCTGTAGCATGCCAATCGCCACATGGTACAAAGGATCTGTTCCCTAAAGAACTGGTGAGTACGTATTCTACGCTTCGTATTAGTCATTGCCGTTGGTGTTCTCCGCATTCTTCACCACTCCAGAGTTGGTATTCCGAGCTGACACCACGATGAAATGACGAGACATTTCGGGCCGTGTTTGATTCATAATGTGACAGCTGTGTGTGTTTGGTAATATTGGACGAGTAGACCTGAACTGTGTCTTTCGCATTGCCGCTATTACAGCCCCCCGTGCTGTTAGCAAGACCGCCGCCCCTATGCACTGTCGAGTCTGCGTCCGTCGTGAATGCCTTTGCGCCGCATCCCGTGCTGCTCCACCCCCTCCGATTTGGCAGGTGCTCGGTGACGCGGAGAGGGGTCACCTGTTCGGCCGGACGCTGCCGCATCTGGCGCGGCTGGCGCTGCGCCTGCCGGAGCTGCTGCCGAAGCCGGTGCCGCTGCTCTGCCGGCACGAGACGCGCTCACTGTCCTTCACGCAGCTGCAGGTGGCCGCCTTGCTGGCCAACGCCTTCTTCTGCACGTTCCCGCGCCGTAACGCGGTTAAGCGGGGCGACCGTCAGGCCGAGTACAGGTCAGCCGACGGACCGAGCGGCGGCGGGGGGGGGGGAGCGTATTCATCAGCTGTGGCGGGCGGTGCTCGGAAGCCAAGGTGCCGACCGTCTGAAGGCTTCGTCGTGATTTCTTCGCTATCCATCTGGCGTAACAATCGGCGCGCTATTAAGCCCAGGTCATCGAAGAAGGGAGAAAACGTCTCTCAGAGTTTGGTATTGCGCAATTTGGCGGTAATAAAGATGGTCATGAGCAACCGTAGATTGCTAAAGGGAGTAGATGTATCTTTTTAGCACGCGGTATAATTTTCCCAGAGATTCCTAAAGGCAAAATAGGATACATTGATGAGCCACGTGGTACACGAAGCCTGCTGGCACCTCCCACACCTCCCGCATCTCCGTTCTGCTGTCGCTGCCAGTTCTTACCCGGACATCAACTTCAACCGGCTGTACGAGGGCAGCGGGCGGCGTGCCGGCGCAGACCGCATCTCGCCACGCAGGATTGAGAAGCTCAAGTGCCTGCTGCACTACTTTCACCGGGTGCTTGAGAACGAACCGACCGGCGTGGTGACCTTCACGCGCTTCTACCTGGCTCCGGAGCAGGTGCCCAACTGGGCCGACTCCTCCGTCCCGCTGGGCCCAATCACATGTCTCAGTGATGGCCTGATAGAGGACCAGCAGGGCACGCTCCAGGTGAGCGGTGACGTCACGTGGACAGCTGTCTTAGTAACGGCCTGATAGAGGGCGGTTGCTGTGTTGCAGTTTAGAAGTGGCCGATCACATGGTTCTTATGCATCCGATGGGCTATAAACGCAGCGCACTTGAAACAGTGACCGAAGCCGGTCGTTGTCGAAGTTCCCGTATCGTTGAAGCCGATCGTCTTCATAGTGGTAATGCTGCTACTGTAGACAACATTCGGCGGTTCTCTCTCCGCCAGTGAGGCCCCTGGTGGGTGCTCGTGTCTGATGGTGCCGGTCTCACCTGCCTCCGGCTGCCCCCCCCCCGCCGGTGACCTGGTTCCCACCGGCTGGCAGGTGGATTTTGCCAACAAGTTTGTGGGCGGCGGCGTGCTTGGCGAGGGCTGCGTCCAGGAGGAGATTCGCTTTCTCATCAACCCGGAGCTGATCGTGTCTCGACTCTTCACCGAGGTAGCCTCCCCCCGCGGCCCCTCGCCCGGTCTGGTGCGGCATACTCCGGGAGGCGGAGCACGCTGGAGATACTTTTGTTTCAGTGGCATTGTGATTGCTGGAATGCGGGTCCCAAGAGGCGGGGTTTTACCAGACTTGCACTGGACATCCAAATCAAATGTAATTCATGCAAGCTTTTTCAAAACTGATACAGATCAAATGTTTTGCTAATCAATTTCTGAAAAATCGATCCAGATCAAACATTGATTCACAAGCTCTACGTTCATTTCGATCTACCATTGATCCATAATGTCAGGTTAGTATGAGTGATGAGCGTAATTGCATTTATTTATATATATATATATATATATATATATATATATATATATATATATATATATATATGCATGCACATACGACCCCATTCGATCTTGATGAAATTTGGTGGACTCGTAGTGTCCATGGAAAAATGCACATCCGCGTATTCTTAGTAAGCCCTGGGTGACCTCTAATGTCTGAAGTTACATGCCACGAAAGGTCACTGATTTTTTTTATTTTTACAGACATCTGATTCAGATGTCCGTAATTCGGTGGTATATCATGGCAGAAAAGTGCGATTAGCTCGATTCGGTGCAGAAATCTTCCAGCTCCCATAACTGGACGATTTTTTCCATTGACCTCGCGATGACCTTTGATGTGACCGCCAAATTAGGCATTTTCGGGTTTTACCATGTTTTACCCCATTATCTTCATAAAAATGTAGCACAATAGGAGCCCTAAAATCGGATGTAAGCTTGGCAGAAAAATAGTTGTGGGCAAGTTCTAACTTCTTGAGATATCTCAACTTATGTAAGACAACGTGGCGGGTGAGAAATATGTCCTGAGGCTATTTGACGAAGGTGAGTTGATTTCGTACGTGTCGTTTGTCTGATCATGCTACAATTTGGTGTACTCAGTGCCCTGCATGTGTACTACACATCAGCTTAACCTTAAAGTGTTTGAACTAAAAGATCAAGAGTCAAAGGCCATGACACTTCCCTTCCAGTCGGACCCCTGCCATCCAGATTTGATCTATACCTTTTCTTCACTTGTGAACGAAAATGAGTCTATCCATTATTATTGGACCCTAAAGCCAACTGAGAGAATCTTAGTCATTCATCGGCATCATTTGAAAGTCAGCCGACGTTGTTGAGCATGATTGACCATGGACGAACTTTGATGGTCATGGATAAGCTTTTTTGGAACTTATTCCGACTGTTGGCATTTATTCACACGAGTGCAGTGTTGTAGCACCTTTTTTGTTACAAGTTTGAGCTGGCTTTGTCACTGGCGGTGTACACAAACACACGATGCGTGTTTTCCGATGTGCGGATTCAATAAATGACGTTATTACTAAAAAGTTGACGCCTTCTAGGGGATATGGAAGAAATTTCCGATGTTTGGATGATCTGATGAGTGAAAAATATACCAGGAATTCGGAATCAGTGCCCTAACGACTTCAGTCCACGGCTATCAAGGCTCGTCGACTGTCAGTCAAGGTTATTGACATCGTTTGGTTTTCATATGGCTCCAGTGTATGGCTGATATTGCTGATGTTGTCTCAGTTGGCTTTACGGTCCAAGAACATCGGGTAGACGCACTTTCGCTCAAAAGTGGAGACCTGTCAAATCTGGATGGCAGGGGATCGATTGGTGATGAGGTGCCATGACCTTTCACTCTTGACGTTTTGGGCCAAGCAGTTTAAGGTAACGCTGATGTGTAGCACACGAGCAGGATATTGCGCACACCAAACTGTAGCATAATCGGATCGACAAAGAGCACGCAACCAACCAACATAAGGCAGGTATCCTCAGGGCACATTTTTCAAGCGCCACTTTGCGTTTCATACATTGAGATATCTAAAGAAGTTGGAATTTACCCAGAAATATTTTTTGCCACACTTATTGCAAACACTAGGGCACCCATTGTGGAACATTTTCACGAAGATCAAGGGGGCCAAACATGGTCGTACCCAAAAATGCTTCATTTGACTTCATGAGGTTGAATGCGATTGCTAGGTCATCGAAACAAAATGACCTGTTCATGAAAACTGGAACATTTTTGCATCCAACTACGCTAGTCGCACTTTCCTGTTACGATATGTCACCGAGTTATGGACATTTGAACCACGCAACTCATGTAAAAATTGACGACCTTTCATAACCTGTAGCTTTGACCTCAAAGGCCACCCAGGGCTAAGAACTGGTTGTTTCCCATTTCTCCCTAGGTACTCTGAGCCCACCAAATTTCATCAGAATCGGAGGGGGTCGTGTCATCTCTTGTGCACTTTGACGTGGAGTGACCTAGAAGTCAGTATGGTCAGGCGCCCGGCGACTATATGGCTAAAAATAAAACGGACCAGTCACATGATGACTACTGAATAACACTAAGTCGCGCGACAAATTGGGGACTCAGGCGGGCGCCCGAGGGCAGCCGTTCCTATCGACTTATCCAAACATGGATACGTGCTAGTAGCCTTCTACCTAGTTACGCAGTACACTGGTGGGGATCTGACATCAGTAGAAGTACTTACGGGATTTCATTGTTTGTGATACGAAAAAGGATCACGCACTTGAACACCTTTAATCTTACCTTTCCTTGGTGGCGTGTGCTTGGTACTGGTAGGTGTGTTTCAAATAGAAGGGCTGTGCAAACTTGGACTTTCTGGGGCTGTTGAAGAGAGTTGATTATCTCGCTCATTTGGCATTCTCTGATATAATTTGGATTACTGTACGGAGATGTTTGTCATAAGCATATTGTCATGTTTTATGTTTTTGCATTTGCATATTTTATCACCCTCCTTTGCATATACAGTTTGATCCATCGACGCAGATTGACGGTGTAATAAATTCTGATCAAACTCAGGATCAGAACGCTAGGATCCGGATCATCGTTTGTATCAAGGCTGTTTTTCAAATTTTGGCCAGAATCAAATGCGAACATTTTCAAAATTGGTCCAGATCCAATGCAATTCACCTCTCCGGAAGATCGTGATCCTTGATCCTGATCAGATCAGGATGAGAAACGAGTTCAAGTTTGGGTTTTATACGTGCAAAAGCTTCTTTGCATTGCGTTTTTCTTTTTTATTTCTGACCGCGCCGGCAGACTCCTGACATGGCTAAAGGTGTCACTCTTTGCGCAGGACAGGTAGAAGGTATGGCGTAAAAAATAAAGGAGATAAAAACAAAAAGCGTGGCAAGTGTGGCAGGCAGTAGGCCGCGTCTGTGCGGCCTGTAGAGACGGCGTGAGTCACCCAGCTGACGTTGCGTTGGTTGCCGCAGGTTCTGGACAGGACCGAATGTCTGGTGGTGACAGGCTGCGAGCGCTTCAGCCAGTTCGAAGGCTACTCGGACACGTTCCGTTGGATAGCCAAGGCTCACGACCCGAGCCCACGGGACCAGTACGGTCGCCGGAGCACCCAGGTGGTCGCCCTGGACGCGTTCCACTTCTTTGAGGTGAGTAGACTGTTGGCGCCCACGCGGTGGACGGTCGTCTGAGCTGGGCTCTGAGCCGCTGGCGAGACGTCGTCCGACCGCAGGGCGCCACGGAATACAAACGCCTGGTACATTACGGCACGACTTTATTACATTACATTGTTACATTATTACATGTCTGCGGATATGAATGTACTTACTTTCACTGGGGCGTTACAACATTTAAGAAGCAGGATTTTCCGATGTCGTCTATGATCGTCATCGGTAAATTATTGTTTTGTTTTCTTGTTTTCTGTTTGTTTTTGCGTTTAATCGTGGCGGTACAAGCGGGTTTGGACGTCTTCCGATTTCCCAGATTGGATCGGTGAAGGAAGTTGGTTTTTGTTTATGCGAACAACAAACTTCTTCCCCATGCCCGTGCAGGGGGAAGTGATGCGGTCCCTTTGAGGTTTTCCGAGGAAAACTTAACGGTTTGTGTAATCCACCTGAAACTTGCTGTACTCTCTGGGATGTCATTTCCACATCTTATGGGGCGAAACATTCCTCTGCGTTGTTATGGTAAATGTATGTGTGTATCAGTAAACTCAAAATGTTTTGTTCTGCAAGGCGATATGTATATGTGGTAGACTTGTCCTCACTGCCGGAATTATCGAGGATGTAAATCGAGGATCGAGGTCATGAGCTAGGCCGGGAAACACGTTGCGTATTACGTCGAATTGGAGCAGTTTTGCGAAAGAAGAGCAGTTTTTGTTTCATTTTGCACATTTTGTAACTGGGAGATTTAAACGATTATGCCCAAGAAATTTGAAACAATAAGAAAGATGGACAACACGAAACGATAGGCCATGAGTGAATTAACCTTCAAAAAATAACGTTAAGAAGAAACTTTTATCAACATTTGAAAAGATCAAGCTTTAAATCAGTTTTTACAGAACAAGGTTTTTCGGGAATTACTTTGTTATTCAAGTCATTACGGTTTGTTCCTCACCCAACCAAGATAGTTTGGTCGTTTCGCCCTCAGGCGTTGCGGTGCCGGAGGCGTTGTAAAAACTCAGTTCCCAAAACTCGATGGCATTTCAAAAAACTTTCAGAAAACCCTTCGCAGTTACTCAGCTTTTTGCAAGAGATGGTCAGCTTTGGTCCAAGTCAGTTTCCAATGAGATGCGTTATGGTAGCGGCGGTAGGTTGGCTGGGAGTGGTCTTAAACGAAAGCCTCAACCTCTTCTTTCGTTTAAGCATAAATTCATTATCGTCGGTTAGCCGGAAGTGGGTCAGATTTGACCTTGAACATGGTTAAGTGTGGTAAAAATCTCAAAAAACGTTAAGTTTAGGCTAATCCCACAGTTTTTCATTAGCCTAGCCGAATTTCTTTTTGAATGGGGGCGGTTTGGGGGATTAACCTAGTCTTAGCTAACCCCATAGGATGTTTAAACTCGAATGTTGTCATGGAGAACCTTCGAGATGGACATGAGGATGCGGTATTGTGTCCTCGTATGGAGTTGAACCCCACGCTGGTTTTTGGTCACAAAACGTAACAACACGTTTGCACCGAGCGAAAATTATACGCCGTAGAGACTTTACGGTTCCAAAAACCTTTCGAAAAAAAACATTTTAATGCTATGCAGCGGGGACCGATTTTTTCTTTTTCGATTTTTGCAGTCCTGTTAGTGCTGTTTTCGCACAAAACTTAAACTGGGTGCCATTTGGTGCGGGACGATGAGGCGCATCTCCTGCAGAAAGCTGAGTAATCGCATCTCACGTATCTCATTCGATTGGTTGTAGTACAAAAATGGAGCAATATAGTCATACGGAGTAGTTTTTTGCCCGTAGTTGGTGGCAGTTTGTCATCAACGTTTGCTTACAGTTTGATGAAAATATTCCTTATATATATATATATATATATATATATATATATATATATATATATATGTGTGTGTGTGTGTGTGTGTGTGTGTATATATATATTTGTACTTAAGCAGATAAGCAGATTATCATCAATGCAAGTTTGCTTGAATATAACAGCGAAGTTAGTTGTTATTATTTTCTTCCTTAAACCTTCTTTTTGTCGTACAGGCTTCCGCTCTTTTGTCTTCAGGCAAAAAATAGTCCTCTAAAATCATGCAACGTTTCGTTCGTTTCCCTCAAATATCATCAGGCAAACACTCAACACATTGCACATACATATGACATAGCTAGCTAACCATGTGATTAAAATATCAAAAACACGAAGAATCACTGGCTAAAGGCCGTTTCTTATCGCGATCGTTGGTTTCTGATGAAATGACACGAAATTAAGTCAACATTGTTTCGGCGAACTATTTGAAAACATATGCTTCACTAAAATTTCGGGCATTTCTGGTTGACTACGTAGAAAAGCATGACGTTACAAATCTGAACAGTCTCTCGGACCCTGGCTCCAGTCGGGGGTCCATCAAACAGAGAGAGGGTACCCCGGGCGTTGACCTGCCTGTTGGTAAGATGGTCGCAATCTCGGATGTATACAGCTTCCAGTATTTGCAATTTATGCGTTTCTGAACGGCGAATGTGGTCGTGTGGTTCAGGAGGGTTTCTCTGATGATGGTGACATGTTGGACGTCTCTGAGATGTTTGTTTGTTCCGCCGTTTTGTATATGTGTGGTTATCCACCTCCTTAGGTTCGTGGTAGTACAACCAGTGTAGTATATATTTGTATATAGTGGGAAGTATGTAAAGGGAAACGTGCACTTAGTGCAGTACGATGTTGTTTGAGGTGGATATTTTTCTGAAATGCTAAAAAATGCAGAATTGTAGTTTGTGTTGATAATGTAAATTCTCAGAACACTGAGATGAAAATGTAAACATTGTTTAAGTTGATATCCAAAGGTTTCTGCAGGCTTTGCACAGCCACAGCCGTTTTTTTTTTTAACTGCGTATGTTGTTCACATGTTTTGATTTTAATATTATTCATTATTCTGAACGTAAATGTCAAGTTGTGTTGGTGCGAGCTCGGTGGAAGATTGGTGGTCGTCGAAGAGTGGCAACGACAAGACCGCGGAGCATGACACGCAAAATGGAAAATTTGCGACATTAAAATGTTAAAATTAAATTGTTCCTTTTTCAAGAAACGTGAATGTGTTAGTCTGGCAGCGTAAGGCCACCATACGTGCCGGATTCTCATGTTAAGAAATTCTGGACTATGAAGGCATCGAATAGGCCAAAATGGACATGTTTTGTCATACAGAACTCTGATGAATTTAAGCCTCGGTTAATGAAAATAGTATTACCTGGTGGTTGCAGTTCTTTTCTTATTTAATAATGTAAACAACGTTGGCTGTTCCAACGTCGTCACGATTCGACGTTGTAATCTTGATACCAAGTCTGAGCACTCCATCTTAAACTTGATACTAAGTCAGTGGCAGCGGTAGTACCAGTATTTATTCTCGTCCCATGTGGCTCGTCTGCCGTGCATGGTGAGAAACAATAATAACTGAAATATGTACAAAACAGCGCACAGATTATTCATTGCCGAAAATGCGTCATTGTGACGACAACCCGCAAAGCAGCGAATTTGTTTAAGAATGAAGTTTTGTCCCCAACTCACTTTAAAAAGACGGCATTTGCATAAAGGGATGGAAATGAGGGGAAGCAAAAAGAGACCTAAAATTTGTTCTGAATTTTGGAAGGAAGACCCAGTCAACGTGTATTGTTCGTTAACTTCCTGTGAGAACAGTAGCTCGATTTTTCATATGAAAACTTTAAGATTAGCCCGTCATAGTTGGAGGCGTTGCTCCGCTTCCCCGTCTAAAGTTAGGGGACAAGCGCCCCCCCCCCTGCCCCCCCCTCTCGGCCGTTATTCCCGTGCCCATGTGGGCGAGGGTTAAAAAATAATTTGTACTCCGTAACATTAATTGGGTAACGAATCATAGCACATTACGACATGTTGTCGGGATCAACAGTTCCGTGATGCCCGTTGACAAACGTCCCTCCAGGCCAGCAAGCAGTACGAAGAGCGTTTCCTGGTGCGAGAACTGAACAAGGCTTACGTCGGCTTCTACTTCGAAGATCCAGCCAACCTGCCGCCCGTCGCCACCGGCAACTGGGGCTGCGGCGCCTTCAACGGTGATCCACGCTTCAAAGGTACGAGGCGCGTGACAGGCCTGGCGCGTGACAGGCCGCGCGGCGCTGTTCGCCGTGCGTCGTCTCCGGATAACGTCCATACACCGTGCCGGTTCTGTGCTCGCCTAATCAGAATGCCACGTTCTGGAATTGTGCCGGGGTAACCCTGGACTGAAGAATCGAGCCGCATCTCTGCGGTCTGCTGGAACGTGGTGTCGCTGTCTGCGGCTCCAGCGTCGTGCATCACATGCTTATTACGTGGAGGTGGTCCCCGCTGGACCGCGGGTCGGCGGTTACCGGTGCTCCCGGGGGCCGCCGCTGACGGTGCCGGTCGGCGATGCCGGCAGCTCTGCTGCAGCTGATGGCGGCCGCCCTGACGCATCGCCAGCTGATCTACCTGACGTTCGGGGATGAGAGGTTGCGTGACGAACTCCGGCGGGCGCACGCCCTCCTCCGAGACCGGTCTGTCACCGTGGGACAGCTGTACAGGTCAGGCACCGTCGCCAGGGGCACGGGTGGACACTGAGAGCTCAGCGAAACGCTGGGCACTTCCACCGCATGCTGCCTCTGTTATAGTGCCTGTCGCCGTGGGCGGTTCTTTTCCGTGTGCCATTGGCGCATCATTACGTAGTGTGTTATTTGTACTGTCGGTTACTTTTTATCGACCTTGCTGCTCGGTGACTGCAGCCTACCGTGTTTTCACCGGTTAGGTATTTACTCCTCGGTGCTGGTCATTGTTTCGGGCGCGGTAACTCACTTTGTTTGGGCAGTAACACCAAAACGAAATGCCGTTTTCAGAAATCTGAGCTGGTTAGCTCTAATTTGCAAAGTAGGCGTTTCTCGGTTCCGATCTGTGTGTGACGCAATGCCTCAACAGGGCTCTGGCCGCGTGCGGTGTTGATTTGTTAGTTGGGCGTCCCTCGGCTCCGGTCTGTGTCTGACGTGATGCCTCAGCAGGGCCCTGGCCGCCTACGGCCGACTGCACGGCGGACGCCGGGCACGGCCGGACGTGCTCCAGTTTTTGCACGGCCACTTCGGCGGCGACGAATACGGCTCCGACACGGACCTCGACCAGGAGGGTAGGTCTGGGCGCGAGTCCGGTGCCGACGCCCGCTGCCAGCCGGAAGGACACTTCCGGTGGTGGTGCCGGACCGCGGTGCAAGCGGCAGGCGTATGTTTGGCTTGAGAGCATCCTGGCGAAAGACGGTAGATACTGAGAGGAGAAATTTTCTACAGCATGACAGTAAGTGTCTTTAACGCAACTCAGCGTCGCTTCAAGTCTCATTCCAACAAGGTTAAGGTAATGATGTTCGTGCCCTTTTGTTGATTGAGCTCAGAGCGAGCAGAGCGCCGTTCAGAGCAGAAAGGCTTTGCCAAGGAAATGTTCTCGTGGTTTGTCCTGCATTGGAAAAATCACTGGTGACTGATCAAGACTCGTTTGCCGGTTTTTTCGCGGGATGGGATGGTATATTACGGCGAGCATTTCAGCCCAACTTTTTGACAGACTGGAGCCAGGAACTGGAAGCTGCAACAAACCATCGAATCGGGAAACGCATCGGTGGAGGAGAACGCATCATTGGACACGGTAGGAGGAATTAGCATTTCGATTGGCTAAAACAAGTGTCTGCCTCTTGTTGGTTAACAATGGCATGAAATGGTGGGAAATGAAAAAAAAAAAACATTTTAAGGGAACTACACACAATGTTTCTAGCACTTGCGGATCCACGTCCTATCGTCGGGGTCATGCCCCACACGTTCCCTGGAAAGGGGGGCCAACATGTCTTGGCCCCTTTTTCGCACGGAAAGGCGTTTTTTCTAACATTTTTTAACAGAAATTTTAGAAAATCGTAAAACAAAGTGGCTGAAATCCGTGGAGACGTCAACATTTGGGTTTAGGCTAAGCCACACGGATGGAGGTGTGGCCTTTCCCCTTCACTCATCACACGGTCTGGATCCCTCCTTGGTTTGTGATTCAATTCAAAATGCCGTTTCTTCCACTTGTTGCCTCAGATTTATCTCTATAGTCCGCGAAGTGCTGAAATAAAAGATATTTTAACGAAAAATGTTTCATACAGTGAACGTGGATCTGCATAACAGGGAACATGCTCTTTCCAAATTCTGTCATCACATTGTGACGGCACTGTAATGTATCATATATATACGGTAAATGACGTTTCAGCCATGTTTCCACAACAGTGCTTTCCATTTCCCACTGTTGTGTTGTTTTCAGTTCATCGCTCAGAACCGCAAAAGATAACCCCTATTAAATGTCGAGTTCCAGATTTCGATGTCATCCAAGTTTAACTGTCATGGCCAGAGGAAACAGAAAGGGCCTGTTTCCAATCATTAAGATTACCGGGGTGTCCGAACCGCACCTCGCTTACTCGAGGGGTCTTCCAGAACCCCCATGATCTCGAGAAGCAAGAGCTACGGAGATCAGAGTGACACCAATGGAAAGTTCGTCCAGTTCTGTAAAAAAAATAAACTCATTTTTTATTTTGAGGTAGTATTATGGGATGAAGAGGTCACACAAGGTCATGTCATGGCGTCCAAAATCTTTAGGCAGTGAGAGAAAATAAGACTGCCCTTAAAAGGGATCTTGAGTGCCGAACAGTTTAAACAGGGCCTGAAATAATTCTACACTGTTAAAAATAATTCTGTACTCCTCAGGTCATGTCAGGTCAGGTCAGCAGCATTTGGAATACAACAATGGTTCATATCAAAACTAGACCCAGGTAACGTTACTTCTGGTAACATTTTGCTTTGGAACATCACTGCGAATGTTTGGTCAGATATGGCAACTTTTGTCAGAAGATAAATGTAGGTCATCAGGTCATATCAGGTCAGCGGAGGTCAGCTCCTACAAACATTCGTACCATGTCATTGGGTAAAGATACGAATGTCAAACAAACGTCATTTGGTCGCCATAATGTGATTTGATCGGTGATGTGTCCTTGATTGGCATGCCTCAAGGACAGATCAGTTCAGGTCAGGACAAGGACGATAGTAGGCAAAATGTATCTGTCTCGCTCGAAAAGTGGTGGTACCAGAGAACAAAACGAGATACTGAAACACGTCTGAGATCATAAGAACAACCTGAAGTCACTAAAACAAGAGCACTTATGGTCACTAGTCATGCAGGACCAACCTAGGCGAAATGAATAATCATTTTATCTCAGAAACAAGTTAACATGGGAAGCCAGCTATACTTTGTCCTAACCATATCTGTGTGGGGAGGGCAGGTTCTGCCCCCTCTCCTCCGGTTTCTCGCAGGCCATTGCCGGGCTTTTGTGAGCTGCTTCACGAAACGTTGTGGCTTTTCCTAAATATACTTTTGACATATTGTGACAAAATTTCAAAACTTTGTGTCATCTAGAAGCGGTTTCAGGACACGTTTTTGTGAGGCATGTTAAGGAATATCGCGCTTTCTGGTAATAGCGCACTTTGACGGTCATGTATGATGTTGATGTCCGTTATAATGTCACGGAGAGTCCAAATGATCGAAATATTTGTAATCTGCATACTGTCAAGTATTTGTTAGAAAATCGCTCGTTAGTGGCGGATCCAGGTGCAAGCAGAACAGGGTGTTCATACTTTTCTTCCTGAGAATTTATGACTCACGGTATGAATAAAATACAGCAAACGTAGGTGAAGTAGGTGATACTTATCCTGTTTTGCGCATATAATTCAGATATATTTACTGCCCGCGGCGTCCCAAGGCATTGGTTTTCGAGTACGTTTTCGTCCATTAACATGTCCAGTGGCATAATAGACATTTGGATATGTGCGATTGGTTTTGATAGCTCCGCTCATACTACGATTAAATGACACACATTTCAGTGAAAATAAAGTCAAGGGCGGTTCAAGGTTTCTGTAAAAGGGGTACTTTTTTCATTTTGATTTATTTTATTTTTGTTATTCCTGAGAAGTTATGACTAGATTTATGGAATGAAACATAGCCATCACTGTGTTGATATTGACCGCTCTTTTCCTGTACCTGGATTCGCCTTAGAGCACTTGCAGTGTATACATGATATGGCATGTGACATGTGGAAATATTTTCTTTACACGCAATCTCACCAGATGCAGAGTATACAACAAAACTTCACGTTTTGCGAAAAATACCCCTTCAAATGCCCTGGGTACTTCTTTAATATTGTTATTTCAAAATGTGATGCGCTTATGATTTCAAAATGAAAATATTATGGACAGTACAGAATGGTACTGGCAATGTGTTTGAATATGAAAACCAATTACCACTATTTCATCATGTGCAAAGTTACCCCATTCTTCTGGTAACTGGATCCATCGACGAGCATTTGTCGTATATATATAACATAACGTGTGACATGGAAATGTTTGCCAAACACAATTAAGCTCGCCATACACAAAATACATCGTAGAATGAGTCAACATTTCCCCAAAACTTCTACCCCTTTTTATTCGCCCTGGATACGCCTATGAATTTCGAAAATCGACCTCTTCGTAACATATGTCATAGACATATGAATGGTTGCGTGAATGGCTTGAAATGGAATAAAAATGGTCATTAAATTTGGTCAGAAAGTTCGTATTATTAAATTTCCTTATCTCATGCTGGTACGCCAATACCCCTTGTCAGAATTTTCGAATGTCTTTTTAAGATAACGTATATCTTGCCACCGGCTGTCGGCTTCCTTCCTACGTTGTCGGCTATGAAATCCGACCAAAAGTTTTGGAGATCGCAGGGAAAGACGGAATCTGCTTCTCCAGCACGGAATCGTAGGCATCGGGCAGGAGCACGGAATAGTGTTTAAACATTCCATGAAATTTTACGTCGTCACAAATGATCATTGACCTTAAAGAGGGTCCAAGGTCATGCCAGGTTATTGACCTATCCATTTTGCCGTATATTCGATTTTGCAGCCAGCTGACCTGACCTCAGGTCACTGACCCCTTACAAACGATATGCTGCATCATTCAAAAAGCGTATCAGAGGATTTGCATGCATTTTCTTAACCACTGTCTGGTCTTATGAGTTTCGTAACGTAGCCGGGGCTTTAATCAAAGAGAGGGGGAGGGATGAAGTCCAAATAAATAGACGTATTACTGTTCTCCCCTTTTATTGCAAACATGGGGAAGATGACTTTATCGCTCTCAAACAGCACACAGCTGGGGATTTTGAACATAAGATTATGTCACTTTCTAGTTTTTATTTTCTTTTAAACAAATAATTGGAGATAATAGCCACGCATCTTGGAAATTTCCGACCGTGAGAGTGGTCAAGCAGCCTCTCTGCCCCCCCCCCCTCGTGCTACGCAACTGGATGGGAGCCTGTAAATACGACCATGAGCTCCCAGTATTCTCTGTTACGTTTAAGCTATGAATATAAACACATTCCTTCCAAGTACAAGGTTTAGTTCGTCACCATTTGTTTCTACCTCGTCCCTTGAGCTACTTCTTTACTCCGTGTTTTTCATGTACATATTTTAAAATTGAACATGTAGGGGTGTTTAGTGTATGTCATCTTTAATGATATTCCATCTTTATTATCTTATGTATTGCATTTGGTATATATAATTTGTTATATGTTATGGATGAAGGTTTTAAGCAAAATTCAAATTATGTCAGATGTATTTCATGCGTTTCGACAGCGCGGAGTCTTGATCGTCATGGTGGGGAGTAATTACAGTGGTGGAGAGAAAAGTTTAAAGGAGAAACCATTTTGAAATACTTGGCCTAACGTGGATAAAATCATATGCGCTATAGCATAAGACACTTCGCGTCAGAAAAAGACGAAAATCATCAGCCAACGTTTCCAGAAAATATCGACCTGCCGTGAAGGGTCTGTAGATGGGGAACCAGACAGTCTTCCGAGAAGGACCAAACAGCGCTTGATTATATTTCGACTTCCTGTAATGCGTCAGCAGATGAGGAACCAGCAGTCTACCGAAAAGACATTCGCGCGTACCAAAGGGCCTAGCCAAAGATTGCAGTGTGGTAATAACTCCGGGAGATTAAGGAGGCGGCATCGTCATTACGAACAGGACGGAATATAATAGAAATATGGCCCGAATGTTTACTGACACCGAAACATATACCAAGAAGCCAATAGGATATGCGGACAAAGAAAGCAAACTGTTTAACCGTATTCCCGGCAGGGGGGGGGCTGAATTCGCCCCCCTCGGGTTTTTTGCTTGCCAATTCCAGGCTTTGTAACGCATCTTTACGAAACATGGTGACTTTTCCTAGCTATTCTTCCTACGTGCTATGAAAAAAATTTCAAAATTCTATTTTGTTCAGGGGCGGAGCCAGGCAACGTTTTTCGGAGGCACCTCATGCCATTTTTGGCCATGCTGAGGGTAAAAAAAAAATGTTTGCCAAAAACAGAGTTTTAAAGGCAGAACTTAAAACTTTATATCACTGTATAGCTTAATAGTTGGGCAATGTCCAGATGTAATTTTGTTTATCTGAGGTCATTTTACAAGGTCAGGTCAAGGTCAAAAGTCAAAATTTGTTTTTTTGCTATAATTTCGGCGTTGTTTTTTCAAATGCCAAACCCGGAATATATATGACGTAGAAGGATGCCCTCTACTTGTGTACCGAGTTTCAGCTTGATATCAGGTCGGGTCACGGAGCTACGACCTAAAATGTCAGTGTGCGTACCCTATATCGCAATAGCCCTAAAATGAAATTTTTGAAATAGAGTGAATTCAAATGACTGAAAACGTTTACAGATAACATTAAATGCACACGAAATCATTCCAAGTAACCCCAAGGTCACTGGAGGTCATTTAAGGTTAAAGGTCACAAGTTGATCTGAGAAACGTGTGACCATGACAGTTCCCCTTTTTCATGTCCCTGGCACCGCCTATGCTAACATTATACAAACATTGTAATGCGATTTGTACTTCTTTAGTATAACATGACTAGCAGAAACCAAAAAAGGGTGTTTGCCTCTTTTGTTCATTCAGTTGTTAGAAAATTAATCCTATTTTTGAAACCCTGTGAACGCCCATGAATTTTCTCAAAATTTCAGATTTGCGGACCCATGGTAAAAGCCCTATCCATAATCTCTCGATTCATGCCAGTTTCATCGAAATCGGTCCATAAACAACGGAGTTATAAGAAGTCCAAAAGTACTCCCGATTTTGACATTTTTGCCCCTCTGTATCCACAGATTTCAAAATTTAGAAAATTTCTTTTTATAAAAATGTAGTTCACGTCGCGGCAAATCGATTGCCGTTTGTTGCGATGAAATCGAACAGTTAGTTTTCGAAATCTCAGGGGGGGGGCCGAATCCGCCCCCCCTGCCGGGAATCGACCATACCGTCTAGCCCTCCGGGAATAGGGTTAACTAAAGAGCGAGAAATGTTCTGAATAGACGCATCGCTTCAAAACTGTTGCTTCGTTTGATTAAAGAGACATCCACTGCCCCGCGTGTGAGAAATGTGCCAAAAGTGCACAGACAAGACGTCCCCATGCGCCCGATTACATCTGGAACCAGCAGTGCTCCCCACAGGTGAATGAAGCGAAGCCACTGACAGCCGCTCGAGGCCGAATCAGCAAAAGTCATAACAAGAATACAAACGAAATGATGGATAGGCGAAAAGAAGTCGATGCGTTAGACGCGAAACTGGCAAGCTTTGATGTTACGTCTCTGTTTACGAATGCCCCGATAGAGGGAGCTAAAGACGCCATACGCAGCGTCATAGTTTCCAAGGAAGACGGTTTACCTTTACCCGAAGATCAGTACATGACGTTCGTGACCAGTTGTTTGAAATCTGTCAGTTCCGCAAACGATGACGAGTGTATACAAATGTGGGTTAGTTATGGGGTCACCTCTGAGTCCGGTAGCAGCATGTCTGTACTTGGAAAATTTGGAAGAATCACATTTCCTGGATATCGTGGGGAGAGAAAACATATTGGTGCGATTTGTCGATGATGCGTTGGTTGTAGTTTCCAAAGACACAAACCTGGTAGAAAAACTGAACCTTTTGAACGCGGTCAACACGGAAAAGCAGTTTGCATGTCAATAACACTGGAAAGTTGCACTGGAAAGTGATGGCAATATCCCATTCTTAGACACATGTATGGTGAAAGCAGGCACGGCAATTGAAGATGAAGGTGCACAGGAAGCCTACCAACGAGGAGGGCTATGTTCGCGTTGATGCAGCTGATGGTGACCGAGTGAGGAGTAGAATTGTGATGGGTTTCTTTTTTTTTGAGGGCATTTATGATACGTGACGATAGCTGCCTTGCAGAAGTCCGGCGTATTTTTGAAACATTTGCGAAGCTGAAGGACCCAGAGGGTTTGCACATTAAACTGAAGAAAAAGGGCATAGCCAATCAGAAATCAGAGTGGACAGACGGGCAAGAAAAAGAAGCCTTCGATGGGGATGTCGATTCCTATACCCAAAACCAGCCGACACTATCGCAAAGAAAGTAGAATCGGTAGACGTCAAGGTAGCAACGACGTCGGGACAAAAGATCAGAGACATGGTGGAGGTTCGGAGGGCGGGAAGCTACCTAGTCAGTGTCGTCTATGAAATAACTTGCTCAGGATGCAGTGAGACATGCATAAGAGAGACAATTCGAGGCGTGAAAACACGCACTTAGGAACACAGACGAGATGTAAAATATCACCGCATATCCAACGCGACATTGCCACACATTGAGGAATGCTACCATTTGCCAGTGCAGAACGAAACGAAAATTTTCGAAACGAAAACTAACAAACAGATCAGGAATTTTTTGGAAGCCGTGCATGTAGTCGCCAGAGACGCGTCTAATTCAAGAAATGGTTTCGTGACTTGGGCGTCACCGGCAACGAAATTATCCATTTTCCTTTGCACCTCTCCCATTGCTCTCCACTATGTAGTGATCAAGAAACGTATGCAATACATCAGACATGGTCTGAACTTTGCTTATCACCTTGACCCATATCTGTCATGAATAATATACAGTGGTATTTCATTCATTCTCATTAAAAGTATGAAAAGGCGATTGCCATTGTGGTACTGTCCTTGAAATATTCTCTGCCATTTTTGCCATTTTCTGTCAACCCTGTTTTAGAACCTGCTGGTTTTAACCCGTCAGAAATACAGGCATTAATTACAGATGTCTGCTGCCAAGCCTGGCGGTATGACTTGTTACGTAAGTTTTCGCAGTCCCCCCCCCCCCAACAGGGCGTGTCTTGTTCATCAGTGTTACGTTTCCCCGTCCCCTGGTCCTCTTGATTCTCATGGTGACTAGGTTTTTATGAGGAAATCTCTCGGGCCGACTTTGCCGCCCACCTGAAGCGCCCTTTGACGTGGCAGCGCGGCGAATGTAGGCGGCTGCCGGAACGGCTAGGCTGCGACGGCGTGCCGTGGTGGCAGTCGGGCTGGCCCGTTCTGGCGTCGTTCTGTGACTGTCCGGCGCTCTCTCGCCCTGCGACAGGTCGCGGACGAGGAGGAGCCGACCGTCGCCGGCGGCCCGCCGCAGTCGCAGGACACCGCCGGCTCGCAGGCCGAGCTCCTGCTGGAGGCCGCCTTCGGTGACACGGACGGCGGCGAGCTGGCCAGCCAGATGGCCGCGGCCGGCGCCGCAGATCGCGCTGCCGCCGGCGCCAAGCGCGTGCGCCGCGCCGAGGAGGCGGCCGCCGCGCAGTTCGCCCGTTTCGAGGTGGTGAGCGAGACGGCCCGACAGCGCGGCTCCCGCCAGACGAAGATCACCAGCTTCCTAAAGAAATAGGCTCTCGTACTTCTGGGACTTCTTAGTTCGTCGTTACCTTGAGAGGCTTGCGTCACGAGGGGTGTGATCTGCTTTAGAAGTGCGCCCGTCAAGCCTTGTTCACCGCGTTGGTGACAAGATGAGAATGTGCCGGTGCCGTTGTCGAAGCCGTGGTCGCCCCAGCCTGGCCATGGTCCCAGACCACCGTGTCCAGGGTGCTGAGCTGCCGCCGGCCAGCTGAGAGTCTGGTCCAGCGGCCCATGACGGCCTGACTGGAGAAGAGAGTCTCTCTCGAAGTGCCGATAGGCTGGAGGTATTTATTGGTCTTCTGGCACAGGTGACGTAAGGCCTTATCAACCACGAGCCATTAACTCATGGTTATGTAATGCCGGATAAATGATTTTGATCCGTTGCGTGATAATTGTTGGAGCGGTGTTAATTTTATTGACGTGTTTATCACTCTCATGATTTGCCTACTGCTGATATTTGCGTGCTTGCTAGAATTGCACAAGTCGTTTAAAACATTATCACTGCGTGTTAGGGTGCCTCTCGTGTGTCGTATTTCATTGAATGTCTCACCAGCGACAGTTGTTCAAATAGACAGCTGTGACATATCCTGGACTTTCTCATGGAGAAGTGAATTTGGGATTTGTAGAGGTGATTGGGGGGCGAGTGCTGGTTCATGTGCCGGAAAAAAATGCGTCCTTTCCAGAGCGGGGCTGGCAAAGGAACGTTGTCCGTTGGTAGATGAGGAAGCGAAATTGTTTTGTGAAAGCAACTAATTTTTGTTTTTTTCTGCTTCTAGGGAAGGAAGGGTCGGTCTACAGCTTGTTCAACTTAATCGTTAAAGTATTGTACTAACAGTTTGAATGATGAGTTTGTTTTGATGTTGAAGCGGTGCGAAAGGGTCTGTTGTCTACTCGATGCACAATATCTTCCTTCGGCACTAGTCTTAGTTCCGTGCTAGGATGGTGACAGAGGAGGGAGTCTTCGGGTTGGACTGACGCAATGTATGGAAGTATCGTGTACGTAATTTTAGTTGCGTCTCGTTTAACCCGCGCACGACCGTCGGCCGGTTTCGAACATGCGCGACTGGGGGGGGGGGGCAGTTGGCCGCCCTCTAACTCACGAACGCCTGGTCGCACGATAAAAAATAAGCATACCGTTGTGTGACGAATAGAGCTCGAAACTGCTCTCATTTTTAGTTTTAGATAATATGTAAGCAATTTACGCCCTACATATGTTTTCTCATAGCCGACTGCATGAGACCGAGAAATGGCCTGAATCTCAAGGGCGGTGACTAATGACGCATAGGTAAAGGCACCAGCGCACAAGTAAAGGTCCGTGGATGCCGATACACGTCTAATTTTCCCAGATTTGTTCAATATATACGCCGAAACGTTGAGTTAAAGACACGGCAATTCTTCCGCCAGCTGTCTGTGTGCGCCGCTGCCGTATGCCGTACCAAATTGACGGGAGCTAATTTTAGCGTTCCTTTATTTTCGCGGAAAAAGCCTATCTATGTAAATTTTATTCATCATGGTAGTTCTTGTGATAGTTTTTCATGCTTAAGTTGTGGAAAAATTCATTAGTTACCAATGTACACAATTGGCGGAACTTTATTCGTGAGAGCCTGTTTATTTCCAAAATATGCTATTTTTTCAAACTTTTTGAGGTTCCTTGTATTACTTACGTCTGTTCAATCTAGTTCTGCCATTTTCTACCCATTCTGAGTAATTCATCGTCGATTTTGACGGTGGTACATTTCGGCTCACTCGTGACCTGACCTCAGGTCAATGACTGAAAGTCATTGATACTTTGCGCAATGACGGTAACTAGATGTCTGCTTCACTCCACACTAAAAATGTTATGAAATATTTCGTCAGTTTCCGAAAAAAACGACATGTCTTAAAAATGGGCTTGACGTTAGGTCAATGACCCGGAAAACTCCGAAAAACCTGAGATAGCAGATTTGTTGCATCTATCACGATCACTAATCCCTGAGAGTATTATTGAGATATCTTGTTTTGCGAAAAAGTTAGAGGGTGCTAAACCTTTTTGGACATAGGTCTGTTTGACCTGACCTAGGTCAGGCACCTGACCTGGCCTGAAGTCAAAATTTTGACACGGGATGTCAAATGGATAAAGCAAAAGGTACACAAAGTTTCGTGACTCTGTGTTTGTTCGTTCTCTCGCAATCCCAGAAAAACCTCAGGGGGGGCGGTCAACTGCCCCTTCGGTCGGGGGCGGGTTAAGCAAAAGTTTGTCGGTAGTTGACGGCGCAAGACGGCCATTGTCATGATAACTTACAAGTCCGTAGTGGCATTATGCCATTATAGCATAATGTCATACAAGTTATGGCATTCTTACTCAGTTGTTGATAATTAAGTTTTTCGGAGCACGCGGAGAAGAAGGGGTTTGATGTCATAATACTCTAATATTTCGACACTACGCAAAGTATGCGTGATTAAAATTGGTATGATGTTATAAAAGCCGGAAGAAGCGCCGTAATATTTGGACTTTTATAACACAAAACCTTTCTTACTAGCGCGTACACGGAAAGATTGCCTGCACTTCTCCAAAAATTGCTGAAAATAGGCAGAAAATAAGATGACGCTAAAGCAAGCCAAGGCAACTGGCAGAATTCGACCGGAATCCACCTATCCATGGCGTGATTTGACGATCGCGGAGATGGATGAGGCTGCACGAAAGACACGTGATACGCCAGGAAGCTTGACCCCGTCCATACCGTTATGCAGGGGTGTCGATTTGTATCCTTTCGAGGGGGTCCAATGTTGGTTTGGGCCCCTGCAATATTTTCTGCCAATTTTAAAGAGAATTCGGCAAAAATAACGAAAGAAACGGCTGCAATACATAAAAGATAGGTAGAAAGCACATAATAAAGCATAAAGTGATGTATCCATCTATCTTTCTATCTTCTATATATATACATATATATAACGCAAGATATATATATATATATATATATATATATATATATATATATATATATATATATATATATGTCCACATATCTTAGGACATAGCACCAAATGGGAACAAACTGAAAATGTGGTTGCAATTCTTACGAAAACATAGACATGGTGGGTCTTCTTGGGAGTTTTCTATTAAAGAGCCACATCTCCGTAAGTTGCGCATGTTCGCTTCATTCAACAGGATTGCACATGATCTAAACGACTTTCTAGCCATCACGCTGATTTATGTCGGTATGTAGCAACGATAAAAGAGCTACGAAACAGATTGCTGTTGTCTCTTTGTCTCGCTTAGTTTAGAACAGGCGAACCAATGCAATACTTCAGACTACGGCTGCCCAGAAAAAAGAAGCCGTGAGAAGCGTCCCGCGAATGCGCCTTTCGTCTCGCGCAGATCTTCATGTACACATATTCAGGCCTCGCTCGGAGACTATCCTTCACGCCGTGGTGGCACCACGCTGTCAAACCAGGACAGGAGCAACACCGCGGGGGGACATGTCAGGACCTTTTCTTTCCACGTATCGTCATAAGACTAATGGTAAACTTTCCAAGCTTAAAGTAGCTTACGCTTGATGTCTCCCCGCTCAGTGCCCGTGGAGAAGATTTTCGTAAGGGGGTGTGGGTCAAGGCTAAAATAGAAAGGTTTGATAAGTATAAGCAACTGACTGCACCACAAACCACACATGCAGATTTCGAAATAAACGCGCATTACGCAAATTATTTTCTTCTATCTTTAAACTAATCTTTCTGATGACACTACATTTTGGGCGTCGCTGTCCATTACCGGAGGGGCTCATTCGATTTCTCGGACCAAACTCTGACTACGCTGCTACTCTCCCGTAACACAGCCCCTGCTCTCGTGGCAGATGGCACCAGGGCCAAAGCCTGGTTGATAAACCCTATTCCCGGCAGAAAGGGCTGAATCCGCCCCCCTCGGGTTTTTTGCTTGCCAATTCCAGGCTTTTTGACGCAGCTTCACGAAACTTGATGACTTTTCCTAGCTATTATTTCTACGTGCCGTGACAAAATTTCAGACTTCTATTTTGCTCAGGGGCAGAGCCAGGCAACGTTTTTGGGAGGCACCTCAGGCAATTTTTTGCCATGTTGAGGGTAAAAGGAAAATGTCTGCCAAAAACAGAGTTCTTAAGATAGAACTTAAAACTTTATATGGATGTATAGCTAAATACTTGGGCAATGTGCAGATATAATTTTGTTTGTCTGAGGTCACTTTACAAGGTCAGGTCAAGGTCAAAAGTCAATATTTGTTTTCTTGCAATAATTTTGGCGCCGTTTTTTCAAATACCAAACCCGGAATATACATGACGTAGAACGATGCCCTCTACTTGTGTATCAAGTTTCAGCTTGATATCAGGTCGGTCACGGAGCTATGACCTAAAATGTCAGTGCGCGTACACTATATCGCAATAGCCATGAAATGAAATTTTTGAAATTAGAGTGAATTCAAACGATTGAAAATGTTTACAGACAATATTAAATACACACGAGATCATTCCAAGTGACCCCAAGGTCACTGGAGGTTATTTGAGGTCAAAGGTCACAAGTTGATCTGAAGAACGTGTGACCATGACAGGTTCCCTTTTTCATGTCCCTGGCACCGCCCATGCTAACATTATACAAACATTGTGATGAGATTTGTACTTCTATAGCATAACACGACTAGCAGAAGCCAAAAAAGTGTTTTTGCCTTCTTTGTTCATTCAGCTGTTAGAAAACTAATCCTCCTATTTTTGAAAACCTGTGAACGCCCATGAAGTTTTTCAAAATTTCAGATTTGTGTACCCGTGGTAAAAGTCCTATCCATATACTCCATTCATGCCAGTTTCATTGAAATCGGTCTAAAAACACCGGAGCTATAAGAAGTCCAAAAGTACCCCCATTTTGACATTTTTGCCCCCTGTATCCATACATTTCAAAATTTTGAAAATTTCTTTTTACAGAAATGCAGTTCACGTCACGGCAAATCGATTGCCGTTTGTTGCGATGACATCGGACGAGTAGTTCTCGAGATCCCGGGGGACCGAATCCGCCCCCCCCCCCTGCCGGGAATCGACCATACCGTCTAGCCCTCCGGGAATAGGGTTAACCCTATTCCCAGCAGAGGGCGGGCTGAATCCGCCCCCCTCTGGTTTTTTGCTTGGCATTTCCAGGGTTTTTGACGCAGTTTCACGAAACTTGGCGACTTTTCGTGGCTATTCTTTCTACGTGCAGTGAAAAAATTCAGAATTCTATTTTGCTCAGGGGCGGAGCCAGGCAACGTTTTTGGGATGCACCTCAGGCCATTTTTGGCCATGTTGGGGGTAAAAGGAAAATGTTTGCCAAAAACAGCGTTTTTATGATAGAACTAAAACTTTATATGAATGTATAGCTAAATAGTTGGGCAATGTGCAGATATAATTTTGTTCATCTAAGGTCAGTTTGCAAGGTCAGGTCAAGGTCAAAAGCCAAAAATTTTTTTTTTTGCAATGATTTCGGTGCTGTTTTTTCAAGTGCCAAACCCGGAATATATATGACGTGGACAGGTGCTCTCTATTTGTGTATCAAGTTTCAGCTTGATATCAGGTCGGGTCACGGAGCTATGACCTGAAATGTCAGTGCGCGTACCCTATATCGCAACAGCCATAAAATAAAGTTTTTGAAATAGAGTGAATTTAAATGATTGAAAACGTTTACAGATAATATCAACTGCACGTGAAATCATTCCAGCTGACCACATGGTCACTGGAGGTCATTTAAAGTGAAAGCTCACAAGTTGATCTCAAGAACGTGTGACCATGACAGTTCCCCTTTTTCATGTCCCTGACACCGCCTATCAGGGCCTATTTTAACATGTTAACTGGGGGGGCAAATGCCCCCCCAGTCGGGCACTTTGCCCCCCCAGTCAAGATCCTTTGCCCATGCAAGGAAAAAAAGCCAGGTGTACTAGCGTACCCAGGAAGGTATTCCATAAAGCGCTGCGCTCGCAAAGCAGCATCTTATCAACGAAGGATGTGTTGAATCACTGAGTAATGTGGGAGCACACTTAGAAGCATCACTTCATAATACGTATTGCAGGCACACCTAGTGACCGCTGGTGAGCGTGTTTCGTAATTAGTACGCCGGCACCCGATGCCGCGATTGTCTGGTGGGCGGCCAAGGCGTTTCATTGCATCGTAAGCACGTTAAAAATGATGATAACCATCTTTGACGTGTTCAAGCGCAAGAAAACTGAACGGCGAGCTGGTGCGCAGGGCGGTTTCGCTATGGTGAGATAAGGTTTATATGAATGCGGTAACAGTCCAGCAGTGCTGTAGTCATCACCAATGATCCTGATCCGAAAACCCTGCTAAAATCCCAGTACCTGATTGGTAGAACTTCATTGAACTAGGCGGTTAAACCCGAGTTTTACGCGAGGAAAACAGAAAATTAATCAGTCATATATTAAAACCGTCAATCTTGCTGTTCCTAGTGCATGGGTTTGAGCATCCCATGAGAATGCTTCATCTGCTTAACGAACATGGCATGGCCCAGACTGCAGATAATGACGAATATTGATGATATCTCACTGAGGCGGGCCTAAGGCAAATATTTCAATCTGAGGTGACTTTTTTATTTTGGGGCCGATAACCTGGAAATGGAGAAGTTTGTTCTGCCTGTGTTAGGACAGCTTTTACACTTCTGCGCAGTGTTGAAAAACATATGGCCAAAATTCGGTGAGAAAATGTATTTTGGGGATAGATTAGATTAACAGAAACTATCCCGGACAGGCAACCTACTGTCTCATTTAGGGAAGAATCGAAGCTGCCGCAACATCTTGCCAATATTCTGCCCATCGTTTGCAGACTGTGACATATATTTGAAGCACCACGCCTTGCCATGCCACGGCAACCCACGGTGCCGGTCTGGCAATTTCCCGCGCGTTTTTAGACGTCAGGATATTTCAGGACCACCTGCGTCAATGCAGAAAGTACCTTTTATAACGGAAGTCTGTGCCACTATGGCTGCACCACGAGAAAAAAGCCAAATTTTGGTTGACCGGTGCTCAGAACTGCCTTCGCGGGGAGAAGTGCTGCAGCAATATTTTCAGTCCCACCGTGTGGATAAGCTTACCCAGAGGTAGGTCAAAACACAGATCGTCCGCGAAATGATGAAGGTGTGGAACAAAGCCCGTATTCTCACTGCACCGGAGCGGACCGTGATAAAGAAGCTCAACAGGAAGCTTGACCAGTACCAAAGGCAAATTCTGGAGGTTCAGCCAGGAAATTGACAAGAAGAATGGATTTAGGGACAACCTTAACAATGTTTTTGACCTTGCCCTTGTCGGCACCATTAAGATCATCAAAACCAAGAGGATAAAGACATTCTCTAGGCCCAAAGGGATCCAGGTCGCCGAGGCGTCATGGTGGTATTCGATAAGTTCCCTTCTGAGAAGGAGGAGCGAGCTCTTCAACGACAACAGTAGGCCGAAGCTTTAAAGGGCCCGCTGTTAGATTAAACAGCAGACCGAGCATGAGGCAACTGCCCAGCTGGAATACTCGCCTACCGATAACACATAATTGACAGATCAGGATGACCCGCAGCCCTTGGCCATGCCTTCGAAGCGGCCCTGCAGGAGAGCCAAGAACATCGCCACTCCTGGTCAGGCAGCAGCCCTCGATCGGACCAAGCTCAATGATCGCTCTGCAATTCATTTCCTATCGGCGACGGCTTCGGTCCTCGGCCACGACTCCTCTGAACTGGCGATCACAGAAGCTCGGGCAGGCGCGCACGTAGATCGCAGAGGAAAGCCATTGCGGACGAAATCTAGCATTCTTTCTCCGCGTCACCCAACCTGGTGGTCCACTGGGACGGCAAACTGTTACTGACGATGGAAAGGAAAAGGTGGATCGACTCTGTCATTGTAGCCGGTCCAAGAAGTGCCGCCAAGCTCTTCGGTGTTTGGAAGTTGCAAGTAGAGCCGGAGCAACGCCAGCCGACGTTGTCGCGCTTTGTCTGGAAGACTGGGAGGTTTCGGACAACGTCGTCGGCATGAGCTTCGACACCACCTCCAGCAATACTGGACAAGTGGTGGGAGCAAACACGCTTCTTCAGCAGAAGCTTGAGTGACGGCCTTTTCACTTTGCTTGTCGTCATCATATCGTCGAACTGGAGGCAGAGGCGGCTTTCTCCACGCGCTTCGGTCCGTCCTCGGGACCGCGATCTCCTTGTTCAAGAGCTTCAAGAGGAGATGGGGACTCATTGATTGGAACAAGTTTGAACCTATGGTGTATGAAGACCTGGAGCCAGCATTGGCCGAGACTATGTTGTATGAGTTTTTCTCTTCCAACAATCGTTTCGTCGCCTTCTGCCGTGAGAAGCTCGCCGAAATCCAGCCTAGCGATGATCATCGTTGGTTCTTTGAGGTCTCGATTATGCCCTTTGGTCAAGAGCCTCCACGGCGAATCAAGTTCCCCAGCCGGGTGCTCTCCAACGTGCCAGATAGATGGTTCCATCGCGCCAGATGGATGGGGCGCATAATCTGCGGGATCAAGATCTTCTGGCTTTGCCATCAGTTCTCCGTGACTCTCAGTGAATTGGGAGCACTCAAGCGCTTCGTCTCTTTCATGGTTGTTTTGTACGTCAGTGCATGGTTCTGTTCTTCATCGGCGGTCAGCGCTTCCGTGCGCGACCTGGCCGTTCTGCCAAGCCTGATGTGAATGCTGAAATTTCGAAGGGGATCTCCAAGGAGTTTGCCGATCACCTATTATCTATTATGACATTATAGTCGACATATGATTTATTATAACAATCACCTATTATGGTGCCCCAGCGAAGAACTGGCTGGTGTGTCGTTTTTCGACGAGGGCGTGCCGTGTGAGATGAATACGAGGATGATCGCGGCACTCCAGGAACAGGGATCGGAGAGTCCTCCCAGCGAGCGCAGGTGGATCTCGCAGAAAAGGAGGTTCTCGTCCCAGGAAGATCATCGTCGACTTCATTACCGCTAAGTCGATGGGCAACCTGAAAGCCTACGGCATCAACATGGACTTCCTTGCCGCAGATCCCGCTGATTGGGAGACAGCACCTGGCTTCACGAACGCTAAGGAAGTCCTGTGCGGGATCGCGGTAGTTAGCGACTTCGCCGAACGAGCTGTGGCTCTTATCCAAGTATACAACAAGGTAATGACGAAGGATGAAAGGCAAAAGCAGTACCTGCTGCAAGTCGTCGAATAGCATCGTCGCCAGAACCCCGAGACCACTAAGAGGACTGAAGTATCATTCCCACCTAAGCCACACTACTGCCGACAGGGCCAGTGACCAATGACCTGAGACAGAATGCGAAGTGTCTTTCGATCCAGTGTGTCAAAAGGAGTACTATGATGTGCATTTTATGCATATCGTGCGCTTCTTTTAAAAAACTCAAGCACAAAACACGTTTGGGAGCATTTCAGACATCCCTGAGCGAATCTCCCAGGGATCACAAGTCCAGGGAGAATAAGTTCTTGCTGGGGATAAATGGAATCGTGTCCTTTGAATTTAATGGGCTCGGAATGCACAAAAACCAGCGCGAATTTCATCGAAATAAAATAAAATCCAGCACAAACGACATACAGTCTTCATGTGAAAGTGCTTAAGAGTGCTGGACCAAGCCATATTTTGCACACATGGTTTCCCCCAAAAGACATATCAGTTAATGACAGAGCGCTGTGGAAGTGTTCATCGTAATTCGCCTTAGGAAAGTATCTATATATATATATATATATATATATATATATATATATATATATATATATATATATATATATATATGTCCTTTCCTTAGGAAATATATATATATGAAGTGGACAAAATTCAATAAGGAGAACGCAAATGCGGGGGGTGGTCTCAACCAATGCGTCTCGTTCGCAGAATTGCCCCCGCAGTCATTTTTCCTTAAAATAGGCCCTGCCGGCTATGCTAACATTATACAAATATTGTAATGCAATTCATATTTCTTTAGCATAACATGACTAGCAGGAGCCCAAAAATGTTTTTTTTGCCTCTTTTGTTTATTCATTTGTTGGAAAATTAATCCTCCTACTTTTGAAATCCCGTGAACGCCCATGAATTTTCTCAAAATTTCAGATGTGTGTACCCACGGTAAAAGCCCTATCCATAATCTCTCGATTCATGCCAGTTTCATCGAAATCGGTCCCTAAACAACAGAGTTATAAGAAGTCCAAAAATCTCCCTGATTTTGATATTTTTGCCCCCTGTATCCACACCTTTCGAAATTTTGAAAACTTCCTTTTATACAAATGTAGTTGACGGCATGGCGAATCGATTGCCGTTTTGGTCAACGGAAATTTTTAAGCTTTTTGTTAGTATTTTTCAAATGAAAAACTGTATGTATCCCCATGTATAGAGGTACGTATGTGTATATTTATATACAAGAAGGTATATATATATATATATATATATATATATATATGTATATAGGTCCTAGGATATGTATATGTACATATATATATATATATATATATATGCACATATATATATAAGATAGGTTCTAAGTTATGCCGACCTATACCTGTGTATCTCGAGTTTTCCTCGTGGCGCACGGAGAATGCACTTATGGGACACAGGGGTTCCGTTCTCGGTTTCGTTTCTTTCACTGTCTTCATATTTTTCTGTTTTCTAGTTCAGCGCGCAGTGGATGAAACTACGACTGCTTTTGGTCATTCGGATCCTCGCCTGGTGTGAAAATAGTTACCTGGCTTCCTGTCGATTTAGTCTGAAAGGTCCCGTTGCTATATTGTCGTTGGCTTGGATATATGAACTGTTTATGAATCGATTTTAATATATACCACGACCAGTATTGGAATGTCTTCAAAATTCGTAAGGCCACAGTCATTTTTCAGCGATTCCTTTCCATACACCACCATAGAGCTAACGTTAATATTATTCGAAGTGGTAGGACTGTCGCCATGTTGGTAGGGTCATCGATTACATGCAGACTCTTTTATGACCTTTGCTGACGCACGTACGCGCCAACAGGGGTCATAAAAAATGATTATATGTATGTATATATATATATATATATATATATATAATTATATGAATGGCATTCCAATGGCAGTGCCACCGGAGTCGGTTGGCAGCAGGGCCAAGTGCACCCGCCAACCATTAGAAACTTCAACATTCGCTGGTGCAGCATGGAACGAAGGCACATTTGTCTCCGCTGTCAGGAATACATGGCACTGCCAACGTTGATCCACAATTTTTCTTCGTGATGTTATTTTTTCTTTCATCGTGTGAAAACAGCACGAAACTCATTCGTGCATTTTCCTTGATTCGACGTGCCATCCAGTGCCCTTCCCACTGCACCTCGGCGACGCCTTGACGCCAAGCCTTTTTAGTAATACAACGTACACCCACTATTCGCGGAATTTATAGTCTGGACCCTCCCCCCCCCCACGGATGAGGCGATTCTACGAAGAGACCGACCCCCCCCCGAAAAGCACTATGTTTGCTATTTAAATTGTCAGTACCTGCAGACCCTGTACGAGACCAGACAATGCATTATAAGACATAATGACGCAATTACACTTCCTGAAAAATTAAATCAGCTTTACTACACATTTTGCAGTTCACAAGTCTTATTGCACAAGACTTACTGAGTATAATGCACAGTGCTCACGATGCAATGACGATGAAGGTGATGATGAGGAAAAATTATCGTCGGCCCCTGATTGGGCCCGACATTTGCCCGGCCCATAGGAATGGAGGATATGATGATATCCTGCCATAGGATAGGCAGAAACAAGACGTGAAGGCGTACGTAAAGGGACGCTACCCTTTGAGCCAAGCACAGGAAAGCTCTCATTGTGAGGAAAGAGCTGGGGATTGGTTTATACCGTAGAATGCACGTTTCCTGTAACGCGCAGCACATACCTGTAGTAACTGTGCAGCATAACCACACAGAACAGCATTTTCCACCAGAAACATGCAGTAATAGCACTAGGAATCGCTAGGATGAGCTTCAGCTGCGAAAAATGCGGGAGAAATCCTGTGATGTATTAAGTTAATTTCTCCAAAAAAACTGCGAACACGCAAACCTGCGAATGGCGAAGGCGAGAACAGAGGGGATCCGCTGTACAGCAAACAGAGGCAATAATATTTAAGACGACTTATTGTTTCTTATCTTACCACTGTCACCCAGGGAAATTAAGAAATTTCTGAAACATGTTGCAAAGTGGAAGGAATCTCATCAGTAAGTTAAACAAACAGTTGTTGCTCATAAGATACCGAAAGCACCATTACCTTGCATACGGCCCGAGTCACTTGTTCCGTTACTGCACTTTGCTAAGGAATGCTGGTCTGTTCGGTCCCTTCTTGACCGCTGACTTTGTGGCTTAAATAAATCGACCGATGTAAGAATCTACAGATGTGGCAATGCGGTGTGAAATGCGTTAATTCTTATCAAAGCTACCTAGATCTTTTTTTGCGGCAAGGCCGGATTCCTCGTCACAAGAAGCTAGTGTGAAATGACGAAAGCCTGCGCCATCCTGAATAAATGAAACCATCAAACCACAAGGAATGTCTTGCCGATAACAACGGAATATTTTGAACCAACGCGATCCAAATGTTGTTCTTCGGCTATTACCAAACGTCCTATGTCGCCAAATAATATGCTTCTGAGTTATCTCTGCCGCCAACGGCGGGCATATATCCGTAGGATTTGTCATTTCTATATGTCGATATCTTCCCATTTGTCGTGTTGTTTACCTGAGTGAAGCCAGACTTCTTGATCCCTAACTCGGTAAGAGTATTCCGAATAATTTTATTCTGCCAATCTTCTGTGGTTCACACCATGACACTCGCCTTGACATGCATAGTTCGAACAGATATACAAAGTCAACCTTGAACTAAATCAGCCGTAGCAATTTCTTTTTTACAGCCCTTTTATTTAGCAGCTCGCCAAGGAAGGCATGGATTTTTGCGATATTCGTTAGAGGCACAAATGTTGTTGGGCTTATTTGGAGGATCTGTCGCACGTTTTGATGTCTTGGAGATTGTCTAAGACAGATAACTTCCGGGAGCGGTGAGCACAGGGTCACGGGAGACGAGCACTGACCTAGATGGAAACACAGTCTGACTCGTTTCTTGGTCGTTTTCTTGTGCATGACAGGACCAGCCAGTTGCTGGTGTCGTCTTTGAAGATGACGAAATGCTTCACATTTCCCACGAATAGACTATAAAGCACAAGGATCCTCTAGTTCTGTGCGTTTTAATGGGTTTGCAATTTGTTGCCATACTTTGCACCTACGCAGTTCCCAGGCCAGTGTTCTGAGCCGCTGCTGAAAGGGATATCCACGGGCGTTTGAACCAGGGAAGGTGGAGGCTTCTTCGATTCAGTAAACCTAAACACGATGTTTACGACATGGCACGAAATAATTGCTTAACTCTGTCAGCCGTCGTTTTGTTTCGTACGTCTGGGCAGCATCCTGCCGGATAGTGCGGACGGCACGCGGACGAGGCGAGCTCCCCTCCAGCATCTGTGGTTCGTGCGCCGGTGGTCTCGGCGGCCGATCGCCGTGGGTGGCGACACGCCGGACGCGTCCGGCCGACCTCGGCTGTATATTGAAACGCGACTCCGTATATTGTTCCGTTTGCGGCGAGCTCGCCTGCATGTCGGCCGTCGGAGAGGCTGCGGCGCGAGAGGCGGCCAGATATCGTATTAAGGGCAGCGGGCCGGGCCAGCACAGCCAATAGCGGGACAGCCGCAGTGTCGCGCAGTTGGGAGGACCCGTCGCACGCGCACGGCACGCTCTTGCGCCCTCGGCGCCGCCGCTAGCTGACGATGAAGACGACGCTGCTGGCCGCTCTGCTGGTGGCCGGGGCCTGGGCCAGGCGGCCTCCCGCCGCCCTCGCCCCGGTGGAACGGGCGCCGACCGGAGCCAACTCGACGGCCCGCTGCGGCAGCAGGCAGTTCCGATGCGGCGACGGTCGCTGCATCGCGGCTGCACTGCTCTGCGACTCGTCCCCGGACTGCACGGACGGCTCGGACGAGCTGGCATGTCGACGCGGCCGGCGGCAAGCCCGGAACGCCCGCTGGTGCACGGCCGACGAATTCCGCTGTCTCAGCGGCACCTGCATTGAGCGCTGTTACCTGTGTGACGGCATGAGCGACTGCGACGACGGCTCCGACGAACTGACAGAGCACGGCTGCGCTCCACTGTGCGGCGAGGGTGAGTTCCGGTGTGACGGCCGGTGCCTATCGAACTACAAGCTTTGTGACGGTGTGAACGATTGCATCCATGGCAGCGACGAAAAGAACTGCCCGCCGCCTCCGCCACCAACCACTCCAAGACCCTGCACATCTCATGAGTTTCGGTGCGACGGAAGGTGCCTTGACCATCTGCATCGGTGCGACGGTCGACAAGACTGCCTCGATGGTTCTGATGAGTGGGGCTGCCCTCCGCCAACAACTACTCCAAGACCCTGCACATCTCATGAGTTTCGGTGCGATGGAAGGTGCCTTGACCATCTGCATCGATGCGACGGTCGACTAGACTGCCTCGATGGCTCTGACGAGTGGGGCTGCCCTCCGCCAACAACCACTCCAAGACCCTGCACATCTCATGAGTTTCGGTGCGATGGGAGGTGCCTTGACCATCTGCATCGATGCGACGGTCGACGAGATTGCCTCGATGGTTCTGACGAGAGGGGCTGCCCTCCACCACCAACCACTCCAAGACCTTGCACATCTCATGAGTTTCGGTGCGATGGAAGGTGCCTTGACCATCTGCATCGATGCGACGGTCGACGAGATTGCCTCGATGGTTCTGACGAGAGGGGCTGCCCTCCGCCAACAACCACTCCAAGACCCTGCACATCTCATGAGTTTCGGTGCGATGGAAGGTGCCTTGACCATCTGCATCGATGCGACGGTCGACGAGATTGCCTCGATGGTTCTGACGAGAGGGGCTGCCCTCCACCACCAACCACTCCAAGACCTTGCACATCTCATGAGTTTCGGTGCGATGGAAGGTGCCTTGACCATCTGCATCTATGCGACGGTCGACAAGACTGCCTCGATGGTTCTGACGAGAGGGGCTGCCCTCCACCACCAACCACTCCAAGACCTTGCACATCTCATGAGTTTCGGTGCGATGGAAGGTGCCTTGACCATCTGCATCGATGCGACGGTCGACGAGATTGCCTCGATGGTTCTGACGAGAGGGGCTGCCCTCCGCCAACAACCACTCCAAGACCCTGCACATCTCATGAGTTTCGGTGCGATGGAAGGTGCCTTGACCATCTGCATCGATGCGACGGTCGACGAGATTGCCTCGATGGTTCTGACGAGAGGGGCTGCCCTCCACCACCAACCACTCCAAGACCTTGCACATCTCATGAGTTTCGGTGCGATGGAAGGTGCCTTGACCATCTGCATCTATGCGACGGTCGACAAGACTGCCTCGATGGTTCTGACGAGAGGGGCTGCCCTCCACCAGCAACCACTCCAAGACCTTGCACATCTCATGAGTTTCGGTGCGATGGGAGGTGCCTTGACCATCTGCATCGATGCGACGGTCGACGAGATTGCCTCGATGGTTCTGACGAGAGGGGCTGCCCTCCGCCGACAACCACTCCAAGACCCTGCACATCTCATGAGTTTCGGTGCGATGGGAGATGTCTTGATTATCTGTATCGATGCGACGGTCGACAAGACTGCCTCGATGGTTCTGACGAATGTGGCTGCCTTCCACCAGCAACCACTCCAAGACCATGCACATCTCATGAGTTTCGGTGCGATGGGAGGTGCCTTGACCATCTGCATCTATGCGACGGTCGACAAGACTGCCTCGATGGTTCTGACGAGAGGGGCTGCCCTCCACCACCAACCACTCCAAGACCTTGCACATCTCATGAGTTTCGGTGCGATGGGAGGTGCCTTGACCATCTGCATCGGTGCGACGGTCGACAAGACTGCCTCGATGGTTCTGACGAGAGGGGCTGCCCTCCGCCGACAACCACTTCAAGACCCTGCACATCTCATGAGTTTCGGTGCGATGGGAGGTGCCTTGACCATCTGCATCTATGCGACGGTCGACAAGACTGCCTCGATGGTTCTGACGAGAGGGGCTGCCCTCCACCAGCAACCACTCCAAGACCTTGCACATCTCATGAGTTTCGGTGCGATGGGAGGTGCCTTGACCATCTGCATCGATGCGACGGTCGACGAGATTGCCTCGATGGTTCTGACGAGAGGGGCTGCCCCGTCGAGCCCGGCTGCAAGAAGGATCAGTTCCGTTGTATCAGTGACGCCAGGTGCATCGACTTTTGCTACATGTGCGACGGGCGCAAGGACTGCGCCGACGGCTCGGACGAGTCACCGGAGCACGGCTGCTCGCGGTCGGCGCCCTGCGCCGGCTCCGAGTATCGCTGCGACGACCGCTGTATGCCGCTCGAGACACGCTGCGACGGCCGGCCCGACTGCGCTGACGGCTACGACGAGCTCCACTGCCACCAGTTCCTGAGGACGGCCCGCGCGGCTGCGGCGGCCCCGGTTGCGCCGTGACGGCGCTGGACGCCCGGAGGCGGCCTCGGTCGCGTCAGGGACCGCAGCTGCCCTCCTGGTCACCGTCTGGCGCCGCCGCCGCCTTCACGGCAGCGGAGCCCTCAGGCGGACCGTCCTCGACGTCGAGCGTCGAAATCGACGAGCGTTCATCGTGGGTAAGGACTGGTACTCACAGAACAACGGAAACGGGGTAAATAGGTAAAGGCATCAAACCGAGCCGAATGGGCCGGTGTCGAACATTGTATTTATTCGCTCTGTTTGTGTCGTTTTGTGTTTGCAGGTTACTGTCGACATATCGATGTCGATCGCGTATCAATTCCTGCGCGTTGCTTGCCGCAGTGGCATACTTCTGTAATCTGTGTGTCTTGTGAAAAAGCCGTCACGCACCCTATCGAGAGACCATTGACTTCAATGTGACATGATTCGTGACTTGTTGAGTTGAAACTGATAGTTCGTGGCCGATAATAAACAGAACTAATGAAAGCCAAAGCGTCTCTTGGATGAAGCCGAGGAGTATCTGGCGTTTCATACCTAATCCCCACGAAAAATACGGTTCTTGTCAACTCGCCGCCAACAGAACCAGTGCCAGGACCGTAAACGAGGTGGGCCAGGATCCCCTTGAGGCTGAATATTTAAGGTTCCTTTACGTATCAAACATGAAAATTGATCGATCCTGAACAAGAAGTATTCGAAATCCCAGACGTTTTCAGTTTTAAGGGGAGATTAGATTTGTCCTGCCCCCTCCTTGGTGAAATCCTGGCTTCACATCTGACCACAAATGACTGCTTAGGAGGAAAGGTGACGAGCGTGACAGTTTCCGGAAAACCATCTTGTTCGGGCGGAAAAACCAAAACGGGGCGCCAGAACATCTGAAAGTTTCCGACAAAAGCCGAGATGGGTTGGCTGCCAGAGAGCAGTGAGGTAGGCTATAGTGAGTGATGAGTACGGTCTTTCAGCCTACGATGATCATTACATCATTCTGATATCGAGAATGGCAAACGTTACACTAATACCAGCACGAAAGCGAGATAAATGCGGGCATGGAACTTGAAATTGGGCATCAAAAAGAGAAATGGGATTTGAAAAGGATGAACGTTGAAACCCGGCCGTCAGGCTCAGCCGTGTAGAACAACCCCGTTACCCTCTCCGATCGATACAACCTTTTTATTCTTCCAAACGATACAACCTTCTCCGTGCAAAGATGAGGCATTGTGCAACTGGAACGTTGGAACTGGCTAGTGTCTTGTGTACTCCATCTTCAAGTATGGGTAGAGGGCCATCTTTGAGCGCATTCACGAACCTGCTCGATCGTCGGATTGGCGACGACACCGGCGTCTTCGTTTTTTTCAATCGATTTCGGTTGTGACTGGGACACAACTAAGTGCACAACAACGTACGTAAGCATGCTGCTAACGGGGAACCCCCGATGTACTCAACATATGGCAAACAACAAACACCGCTCAAAAGAAAGCTGTTGTCAAACCGGAGCACAGAACGGACTTCAAGTCTTGGTCCCGGTCTGACCATAATGGCAGGTCAAAATCTCCATGAACGTTTTGCGTCGTGATGAGGACGTTTGCAAGTCGCCGCACACTCATATCAAAGTGAGTGTGTCTTAATCAGTCCATTCAAGGGTTTCGAACTGTTAGCGATTCATTGTGACATCTAAATCAGAACTTCCACAGCTGAGCATTTACCTGGCCGTGTCTGTGAACACTGTGGCGCCCTGAACAGTACTTTAACCCTATTCCCGGAGGGCTAGACGGTATGGCCGATTCCCGGCAGGGGGGGCGGATTCGGCCCCCCCTGAGATCTCGAGAACTACTTATTCGATTTCATCGCAACAAACGGCAATCGATTTGCCGTGACGTGAACTACATTTTTATAAAAAGAAATTTTCAAAATTTTGAAATTTGTGGATACAGGGGGGCAAAAATGTCAAAATGGGGGGTACTTTTTGACTTCTTATAACTCCGTTGTTTATCGACCGATTTTGATGAAACTGGCATCAATCGAGAGATTATGGATAGGGCTTTTACCATGGGTATGCAAATTTGAAATTTTGAGAAAATTCATGGGCGTTCACAGGGTTTCAAAAATAGGGGGATTAGTTTTCTAATAACGGAATGAACAAAAGAGGCCAAAACACTTTTTTAGCTTCTGCTAGTCATGTTATGCTAAAGAAGTACAAATCGCATTACAATGTTTGTATAATGTTAGCATAGGCGGTGCCAGGGACATAAAAAAAGGGGGAACTGTCATGGTCACACGTTCTTCAGATCAACTTGTGACCTTTGACCTTAAATGACCTCCAGTGACCTTGGGGTCACCTGGAATGATGTCGTGTGCATTCAATATTATCTGTAAACGTTTTTAATCGATTAAATTCACTCTATTCCAAAAAATTCATTTTTTGGCTTTTGCGACATAGAGTACGTGCACTGACATTTTAGGTCATAGCTCCGTGACCCGACCTGATATCAAGCTGAAACTCGGTACACAAGTAGAGGGCATCTTTCTACGTCATATATATTCCGGGTTTGGCATTTGAAGAAACGGCACCGAAATTATTGCGAAAAAACAAATTTTGACTTTTGACCTTGACCTGACCTTGTAAAGTGACCTCAGATAAACAAAATTACATGTGCACATTGACCAACTATTTAGCTATATATTCATATAAAGTTTTAAGTTTTATCTTAAAAACTCTGTTTTTGGCAGACATTTTCCTTTTACCCTCAACATGGCCAAAAATGACCTGAGGTGCCTCCCAAAAACGTTGCCTGGCTCCGCCCCTGAGCAAAATAGAATTTCGAAATTTTGTCACGGCGCGTAGAAGGAATAGCTAGGAAAAGTGACCAAGTTTCGTGAGGCTGCGTTAAAAAGCCTGGAATTGGCAAGCAAAAAACCCGAGGGGGGCGGATTCCGCCCCCCCCCGCCGGGAATAGGGTTAAATGTAATAGCATAGCGTGCTGTCTTTGAGCTTATGAAGTTTCTGTTAGCCATGGTGCAGACATTCGATCTTAGCCATGGGGTAGCGATTCACAGCTGTATTTACAAAGGAGGCTGCTCAACTTTAGGTTCGGGGGAAAATGTTCATCACGTTCTTGTCCGCAAAACAACTACAGGTATCTGCGACCTACGGATGTAAAAGCCCGTGTGCCGTGTGCCGAGCATCATTTACGCCAGGGTCTCGATTCTGCAGAGACCACCACATGACCTAGCCCTCAGGTCAAAATTCTTTGTGCCTTTCGTTTTCCGCCCTAAAACCAGAATTTTTCTCGAGTTGTCACCAGCCGCTGATATGAAGGCCAAACATGATTTACAGAACGGTCTCGACCTGGTAGAATTCACCGCTTTGCCATGGTTTTGTCAATATCCCCGGAACCGTCTCATGTCTCAATGACGCCCTTCCGAGGTCGCTGAAACCGCTGTTCTGAAGGAGCGTATGCCAAAAATCATTTGCAGAATGATGGGCAGGGCTACTGCATGACTGGCTCGAGATGAACTACATCCATTGCTTTTTCTCTTCCAAAAGTCATTGCCCTAGCGAAAGGCCGTGATTCATTCACGTGCACGCCTATGTGCCAAATTCAAGCATATCCACTTAACCCTATTCCCGGCAGGGGGGGCTGAATCAGGCCCCCCCTCGAGTTTTTTGCTTGCCAATTCCAGGCTTTTTAACGCAGCTTCACGAAACTTGGTAACTTTTCCTAGCTATTCTTTCTACGTACCATGACAAAATTTCAAAATTCCGTTTTGCTCAGGGGCGGAGCCAGGCAACGTTTTTGGGAGGCACCTCATGCCATTTTGAGACCTGTTGATGGTAAAAGGAAAATGTCTGCCAAAAACAGAGTTTTTAAGAATAATATAGACCTTAAAACTTTATATGGATGTATAGCTAAATAGCTGGGCAATGCGCAGGCGTACGTTTGTTTATCTGAGGTCACTTTATAAGCGACACTTTATAAGGTCGGGTTTATAAGGTCAAAAGTCAAAATTAGTTTTTTTCGCAATAATTTCGGTGCCGTTTTTTTCAAAGCCAAACCCGGAATACATCTGACGTAGAAGGGTGCCTTCTACTTGTGTACCAAGTTTCAGCTTGATATCAGGTCGGGTCACGGAGCTATGACCTAAAACGTCAGTGCGCGTACCCTATATCGCAATAGCCCTAAAATGAAATTTTTGAAATAGAGTGAATTCGAATGATTGAAAACGTTTACGGATAATATTAAATGCAAACGAGATGATTCCAAGTGACCCCAAGATTACTGGGGGTCATTTAAGGTTAAAGGTCACAAGTTGATCTGAGAAACGCGTGACCATGACAGTTCCCGTTTTTCATGTCCCTGGCACCGCCTACGCTAACATTATACAAACATTGTAATGCGATTTGTACTTGTTTAGTATGACATGACTAACAGAAGCCAAACAGGGTGTTTGTCTCTTTTGTTCATTCAGTTATTAGAAAACTAATCCTCCTATTTTTGAAACCCTGTGAACGCCCATGAATTTTCTCAAAATTTCAGATTTGCGGATCCATGGTAAAAGCCCTATCCATAATCTGTCGATTCATGCCAGTTTTATCGAAATCGGTCGATAAACAAGGGAGTTATAAGAAGTCCGAAAGTACCCCCCATTTTGACATTTTTGCCCCCTTGTATCCACTATTTTAATTATATTTTTATATTATATTATATTATTTTAATTATAACTATATCTATATTATGCCACTGATTGCATCTTATCAACCACCGATGGCGACAGAATCTCTGTGCTGTGACTCCTGGCTCTCAGTAAATGCCTTGATGTTACTGATCGCTCAAAATTTCCTCTGAAAGTCACTCAGTGCTGCGATGATAATTCTGGGCTTTCTGCCTACCTCAGAGGCTATACCCAGAGGCCAGCTTCACTGACTCTTCTGGGAGGAAGTCCACGTCTAGAAGGCTGCCTAATAGTATTGGTGTGTTTCAGGGCTCATCTCCGGACCCTCTTTTGTAAAGCATATTTGCGAATGATGTCACCGAAAATGTTGACATCATCCAGTACGCGAACGACACACAGCTGCTCCTCAGCGGCAAGGGGAAATCTCCTCTTCCGGATCTTATTTTGCTCATGGAAAACATTCTTTGCGCCTTGCCTTCTGACTTCGCGCAAATTCCTTAAAAGTGGACGTGAGCAGACTTCAGCTAATGCTCTTTGACAGTCAACATCTGCGTGACATTCCTCCCTGTACCGCGAGGTTCAGAGGCGCACTGCTGTTTCATGTTACCACTGTGAAAAATCTCGGCTTTATCGTCGACCGTTGTCTTTCTTGGCACTCTCATGTATCGGACATTATTAACCGCTGTACTGGCTTGCCGTCGAGCTTTGTGCACCGGCGGAATCGCTTTCTGCGCCGGGCGCTGCGTTCAGTTGCTCCTGCCACGGTACTTCTCCACGTGCAGTACTGCCGTGCCATTTTTGATAGTGGCTCAAAAAAGAGCCTTTCCCGGCTACAAAAGATCGTAAACTTCGCCGCAGGAGTTATTTTTGGACATGCAAATTGACCACGTGTTCAATCAGCCGTAGAGCCTTGGTTGGCTTTCCGCAGGCGACATGGTGACGCCCAGAACGTTGACGCTGGCCCATCAGGTGCTGCAGGGGAACGAGGCCGTGGATATGGCTTCCTATTTCGTCAGAAATAATGAAGCCCTGCTCGCCATACCCGGCGAGCCGCCGTTCCCGCCTCTTTCGCCCACGTACGTACAGAGGCAGGCTAACGAACATTCTCGTACCGCGCATGCACTGGTCTCAATCAGCGTCATCCTGACTCGCTTTCTCTTCTTGCTTCGCCATTCACAGCCGCTGTCTTTTCCTATCTCAGGCCCACTGTCACCCAACCAGACTTCGCTTTGCTCTCTCCGCCGCTAATGTCGTAACGAGGGATTGCGTGTTTACCTGTGTAAACTTCCCAGTCCTTCATTCGGGTACTTAACGCCGCGATGTTATTTTTTCACTTTGGACGCCTCCACGAATTGCAATACAATGCAATAGAATACCGTGCAATACTGGAGAATTTCTGGGACTGGTATGGACCGGGGATTAACCGTCCCACGGCAGCGCCCCGTTCAGGCCCAACTTTTCGAAAGGCGTTAATGGGAAACTGGGACGTTACGGGCAAATTTATCATGGCCAGTCCGGTTTGCGGCCGGAAGAGCCCAAACGGGTTTTTGGCTGGGTCTGCCAGCCCCTGGTTTTGACACCACTACCTTCCACCCACTCAGGGGAATCGGGAAGGAACGTAGCCACTCCCCCGGAATCAAGTGGTTTGCAATTTCACGCCAGTGGTGTCAAAACCAAGGCCAAACCAAATGCCCGGTTTAGGTCCGACTAGGCCCCTATCCTGCTGGCCGCTTACGGGAAATATTCGCATATTTTTTTATTTTATTATTTTATTTTATTAGTGATTGTCATGTATAAAATCTCACTCGCTAAAAGCGTCCAAAACAAGCTTTTTTATTATTTATTGGTGTTGTCGGGCGCGCCGATTTGTTTCCAATCACTTGGAAACAAAAGTTCAGATCGAGGTGTTTGTCAATCAGTGTATCCAAGCCTCCGGGCCTCTAACGTCCGAACCCACCAGCCGCTTGCAACTCATGTGGCACCAATAGGTGCGCCGACTCAGCGGACAGACTGTACAGGTTTCGAAGCGATTCGTGACGTATGGCACATGCCACGTGGCGCGAACCGGACCCCTGCTTGTTGTTGCTGTTTATTGATGTTTTCGGGCCCGCCCGAAAACACCAATAAACAACAACAAGCACCCCTGCAGAATCAATTAATGATGGGTATAGGTCAAACGGCGGGTGCAGTCAACTCAAGACTTGGTGACAACATGGGCCCCACCTGCGGGTGCGTGCTTTTGTGGTCGGCACCCACGTGTGATCCACGTCGATACCACAGGCGCGTTTTTCGATTTGAAATCAGGAGCCTCCGAGTGCCGTCATAAGTGACCTACGCGGCTGAAATTTGGTCGGTAGATAGACCAGCATTAGGGCTATCCGGCGATACCTCATGTGATGGGCATGGTCCAACATGCCGCGTGCTGCGAACGTGCACCTCTTTTTCACTCCTGTTTTTTTATAGGCCAATTGCCAGAACGCGAACGGCGCAGTTCGGTGCGATCATGATGGCTTGGACGGGCGGACGGGCAGCTGTGCGATCAGTTTCGATGGGTACAGGTCGAAACGGGGGTACCTTGCACGTGATGCGAGAGGTGCCCAAGATTAACATCCCTTCTTCATTGCCGCAAAATATACTGCCGCTGGGATGCTGAACATTGGCGGGCAAGAGCACGTGATACGTGCCATTCCAATCATGTTGTTTTACACGCCAATAACTTCAGCCTGGTGTGTTCGGGACGCACGTGCTGAGTTGTACCCGTTTGCCATTTAGACCTTTGGTTTGGGAACCGTTCTGTGATGGGATGCCAAGTCACAAACGCCGTCAAGGACAACCAAGGGTTAGAATATCAGTGGCAAGATACCATCCATGTGAACGTGCAACTTGTTGGATTTGGGATCATCTGTTTGCGGGAAGTTTGTGGTATTTGCCTTAATGTCTTTTTCAAGATTATGGTATTAAGCGTGGGCAGAGGTCTGCGTCCGGTATAAAGCTTCGATTTCTGACGCCGAACCATCCGTGTAACGCGTTGGTTTGCTTGTAGTTCAGGGCTGGCAAAAAACCCGCTGAAGCTAATTTTAGTTGACCCACCTGATTTTAAACGGTTATAACCGGTCGAACCCCGTAAAAACCAGTCAGGATTTGTCACTAATCAGGGTACAGCATTTGTATCATTGTCCATGTGCAGATGTCCATCGCAAATTTGATACAGACTGCGCGGATCGGCAATTTGTAGCAGTCCCTGGACATTGCCAAAAAACACTGGGGCAATCAAGAGCAGTGGTGACCAAGTGCAGTTTGTGAAACAATGGATTAGATGTTTTATTATATTTTCCGCTCTATTTAAAAGCCGTTAACAGAGACCAATCCGTTTTCTGCCGTGTTTCTTAAAAGCAATTGATATAAGGGCCGCCCAAATGTAATTGGTTATGGGTCTAAGATGTCCTAGGTCTCTAGGTGTTCTAATGTAAGACGTTATTTTTTATGTTTTTGGCCCTATTCAAAAGCCGTTGGCAGTGGTCAATTTATCTTCTATAATATTTTCTTTGAAAAATCGATATAAGCATGATCTAGCCCAAATATAATAGGTTATGGTCCTCTTTTTTCAAAGTCTGCGTACCTGGTCGAGTCTACCTAAGTTCCAAGTCTACGGAAAATCGGTTAATAGTTAAAAAGAATAAGAGAATATAGTATTCAATAGTCCGGACAGTTTTACACAAAAAGGTCCTTGCTTTTCTAGCGAAAAGCTTTTTGTTGTCCATACAAACCGCTCTGGTCACTCCCCCATCTCAGATACTGCAAAACCACACCATTACCTTGAGTGATCCGTAGCTCAGTTGGTAGAGCGCTTGTGTCCCCCTCCTGAACCCGTCTTACCTCCTGGTAAGAGGGGTTCCAGTCGTCCCGGGGTTCAATACCTGACCCGCGGATCAGCGGGCAACTGGCCGAAACAGGGTCAAGCTGACTACCACAAGCTCGTTTCGCATCTCTGGCAGAACATTAAAGCTTTGACGTAGGAGTCGGAGTCTGCAACAAGCTATGCGCTGAACAAGGACCCCGATTCCTAGCATCACTCCAGCAACCAGTCGGACCAAATCTATGGAACAAAACGGGGTATGGGGCCTCCCGCGTCATATTATCGAGGAACGACCCGCGGGCCGCCCTCGATTCGCCACCAAAACGACGGTTACCGGATTAACACTGCCGGAAAAAGAACAAGAAGTTAAGCCGGTGGTGCGATCCCGATGATACCGCGTGACGTCACCCAAACAGGAGAAAAACTTCACGCACGAGCGACTTCTTCGCAGACCCATCGCCTGGTTCACACGTGAAGATATGGATCTGTGTGGACATGACAAACCATTTGATGAGATATTTGTTTTTTTCACTGAGGTTTACGGTGGGCAAAACCAGTATGTGTAAGGCAATCTTGAAGACAAAAGTGCCCGGGGGGAGCGAGAACGCCGTAGAAGGCGAGCTCAGCACTGGAGGGGGATGGTCCACCCAAAAGTATACAAATCGGCAGCTATGCTGTGATGCCTTACTCCGCAAACAACTTAAAAGACCCGAAAGCAGAAACCAGTAGCAATCATGGAATGAACATCCCAATGATATACATCTAGCTTTTCTTAAACAATCAACACAGGCAAAAATGCTTCCATGTGCAGTGGCGAGAACAAAACGTGGCGGGACGTAAGCGTGACGAGCGCTGCGTGCTGTGCGCTGTGACGTGAGACGGCGATAAGTGTGTGTGAATGTGAATGTATAGCGTACTGTGTGTCTGGGTGAAGGGTGATAATTCGATTAAAGCAAAATAAAAACATTCTAAGCATTAAAGAATGCTTACAAGCCCAAAGAAAACGTACCCCTAGTATACAAGAAGACTTTGTGTGCTATGAAGAGAGGTCCGAGGTCTCAATGAGCGTTAAGGGGCCCCTGTTAACTTAACTGTTAACGCAGGGGAGTTCACTGCTTGTCTGGGGAGGGCCCCCTGTCGGCCCATAAAGTACCCCTGTCAGCCTCTGAAAGGACCTCCTTTCGGTCTTGAAGAAGGCCCCTGTCTCTGCCTCCAGAGATCGACAGGGGCCGTTTACAGGCGGATAGGGTACCCTCTACAGACAGGCAGTGGTCCCCCTGGCCAACAGGGACCCCTAAGCGGTCATTCAGGGGCCTTTGCTTTCATTTTGCAAACATGTCCCTGCCGACCTGTAAGAGGCACCTCGCCAGGTCGGCAGGAACGTCTTTACAGGCGCGCATGGCCCCCTTTACACTTAAGCGGGACCCCTTTACAAACCGTCAGTAATTTTAACCACATGGGGCCCCACTGATAACGCGGGCCAGGTGCGGATCCAGAGGGGGAAAATTGGGGCGATCGCTTCCTCCCCTTGAAGCCTGAGAAGGGACCTAAAAGGAGTCCCAAAGGGGCCCGTATGAGCTTCACGGGGTCTCTACCAGAACCTGACGGGCTATTGATGCAGTCCGGGAGGCCTTCTGGAGGGCTCGATGATTTCTGAGACGCGCAGAGGGCCCCTGAAGCTCCCAAAGGGCCCCTGAGACCACAAAAAGGGCCCCAACATGGTAGAGTCTTCCTAAGACCTCCACATGCCTCATAGGGCCCCTGAGACGGCCAAGACAACGACTGAGTTCCTAGGGAGCCCCTGTGAGTGAAAAGCTCAAGGTTCTCGATGTAGTCAGAGGGTCTCCGGCCGGGTTAATAAGACGCTGACACGGAAAGACGGCCCCAAAGATAGAAAGAAGGACCCTTCAAACTCTTCAAGGACCCCTGGGATTGCAAGGGGCCACAGCACGCAAAGGGTCCATGAAACCGCCAAAATTGCCAGAGAGGCACCTGAGACGAAAAAAATTTAAGAGGGTGCCTGGCACGGCAAAGGAGACCCTGGCCAGCCAGAAGGGCTTCCTGAATGGGATTCGTTGGTGACCTTCTCAACCTCGAGAGGAGCCACACATAGGTTACACTGGCCAGAGGCATGGGAGGTAAGCTTCAAGATGGTCCGCTTCCGGGTAGTGGGTTCATTCGTGGCGCAGCCCAGCAAGACCAGTGTACTGTGGCGGTGAACTGAGCCGCTGTGCAAGCCGGGAGAGGTGGACTTTTCCGATCTGATATTTTGTTTAATCAAGAGCAACGTTGTTAGTGTAAATAAATGCATAGTGTGTAAAGCCCATGAAAACTTAAAATCGGTGCCTAGCGTATTGGAGTTCTTGTGTGCCGAACTTAGAAAGCATCATTTCATTACAAACAGTGATGCCCTATCCCAGAGAGTGAACGACATCGTAAGGAAAACCTACAAACAAGTGCGCTGAAGATCAGGCGGCTGCCAAAAACGTGATTTGGTTACTTCATTTACAAAGGTGTTTCTACAGTTACCGGGTGACAGTAAGCAGTGTTGAATCTCAGAATGAGATTGCAGCATTGAAAGAAGAAAATGGGAGGCTGCAGGCGTCTCTGGAAGCTGCAAATGCAGAAAAGGTGAAGCAAAATGCTGAAATATCTGCACCGAAGACAGCTAAGCACTCCTTGACCAAAAAAACTGAAGCGACCACAAGGAGAAAGACACCTAGACGCGAAAAGTACAGTGCGTCACACATCCACCATGTAAAAAAGAAATTACGGAATGAAGGCGCCGATTACGGGCTGCAAACAATCCGTGCGTCCTCCTCCACCCCTGGTGCTAACGCATTCAGGATGTCGCCGCTGGTCGCCAACCAGCTCATGGATGAGTGCGGGGTATCTCGTCGTAACACGCGCGAAATGCGCAATCTGGCGCCCGGCACGCCGTCTGCCTACGCCATCAGCAGAGCGCGGAGCGGGTAAGTTTGTTCATTGAGGTCGTGCAATGCCTCATTAGTGCTGTGCGCATTTTTCATTTCATCCATGTGTTGTTTCAAGCTTCCAAAGTGCAAGTGCTAAGCGCATAATATGCTCGCGAATATTTCGATGTAACGTAGTCGTAATTGTACGTTAGCTGGAAATGTGGACGTCAGTGTAAACGTCTCAGACATGTTTGTTGCATATTGCTGCGTGAATTATATCATCGCGCTTTCAGGTTGAATGCAGCCTTCTCCACGGCTACTGATGGGTGTGGAGCGTGGCTTGATGTCGACAGTGCTTTGCGTGCCTTAAAGTCAAGTCCATGTGACAGTCGCATCAGGGTAAAAATCTCAGGTAAGTAGATACGCATGGGGGAGGGGGGTGGTTTCGGTCGACACAGCGTACGAAGTGTGCCTTCTTTGGGTTATATTGAGCCATTATAGACGAAAGGTCTTAAGAACTGATAAGCTGGTGTAGAAGTGTGATACGACAAAAGAGAAATTCAACCTGGTACTAATTATATCGTTCTTTGGTCCGCGAAAGTAAACGGTGCAACGTTTTCTCCTTCATATAGCCGTGCAGAAGCTAATTCTTCTCAATGGTCTTTAGGCAGCACCGACGCTGCCCTTTAATTTGCCACCATCACTTTGCTTGTTATAGCTTTGCTTCTATCGTGCCAACACCTAAGCAATGTTTTTTTCAGATGATCGGAGCAAAGTCGGCAAATATACATCATTCACGAACTTCGGTAACACCCTTCTAGATGAAACGGAGCCTCAAAAACGGAAGCCACTCGTCACTGGCATCGGTCGCATCAAAGATCATGAAAATCTCGGTCCTTGCGTGAAGCGTATCAATGAACAGATTGCAACTATTCAATGCAATGGTCTTGAGATCGATGGGCGACGGCAGCAGTTCGAATTCTTCCTGGGGGAGATTATAAGTTTCTTCTAACGGTGCTTGGCTTTAATACAGCAAACTCGACATTCGCGTGCATATTCTGTCATGCACCCAACACGTCGCGCCACATTGGAACGCACAGACGTCGCGACGAAGTGAGAATGAAGGAACCAGGCGTCGTGAGAGCGAACCTGTTTCAGGCAGTCCCACTTGAATGCGTTGCTATAGAAACGCTGCACATGCACCTTCGTGCGACTAACAGATTATTCCAGTGTGTCTTTGCGGTAGTGCGTGATGTTCGCTGCCGTCAGCAGTTGGTGACCATAATCAAACAAAATGTGAAAAACCTCTGGCAAGTTTGTTGCAGGGAAGGACAGGGTCGAAACGTCCAATTTGTCTTCCGATGACTGCGATGGCATCTTGCGTGTGCTGATGGACACTGAAATTCTGCTAGACTGCGCACCCTCGCATGCGTTAGATAGTCAGCTGAGGAATATGCTGACGCAGTATGTCCACCTCATGCAGCTTGTGAAAGCCTGCGATCAGAGCGCGGTGCTCCTGAAAGAGGGCGGGAAATTTGTCAGCGTGTTCCTGGCCGTGTTCCAGAAGCAAATGGTTACTCCGTACATCCACATTGTGTTTCCATGCTGCGGAACTAGTAACACGGTTGGGTGCGCTGGGGAGATTCTCCCAGCAAGCAGACGAGAAACTCAACCACGACATAGCTGCAGGATTCCTTCGCTGCTTGAACTTTAAGGATGGAGTACTCCAAACGCTGCAAAAACGGGGCAGACGGACAACGTACCGTTGAAAAGTCCGGTCTCGTCTCGTACAATGCAATGAGAATGTGTTATTTTTTCTATTGTTTATTCTGTGAGGTTCGAGAGACCACATTGCTCGGTGTTGGGCCATGTGCATTATTGAAGGGCGACCACGACACAAATGGTCAATGTGCAAGAGCGTTGCACCTACTACCAACTTTTGCAGGAGCATTGACATGATATAGATGCATATACTAGGTTGACTGTTAACCCTATTCCCGGCAGGGGGGGGGCGGAATCCGCCCCCCTCGGGTTTTTTGCTTGCTAATTCCAGGCTTTTTAACGCAGCTTCACGAAACTTGCTGACTTTTCCTAGCTATTCTTCCTTCGTGCTGTGACAAAATTTCAAAATTCTATTTTGCTCAGGGGCAGAGCCAGGCAACGTTTTTGGGAGGCACCTCATGTCATTTTTGGCCATGTTGATGGTAAAATGAAAATGTCTGCAAAAAACAGAGTTTTAAAGCTAGAACTTAGAACTTTACATGGATGTATAGCTAAATAGTTGGGCAATGTGCAGACGTAATTTTGTTTATCTGAGATTATTTTACAAGGTCAGGTCAAGGTCAAAAGTCAAAATCAGTTTTTTTGCTAGAATTTCGGCGCCGTTTTTTTCAAATGCCAAACCCGGAATATATCTGACGTAGAAGGGTGCCCTCTACTTGTGTACCAAGTTTCAGCTTGATATCAGGTCGGGTCACGAAGCTATGACCTAAAATGTCAGTGCGCGTACACTATATCGCAAAAGCCCAAAAATGAAATTTTTGAAATAGAGCGAATTCAAATGATTGAAAACGTTTACAGATAATATTAAATGCACACGAGATGATTCCAAGTGACCCCAAGGTCACTGGAGGTCATTTAAGGTTAAAGGTCACAAGTTGATCTGAGAAACGTGTGACCATGACAGTTCCCCCTTTTTCATGTCCCTGGCACCGCCTATGCTAACATTATACAAACATTGTAATGCGATTTTTACTTATTTAGTATAACATGACTAGCAGAAGCCAAAAAAGGGTGTTTGCCTCTTTTGTTCATTCAGTTGCTGGAGAACTAATCCTCCTATTTTTGAAACCCTGTGAATACCCATGAATTTTCTCAAAATTTCAGATTTGCGGACCCATGGTAAAAGCCCTATCCATAATCTCTCAATTCATGCCAGTTTCATCGAAATCAGTCCATAAACAACGGAGTTATAAGAAGTCCAAAAGTACCCCCGATTTTGACATTTTTGCCCCCCTGTATCCACAAATTTCAAAATTTTGAAAATTTCTTTTTGTAAAAGTGTAGTTCACGTAACGGCAAATCGATTGCTGTTTGTTGCGATGAAATCGGACGAGTAGTTCTCGAGATCTCAGGGGGGACCGAATCCGCCCCCCCGCCGGGAATCGACCATACCGTCTAGCCCTCCGGGAATAGGGTTAAGGTGACTTCATTTGCAAGGGATGCTGCATTGGATGCAATGATCGGAAATCTAACTCTTATGTCGGGCGTCTTCGAAAGGCGGAAGGAAGATGGGGTGCAAATTATAAAATTAAAAGGCTTTAAATGCATGTTTGTCGTGCTTGCCTTGTAGCGGCCTGAAAACCCATTTCACCACCGCAAATTACGACGCAAACCAAATATGCACAGTGACGGGGTGAGGTCACAGCAATGTTGTATGGTGAAGTCTTCACGTATATATATATATATATATATATATATATATATATATATATATATATAGGTGGGTATCGTTACTAAAAAATGTAACTTCGTGACTCGTTACTACGTTACTAAAAAAAGCCAGTCCGTCACTCGTTACCCCGTTACTCTGTCTTAAAAAGTAACGGAAGTTACCGTTACTCCGTTATTCCGTTACTTTTTTAAATGCAGTGAAAACCAAGCGAACGCGGGTTTTAAGTCTTTTATGCTGCTTTGTGGTTGTAAAACGCATTCCATATACAAAAGGAAGAAACAAAAAGCGCTTACCCCAAAAACTCCGCTAGCTGTCCACTGCCCTCACCAGCCGTTGTAGAGTCGGCGGCGCCGGGGACAACAGCCGCGGCGGGTATTCTACCACTGTGTTAGCCACAATGTTCAAACCAACGAATTCCTGTTCATTGCCCGCGGCGCCGACGGAGCGGGAACAACCGGCGCTGGAGCGGACGCATCCAAAATGCGACAAACAGCGGACATATATCGACTGGGTTTGATCAACAATGCCTCTCGAAGTATCCGCCCTGAACATAATGGTCTCCGTTCAGAGCTCGTTTCGGTCTCGCGAACTTTTTGTTTTGTTTTGAAATTATGTGTGTGTATTAGTTTGTGTACGAGCGCGTGCGTGGAGGTAAGATTCCTGATACCCCTGACGTTTTTTTAATACCAAACGACGAAGGACTCAAAAAAACATGACTGATATGGATTTTATTATTGTGAAATAAAAGACTAAAAAAAGGTGTTTTAGTACCTCTTCAGCACCCTTGAAAAGACAAATTAGCTATAAAAACATGGTCATAAGTAAGATGCAACGGAGGATGTTAGCCGTTCACAAGTGGAACATTTTGGAACGATGACGTGACCTGACCTGACCCCTGTGAAAGGCCAAAATTGATATCAATGAACTTGCTATTGTCTTACGGTTCAGTATATGTCGCTTAAGTTCAGCTTTTCAGGGACAAGATATTGTGTCTATTTACCTAATTCCAAGGACGTGTTTTGACCTTTCATGGCGTCTGGTGGCCTCAAAATTGACCTGAGGTCAAAACTCTTGAATGTTTTCGTCTTGGTTTGACAAAACCTTTCCGCCAGTGTTTTCCTTTTTTCCGTGCGATATATGGGAGCCGAGATCCTGGGAGGTGCGGAAATCCGCGCTCCCCCTCCGGCCGGGCAAAGGGCATTCTGAGCCCGGCCGGAGACGGGTTAAAAACACTTCATTCAACCCTATTCCCTGTGGGGGGGGGGGGCAGATTCTGCTACCCGTGTCTTTTTGCTTGTCGCTCCCACACCGTTCGCCGCAGCGCCACAAGATTTTCTGGCATTTCATGGAATTGATACACAAGTGTTTTGTCAACATTTAAAAAAAATCGGTCCCGCAGAGGCGGTTTCAAGCCCCCGATTTCGGCGGTAATGTGCTGTAGGTGAAGCTGCAAAGTTGTGCGGTTCACTATCGTGACATTCTGAGCAGAAATAAAGATCACTGACTCATTTATATAGTCATACACATCCTAAACAATGCGGATGCACACACATTTTCAGGCGAACGCACACCCAGGTACTGAAAAAATGGGGAAGCACACTATTGTGCTTATGGTGCCCTCCCAATTTTGTTTACCTGGATCCACCTCTGCGCTACATATAAACTTAAACTGGCTTGCTAGTTGTACATCTGATGTTTATATCACCCAAAACAAAGAAAAACGAAGGAAATTTCTTATTTCAAAAATCACCCTTCTTGCCCTCCCTGGAACTGCCTATGGTTTTCTATTTCAAATTTCAACTTTCGGTATATAAAAGACTTGGACATTCCAAGCTGAACCGTCTTATTCCCATGGAAATTGGTTGGTAAACACGGCCGCAGTGACCTTCCAAAAATCTCTAAATTTTGGAGTTTGTTTGCCCCACGCCCTATTTTCGCAATTTTCGAATTTTTGGGGACCGGGATTGGAGATCTCGTTCAAACATATTAAATGGCATTCATCCCATCAACATTGGACGAATGCATCTCGAGATCTCTGGGAGGGCGGGGAGGGGAGGGGGCAGAATTGGTAATCTTCACCTTTCGGCCAATGCATATTTTTCGAAGGTGCAAAAGTGGCAACGGCTCATATCATGCTTGAGTTTGGGTCCTCACTTCTGCGTCTACAAAAAATAATGTGTCAGCAGAAAGGTGTTTCGGCCAGTTGATATTTTTTTCGGGAACGCAGAAGTGGTAACTCGAATCGCATGGACAATGTAGCCTGTCCTCCAAATTAAAAATGATTTAACCTAACCTAACCTAAAACCTACTGTATGGTTGCATGGATTGCCCTGGATGGGCATGTAAAAGCAATTTTTTGTTGGGTTCAATTTGCCTGTTTTTTTTGGTTTGGTTAGCTCGTATCGGCTGAAGGCAAACATGTGTCAACTGAATCAAAATTCAAGAGTTACCGAACCAAGTCAGTTTACACATCCAGTAGGGGCCAGTGCTTAGAAAAATACCTGAATGGGCTAAATTGTTCACACAACTTGTGTTGCCACTTCCGCGTCTCCAAAAATTACGCGTAAGCGTCGGCCGAAAGGTAGATTACGGCAATCTGCCCCCCCCCCCCCAGGGTAATGTGAATCTCACTGCCTGGAGAGAATATGGTTAAGGCAAATAGTCCAAGCAATAGTCGACAAGCTTCATAATCATGTTTCACTACTGACAACTTATTGTGCACATTCTGTTCTCACCTGAAAATACCGTAAATAATGCTTCCTCTTGATATGTGCCTTTAGGTTTGAAAGGCTACTCTTGTGACCCTTGATTATAACCTCTTTCGGTCGGCACAGGACATACGTAAAAATGACGTTTTTCCCCTCCTCCTTAAACTCAAAGTACGTTTCTAGATGTGGCCATGGGTGACCCAGACCGGGCTCGTCCTCTGTCTCCGAAGCTGAGGCACCGTCGGACTCGGAGTCAAGGTTTTCGGCCTCCAGTGGCGGCGTAAAGACGCCATGATGAGACATTTTAGTGTCACGTAGTTAAAATTTCAGGCCAGTCAAGAATCAATTCAATCACCACTCCATCGCCCCATGGACATCACAGATCCAAGGCCATGACGGCAGTAATCATGTGCTCAACAGCCTTGAGTGATCTTGGCGGGGAACCGTGTGGCGGTGGTAAGCAATCCGTGACTAACTTGAGACAACAATGAAAACTGCCGTCTGCTGGCTGTTCCAGTATAAATGACAATAACTTTGATATCTTTTAGCCTGAAAAATGACGACTGGTTAATTTATCATTTTAAGTCATATCAAACTTACGCATAATTCAATACTTTTGTCCCAAAAGAGACCAAAGTCAGCTGGCCTTTATACTGAACCATTGCCGCCAGCTTGCCGTCAACGTTTATCAGCTGACGAATATTGTCAACAAGTCGACTCCGCGATTGTCAGCTGAGTGCGCGCCCAGCCGCGCTTGCAGCGCCGCACGCTATTGGGTGTTGGCTATTCAAGTAGCCAATGGGTGTGCCGCTGCAAATAAAGCCGGGCGGTGTCTGTAAGGAGTTTAAAAAGTAACGGAGTAACGGACCAAAAAGTAACGGAGTAACGGACCACAAAAGTAACTTCCGTTACTCAGTCCGTTACAGTAAAATAAAAGTAACGGGTCCGTTACTCCGTTACTCAAAAAAGTAACTTTGTTAGTAACGGAGTAACGGAGTAACGGACCAGTGCCCACCTATGTAGGGGAGACCGGGGTCAAATGTTACATTTTTTACCTTTTCGATCCTGGAACAAAAATATTTCGGTTTGGGGAACGTTTTCTCGGGTTTTTACAAACCCTGATATTTTGCCTTTGTAGCGGATATGGAAAGATCCCGAAATAATGACTTTAAGGTGTCGAAATTACTGTTTCAAAAAGTCACTTCAGCTGTTACAATGAACCCCAGGTACGGGGTAAATTGTAACAGCACCTAGGGTCAAATGTAACATGTTAGCGAATGGTGTAGTGATGTAGTGAAAGCCACTTTTGTCGAAAACAGCCTTTATGAACAACATTGTCTCTTACATCTTGAGCCTTTCCTGGAATAAAATCACAGCTCCAATACAAAAAATACGATTTCGCAACGGCGTTTAAGCTCAAGTACTCTAGCAGCTTTTCCTGAATTAGATAACAGCTCTATCTTTCCCAGGCCAAGAACCAACGCGTCATCAAAAGCAGAAGACGTCTTCTTCATCATCACTGCTGCTTTCCCTGCGTGCTGTCTTCCGAGCCCTCTTCCCACCAGCCTTCGTCTTCTTCTCTTCATGCTTGTCCTTGTCAAGATTGAGCTTCTTCGAAGCTTGTTTGCAATCCTTTCGACTCTCTTTTAGCTCTATCGCTCTCTTTTCTAGAGTGTCAGTCAGAATTGCGGCCTTTCGCTTTCGACCCGCGCGGCTGTTTTTTCTTGGGCCTGCCATGGGTAGCGGCCGAATCGCTTCAGGGGTGAGCTGCTTCGAGGCGATCCCCGATAGACGAGACTGTGCGATCCCCGATGGACCAGGCTTGTCGATCCCCAATGTATCAGCCTCTGCAGAAATGATGCATGATATATATATATATCATCCATGATGCATGGATATAATAATGTATTCTCAGTATAACATTCAGAGAAAGACAAAAAATAATCAACAAATAAAATAATAAAATATCTTAATAAATCCTCTGTGAAGGTGAAACATCTACGGTAAGACCACGGTGACTAGCCGCCAAGAATGCAACCACGTCTTAAAATTAAAATTGACAGAACAGTGCCTAAAAGATAAATCAGGGACTGGTGACAATAATACCGTAAGTATGATTTTTGAATAATATTGATATTGAACTTGGGAACAAAATTGCATGTTGATTAATTGGACGGGGCATGTTTCCATAGCCTCCGCCCCAGTGGTTACATTAATGCCAAGTGCATTGATATTTTACATAAATGGAGGTTGAATGGTCTGGCCAAAGGGATCAATTGTAACACTGTTACATTTGATACCAGCAAAAATGTTACAATTGTCCCCGTCACGCCACGCCATCTTTGAGACAAAAATAACGCAAAACAAGGCGGCGTGGGCGGCAACTGATGCCCTCATTTTTTGACCCCCACCCACCCCACACAAACTCTTAAACCCGTGTCTAGTAACATACGTGAATGAGCTGATCATATTAAAAAATAAATAAAGTTACAATACACTCTAAAAAACACAATTGTGAACAGCACAATCGAGTCACCCGCCGCACCGGCCTGAAACCCCGTGAGGAAAAGGAACAGCTTACTGCGCATATCCAGTAGTGACTCCAGCGCCATCCATCTGTAAGTTTCGAAGTAAACGCTTCTGTTACAATTGCCCCGTGTTACATTTGACCCCGGTCTCCCCTAAATATATATATATATATATATATATATATATATATATATATGTGTGTGTGTGTGTGTGTGTGTATGTGTGTGAGTGTGCATTACAAGTTGCAGTCATATTGCCATTTTTTGCTATAAACAAAGACGGCTATGACGTGCAATTGCATTATAGCGATCTCTCAACATTGCAGTATGTTGTAATTTTGACCCAAGGTATCCTTGTGGTTGATTTGAGCCTCGCGAGCACTCTTGTGGCCTCACGCACCGATTTGGTTCATTTTGCACACTGTTGCAGAATGTTGCACAGCGTTGCAAAGGCCAATATCTACACAGCGGTCAGCCAGAGCGCCAAATGGACACTGCCAGAAGTGCCTGCGAGGCTCGAATCAACCAAATGACATCTCGGGTCGAAATTCCAAAATATTGCAATGTTGTGAGAACATCATAATGTAACTCCACATCACGTGTTTCGCTGCGGGTAAGCTGAATGAACAGATCTCATTCACGCATCTTGTGAAGATAAATCCGGATCATTTTAAGCCAAGGGAGTGCGTATGACAGCGCCATAAGATAGGGCAGATGCAGTGCAGCGATCGTGCACATTACAGTTCGTTGACCTTAAAACAACATACGCAATATATCGGCTGCATAACACATCAGCAAAGTAACTTCATAGATATATTTACATCACCTAGATGCGCGCCAAAGTTTAATAATCGCATCTAGGTCTTCCGCGATATGCAACATTGCATGCAATTATATCAAATCCAACACACAAATACCAGATACTGTCCAAACATGGCAAACATATGGGATGCAGACTACAAAGAGGAGAAACTTTAAATGGATGTTTTCCGTTGCTTCTTTCGTGGTGGCTAAAATGCTGTGTTTTAAGAATTTATGGCAGATATGTTGCAGAAATAACAGGGTCAATTTTTCCTGCAGCAAAGAAAGCTCAGTTTTGGGGGACTCCCCACGCCTTTTTGTACATGGAACCGAACGGCGTTTTTTTATATATTGCTCAGTATGACGGCAAAGGAAGTTTCCACTACCATAGACACGTTTCCTTGGTGCCGTTTAATGGTTCAATGATGCCAAATCTTTTTCTTTAACGTAATTTTGACGAAAAACGACCTCTCAGGTCCATGTTCTATCGCGCCTGATACTGTAACTCCTCATGTACCAAAAGCCGAGCGGCGAATTTGGATAACTAACTTAAGTCAAAGAACGGAAACATTTTTTTTCTCACATTTGTAGGAAAAGCCCTTTGGGCGATTTAACACGGCGGGCCGGTCGAAGGCGCCCAATGAGCGCCCCGGTCCATGACGACAGTTTCGTATTTTCGCGAAGCTAGGCTGGCTATGTCGTGGGGCGAAGAATTAACAGAAGCTTTGAGGGCCGGGGCAGTTGCAAGTTTGGGAAGTCTGGCCAGGCGATCCAATATTGACAGGATGGGTCAGGGGGTATTAATTCATTTATTTACGCCAATGGATCATCCACCAAAACATGACCGAGGCCACAGAGGCCATTCTCGATCCCGAGTCATCACGCAAGAAGGGTGCAAGAGGTAAGACACACACACACACACACACACACACACACACACACACACACACACACACACACACACACACGCACGCACGCACGCACGCACGCACGCACGCACACAGTTCACTCGTCCCACAAGTCAAGCTACTAAGCTTTGTAAACAAAAACTGGAAAGTAGGTTGCCACGTACGATTGTAAAACGTCGCAATAAGGTGCTGCTTCAGCTTGCGTCGGAACAGTTGAAAAAGACATGTCAGCGATGTCTGTTGGCAATGTGTTGACGAAAGAGGCGGCGCGGTATACGAATTGCCTCTTTCCGGCAATCGAACCACGGATGCGAGGTGGGCTGAGCAGGCGGTCCTGCCTGGTATGTCTCGCGTGATCCGCCCGATCGCTGCTCAGACATAACGATGCCGCAAGGAGTTCTGGTTCGCCTGTACACCGGATCTTATGTAGTAACGTCAGTGGCTGGTGCTCAAACATCCTGTCGGAAAGGAGTCAGCCCAGATTTTCCCGCACGGCCGAAATGTGCGCATATTTTCTTTTCCCTGATATCACGCGTGCAGTGAAACTGACAATTGTCTGCACGGCAGCCGTGTTCTTGGCTGAACCGTTCCCATAAACTGTGAGGCAATACCGGACGTGAGGGAAAACCAAGGCAAAGACAGCTACAGGAAGGGTACCGGAAGGGAGACAGCGACGCAGGTGGGGATGCCGGTAAGAATTCCGAAACATTTCTGCGAAAGTTTAGAGATATGAGAGCCCCAAGACAAAACGGTCAAAAGCGACTCCAAGATTTTTAACGTCAGTGCCCGGATTGATGCAAGTATTCCAGAACTTTACAGAAAATGAAGGAAGGTTTCAGATATTCTGATGAGTTCCCAGGGGGCGTTACGGACCGAGCCGCTCATCTGGCGTTCTGGTCGGGCCCTAAGCGTAAGGCCGCCATAGGGAAATTTGCCTGAAATCGCGGTGTAACCAGTATAGTTACTAACTAACCTGGAAAACTAAAATTCGACGCCTGGTCCCAAGTAGAACAAAGCTTTCGCTATAACATGCACTACTCGTTGTGGCCGTAGCGTTGGTACTTAAGAGGCCAATTTGCATGAAAGAACTACATACAAGCCGATTTTAACATAGGAGATCCGTGAAATTTCGACGCATCCTGGCCATATTTAGTTCTCATCTTAGCCGTGTAACCATTTTCAAATTTCGACGCCCACTTTCAAGTAGGGCGATATCTGAGGAAACTGGGAAAAATATTCGGGATGTCGTACTACAGTAACTTAAAGGGCCAAGTTGGGTTGCATTTGCAATTCATTGCTGCAAATAGATAAAATGTGTACTCGACGATGTAATACGACCAGCCAGAGACCGCACACCTTTAACAAGAGATAACACAAATTTTAGACGTTGGTGAGCACACAATGTGGATTCGTTTGCAAAATGTGCAACTGGCGTGCAACAGCCAGTAGATTCAATAGGCAATCCCGATGATATGCATGTAATTTATGAAATGGCTTGAATAATACTGTGTATTTTTTGGCAGAGCTTTCATCCAAGAGTCGGCAACGTTGAGTGCCTGCGAAGTGCACAAGATATGTGCGAGCGTAGTATTGAATGCTTTCTGCAATATTGCAACACGGCCTAAAATCAGCTGCCATCTAGTGCTTAACATTGAGATTTTCATTGCTCATCAATGATGGCACATAAACATATTCCCGCTGATAACGAAGTAAAAGCGACATTTGTTTGCAACTGCTGCAAATGCATTGCAATAACCGAAAATTGTTTGAAACGCTGGTGCGGCCAAGAGTTACCAGGTTATTTCGACCACCGTGTCTTCATTATAATTTCACAACATCAGATGTGGATTGCAAAAAGTGTGCGACCAAAGACTTTACTGCACTTAGATTATGCAATGTTGCAAAATGGTCTAGATATAAAGGGCAAACTGAAGTTTGCTGTAAACGTGTTCATCAACAATTGCAAACACATACGTACCTATAATATACCATATATGGCAGCCTATGACTGCAACAATTGCAAACATGTTGCAATAAAGTGAACATTGCGAAATAATCACTGGATCCCAAGCAATGTTCATCAGAACGTCATAATTAGAGTATATGACCACCAAAAAGTGGTTCAGAGAATAATCAGCTGATATATGTGCGATATATTGCGACTTGATCAGAATAAACTGCTAGTCGCATTCGCTGCAAATAACACCACATCAAATCAATCCAGCTCATGTGATTGTATTGGCACGAGTCAAACGAACGTCACATCTGTGAAAACGACTACACAGGAAAACGCTACAACATACCCGCTAGCGGGTAACGCTGGAAAACACAGGAAAACGCTGTATCGTACCCGCTAACGGGTACGATACAGCGTTTTCTTGCACTGCGTTTGAATGACCTGACGCGGCCCATCTTTGTAGTTGGAACACCATAATTATCCGGCCGCGATGTCATGGTTAAGCTTTTCGTCAGCCTGCTGACAAAAAGCACCTAGTACGCCCAACCGTTGCACTAATTCTGGAACATGAGAGCACATGATATGTAGGTATGATGTTACCATTTTTTTTCTAGAAAACTTCAAGGAACAGCCTGATAAATTTCCTCCCGGCTTCTTTCAGACCTAACGCATGTCTACTGGTCTTGACAAGCTGATACAGGTGACAATGCTCCGCGAGTATCTCCTTGAGTTTCTTACCTCCTACATCAGACGACGCACACTCAAGCAAAGCGTCAATTGTTGTCAGTGCGCGAAGGATGCCGTCCCTGTCCGACGCAGACAGCCCGCTAGTCTCAATCTTTTCCTTTCCTGCGGTGAATTTGCCCCGCGCTGTAACGCTGCTCTTTATAGCGGATACAAACTACTCACGCTTAGCGCGGTCATGAATGTGATCGAATACACACTGAAAAAGTTTATCAGTTGCACGGAGATGCATATGCAAAGTGTCGATTGCCACGCGGTCCATCGGCACAGCCGTCACCAAACTCGGTCGCACTACGCCTGGGTCTTTCACACACACACACACGTCTTGTCGACGCTTGTGATCTCCGTGATACCGGTCCGCGTTGGAAGCATGACAGTAAATGCAAGCAAAAGTGGAATGGGCAGCGTTAAAACCTAACACAATTAAAAAGAATTTGTAATCACCGCCAAGGTAAAAGTCGAACAGCTGCTGATGCTCATCAATGATCACGCCATCGCGCTGCACAGAAAAAAATTTTGGTCGTTTAGGTTCTTCACAGGCTCACTTAAGTTTTCATAATTTTCGCTCAGTTTTCCAGTCCCAATCACAAGCGGCTTCTCCATGTGAGGGAGAGTCTCGTCGAGAAGAGTGATGGAGAAGTTTGTAAAGACGGTGAACTTTCCCGCCTGGGCACCATCTCCTGGAACGCAAAACGTTGGGAATCAAAGCGTGTCAAGACAGTGACCGCACTAATAGATACGAATCAGTTAGGCCCCAGGCATAACAACACGCAACAAGAGCACAAACATGTGCTTTGTGTCAGCTGGCTCGTTACACAGAAAATGCAACAACGATGAAGTTTACATCTTCCCCTCCGGACCACGTCAGTTTATTTGGAAGTCTTCTCTTATTGATAGTTTTAATTCGAAAGTATTTGATTCCTGTACAAATGCGGAAAATCGCCAAACCCAATATGCGAAAAACCTGGCAAATCAAGACGAAGGAATGACAACTTCGGAGTGCATTATTTAGTAACCTCACTGCAATGCTTGTTGGTGATCGATACCTTCCGTTGGACTGTACGCTATCATATTAAATACGTGGCTTACCCAATATCTTCACTCGAATTCTCTCGTCAGATGGCGTCCGGTGCAGAGTTTGCAGAGCTGACGCGAGGTCCAGCCAAGCTCCATCTTTGCTTGCCTCGACGGGGAAGTTCTCGTTCATTCTGTGGCCAGACCGACAATGTTTACAGCTTCGTTCAAGCGTGCGAGTTGCCAAGTAGCGCTTGTGAGTGGCATTATGCAAACCAATATAATGTAGGAATTTTTTTTATACTTAACTGTCCTTTCACCTTGTCCTCAACCACACACATTTTACCGAAAGCCTATTACATACGACATTTCAAGAAACTGATAGCTTTGCCTTTGACATGGCTCTGTAACACAGTACTAATCATTTAAACCCGCAATCTGTGTCAATCATACATTTAATCATTTAAATCACTATTTAAATTATAATCATTTAAACCTGCAATTTGTGAGCATGCAGAAAGCCTGCAGACTGTGAACATGCATAAAACCTGCAGTTTATGAGCAGCCAAGGCTAGAGTTTTACTTTCCACATGTGACATCCATGAGAGCAAAATGAAAAATGAAAATACCACCAAAGGTGTACCACTGCAATGTGATTATGCCAGTATTGAAAACAAAGTTTACAGTGTGCACATTCAGATTAACCTGTACAGCTACAGCCTGATGTGAGACTTCATAAACATTGTAATGATGTTCCAAATTGGCAGTAGATTGACAATCTTGATGTGTGACTTACTATGGAAATCCTTATTAAACAGTATTATGATAGAGGACTTGGTTGAATGCGCAATGCATGACTTGTTTTTTTACTCATTTCAAAACAAGATTTCATGTCACTCATTTCAAAAATTTGCAAGGAAAATGTCCTCAGATCAGAAAACCTTGAAAAATACTGAAATTCTGACCTCAAGCTTGAGGAAAGTCTGCAGCATGTGCGTAAACACTCAGGAAGCCTACAACATATAAGACAGCACAAAACGTGCAGCTTGTAAGCATGCAGAAAGCGTAGGCATGCCAGCAGGCACAACGCCTGAAGGTTGTGAGATGTTGAGAGCTCACAGCTGGTCAACATATGGAAAGCAAGCAGTTTGTGGGTAAGCAGAAACCCTGTGCCTTGTGAGCAAAGAAAAAACCTGCACCCTGTGAGCAAGTGGAATGCCTGCAATGGGTGAGCATGCAGAAAGTTTGTGGCTTGTGAGTATGAAGAAAGCCCACATAGTGATCACAAAAAAGCTTGCAGCTCGTGAGCATGCCAACAGCCTGCAACCTGCCTGCAAACAGAAGTCCAGCAACTTGTTAGCAAATTGCAAGTGAGCAACTTGTGAGCATGCACAAAACCTGCAGAATGTGAACATGTGGAAAGGCTGTGGTATGTGAACAGGCTGAATGCCTGCAGCATGTTACCATGCACAAAGCCTGTGGCTTTTGAGCAGGTGGTAAGGAGTCAGAAGGCTGAGCACATTCAAAAATATAAAGAAAGCATGCTTTTAAAAATCAGATGCCTGCACTCCTAAAAATTCAAAAGGTTTGTGGCTTCTCAAAGTGAAAAGGACTTCAGCTTTTTTAAATCAATAGGCCCATATGATCTTGAAATTAACACTCATGCAGCATCCTCATTCATTATATAGCTTTGTTAATAGAGATAATCATTTACGGTTGGTCAGAAAATCACCACGAAATAGGCCTGACCTTCGGACTGCTAAGCAATGCCTTACCTCATATTTGCCTCGTCTTTTTCAGAAACATTCCCCATTTAAACATGTTCCAGCGTGCCTAGCACTGAGAAAAGTTCAAAAAAGTGTCCAGCTACTTACGTCAATCCATCATACTTGCTGTCTTCATACGTCAATGAATAGCATACGCCCGGTACACATACAAATGAGCAAAGTTCGGACCACGGCCCTGTTCGGACGCCTCAGTACACAGTTCTATCTGAAACGCACAGCTGCAGCAAATGTCGCACGCGCGCCAGAAACGTAGAAGCCCGCCTGAACGTAAAGGCAGACGAAAATTCGTACATTACGAATATCTTCCACTCATGATCGCTCAGAAGTCTACTAATGTTTGAACTTTGTTGGCTCTTTGCGAGGCATGTACTGAACGAACTGAGGTGAATCAGACGCTGAATGAAAGGTACGACAAATCTGCGTGTGATATTTGGCTAGCTGTTGAAGAAATTACATGATATGACGACAAATCTACAATATCCAGCAAATGGTCCTTCAAACCATCGGTCCCTAACGCGGCTCGTTGTGGGTGGGACTAAACGCGTGGCCAGGAGCGTAGCCAGGATTTTCGTACAGGGGTCAGGGCTAAGTGAAAAATCCTTGATACTGCCCTTACCATTTCGTTGGAAACATGGGGGAACTGGTTTTATCGAATGGCATGTCTGGAGATTTGGAAAATAAAGTAAATTTCTTCTTAATGTTAATGGGACCTTATCTTTGAAACAAATAATTTGCGCTAAAAGCTAATTTTTTGGGGCCTCTGACCATACGAGCGGTTGAGTCCCCTCTGACCCTCTCTTGCTACGATATCGCGCGTGACTTCAGACCCGGCCGGCCAATCAGCAACAAGTAAACATTAGTTTGTCAGCCGGCCCGTAAGAATGCTCGAGAGCTTGTCGGGGAGTCGTCCAAAGATCGCGGGGATGCTCTTAACCCGCGCACGACCGTCGATCAGTTACGATCATGCGCGACTGGGGGGGGGGGCAGTTGGCCACCCCCCTCTAACTCACGAACGGTTGGTCGCACGATGAAAATAAGTACATCGTTGGAAAGCTTGTGACGTTTAGAGCTCGAAACTAGTCTCATTTTTAGTTTTAGATAATATATAAGCAATTTACGTTCTGAATATATTTTCTCATAGCCGACTGCATGAGACCGAGAAACAGCCTGAATCTCAAGGGCTGTGCCTAATAACGCATGGTTAAAGGCACCAGCGCACAGGTAAAGGTCCGCAAATGCCGATACACATCTAATTTTCGGATTTGTTCAGTATATACGCGGAAACGTTGAGTTAAAGACACACCAATTTTCGCGCCGGTTGTCGGCGTGCGGCGCAGCCGCATGGAAGAAGTAAGAAGTTGATGGGAATGAATTTTAGCGTTCCTTTATTTTCGCGAAAAAACCTATCCATGTAAATTTTATTGATCTTAGTGGTGCTTGTGGTGGTTGTTTATGCTTAAATTTTGGAACAATTCATTAGTTACCAATCTGCAAAATTGGCGGAGGTTTATTCCCGAGAACCTGTTTATTTCCAAAATACGCGATTTTTTCAAACTTTTTGAGGTTCCTAGTAATACTTACGTCTGTGCAAGCCAGTTTTGCCAGTTTCTACCCATTCTGAGTAAATCATCGCCGGTTTCGACGGTGGTACATTTTGACTCACAGCAGTTGTTCGTGACCTGACCTCGGATCAAAGGCTGGAAGTCATTGATACTTTGGCCAATGACGGTAACTAGATGTCTGCTTCACTCCACACTAAAAATGTTATGAAATATTCCGTCAATTTCCGAAAAACGGCGACATGTCTTAAAAATTGGTTTGACCTTACGTCAATGATCCGGAAAATTCCGAAAAGTCTGAGATAGCAGATTTGTTGCATCTATCAAGATCACAAATTCCTGAAAGTATTATTGTGATATCTTGTTTTCTGAAAAAGTTACAGGGCGTTAAACTTTTTTGGACATAAGTCTGTTTGACCTGACCTAGGTCAAGCACCTGACCCGATCTGATGTCAAAACTTTGACACAAGGTGTAAAAATGATCAAGCAAAAGGTACACAAAGTTTCGTGACTCTGTGTTTGTTCGTTCTCTCGCAATCCTAGAAAAACCTCAGGGGGGGCAGTCAGCTGCCCCTCCCCCAGTCGGGGGCGGGTTAAAGCCCTGTTTCTGCATAACCCGAGCGGCCAAGGCAAAGAGGCACACCCAATTCGGATTTCCGGTCGCGCGGGGCGAGCGGACGGCGGCGCGTGCCTCACAGGAGACTGACTAACAGGAGCGCTGATCACGTGGCGAGCAGACGGCCGCGAGTATTACTGCGCAGTGGACGGACACTCGTCGGCACAGAATGCCAGTCTTGACTCGTACTGAGACGCGGCTGGCGCTTCGGCGATTCGTCGCAATAAAAATTCGTAAGAACCCGGAACGAAACGACAGTGTTGCAAAAATGTTCTTCTTTGGTGAATCAGACGTCAGTGATGAAAAGCGGAATGACATACATTGTAGTCCAAAGAAGCAGGAAAACTCCAGTGGCACTGCTGTATTGTGAGGCCTGATTTCTAATTTTTGGTTTCTGAGTGCTCTGAATAGAACAAATCAGTGCGACGCTCACTCGATACGAGGCAAATTGCGAGAAAGAACTTATAAAATGTGAAGATCGGAACTGCACGCTGATTAACCGTGAAACAAGGACAGAAAGAATGGAAACTAGCGGTAATCAAGGTTTATTTCTCAAATAGATTCCGCCATCCTCTATATCTCTGCCATCCGCCACGCCAGCTGCCACAGTCCTCCGCCGAGCCCATCCGACGATCCCCCCCCCCCCCGCCCGGCAGCCCTTCCCTGCTAAGTGCTTCCCAGCAGGTGGCGGCTCCGTCCCGGCGGCGACGTGGGCCGTAAGTGGCGAGCGGCGGCGCCCGTCGGTCGTTTGTCCCGCGGCCCGACGCCTCGTCAGGCGAGACAAAGCGCCTCCGACCTCGAACCGCGACCGGCCGGCGACGGCAGGCGGCCGGCTCAATGGCGGCCCGCCATAGATCGGAGAGGACACTGAGAGAGACCTGGCCACCAGCAAATCAGAGGACAAAGGGGGACTGAGGGAGATCTGGCCACCAGCAGATCAGAGGACACTGAGGGAGATCTAGCCACCAGCAAATCAGAGGACAGTGAGGGAGATCTGGCCACAAGCAAATCAGAGGACAGTGAGGGAGATCTGGCCACCAGCAGATCAGAGGACAGAGGGAGACTGAGAGATCTGGCAAGCGGCAGATCAGAGAACACTGGAGGAGATTTGGCCACCAGCAGATCGGAGGGTACTGAGGGAGATCTGGCCAGCGGGAAACGAGAGGACAACAAGAGACTACGATAGATCCGGACACTAGCAGATCAGAGGACAGAGGAACACTGAGGGAGATCTTGCCAGCGGCGGATCAGATGACACATGGAGAGAGGACCACCTTACCGGTGACTGATCACAGGATATTGAACATGGGGGGTCAGTCACATCGCGGGCAGAGATTCTGCTGGTTATCGGGCAACTCGCACAGAGGAGGCTAGCAGACCTGTGACTCATCGAAATTTTGCCTGGTAAAACATTCATGGCGCCGACGCAAAAGGATGTGTGCTCGTTTGTCGTCTTCCGGTTTGCGATTTCCGAGCGACATTTCGACATCCCAACTTTGACGCTTGGTAACTGCAACCTCATTTGGCGTGGGATACCGAAAGAACTTCAAATTCGCGAAGAAATAAACAAAACAGGACGCACAGGGGAATGCGTGGTTCAGACGGCTAATCAGCGAACCACACGCAGGGGGTCACCTCATCAGGTCAAAGATGATTTGGTCCCGATGATAGAGGTATGACTGGGTTAGACAGGCAACGGCTAACAGCTAGGTGATGTTAGGAGGGGGGTATGGAAGCTCGCAGTCAAGAAGAAAAGTCGCCTTTCGGGTGGAATGGGTCGCATTTAACCGGATTGCGAAATGCTGCTGGTGATGAATGCGGGATCTACGAACGACTAATGGGTCGCGACGAACATATTTTTCGCTCGAACTAGCTGCGAGAAACGCACGGGGGTCGCGTCTCAGTCAGCTCAGAGTCCGCAGGCCGCGTGATCAGCCAGGCAGCATCGGCCCTGTGTCTCTGCTGACAAATCGAGGCCTTAAATGGAGTCAGGGTCACAATAAATTCTGCTCAGCTGCCGTCGGCGATCTTCACCGTCCCTTGAGGTCCGAACAGAGAACACCATCAGTTGTACCACCGGATTGAATGCCAATTGAGAAGGGGATGTCGGATGGTGGCCAGGCACGTCCCCTGACTTTTGGTCACATTCAGTGTAGGCTTACGACGTTAAATGGGACATGCTCAAAGGAATATTCGTTTTTTATGCTCTCTATGCCTGGGTTACAGTCTACCGACAAATAATTAGTATGAAAGTCCGCGATCAGGACTGATAAACACATGTCACTCTCTTCTTTCTCCGTATCAGAAGCGCCGGAAGCGACGTCTGCATGACTCGCAGCCGCCTGCGCCAGGGACACTGGACGTCGGTCTTTTAACCCCTGTTGCTGGTGAGATCTACCGCGTGGAGACGCAGAATTTCTCATTTCATACGATGTAGGTCTCGTAAGGGTGAACCAGTAACTACGATGATTCTTTCAGCCTATTCTTTGGTAAACGCGCGTCGTTTCGGCGCATTCGTTGGTAAGCGAAAGTGGCCATGTCGGTGATCATCCTGACTTTTCCGAACAACGAAAAAAGCAGACGGAAACATCCATGCTGATGACAGATGACCGGCAGTGCTGGAATTCCATTCGCGACAGATAAGTTCAGCAGCTCCCTTCAGCCAGTTCACTGACGAGGAACGCGGGCGGAAATAGCGGAACAGAGGTCTCCAGGACTATCAGTACGCCGCGACAGCGTAAGTTGTCCCCCATCCATTGCAGCCTTACTACAGCGGGGCGCAGCGGCCTCTCATCGATCGTCGAGGCGGCCCTGGCGCGAGCGGCCCGGCGGGGACCTCAGCCGCCGCGGAGCTGTAACCGCCGCTGTCGGCGATTAAAAACGGACGGAGACAAATCCCCGTGATAATGGAGATCAATGGCGCCGAAAGTGGCGCGACTGCGCCGCCGACAGATGGCCGCGCAATCCCAGGAACACTTTGTCCGGATGAAGGGCAGCGTGCAGAGTTTCGGTCGATTTTGTTTGATATTTCTTCGCTTGATTTCCTGTAAGACATTCTGCCGGAAGTGATTCCTGCAGTGATGACTGTTCCCCGCATCGCCAGCAAGTCATTGCCTAATTTAGCCGCCTAGGTCATCGTGCGCACTATATATCTGAACCGTCACCGGACGATGAAGTTGTTTAAGACTGCCGACGGAACGGCCCGCACGATGCACCTGAACTCTGTAATGGCTAACCTTACATCAGAGACATGGCTAGTTTTGACAGAACATAAACAGAGTGAATATCACTCTCGTGTTTTAAGATGTAGGCCTGGTATTACTTACGTTTACTTTCATCCAGTGCTTGGCCTTTGATTCGTTAAAATGTCTGTGAACTGTTTTTTGCATGATTGGTATTTGCAAGCCCTGAGACATGCTTGCTCTAGATCTTGTTCTTTTTTGCTTCGTTTTCTTTTGTTATGCTATTACCCAGCACATAACCTGTTGCCTTCTTTGCTGAGCCAGATGGAATACAAAGGGACAAATAAAAAAAGTCAGCGCGGCTGCGAAACGTAAAATGGCGTTGAAGTTAAACCGCATCGCTGGCAAAAACGGTTTGGATTTTGACGCTGCACAGTGAGTCGGATCGCCTCAAAAGTCGTTTTTTTAATAGCCAAATAAGCTTTTCGTTTGGTTGCCTCTGAACGCGGGTACTGATGCAAAAATGAGCGGCACATTCAGTGCCACGGAAATTTTGTCATTAAGCAACAAATCAACTTGTGATAATATGTGAACCTAACCTTAACCTCATGAAATATGCCGCCAAAGGCAACCAGTGCCGCGGTTTCTTTAAACGGTTCCCGAGCTACGTTGTCAACGAGCCGTGTTTATTAAGCTGTAAGTCCGAATTCGGTAATTCTACAATAAAAATAACGATTGCATGGGGCAGCTTGGTTCATTTGCTCGTGATAACCACCGCTTCTAGAAATGGAACGGAAAATTACGGACCTGTTTGTTACGGTTTAATGAGGAGGGCAATATGGGCATTCATAAGAAGAGCTTCCCGAGGTAACTGTAGAGTTGTAAAGCGAGTCTCGCCGAATCTCACCGAGATTTTTTGCACATCGACTCTCCAGTGTGTTCAGATCATGGATCCCAAGAGCAAAGTTGAGCATTTTTGCGCGAAATCCATAAATTCCAGTTACAGTGGCCCCAGTCACGTGTAGATGCGTGAGTGCTGGCAGCTTGACGCCATATGGAGAAAGAAACTTCTTGAGTGCGTTGAATCGCATAAAGATGTCATCAAGACGACAGCTGATAGTTTAATTCCTTAACTTAGGTCCGTAACTTAACCCGCGCCAGACGGGAGGGTTTTTCTCTTGCACCGATAATGAGGGAGGAGCGGTGGTAGGCACCCTCCTGGTCATTGGGCCCCTAATTGAGGTAGCTCCACGGGTCAAAAGCAATCGGTAGCAATCGATACTCCTATCGATAGCAATCGATAGTAGTGCCCAAGGAATCTGACGGCATCCCGTTCCACTCTGTCGAGTCAACCTTCTAGATCAGGTCAAACTGTATGCGTGGGGATTTAAGTCGATTTTCCAGAGTTAAAAACTGTCCATTTTGGCCAAATAGTCTTAAAACCGTCTCCTTATCATATTCAATATCCAAAATTAGTATAGGAACATTTTAAGATCAAAAAGGTCCTCTTAGATCACTGGCCTCGTATGGCCTTGAAAAAGTCCTTGACCTGTCCAAACTGACGAGCTCACATGTGGTCTACCATTCTGAACCGATTTCATGCCAGTCATCTGCCGCTTATGCATACATACTGCCCTAAACAGAAAAAACTGACATTTGGAGCAAAAATTGCTACGCATTTCTTCAATGGCGCCATAGTACGGTGACCCAATCTTTTTCAAAACATGCGCAATGAATTTATCGTCAGTTCTCGTGCTTTGGGATATTATCCACCACATCCTCGTTCGGCGAGAATAAATGCCGTAAATTAGGTCATGTGTAATATGTGTTCTTGCCACTGCAACAAATAATGCAACAATATTAGTGGTCCCTAATGTACTTGTCTTGCCGGCTTAGTGAAACAATATCCTAATCCTAGCCACGTTTAGCAGCTGCCGGAACCGGCGCCCGCCAGTATACAAATTCGTCCACGAAGCTAAACTGAGAAAGTTACCCCATCTCCCGGGCTGCCAGTAGTTTGTCTGACAAAATAAACAACAAAATCCGGCTCACGGTACAAAATAACCTTGTTAAACTCCGCACCGTGGTGCTGGGCAGTCACATCGAATTAAAAGCTCTTTTGAAGGCAAAGTGGCCCACCGTGCACCGGACCAACGATCTGAGGGACGGAATCGGTTTCCGTCTGAATGTATGCCACGTGAACGTAGAATCTATGGATACGTCCGAAAAGGCATACGATCCAGTTTCCTTTCTTGACAGTGTTTCTTACCAAGCTTCGAGGTACCAAACGCGGAGCTGAACATAAGTTACTGCGAACAACGTAAAACGCAGTCGCCCAGAAAACCAATCAATCGTGGATGAATACATGTACGGAAATGAAGAGAAGCAAAACCGCGTGCTAGTCGAGCTGGCACTAACGCTGGTATTGAAAGAACAAGAGGGCAAGAACCGCGCCTAGCAATTTGGAACGATGTAAATAGAGACGTTAGTTATAACTGCAACATTTTGCGGCAGTGAAACCCGCCGCTTCTGGTCCGCGGCGCCAGCCTAGCTAGACAGCGGCGCCGGGCCGGTTGTCGCGTCGTTTGCCGCCAACTTGCGCGGCCTGCCAGCCGGTGGGGCGCGGAGTTGGGCCGAGCGGTGACAGCGCCGCCAGGGTTGCTCGCCGGCGGCGTTTCTGCTGCGCGTTCATTGACCTGAGGACCAGGCCTGCTGTGGCCGGGGGCCAGACAGAGGGGACACGGCGCTGCTGGCTGCGAGTCGGGCCGAGTCGGACATTTTGATCGACGTGATGAGACACTAGACGAGGTCTGAAACGCCGGCCGCCGCCATGGAGGCTGTTATCCCGTCTGCTGAAACCTCTTCGCCGACCAGACATGCAAAAGTCTGGTATGCCCATTGGGCTGTTTAAGAACTTTGGTCAATGTTTCGCAGTACCAGAAAATCTGATGTCGGCACTGAATTCTTGCGTTACAGAAACAAAGTTGACTTGGGCTTTTGTAGTTCATTTGTTTTCCTGCCAGAACTTGAGCTCTGGTAGGAAAACCGGCAGTGGGAACAACTTGATACCTATTTCTGGATGAGAAATTCGTTGATATAATGAATGAATCCACCAGATACTTTGAAACATTAGCATTATTTAACGTGGCACAAGACGCAAAGTTGTTGTTCCTCACGTATATGAGAATGATTACAGCACATGGTAAGAGGTATTGGTTTTGCAATCGTCCTCCATTCATCTTGTCGTGGGGCAATCCAATAAAACTGCGTAGGCTTGAAATGAGTAGACTAAGTCGTCTATGTAAACGGCAATGTTTGACATGGGCTGCAGCTATGGAATTGATGCTGCAAAGCCTTCCCGCGAATGCAGTGTGATGCCGTTGCCTTCAGCCCGGTCACGTAGATGCTGTTGGTTCTACCAGGATGTTGTTGCTCGATGGTCATTCTGATGTGGAGGCAACGTGCCAAGGTCGTCCAGCCCAATTCATGGTCATCCGCCTCCGAGGGAGCCAGCCGATTAGGTCGCCAAGAAAGCGCCGAGCTTAATTAATGGCTACCTTGCCTGCTTCATCAGCTAGGAAGCCGGAACGGCGGGCCAATTTACGCGTCAAACTTTCCGGACGGAAATTAATGTCCGCGAACAACTCTCCGCCGTCCGACGATGAAACCGTACATTTTCCGCAGGTGCCATCGTTTAACGGCTCCTCCCACTTGAAGTTCGCCGGACTGGGCACATCAGCACTGTCGTATCTCTCGCTGGAGGTTACCATCAAGCCGACGGCGACCAACGGCATCATCTTGTACAACGGCTTCCACGACAACGGCCAGGGGGAGTTCATGGCGGTCAGCATGCGTGACGGCCACGTGGAGTTCGCCTTCGATCTTGGCACAGGAGTGACCTTTGTCCGGTGAGTGGGCGGAGGCCTGACCACGACCATGAAACAGTCACCGAGCGCGGGTTGTCCAAAGGTCGGTCGCTGCTGAAAGCTGGCCCGTTTGTGCATTCCATGTAACCATTGATTGTTACGCGCTGCTCTTTCATACGCTGGCTACATTCTAGGATCGCTGTCAGACCGGGCACATTTTCTTCGGTTTTCGGTAAAGGTATAAATTTACGTAAACAGCCTATTTTGAAGGCCGATTGCCCATTAATGGCATTGTCGTAATGGTAAAGGGGACGATGCCTGACGACATATTCAGCACAGCTTGCCACGTAAAAACGTGAGGCCTCATTACCAGAACTCGGCAAACGTCTGCCGAGCCGCCGTCATCGCACACAGGGACAGTTCGGCGGCCTGGACCCGTGCTCCCGGGCCGGTGCCCGGTACCCGCCGGTCCGCTGCCGCCCGTGACTGTGTCCCGCCGCCGGCAGCACCACGCAGCCGGTGCAGCTGCACGCCTGGCACGAGGTGCGCGTCAGCCGGACAGGCCGCGAGGCCGTGCTCGAGGTGGACCGCCAGCCGGCCGTGGTGGGCCGCAGTCACGGCGGCTTCACGCAGCTGACGCTGCCGCAGAGCCTGTACCTGGGCGGCGTGGCCGACTACGACGCCGTCTCCAGCGCGCTCTTCCTCAAGGACGGCTTCCAGGGCTGCGTGCAGAAGGTGAGCGGCCCGGTGGGAGCGGGAGGCGCGCTCAGGGTCGGCAGAGGGCTGGCAGACGCGGGCGGGGGCCGGATGGTGCACCACGGAGTCACTGAGGGCCTTATGGTAGGACACGCTGAGCGCCGTGGTGGTCTCCGGTGCGTCTGCAATTGTGATGTTTCGGCTCGTCAGCGCTTGCCACCGATCTGGCGTCAATATGTCACAGTACTGAGCACGACGGACTGGACCCACCCGAGCCGCCGCCTGACACCGTTCCCCTGCCCGCAGCTGGTCATCAACGAGAAGCCGGTGCACATGCTGGCGGCGGCGCTGTCCGGCTACAACGTGGCCAACTGCGCGCACCCGTGCGTGACGCGGCCGTGCCAGGGCGGCGGCGTGTGCCTGCCGCAGGGGGAGACGTACCGCTGCCAGTGCCGGCTGGGCAGCGGCGGGCCGCACTGCCGGCGCAGCCTGCCGCCGCCGCAGGTGCCGCGGTTCGACGGACGCAGCTACCTCCTCTACGACCGCGCCGACGTCGCCGAAAAGTGAGCCGCCGCCGGCCACGGGGCGGGGGGATGGTGGACGGCCCCTGGGAAGTCCGAAAACCATGTTAATGGCGAATGGTTGTGGTTTGTTCGGTGCCTTGCGCTGGCTATGTTGCATCCGTGCGCGTGTGGTCTGTGAGAACGCTCTGGTGTCCGAATCTTACGTCAAGTCGCCACGGAGCTGAGTCTTTTGGGAGGGCATTGTCGAGACCGAGGGACGTCTGGCGACGACTCACAAACGCGCACTTGGCACATTGCACTGGCAACGCGGAAAGATGATTCCCGCCATGTTTGGTAAAACAAGAACCCGAGACTTACAGGCTGTCATTTGTTGCTGCGTGACGGTGCCTGAAAATCACAGCCGGCTGCATGGCTAGAAAATCATATGGCTAGAAAGTCATATCTAGCGAACTTTCGTCAGCCGACTCACCGCGAACCACCGACCTTTTGACGAGTTCGTTTGAGCTTCTCAGATCATTTGGCCGGTTCCCAACGAACTTTATTAATCAAACGTGCGCTGAGCTCTGAAGGAGTGCCCTCACTATCTTTCTAAGCCCATTCAGCCCTCTAAAACTGGACCAATTCTGACTTCTCTTCCCCCCTCTCGCCTTTTCCGCCTTTTTTCTCTCTTCATTGTATCGGTCTTCCTCTCCCATTCGTTCACTGACTCACCAGCCAGTCTGCTAGCTAACTGGCCAACTCCCTGCCTCCTTCCCTGACTCATTCAGTTACTCATTGCTGGCTCACTCACTCGCCCATTCATTTACTGACTCACCCACTCATTCACTCGCACTATAGTGCTGTAACACATGCCGTTCTGCGTCCTCAGGCTACGCGGCTCCACCAACGGGATCGAGCTGGAGTTCCGCACCCGTTACCCGGACGGTCTGATGGTGTGGACGGGCCACTCGGAACAGTGGACGGGCGACTTCCTGGCCGTCGGCCTCGAGGACGGCCACGTCCACTTGCGGTTCAACCTCGGCAGCGGCGTCGTCACCGTCGTCCACAACGCCAGCCGCGTCGACGACGGCCAGTGGCACCGAGTGCAGGCGTCACGGTGAGGATGGCGCTGCTGGAGACGATGCTGGATTGCTGGAGGTGGGGGTAGGGGCTGAGAATAGTACCGCTGGAGACGTTGCGGGAGAGCAGGATGGCTCAGAGCGGCACGGATGACGCTACTGAAGTCAATACTGGACGACTGGGCCGTCGATAAGGGTGGAAAGGCACCGCTAGAGGCGCCGCTGGACGACGGAACGTCTGAGAATGGTGAGGACGGCGCTGCTGGGGAGTTCGCCCCCACGCAGTGAAGACAGTGAAGACCAGATCAGAACAGTCTGCGTAATGTTCAGTGTACGGTGAGTAGTGCGATGGGATGGGCAGAGGCCGGCTTATGGACGGGTCGGACGAATCGGCGCGGTCCTCATAGTCGTGGCTTCACCCGAAGCTGTGATGCATATGCCGTCCGCTGGCCGGAAGTTGCCACCTGTGCGGGGCGGGCCGGGGCGATGTGATCTGAATTGTGACCTCGCTCACTTGAGGCTGTCGCCCCGGGCAGGGTTGGCCGGGACGGCGTGATCTCGGTTGACGGCAGCTACCCGGCCAGCGGCGTATCGCCGGGACTGCTCAGCCAGCTGGACACGGACGGCAGGCTCTTCATCGGTGAGACGTGCGGCGGCGGGCCGGCGGCTGCCAGCCGGGCCCAGCAGGGGGCCAGTGAACAACAGCGGAGCAGGGGGCCAGCTGACAGGAGCAGACGGTGCTAGGGATATCACCGCAGAAGACAAAGCACACTTGTCCACATTGTCCTGTCAACGAGCCTGTGCTGCAGGACACTGGCGGATCCAGGAGGACCACCCCGGCCATGCCCCCTCCCCCAACCACGATTAGGGGGACCAAATGGTCATTTGACCCACCCGAAAAGACATGTGTACTCAACCAGAGTATAAAGCTGAATATTAGACAGCGCTAACTGAATGAGCAGCATTATTACAATTAAAAATATAAATATAAGTAGCCTGATGCTCATAAGAAAATGGTCGGGAAATATATATATATATATATATATATATATATATATATATATATATATATCGGCCGTGCGCCTTCCTCAGTACACACACAAGCAAACATTCAATTCAAATCACAACGTCGTACATTTGAAAAAGTATCACGCAATGTTCTCGGACAGTGCTATTTCAAGGAACTCTGTTAGAAAGAAATACTAATGGGCGCCGAATGACCCTGCAGTCGGTGCGCCCCTAAGCCCCAATAACCAACCAAGAAATACTAAACGTTGTCATATGGGACAGACCTTAAAAGGTTCCTGGAGGAAGTCATGGTGTTCAGGGTACGTTTGAGGTTTCTTATTTGAATAGATTTAGCAACTTCTAATTTGGCGACATCTTTGCAAACTTGGGGGATGGATACTTCGAAGAGTTTGCATCAACAGTTTCAGTACAATGTGCGTTAGTGAAATGGTCGTCAGACGGGCTTTTTTGCTTTGTTTTTGGCACCTTGGATATGTTCGTTAAAACGCTTCCTAACCCTACGTTTCGTCTTGCCCATGTAGGTGTTCGTAACTCTTTCACATAATTGGCAAGTGATAATGTGCAGAACATTTTTCATGTGACACTTTCCCACCAAACCCGCTACGCAAGAATTGCATGGCCTTTTCCCAGCCTGGCGATCGTTATCGCTGTCGTGGTTTCTATCGCTATCGCTGTCCTCTCAGCCGCTATCGCGGTTTCTAAAGTGAGTAATATCTCACTTCTAGCGTTTGTACCAGCTCACCTCAAGAACACGTACGATTATTTAGATCGTCTTCGTACACAGTTCCCCGAAGGTGTGCCTGCTGGAGCCATAGCATTCACGATGAACGTAGCAAACCTCTGCGGTAACGTCCCCGCCACTAAAGCAATATCCGCCACGATCGACCTCATCAAAAGACGCCACGACAAAATGGACACATTTGGGCTCACTCTCAACGATCTCGAAAAACTGTTGCTGTACTGCCTCACTAACTGCGTCCGGTTTAGTCAGCATTAACATATATAGGCAGAGGGAATAGCTATGGGTAGCCGTATTGCCCTACCGCTGGCAACTGTCTTCATGAACGCGACAGAAACGATGATACTTACGTCCGAGCGTGCCCAACTGATCACCTACTTGCGGTACGTAGGCAATATTCCAGGGGTTTGGACTCCTGGGTCTTTGGGTCTTTGGATCGCTATTTCGAATTTATCAACAGCTTCCACTATGCGCTCAAATTCTCCATTGAAAGAACGGACTATTCCAACACCAGCCAAATTCCCTTCCTGGACACTCCACTCACCGTCCAAGAGACCGGGAAATGCACCACCGAACTCTATATCAAGCCTATGTCGGTGTCCGTCATCTTACAGTTCACATTAGCCCACCCAATGAAAGCCAAAAAATCAGTGCCCTACGCACAGCTGTTGAGAGCGAAACATCTTGCAACCGACGAACCAGCTGCAACACGGGGATTGGCCAAAATCGACTGCCTCTTTACATCAAACGGTTGTCCACACAGGATGATTCAGCAGTGTAAGTATCGCGTCAAAACATGCATCAGACAGTCTACACAGACATCTCATATCCATCTACGACTCAGAACTACGGACGCTACGTAGATCAGTCTTCCGTTCATAGAGGACATTCTTTCAAGGAAAGTCTCCTCAACGATCAGAGCATCAGAACTACCAGATGACAGCAGTTTCTTTGTGATGGAGCTCCTTGAAATAGGGCTGTCCGAGAACACTGTGTGATACTTTTCATATGTACGATGTTGTGATTTGAATTGAATGTTTGCTTGTGTGTGTACTGGGGTAGGTCCACGGACGAAATAGATATGCATTTTTCTCGATAGATACATATACATTTCTTTATATGTATAAACACTTCTCAAAAAATATATACATTTCTTTATTATGAGCATAAAGCTATTTGTATTTCTTTTTTCAGTCTGAAGTTGTTGGAACTCTGAATCCAACCTATGGCGAACCTTCCCCCTCCCCCCCGCCCTCCTCCCTGTCGATGGCTTACCATTCATAGTCAGCCGCTGAAGTACATTCCGAACCCACGGCCAGCGTCTTCCACCCCTCCTCCCCCGGGTCAACGACTTCGCTGACCTACCATATAGACCGTGGAAACTCTGGTTTACCCCCCCCCCCCAAAAACAGAATCGCTGGATCCGCCCCTGCTATAGGAGCGTAGCCAGGGGAGCCAAGGGGGCCATAACCCTTCTTGGGGCTGAAAATGTAGCGCTTACTATATACAAAAAAAAACAAGAGTAAATTTTCGGAACTCGAAAATAAAGTGGCAGAAATCCTAGGAAGTTTTCAGTTTTGAGCCGGGGTTAGTTTCGTCTTGGCCCTTTCCTCGGAGAAATCCCGACTATGTTCCTGCTGTGCTGTGCGTGTTGAAACACTCCTAACTCAGTACCACCCACTATGATTGAATAACTGAATAGCTTAACGATGGTGTGGTTTATTGGTGTGGACTTGTCGCAACATTTTGTCAACAATATGTTCGCGAATTTATTGGGCGTTTTGTATATCGTTGATAAGCAATGGTTAGCTCGCAGTGTGTGTCTGTACTCTGTAAAGTCGCGTTTGCGTAAAGTATTTCAGAAGCTCGATATTGACGCCTGGGCGTGTTTCCTTTACACAAAACAGTTGATCACTTGAGAACTCGACACTTTCCCAAGCCCGTGGAATTTCCTGCATCCCGGCCGACTGCCGTCTGACCGTGCGTGGTTGGCCTGCCCCTCGACAGGCGGCGCCAGTGAGCTGAAGTACACCACCCACGGCCACTACGCGGCCGGTCTGGACGGCTGCGTGGCCGAAGTGATCGTGGCGCCCGACCACGTGATGGACCTGACATCGTCCGACGACGGGCGCAACGTCGGCTACTGCCTATGAGCCTCGGCCACCGCCGCGGCCCGGCGTCACTCGCAGTGACGTTACGTGCCCGTCACGGGCCGGCCGTCACGCTGACGGCGTGACGTCGCCTCTTCGCGGGCCTGACGGCTTGGAGATGAGGTTTGCGGGACATCTGGGAGGCGAGAGGCGGCCGAGGATCGCCTCAGGGCAGGTCTGTGTCTCGAGGTCCCGCGCCAACGTGGTCACCTTCGGGCGGTCGCGGTCGAGGGCAGACGGACAAGTTCGCATGAGCAATAGGGATCGGGCGCGACGGAGACGACGATGCGACGAGTTTTCATGGCGCTGTGGCGAATCGGTGAGCACCGTGGCACGTGCCGTGCATAGTTGAACCACCCCTGCCATAGACGTTCAGCACCAAACGCCGACATACGTTGTTCTATAACTCGCACTCGATGTCAGAATGTGTCCGCTGGTGCCTGTGCGCGTGACAGTGACGGCGCGGCTGCGAGCTCGCGTTCGAGTGTCGGTTGCCGGTCGTGCGTGTCGCTGTGGGCGGGACGCGACGGACTCGGCGCAGAGGTCGCCGGCCTCCGGCGCCCCAACATATCACAGCTGCACCAATGACAGAGGGCGGCGAGCCCTGGCCCCGCCCACCCGACGATCCGATCGACGGTCGGCCGGTCACGTGCTGCGGTGTCGCACGTATTTTTTATACAGCCTTACAGCGCTCGCGAAAGGAGAGTTCGTCAAATGGTGGACGAAGACGACGGAGCGGCTGACACGCGGGCGACCGCAACTTTGGCACCCGCGCAGGCTTGGCTATGTGAATATACTGAGAAATCTTGGGCGAGTTTAGGCATGGACATAGGTGTTTGCAGGAATCCATTGGACAGGCCGAGCGGCGGCCCTATCAGGTTTGGAAAATTTTAACCAGAGCCCTAAGGTGATACGCGGAACGAAATGGACTAATTTTGGACACTTTACATTGCCCAGCTTGCCTGTCTAGGAGCCAAGACACGAACAGATGATTGTGTCACGGCCCCACCAAAAAATTAGGTGGGTGAATATGGATATGAAGACCCCACGAGTCAGTTGCTATCCAAACACTATGGAAAGCTCAGAGAGTTTCGCTAAATACAACGAACAGGTGTATTTAGTAAAAGTTTTCAAGACCTCATACCAGGTCTGGTTAGTACCGTTCTGAAAGTGCAGTTTGCGCCGACTGATGAAATATTGACAACAGCGGTGGATCTAGGATGTCAGGCGGGACTCGATTTTTAAGAGCGCCAAAACAGCATTGTGGGAGCGCCAAAATGGTTCCGGAAGAGCGCTAAATCTGATCGTGATTTTTTAAAAAAAATTCTACAGTAAGTATAAATATATATATATATATATATATATATATATATATATATACATATACATATCATAAGTTTTTAAGACGGAAATAAAAACCTATCACACAACTTTATGTATATATATATATGTGTTATATATATATATATAATCAAAATTTTAATTCTCCCCATGAAATGGCCTCAGAAGTGACCTGTAGTCTCCTCTCTCTCTCTCTCTCTCTCTTTCTATATATATATATATATATATATATATATATATATATATATATATATATATATATATATATAAAAGTGACATGCATGTATGTATATATATCATATATTGTATGTATTGTCTGCCTGTCACTTCTCAGGTCACTTCACATGATTCATTTAAGGTATAAATACAAATTCTGATTTTAAATAAATATTTTTGACGCTAATTTTTAAGAGAAAATCGGGAATATATGCAACTCAACACAGTGTTTTGTATTCCCGTTCAAGCTTAGGTCGCTATCAGGTCAG